>OY728136.1:1188148449-1189348449 GCA_963277665.1 Viscum album | reverse complement strand
CATTCTTACGTAGGGAGTAACCCTCTTGGTTACGTTTGGAATACCCACCACAGTATATTCCATAAATCTCTTCTGAGAAACCTTAAAGTTTCACTCCTTCATGTTACCCAATGCATTGGAGAGCTATATCAGGCTCACCCGCCCTTAGTTTATCATGGAACCACCCGTCTTCATAATAATGCCCAAGAACCTCAACATAATCATATCATATAAAACATGCATAAAGGAAACATAACATTCCCAACATTTAATCACAAGATATCAATACAACACATTGATATAAAAACATTATGAAACCCATTTTCAATACCAAAATAAATGAAAAGTAAAACATGGTATTTATTTTTCTTTTAAAAAAAAGGTCTGGCTTGTAGAGGAAGCCGAAACTCAAATAATGGCCACAGCGGCGGAGAAGTCGTTGTCTCCGCATACGTACGAAAAAAACATTCCCTTTTGTCATTTAGTAAAACACTTCGTATAAAAAGATTCCTTTTGGATAAACGTAAAAGTCAAAGGGGTTTATACACCATATAAATGAAAGTTGTGTATAAATCAAAATATGCCTCAATGAAAGGAGATTGAGATGAAGTCCCATACAAAGACGGTATCCTTGGATTAAGGATAAATCAGGTACATAACTATGTGTGAAAAACGAATACATGAAATATAAGTGGGTATTAAGTGTAAAAAAGTCAGAGTACATTCACACATAATCATATAATGACATATTCAAGGTGTACATGTTTATCCCAAAGAATCGAAATTGGGTTAAGAAGATCGCTTGCAAAAATTAGACAGCCCAACTGCGTCACTTCAAAATTCAGAAAAAGAGTTGATGAGAGATAAAAAGGGTATCTCATCACTTGGACATAAAATTTACATCAATAAGGATATATAAGAACATATCCCAAAATAATATTATGTGAATTAAAATACATAACAAAATAAGTTTTTTAAAAAGAGGAGGGTGAAAGGTTCCCTTACCGACATGGGTATCTTTTGAAACATACGCCCCGTGAAAGAAGGACAATACAACATTGATGTAAATACTCATAAATGAAATAATATTACAAAATGAGTAAAATAATGGTCAGTACATACACCACTCAAAGAAAATTGTGGCAAATGTAGCATAAATCTCACAGGAATAAAAGTGAGATGAAAAATCCCTTACGAAAACTCGGTAGCCTAACGGCACCAATTAAAACTTCCAAAAATGGATTGATGAGATCAAATAGGGTATCTAATAACATTAAAATAAAATGTAAAGCAAGAGAAATATAAAAGAACATCCCCCATCATAAAAAATACGAGATTAAAAGAAGTGACATAAAGGAGAGTACTTAAAGAGAAATAGAGATGTTGGATCTCTTACGAAAATTCGGCAGCCTAACGGCGCCACTCAAAACGTCCAAAATGGATTGATGAGAGGGAATAGGGTCTCTCATCATATGAACATAAAAATTACAGTATGATTAATATAAAATAACATCCCAATAACAATAAAGATGAGCTTATAAGGAATGGCATAAAAGAGTGTACTTAAAAAGAAAGAGAGGAGTTGGATCCCTTACCTCAGGTCCGACTTGACTCGATCATTCTTTAACGTCCTGAATAATAAACTTGAGTTAATTTAAACTTTATTAAGAACCTTTTTATAGTTCATTATTCCTTTTATATCACTTATTTACATGTTATAAACCTTATGTAATCATTTAAGTTAATAATGTTTGTTTTGTCGATATTTGGTTCTTAAGTCGAAAGTGGACTTCTTACAATTATATGTTGTTCGTGTGGTCAAATGTTCATTATATCCAAAATTATATTCATGAATTGGATATAATATATATTATATATATCCAGAATATACATGTATTTATAATATTACATAATCATTTATAGGTAAGAAATGAAATGCACCGTTCATGGATACGGTAAGCCGTACGTACACATGAACGCTACTTTCATTTCTATGTCATATTAATGGAATTAAAACCAAATGAGAGGTAAGTATATTTTAATTCCAGAATTATATTCATCATTTATATGTAACATAAATCATATATAATAACTTTAAATCCATCCTTTATACATCTCACATATGGCATTAACGAATCAAATCACTTTGAGGGGGCGGTAGTCCGCACTTCCTAAAATGAAATTATCGTGTTTACCCACAATGGAAACCATAAAGGTATGACACAAAAGAAAAATAAAGAAACATAAAAATATTATATATCATATATAAATATAGTGACATCTTAATGTCCATCTTTTAAGGTGTTATATGAGTGTTGAACAATCATCGTTTCGTGAGGCAGAAATTCACCATCCACAGAAACAGTATGTTATTTAACCATTTGATGTAGGTGTGTGTAAGTGTAGCTCGAATTATTCTTATAAAAACAATCTATTATATTGAATATACTGTAGTTGTTACAAAATAAATGAATAAAAAGAGTTTAGGGGGGTCGGAGAAGCAAAATAAAACAAAAGAACACAAGTGAAGACATTACCTTAAAATCGGGTAACTCCCTTTGGATTGAGCTCAAAGGCTTCCTTGGGAGGACTTATGCCCAAAGTGAGGCTTCAAGGAGTTATAGAGGAATTGGAGAGACAAAATGGGCAGGGTTTTTCCGAGCCAAAGGCTTTGGAAGTGTGGGTAAGGAGGTAGAGGTGGCGGCCTTTTATAAGAGGAGAGGAGGGGCACTCTTGGAAAGGTATAAAATGTAACTTTATTTTCAAATGTGTTTCGGATTTTAATGGTCCCACATTGATGTGTTTCGAGGATAAGGTGATAAGGGTTTGGAATACACCCATATAATAGGTTTTTGACATGTATAGGTCTTAGATTTTACATTATCTTTCCATTTTATTTAAATCATTAAATAATGTGGTCATCGCTGCATCATCATGATGTTATAAATAATTTTATTTATTTAATGTCTAAAAATTATAAAAAAAATACTATGATGTATGAAATCTTTTATCTTTAAAATGAATATTTATAGTACAAAATATCATTTATTTAGACAAAATTAAAAATATTTTACTTAGGTGATACATTCTTTGTTACATTTAACATTCTTTAAAAATAAAAAGATAAAAAGTAACTTTCTCACAAAAGTGCTTCCATGGGGCCCCCAAGTTTGGAAAAAGGCATCCCATGGTCGGCCATGAGAAAACCAGTAGCCTTAGGACACATTTTGTGGTCATTTTTTAGTATTATGATATTATCTTATTTTCTTTAACTACCCGATTACTCATTAATCAAGACAATTAAAGATAATTACCGTCGTTACTATTCATAATGTCCAAAAACAAAAGAGTCTTAATTACATAATTTGAAACTTATGATTACAAATATGTAATTCATTTTACCAAATTTCAAACACATAAATTTCAATAATTAATTTAAAAAAACTTCCCGTTGTCAAAACAAATAGCGGGTTTTTTGAAACAATATTTATGAAAAGTTTGGTACATGTTTATGCCTAATTCCAAAGTGAAATTAATACCAATGACCATCATTGAATTAAATGGTAAAAATATATTCTAATTAAACCTTAAAACAAATTAAAAAGATATTATAACCATATAATTAAATTATATGAAAAAGCAGTTTTGATGTAAAATGCAGTATTTTTCACTATTCATTGAAAAATGAACATTGTCAGAAAAATACCAAAAAATAACCCAAGATAAATTTCTATGTCCCAATGATAAATAATATGTTTATTTTGAAAAAATAGAGCTTATAAAATTGTCAAAAAATGGATTTAAAAGGGGTTCGCCATCAAAAGGCGGTTAATCGACCTTTTAAAGAATATTAGAATGTTTAAGATTAAAAACTAGATTCATTTGCATTTTTAATATTCTAAAATTTATTGTAAAGAGTAAAGATATTTGACAAACATATATAATCATTTTTTAGTAAGTTCTTTTCATTCCCTCCATTACAACGGCTAGGCGTTAACTACCATTTGAAATAATATTATTTTATTATTAGAGTGCAACGTAAGATTCCCAAGAAACTCGTTGTTGCATATTGGGTACGCCATAGAGAATAGCATCCCCTTTAAAGTAATATTAATATTTTATTCACAAATATGGATAAATATAAAGATGTCATATTCTTTATTTACCTGGGGTGTTACATCCTTCCCCCCTTTTGGGAATTGCGTCCTCGCAATTTTAAAATTGGGCTTGGAAACATCCTTGAAAGTCCCACATCAGAACAAGAGTCGGTAAAACAATCACTTTAAAATAAAGAAAGATAAGTACAATGGTCACCCGAGTTAACCCATACTAGGATTCCAAGTATGAAAATATGGACATGGAGGAAAAAAACAAAGGGTCATGTTCTGATGGAGAGTGATAGAAAACATGTTTAGGAGAAAGTTAACCACAAGAAAATCACAAACTTGTGATGGGTTAAACGGTATTCGATTCCCTAGTAGGAAAAGTTAATAGACAACATTTTTGTTTTAAGTTACGTTTTATTGAGTAATTTATTCATAAGGAAACATAATCACTTATCATGTTGACTTTCAACTTTTATTAGATTCCTTACAAAAACTCATATTTTCTCCAAAAGACGATTATTTAGGAAGACTTGTTCACATTAAGAGTACTATAATCAACTTCTAGAGAATCACCTAATCCACAAAAGAGAACTATATACTTCCCATGTCTTTAGACTTTAACCAAAACCAAAACCAAAAAGGTTAGAACAAGATCAGATAATCCAGAAAAGGATAACCCTTTATAAAAAAAAATCTATTCTTAATCTTTAAAATTTGTCCAACAAAACCCAAAGTTCAACGAGGACCATTCTATAATAAATTTGTCCATAAAATTCTTCAAAGTAAACAAAACTAAGATTGAAACCCAAATATTTGAAGGATTTAGTCACATAGTCTTGCAAGTTAAATCGTAACATTTATCTCCAAACAACATCAGTTGCTCTTAATGTCTCGTATTGAAAAGTAATTAACCTAATCACATATCCTCCGTGATAGGTTAATAAATATCCATAAATAACCCATAATCAACTTACTCATAATTCATAAAATCATCTAACTAAAAATAATCAGTCAAAATAACCAGGGACTTCACTTAGTCCAGTGGTTGGCGATAAATACCAGTTGGACTTTGGTTGTGGGTTCGATTCCCATAGCTTTGTCCGACGCAACGGGTTGTCACACGGTCTGCATGTTGTCCTTCTTCCAAAACTATATAATTCTCAAATTATTCCCCCAAAAGGGATAAAATCCTCAAAAATAACCATAACATAATTTGAACTCAATTTTATCTCAAGCCTTTCACTTCCATCATAACATATAGTAACCCATAATTACCTCAAAAGTAAGGATCATATAAACCCAAATGGTTCTTTATAACTACTTCCACAAAAGAATAGATAATTATTCCTTGAATAAAATTTTCATATATTAAACATCAAGGTTACACATACTATAAAAAGTCTTCTAATGTAACCCCATCATCAAAAGAGACTTAATACACTTAAGAATTTCACCATAACTCTTGAAGCCCTTATATGTTGACATCTTACTCATTCAACATTCTTCATGACCCATTAAACATTCCTTTCAAACTTATTCTGAAATACTTCTTTCCTACAAACAAAATCATGAATCATATCCTAAGATTCCAAAATAGGAAAACAATAGTTATGAAATAATCCATACCTTTGATTGGTCATTTTCAGTTTCTTCATCCTCAATCAGAATGGCATTAGGTATTAGTAAAAGAACATTTGTATGATCTTGGTGATCCCATTCACGAAACTTCTTCATAGGACATGTTTTTGCATAATGACCATGCACACCACATTTAAAACATTTAATTGATCCCTCAGAAAGAACTTATTTCCCTTTCCTCGAGTCAACTGGATGCTTCCTTTTTCCATGGAAGGTTCTTGCTTTATGACCTTCATTTATACATCTATAGCATATTTCTGTCCCTTTGAAACATTTTCCTAGGTGTTTCTTTCCACATTTTTGACACATAGGTTTTTGAACACAGTTACCTTTATGATTATTACTTGTAGTTCCGTAGGGATTTGTTTCTTTCATATATGATGCCTTAGAGAAATCACCAAGGTTTAGGTGGTCAATCATGACTCCAGATAGTTTGGTTGAGGATAATCACAAGAGTTCTCATTGCATCTCCCATATCATTCAGTTTCTTTCCCAAAAAAACTGTCACAGTTTCCTTCACATCCACTGTTACTTTGGTGCCTGCTAGATCCAGCCATTTACTAAAACCAAAAACGTCAGTGTGAGTATATCAACAAAACCATCATGTACTAATGAGGAAGATAAACACTAAGATATACTTACTCATTCACTTTATCTAAAACTAGGACTCTTTCTAAAATCTTAACCATTATGGTAATGTCACTTATGATTAAATAATACCCTAACCTCTAAAGTTATCTAATCCGAACTTTGATACCAACTATAAGGCCCCATCCTTAAACCTTAATTAATCTTGAGTTACTATAAGATTACACATTGAGGATCTTTTTAGGTTTAGAGTTTCAGAGAATTATATCATAAAACTTGCATTACATTCCACATTTAAACAAAGTGGTTACATAAAAGATAGTATTCATTTTTCCCATCAATGGAAACATATTTAAAATAAAACATGGATTCTTTCTTGACACTTCCTTGACACTATCATCATATCATTTACCCTTCCCTTGACCTATGAAAAACATTTCAAAAACTTGGGATGAGCATAAAAAGCTCAGTAAGGGATATAAAAATATGGAAAGGAAACATGAGTACATGTATACATAAGAATGAAATCATACTTTACCCATAAAACATAAGCACTTTAACATACGTCATAAAATCATGAATAAATCATATAAATCACAATACATAAAGGTTAATTTAGGCATTAATAACATTCTTAAGTAGGGAGTAACCCTCTTGGTTACGTTTGGAATACCCACCACAGTATATTCCATAAATCTCTTCTGAGAAACCTTAAAGTTTCACTCCTTCATGTTACCCAATGCATTGTAGAGCTATATCGAGCTCACCCGCCCTTAGTTTATCACAGAACCACATGTCTTCATAATAATTCCCAAGAACCTCAACATAATCGTATCACATAAAACATACATAAAGGAAACATAACATTCCCATCTTTCAATCACAAGATATCAATACAACACATTGATATAAAAACATTATGAAAAGCATTTTCAATACCAAAATAAAAGCAAAGTAAAACATGGTATTTATTTTTCTTTTAAAAAGAAGGTATGGCTTGCAGAGGAAGCCGAAACTCAAATAGTGGTCACAGCGGTGGAGAAGTCGTTGTCGCCGCATACGTACGACAAAAACATTCCCTTTTGTCGTTTAGTAAAATGATTCATATAAAAAGATTACTTTTGGAAAAACGTAAAAGTCAAAGGGGTTTATACACCGTATAAATGAAAGTTGTGTATAAAACAAAATATTCCTCAATGAAAAGAGATTTAGACGAAGTCCCATACAAAGACGGTATCCTTGGATTAAGGATAAATCAGTTACATAACTATGTGTGACAAACGAATACACGAAATATAAGTGGATATTAAGTGTAAAAAAATCAGAGGAAATTCACACACAATAATAGAACGACATATTCAAGGTGTACATGTTTATCCCAAATAATCGAAATTGGGTTAAGAAGTACCCTTGCAAAAATTAGACAGCCTAACGGCGTCACTTCAAAATTTAGAAAAAGAGTTGATGAGAAATAAAAAGGGTATCTCATCACTTGGACATAAAATTTACATCAATAAGGATATATAAGAACATATCCCAAAATAATATTATGTGAATTAAAAGACATAACAAAATAAGTCTTTTAAAAAGAGGAGGGTGAATGGTTCCCTTACCGACATGGGTATCTTTTGAAACATACGCCCCGTGAAAGAAGGACAATAAAACATTGATGTAAATACTCATAAATGAAAGAATATTACACAATGATTAAAATAATGATCAGTACATACACCACTCAAAGTAAATTGTGGCAAATGTAGCATAAATCTCACGATAATAAAAGTGAGATGAAAAATCCCTTACGAAAACTCGGCAGCCTAACGGCGCCACTTAAAACTTCCAAAAAATGGATTGATGAGATCAAATAGGGTATCTCATCACATTAAAATAAAATGTACAGAAAGAGGAATATAAAATAACATCCCCCATCATAACAAATAGGATCTTAAAAGAAGTGACATAAAGGAGAGTACATAAAGAGAAATAGAGAGGTTAGATCTCTTACGAAAATTCGGCAGCCTAACGGCGCCACTCAAAACTTCCAAAATGGATTGATGAGAGAGAATAGGGTCTCTCATCATATGAACTTAAAAATTACAGTAAGAGTACTATAAAATAACATCCCAATAACAAGAAATATGAGCTTATAAGTAATGACATAAAAGAGTGTACTTAAAAAGAAAGGGAGGAGTAGGATCCCTTACCTCGGGTCCGACTTGACTCGATCGTTCTTTAACATCCTGAATAATAAACTTGAGTTATTTTTCACTTTATTAAGAACATTTTTCTAGTTCATTATTCCTTTTATAATACTTATTTCCATGTTATAAAAATTATGTAATCATTTATGTTAATAATGTTTGTTTTGTCGATATTTGGTTCTTAAGTCGAAAGTGGACTTCTTACAATTACATGTTGTTCATGTGGTCAAATGTTCATTATATCCAGAATTATATTCATGATTTGGATATCATATATATCATATATATCCATAATATACATGTATTTATAATATTACATAATCATTTAGAGGTAAGAAATGAAATGCACCGTTCATGGAGGCGGTAAGCCGTACGTACGCATGAACACTACTTTCATTTCTATGTCATATTAATGGAATTAAAACCAAATGAGAGGTATGTATATTTTAATTCCAGAATTATATTCATCATTTATATGTAACATAAATCATATATAATAACTTTAAATTCATCCTTTATACATCCCACATATGGCATTAACGAATCAAATCACTTTGAGGGGGCGGTAGTCCGCACTTCCTAAAATGAAATTATCGTGTTTACCCACAATGGAAACCATAAAGGTATGCCACAAAAGAAAAATAAATAAACATAAAAATATTATATATCATATATAAATATAGTTAAATCTTAATGGCCACCTTTTAAGGTGTTATATGAGTGTTGAACAATCATCGTTTCGTGAGGCAGAAATTCGCAATCCACAGAAACAGTATGTTATTTAACCATTTGATGTAGGTGTGTGTGAGTGTAGCTAAAATGATTCTTATAAAAACATCCTAGTATATTGAAGATAATGGAGTTGTTACAAAATAAATTAATAGAAAGAGTTTAGTGGGGTTGGAGAAGCAAAATAAAACAAAAGAACACAAGTGAAGACATTACCTTAAAATCGGGTAACTCCCTTTGGTTTGTGCTCAAAGGCTTCCTTGGGAAGACTTCTGCCCAAAGTGAGGCTTCATGGAGTTATAGAGGGATTTGTATAGACAAAATGGGCAGGTTGTGGCTGAGACAATGGCTTTGGAACTGTGGGTAAGGAGGTAGAGGTGGGGGCCTTTTATAAGAGGAGAGGAGGGGCACTCTTGGAAAGGTATTAAATGTAACTTTATTTTCAAATGAGTTTTGGATTTTAATGGTCCCACATTTATGGTTTTAGAGTATAAGGTGGTAAGGGTTCGAAAGAAACCCATATAATAGGTTTTGGATATGTGTAGGTCTTAGATTTTACATTATATTTCCATTTTATTTAAATTGTTAAATAATGAGGTCATCGCTGTATCATCATGATGTCATACATAATATAATTTATTTAATGTCTAAAAAATATAAAAAAAATACTATGATGTAGGAAATCTTTTTAGATTTCCAATTAATATTTAAAGTCCAAAATATCATTTATTTAGACAAAATTAAAAATATTTTACTTAGGTGATACATTCTTTGTTACATTTAACATTCTTTAAAAATAAAAAGATAAAAAGTCACTTTCTCACAAAAGTGATTCCATGGGGCCCCCATGTTTGGAACAAGGCATCCCACGGTCGGCCATGATAAAACCAGTAGACTTAGGACACATTTTGTGGTCATTTTGTATTATTATGATATTATCTTATTTTCTTTAACTACCCGATTACTCATTAATCAAGATAATTAAAGATAATTACCGTTGTTACTATTCATAATGTCCAAAAACAAAAGAGTCTTAATTACATAATTTGTACCTTCTGATTCCAAACATGTAATTCATTTTACCAAATTCCAAATACATAAATTTCAATAATTAATTTTAAAAAAACTTCCCGTTGTCAAAACAAATAGCGGGTTTTTTTGAAACAATATTTATGAAAAGTTCGGTACTTGTTTATGCCTAATTCCAAAGTGAAATTAATCCCAATGACCATAATTGAATTAAATGGTAAAAATATATTCTAATTAAACTTTAAAACAAATTAAAAAGATATTATAACCATATAATTAAATTATATGAAAAAGCAGTTTTGATGTAAAATGCAGTATTTTTCACTATTCATTGAAAAATGAACATTGTCAGAAAAATACCAAAAATTAACCCAAGGTAAATTTCAATGTCCCAATCATAAATAATATGTTTATTTTAAAAAATAGAGCTTATTAAATTGTCAAAAAGTGTATTTAAAAGAGGTTCACCATCAAAAGGCGGTTAATCGACCTTTTAAAGAATATTAGAATGTTTACACTTAAAAATTGGATTCATTTGCATTTTTAATCCTCTAACATTTATTGTAAAGAGTAAAAATATTTGACAAACATATATAATCATTTTTTAGTTAGTTCTGTTCATTCCCGCCATTACAACGGCTAGTCGTTAACTACAATTTAAAATAATATTATTTTATTATTAGAGTGCAACGTAAGATTCCCAAGAAACTTGTTGTTGCGTATTGGGTACGCCATCGAGCATAGCATCCCCTTTAAAGTAATATTAATATTTTATTCACAAATATGGATAAATATAAAGAGTTCATATTCTTTATTTACCTGTGGTGTTACAAAATCCCTCGTGATGCTACCTCCCTCCCAAGTTCTGATAGATGGGATTTGAACGGCCCGAGTCTACTGATCAGGTCATCAACTATTATTTCTGTATTAATAAACCATGATAATTTGTATTTATAAATAATAATCATAACGTTAAGAGTATAGTTTCCAATAGTCATATTGACCAATGATCATATAATTTTTGAAACCCAGTGGTCATATTTTAATTATACTCACATAATTAATAAAGGATATAGTTTTTTTGAGTAAAAAATAAAATAAGACATAAATTTAGAAAAACAATATTATTAAAAAGTTCAGGTCTTTACATTCTTCCCCCCTTAATAAATTTCTTCCCTAAAATTTCAACTCATACCCTCTAAAGAGAAATGGTGTGGGTAATTCTAACTCATAGACTCTTATGGTTCCCACATGGATTCTTCACATTTTGTGTTCCTCCACAACACCTTAACAATGAGGGTAGTCTTATTTCGTAGATCCGTGTCTCTACAATTAAAGATCTCCACCGGTTGTTCCTCATAAGAGATGTCATGTTTCAATTGTACCACCTCTGGATTTAGTACATGTGAAGGTTCCGGTATGTACTTCCTCAAGAGGGATACATGGAAAATATCTTGAACTTGTGCTATATTTGGAGGAAGTGCAAGTTGATAGGCCACTACTCCTAAGAGATCAAGGATTTCATAGGGGGCCAATGTACCTAGGTATGAGCTTCCCTTTCTTCCCAAACCTCATGACTCACTTCCAAGGTGAAATTAGAAGAAATAATTTGTCACCAACATCAAACTCCAAGTCCCTTTGACCATTGTCAGAATATCTCATTTTATGACTCTGAGAAGCCTTAATGTGTTGTTGGATGGAATGAACCATTTCTATCATCTCTTGCACAATATCAGGCCCAAGAAGCTTTCCCTCACTAACTTCAACCCAACAAGTAGGAGTTCTATATCACTTCCCACATAGAACATCATAGGGTTCCATTTTAATGATCGATTGGAAGCTATTTTTGTAACATAACTCAATTAATGGGAGATGTTGATCCCATCCGCCCTTATATTCCATTGAGCTTGTTCTCAGCATGTCCTCGATTGTTTGAATAGTTCTTTCAGATTATCCATCAGTTTGGGGATGATAGGCCACACTGAAATTAAATTTCGTACTCATATCATTTTGAATAATTCTCCATAATTTTGATGCAAACCTTGGATCACGATCGGATATGATAGAAAGTGGAACTCCATGCATCCATACCACTTCTTTTACGTAAATCCTGGAAATTTGATCAAGAGAGAAATCTTCCCAAAAAGAGATAAAGTGGCCAGTCTTTGTTATATGGTCCATAATAACCCATATCACATTGTTTCCATTAGATGTTCTTAGGAGACCAGTGAAAAAGTCCATAGTGATATTATCCCACTTCCATGTTGGTATGGGTAGTGGATGTAATACCCCTTTATAAATTTTTTTCTATGCCTTCACTTACTATCATACCCCGAACCTTTTACTGTAGTTAGCAATATCCCTTTTCATATCATCGCACAAAAAATGATCATGATGGTCCTTATACAGTTTCATACTTCCTGGATGTATAGATAAAGTAGATATATGAGATTAATCCAATAGCTCCTTCTTTATTTCTAGAATAGATGGAACACAAAGTCTTGTATGAAATTTCAATATACCTTCTTAATCAAAATTGAAATGAGGTATATTCCAATCCTTCATATACTCAATCTTATTCTTTAACAAAGGATCTTCTTTTTGAGATTTCTTGGACTTATTTAGTAATAATGGTTGAGAAATCATTTGGGATATGGTTGTTGATGTCCCTTCCCTTATAATTCCCATATCCATTTTCACTAGGTATTGGATCAAAAGATCTCTTTGAATCCTCGTCATGGATAGAACAACTAGGTCATTCCTACTTAATGCATCAGCGATTATGTTTCCTCTTCTGGGATGACAATGAATTTAATAATCATAGTCTTTAAGAAGTTCCAACCACCTCCTATATCTCATGTTAAAATCCTTTTGTGTGAAAATATACTTCAAACTTTGATGGTATGTGTATATATCACATTTATAACCATAAAGATTATGGATCCAAATCATTAAAGCAAAAACAGTCTCAACCAGCTCAAGATCATGCGTATGATAGTTCTTCTCATGAGTCATCAACTCTTGAGATGCATAAGCAATGTCTATGTAATTTTTCATGAGGACACACCTAGGACCTTTCAGAGATGAATCACTAAATATAACACATCCTTCTCCACATAAGGGTATAGTTAACATGGGTGTAGTTACTAATCACTTATTTATCTCTTGGAAAAATTCCTCACACTTCTTTTCCCAAATGAACATGACCCATTTTCGAGTTAACTTGGTTAATGGATTATCATGCCATGAAAATCTTTTCACAAACCTCCTATAATATTCCACTAATCCAAGGAAACTACGAATCTTAGTTATTAATGTAGGATGAGGCCACTCATCTACAACCATTATATTTTCAAGGTCAACTGTGGTTTAATCATTGATTAAAATGTTCCCTAAGAAAGCAACTTGTTGTTACAAAAAATCACATTTTTTTAACTTTCCAAAATCCTCTCCTTCTATAGAGTTTGCAAAATGACCCTTCACTACTAGAAAAGGGGGCATTGAAGACCCCTAGAATCGGGCGACCACCATTGGCGGTCGCTATAGATATCTAATAGCGACCGCCAATGGCGGCCGCTGGCCTTGATAAAGAAAAACGAGCCTTTTTGAGCCACCCCCCCCCCCCCCCCCCGTGCCCCCTCTCGATCGAACCCTGCTCCCCCCCCCTCGTCGCCGCCCCCCAATGCCCCCCCACCTCCCGGCCTCCCCCGCCACCTCGACTGCCCCCGCCACACGCCCCCCCCTGATGCCACCCCCGCCTCTCGGTCTCCCCTGCTCCCCCCCTCCCGTCGCCGCCCCCCCGACGCCTCCCTCCCCCCCACCTCCCGGCCTCCCCCCCCCCCGTCGCCGCCCCCCCGACGCCGCCCTCCCCCCCCCCCCCCCCGCCTCCCGGCCTCCCCCGCCGCCTAGCCTCCCCGTCGCATGCCCTCCGCCCTCCGTCCTCCGCCATCCGCCCTCCGGCCTCCGGCCTCCGCCCCCTCAGCCCTCCCCCCACCCCGGACGGCTCCGACACCCCGGACAACCCCCCCCCCCCCCCCCGCACCCCAGATGCCCCCCCTCACCGCAAACAGCCCCCCCCCCCCTCGCTGCCCATCCCTCGTCCCCTCACCGCCTCCTCTCCTCCAGCTCCCCGCCGTCGCCGCCGCCCGTCCCCTCCCTTGCTGCACCGGCTTTGGCTCCGGCTCCCCTTCACTTACTCCTCTCTCTCGCTGAACCGCCTTCGGCTCCCCTCCCTTTCAGGTTGTAGCTTAATCAGGTAACATGGGCTTTTAGTTACATTATTATTTTATCAATGGTTCATAAACAAATGATTAATATTTATTTTAAATATAGTTGATTTGAAAAATGTAAATGTAATAAGTATTGTGCAAATGTTTGTTATACAAATATAATTATGGATAAGAGTTGGATTGATCTTCCAAATTGAACGTCTAGAGAATATTTCAATGGAATTATGCAGTTTATTGACTTCACGAGAGGATTTGAAAGTGACTATATTAGTTGTCCATGTAGAAAATGTGCTAACAGATATCAATTCACACAAGATACTGTGAGGGAGCACCTTTTCTTTAATGGATTTCTGAAAAATTATAAAAGTTGGACTCATCATGGAGAAGAATATGTTCGTTGTCAAAATACAGATGCAGCTCAGATGGATGTTGATGCAAGGATGACTGATTCAATGCATGAAATGCTTACTAAAATGGTACATGGGTTTGATCCTGAAGGCATTGACATCCAAAATCTTGAGACCGGTGAGATAAATCTTCGCTCTAGTGCAGATCGTGACTCGAGGAGGTTTTATGAAGCACTTGATGATGCGAAAATAGAATTATATCCTGGATGTACTTCTTACAATAAACTGTCGTTTATCGTGGAGTTGTTGCATTTGAAGACTTTGAATAATTGGTCAGACACATCATTTGACATGCTTTTGGTTTTATTGAAAAAAGTTCTTCCTGTCAACACTAAGATTCCTGAGTCATATTACTATGCTCGTAAGTTGACAGAGAACTTAGGTTTTACATATGAGACCATAGATGCATGTGCAAACAACTGTATTTTTTTAGAAAAGAAACTGCCCATTTGGATATTTTTACGGTTTGTGGTGCTTCCAGGTGGAAAGAGAATAGGGGAAATAATACTCATCAAAGTCAGATTGCGATACAGGGGAAATTGATTGCTGTAAAGAAAATGCGTTACTTTCCCCATAAACCGAGGTTGAAAAGATTTTTTATGTCATCTAAAGTTTCTAATTTAATGAGATGGCATACAGAAAGAGTTCCTGAAAGTGATATGTTAACCCACCCGACAGACTCTCATGAATGGAAGGATTTTGATAAGAGACATCCCGACTTTGCTAAAGATGTTCGTAATGTCCGATTGGGATTGGCAGAAGATGGTTTCAATCCATTCAAGTCTATCGTTGGTGCAACTCATAGCACATGGCCCGTGGTGTTGGTTCCATACAATCTTCCTCCATGGCTTTGTATGAAGCAACAATTTATATTACTTTACATTCTTATTGATGGACCTAAAAGTCCGGGGGATAAGATTGATGTTTACCTTCAGCCATTGATTGATGAGTTGAATGAATTTTGGGGTGATGGTGTGATGACTTATGACTGCGAAACGAATGAAATGTTCAAACTGCATGCTGCTTTATTGTGGACAATCAATGACTTCCCAGCTTATGCAAATTTATCAGGCTGGAGTACGAAAGGGGAATTTGCTTGCCCTTGTTGTAATAAAAGTAAAAAATCTATATGGCTTAAACATTCCAAAAAATGGGCATACATGGGTCACATGCGTTTTCACCCTCCTCAGCACAGATTCAGAAAGGACAGAGTGGCATTTGATGGTTCTAGAGAGTTCAGCCCAGCACCAAAGATCATGACAGGAGTCGAAATTTTATCGCAGCTTGAGGAAGAAAACATCCGCACGTTATATGAAATTTAGGATTTGGTGGCTCCTCCAGTACGTAATATTCGTGCTGCGGGTAGGCAGCGCAGTCACAATTGGAAAAAGAAAAGTATTTTTTATAGTCTTCCATATTGGAAAACTAACATGTTGAGGCATAATTTTGATGTCATGCACACTGAAAAAAATGTTTGTGATAACATATTGTGGACCATTTTAGGTGTCAGTGGAAAATCAAAGGACCATGTTAATGCACGCCGTGATTTGGAAGGAATGGGTTTAAGGAAACAGTTGCATTTACAGTTAGCTGAGGGAAACAAGGCATATATGCCTGCTGCATAGTATACGATGACTACAGAGGAGAAAGAGACATTTCTTTCCATTTTGAAGATGTTCAAGGTGTGCCTGATGGTTATTCTTCTAATATTTCAAAGTGTGTGAATCTGACAAGCAAGACATTGCAAGGGTTGAAAAGTCATGACAATCACATATTACTTCAGCAGTTGATTCCAATCGCAATTTGTGATTATTTATCCCCCAATGTTGTTCAGCCCTTGATTGAGATGAGTAATTTTTTAGACAGCTTTGTTTAAGAAATCAATGAATGAGTGATTTAAAAAGTTTGCAGGACCAAATTGTACTTACTCTTTGTCACTTTGAGAAACTTTTCCCCCCTCATTTTTCGATGTTATGGTCCACTTGACAGTGCATCTAACTGATGAAGTAATGGCTGCTAGTCCAGTCCAATTCAGGTGGATGTATCCTATTGAACGGTATTTGAGTACATTGAAAATATTTTTACGCAACAGAGCTCGTCCAGAGGAATCAATAGCCAATGGTTATTTGATGGATGATTGTACTACCTTTTGTGCAGAATATCTTATGGATGTTGAAACAAAATTAGATAAGCCCTCTCAGATTCATGATGGTCCAGTTGGAGAAGGAACCACATTTGATATGGACAACATCGAGTGGATACAAGCACATTGATATATCTTGTTCAATACTCCATCAGTTGCACCATTAATGCAGTAAGTATCTTATCAATGTGCTTGTATAACTTTTACATGTTTTGTTTGCATAATATGATCTTTTAAACATCGCGTTATCATTTGAAGGAAACACATTAATGAGATAAAAGAAGAGATGCATCGTGCGACTCAGTTGCAAATTCAACAATCTCATTATGCGTCATTTCATGATTGGTTCAAGGATTATGTATGTATAAATTGATTTTCATTATGAGTGAAGTATTATACTAATTCTTTCTGCATATATCAGTATTTATTTTTATAAATTATGTAGCTTCGTAAGCTGAGGGAGTTAGGGGACCCCACGCTACCTAAAGTATTTATCCAACTGGCTGAGGGTCCATCTATAATGGCTCGTCGTTATAAAGCTATTGATGCTAATGGTTTTCGATTTCGCATTAAAGATGTTGATGACAAACGAGCAACACAAAACAGTGGCATCGGTTGTCCCTTTGTCGATTCTGGTTATTACTATGGTCAATTTATAGAATCATTGAGGTTGTATACACACACGGTTTGAAGTACATATTGTTAAAGTATAATTGGGTTGATCCAGTGAGTGGATGTAAAGTAGATCAATATCAGTTTTCATTGGTGAATTTTAACTATATGTTATACAGAAATAATGAACGAGTTGAGAATGAACCTTTCATTTTGACATCACAAGCGGAACAAGTATTCTTCATTACTTTGCCTTCGGATCCAAGTTGGCAAGTTGTTGTCAAAATATCTCAGCGAGGAGTGTTTTTATTTGAAGAAGATGAACCCAAGACTGTTCCGTTTGTTTACCAACAACTTGATCAACATACCGTAGTTCAACGTGAAGAAGATATTTATTGGGTCAGAGCGGCTGTTGAAGGAGAAACGGTCGATTTGCATGCTTAATGAAAGGTATAATTGTTTTCCCGCTATTCAGTAGAATGTCCTAGGATATCATAAATTATCTAATCATTTTATAAATCTTTATAAGTTTTAATCCTCACTTTTGTAAGTTAATTCAATCATAAATATTTAGTTTGTTTTTACTCTTGATTTATTGATGTTATGGTCGTTGTATCATCCCTTTGAGGTATTCTTCATCTGATTCATGTGCTGATTGAATTTTTATTAGTTCTATCTGAAATTTGGCTATGCATTGACTGGTTTTGTACATAATTTGTATATCTGTTTTGTTAACATTCTGATTTTTTAAAATTCATTCACAACTAATTATTCAATCCATTATTTGTTTGATTAACAATTGTACAAGTTTGATTTTTTAAGAACAATCCAATTTATCTTTTAAACACTTTGGACTCATTACTGATGTTTTCTATGACTGCAGACATGTCAGGGGAAGAGGCAGAAGATCCACATCATCCTTCTGAGGCATCTACGTCTCAGGGTCGAGGTATGTTTGAATGTCATTGTCTATATTTTTTATGTAATTGACATATATATATATATAACATTTGTCAATTTATATATAAAAATTTTTTCAACAGGATCAGACTCGGCTGCTTCTTCCTCTCGCAGGAGAGGCCCTGGTCGTGGCATATTATCATGGAATTCTGACACGACGATAGATGTTTCATTTGATGAGGTTTTTCATCCTATGGGACCGAATTCCACGGCATTTATTCGTCAGCTGGGTCATATCATACGTGACCCACATCGATTTCCATTGACCACGCATGACTGGACTTCTATCCCTCAGGACACATTAGATCGTCTATGGAGGGAGGTTCAGGTTAGAAAATCATTTTACTTTATTTTCTATGTATAAAAAATACTAATATGTTTGATTATTTTCTTTATAGAAAAATTTGAAAGTATGCCCTGAAGAATTTCGCCCCGTGTGTATGAGAAAATGCCGTAAGATGTGGAAAGATTATAAAGGCAAAGTGAAGAGGGACCACTGGGTAACAAATGTGGGTTCCCTAGACATTTTGGAAAAACTCTTGAGAGGTGTCCTCCCAGCTCAGTGGCGTGACTTGGTTTCATATTGGTCTACTGAGGGTGTTGCGGTTTGTATATTAATTATTTTGGGGTATATATATTTTCAAGAATATGTGATTTGTTTGAAATTTGAATGAATTGATGTAGGAGGTGTCAACACGCCATTCTGAGAATCGAGCGTTGCAGGGACCACCTCACAGGCTCAGGACTCGTCACGTGTCTCAGATCCGACATGAGGTATATATTATTCATTTTTTAATTTATTAATTAATAAGGTTTTGGGTTTATATTCTTTTAATATACAGTTGCGAGAGCAAGGTGCAACAACTGATAAAATGTCGGTGTGGATGAGGACTCGTGATCGCAATGATCCAGAGGTTGCAGAATTGATAGTAAGTGTTTGTACTTACCAATAATTACATAAATCTATATATTAACATATATATATTTATATATATTTAAATATTTCACAGGCTCAATTTGAAGCTGAGTTAGAACATCTGCCAGAGGACCAGCGACAGCTTCCCATGCGACGGGATGAGATCTTTCATCGCATTATCGGTCAGGACGGGCATGGCAATAGTTTGAACTATGGATCAGGGATTCCTCGTTATGTAGTGTCACGTTCTGCGGTTGTCGGTCCTGCTATTGCTCATATGACACAGCAGATGTCAGATTTTGAGGTACGACTGCGCGCTTCCGAGGAGGCAAATGCGCAATTGACAGCTGAGGTTAGAGCACTGCGGGAATATGTGCGTCGATCTGATGGTGCAGGGGATCATACGACGCAGGTATATACTGTATTTATTTATTTAATTTAAAATATTTTTGTTATTAAAATATTTATAATGTTTATTTGTTGTAGGCCCCTGGCCCACCAGAAGGAGGTAGCAGTGATGACAACACGTGACGCATCATATATTCACGAGATATGTTTTTTGTTTTTACTGGTGGGGTAGACATTGATGTACTGTATTTATTCATTTAATTTAAATTAGAAGGTTGTGTACTTATAATTTATTTCTTTTCTTGTTTATTATATGATAGCTAATATTATCTAAGGCGTGCATTTAAAAACTCTAACCCCCCGCACCCCCGTACAGCCCCCCCCCCCCCCGCACCCCCGAACAGCCCCTCGCACAACCGTACAACCCCCCGCCCCCCCGCCCCCCCGTACACCCCCCCCCCCCCCCCCGCACCCCCGTACAGCCCCCCGCACCCCCGTACAGCCCCCTGCACCCCCGTACAGCCCCCCCCCCCACCCCCGTACAACCCCCCACACCCCAGTACAGCCCCCCGCACCCCCGGACAGCCCCCCCCCCCCCCCCGCACCCCCTTACAGCCCCCCGCACTCCCGTACAGCCCCCTGCACCCCCGAACAGCCCCCGCACCCCCGTACAGCCCCCCCGCACCCCCGTACAGCCCCCCGCGCCCCCGTACAGCCCCCCAGCACCCCCGTACAGCCCCCCCTGCACCCCCATACAACCCCCCGCACCCCCGTACAACCCCCACGTCACCCCCGTACAGCCGGTCCATGAATTGTGAAATGCTCGGCCAGACGGCACGTCATTTGGAGGTGCCGTTTGACCGCGACGGTCGGAAACGCGTTTCCGGCGCCATAAAACACCAAAACGGCGTGCGGCGGTCCAATTCGGAGAAAATGTGCTCCGAAAGACATGAAACCGCACGAGAACGATAGAAATATTATTCCTGAGATGCAGGAGGAGGTGGCACATCCATCGGACGTGTGGTGCGCGCGGAACGACCGAATGTGTCGTTTTCAGCAGTGCGGCCCGTGCTGAAATGCCGCGTTGGGTGGTCAAAACTACCTGAACGACCTCTGAATGCCACGAAACCATAAGACAATAACCGGTGCGTGAATTTTTAAATGGTTTCCTAGACGGCACGTCATTCGGAGGTTCCGTTTGACCACGACGGCCGGATACGCGTTTCTGGCGCCATAAAACACCAAAACAGCGTGCGACGGTCGAATTCGGAGAAAACGTGCTCCGAACGACCTGAAACCGCACGAGAACGATAGAAATATTATTCTTGAGATGCAAGAGGAGGAGGCACGTCTATCGGATGTGTGGTGCGCGCGAAACGACCGAATGTGTCGTTTTCAGCAGCGCGGTGCGCGCTGAAATGCCGCGTTGGGTGGTCAAAACCACCCGAACGACGTCCGAATGCCGTGAAACCGTACGACAACAGCCGGTCCGTGAATTCTGAAATGGTCGGCTAGACGGCATGTCATTCAAAGGTGCCCTTTGACCGCGGCGGTCGGAAACGCGTTTCCGGCACCATAAAACACCAAAACGGCGTGCGACGGTCCAATTCGGAGCAAACGTGCTCCGAACGACCTGAAACTACACGAGAACGATATAAATATAATTCCTGAGATGAAGGAAGAGGCGGCATGTCCATCGGATGTGCGGTGCGCGCAGCACGTCCGAATGTGTCGTTTTCAGCAGCGCGACGCGCGCTGAAATGCCGCGTTGGGTGGTCAAAACCACCCGAACGACCTCCGAATGCCACGAAACCGTACGACAACAGCCGGTGCGTGAATTGTAAAATGTTCGGCCAGACGGCACAATATTCGGAGGTGCCGTTTGACCGCGGCGGCTGGAAATACGTTTCCGGCGCCACAAAACACCAAAACGGCGTTCGACGGTCAAATTCGGAGCAAACATGCTCCGAACGACCTGAAACCGCACGAGAACGATAGAAATATTATTCCTGAGATGTAGGAGGAGGCGGCACGACCATCGGACGTGCGGTGCGCGCGACACGACTGAATGTGTCATTTTCAGCAGCGCGACGCGCGCTGAAATGGCGTGTTGGGGGGTCAAAACCTCCCGAACGACCTCCGAATGCCACGAAACCATACGACAACAGCCGGTGCGTGAATTGTGAAATGGTCGGCCAGACGGCACGTCATTCAGAGGTTCCGTTTGACCGCGGCGGCCAGAAGCGCGTTTCCGGCGCCATAAAACACCAAAACGGCGTGCGACGGTCCAATTCAGAGCAAACGTGCTCCGAACGACCTGAAACCGCATGAGAACGATAGAAATATTATTCCTAAGATGCAGGAGGAGGCGGCACGTCAATCAGACGTGCGGTGCACACGGCACGTCCGAATGTGTCGTTTTCAGCAGCGCGGCGCGCGCTGAAATGCCGTGTTGGGTGGTCAAAACCACCCGAACGACGTCCGAATGCCACGAAACCATACGACAATAGCCGGTGCATGAATTGTGAAATGGTAGGACATACGGCATGTAATTCGGAGGTTCCTTTTGACCGCGGTGGCTGGAAACGCATTTCCGGCGCCATAATAAAACAAAACGGTGTGCGACGGTCCAATTCGAAGCAAACGTGCTCCGAACGACCTGAAACCGCACGAGAATGATAGAAATATTATTACTGAGATGCAGGAGGAGGCGGCACGTCCATCAGACGTGCGGTGCGTGCTGAACGACCGAATGTGTCGTTTTCAGCAGCGCGGCGCGCGCTGAAATGGCGCGTTGGGTGGTCAAAACCACCCGAACGACCTCCGAATGCCACGAAACCGTACTAAAATAGCCGGTGCGTGAATTTTAAATGGTGGGATAGACGGCACATCATTCGGAGGTTCTGTTTGACCGCGGAGGTCGGATACGCATTTCAGGCGCCAAAAAACACCAAAACGGCATGCATCGGTCCAATTCGGAGCAAACGCGCTCTGAACGACCTGAAACCACACGAGAACGATAGAAATATTATTCCTGAGATGCAGGAGGAGGCGGCACGTCCATCGGACGTGCGGTGCGCGCGGCACGACCGAATGTGTCGTTTTCAGCAGCGCGGTGCTCGCTGAAATGCTGCGTTGGGTGGTCAAAACCACCCGAACGACATCCAAATGCCACGAAACCATACAACAACAGCCGGTGCGTGAATTCTGAAATGGTCGGCCAGACGTCACGTCATTCGGAGGTTCCGTTTGACAGCGGCGGCCGAAAACGCGTTTCTGGCGCCACAAAACACCAAAACGGCGTGCGGCGGTCCAATTCGGAGCAAACGTACTCCGAACAACCTGAAACCGCACGAGAACGATAGAAATATTATTCCTGAGATGCAGGGGAGGCGGCACGTCCATTGGACGTGCGGTGCGCACAACACGTCTGAATGTGTCGTTTTCAGCAGTTCGGCAAGCGCTGAAATGGCGCGTTGGGGGGTCAAAACCACCTTAACGACCTCCAAATGTCACGAAACCGCACGAAAACATCCTTTTCATGAATTGTGAAATGGTCGGGTAGACGGCACGTCAATCGGAGGTGCTGTTTGACCACGGCGGCCGAAAACGCGTTTCCGGAGTCATAAAACACCAAAACGGCGTGCAGCGGACGAATTCGGAGCAAACGTGCTCCGAACGACCTGAAACTGCACGAGAACGATAAGAATATTATTCCTGAGATGCAAGAGGAAGTGGTACATCCATCGGACGTGCGGTGCGCGCGGCACGACCGAATGCGTCATTTTCAGCAGCTCGGCGCGCGCTGAAATGACGCGTTGGGGGGTCAAAACCACCCGAACGACTTCCGAATGCCACGAAACCGCACGACAACATCCGTTGCATGGATTTTGAAATGGTCAGATAGACGGCACGTCAATCGGAGGTGCCGTTTGACCGCGGCGGCCGGAAATGAATTTCCAGAGTCACAAAACACCAAAACGGCGTGCGGCGGTCGAATTTGGAGCAAACGTGCTCCGAAAAACCTGAAACCGCACAAGAATGATAGGAATATTATTCCTGAGATGTAGGAGGAGGTGGCACGTCCATCGGGCGTGCGGTGCGCACAGCATGACCGAATGCGTCGTTTTCAGCAGCTCAGCGCGCGCGAAAATGGCGCGTTGGGGGGTCAAAACCACCCGAACGACCTCCGAATGCCACGAAACCGCACGACAACATCCGTTACATGAATTGTAAAATGTTTGGAGAGACGGCACGTCAATCGGAGGTTACGTTTGACTGCGACGGCCGAAAACGCGTTTCCAGAGTCCTAAAAAACCAAAACGGCGTGCGGCGGTCGAATTCGGAGCAAGCGTGCTCCGAAAAACCTGAAATGATAGCATTTCTTAAATTGGGGGTTTTAAATTATTATAGCACAATGGTTCGATATTATACATATATTTAATATTATATATATTAAAACATTTAAAATATTATATATATATATTTAAAATATTGTATTTAATAGTATATATGTGAATATTTTTTTAATATATATATATATATATATATATTTATTTATTTCAGTGGACATTTTTTTTAAAAAAGAAATTCACTATAGCGACCGCCAAAAGCAGTCGCTATAGGCCTCTAGTGACGAGGCTAAAGCGACCGCCAATGGCAGTCGCTGGGCAGCCGCTAGAGCCCTATAGTGACCGCTTTTGGCAGTCGCTATAGGAGGTTTTTTTAGTAGTGCTTATATGATCCTCATTCTATTCGCGATTTCTGTAATGTATCATAATATCATCAATAAAAACTACCACAAAGTTATCAAGGTAGTACTTAAAGACTCTATTAATCAAATCCCTAAAAATAGTAGGTGCGTTAGTCAGTCTGAAGGACATAAAAAAAACTCATAATGTCCATATCTCTATCAAAAGGCAATTTTTGGAATATCTTCTTTCTTTGCCCTCAATTGATGATAACCATATCAAAGATCAATCTTAGAAAATAATTCATCCCCACAAAGTTGGTCAAAGAAGTCATCAATTATTAAAAGAGGGTATTTTTTATTCAATGTGATCTCGTTCAGTTCTCTATAATCAATTCATAGCCACATTGATCCATCTCTCTTTTTCAAAAAGAGAATAGGTGATCCCCAAGGATACACACTCAGTCTGATAAACTCTTTCTCCAAAAGATCTTGGAGTTGCTTCATTAATTCCTACAGCTGCACATTTTCCATCTAATACGATGTCTTTGAAATTAGATGAGACGTAGGCACTAGTTCGATGGAGAACTATAACTCTCTTTATGGGGGAGGTCTAGGTAACTTCTTAGAAAATACGTCAATTTATTCTTAGATGATGGGGACATTTTCTATCCTTAACATCTCATTTTCTTCTTTTTCTTCACCAATAAACTACATAAAAAATAATATAGGAAGTTATCTAGACAAATATCAGGTTGAGATATCTCTCCTTATAAGATAATTCTATGTTTTTAATTCATGATTATTGATATTTCCTTACTTCTGCATTTGATCATAGCATTATACTTTAAGAGCCAGTCCATTCCTAGTGTAATGTAAAATTCCAACTTGGGACTTACTACTATATCTGCATTAATATTTTTATCACTAAAGTAAATACTAGAGTTTAAAAACATAATGATGCTTGGATAATCCCACTAAGAGTCTTTACTGATAACCATTTTTTTAGAAATTTAGGGGTTGATTCTAAATTCTTTGCAAATATGGAGAAAATAAAGGAATCAGTAGAACCACAATCAAACAAAGCACTTGATATCTTTGAGAGAACAACATGAGTACCTGGAACCACGTCATTTAGTGCATAAACTTTATACGTAGTGATAGAAAAATAACGACCTTATTACCTTGGCCTTTGCTAAGGATGATAGTGATTACCCTCCATTGCCATTAGATTTGGATAGTGATTGGAAAAGTGACCAAGTTGACCACACTTATAGAATTGGACATCGAGAAGGGCCTGTAACATCTTACATTTTTCTTTAGGGTTGGGATGTTGAGGCTTCAACTCACTATGACTATTCTATTTCATATGTCCATCTCTTCCATATATGTAGCACTTCCCACTCATGAGAAGGCAGTTCCAAGAATACTTCTTCCCACATTTATTACATATGCGATGTTGTACTTTCTTTCCTCATATTTTCTGATCCAAGATACTCCCCAATATTGGATCCATTGATCTGTTCTTGTCATTGTATTTATGATACCACTAAATCTCAAAAAAAACTCTAGTTCAACTTTCATAGAACTCCTCACGATCTCTTCATAACTATCATAGTCTTGGTTGGAAAGATTCTTCCATAAATGAGGTCTTAATCCCCCAAATAATCTTTCAACCTTACCATTATGATCCCAGAAAAATCATGAGGTATAAAAGGAAAGTCTTGTAAAGTTCATATCATAACTTACAGCTGATTCATTCTCCTTCTGCTTCAGCTCGAGATACTCCTTCTCCATTTTCGTTCTCATAGAATGAGGGAAATACTTATTGAAGAATATATCTATGAACTCTTCCCACTCCATTGCTTAAACCTCCACTCTTGGCCTCATTTATTTTAATTAGTTCCCACCACTGATCAACTTCTCCCTATAAGAGATAAATAGTTAGGGTGGCCTTATCTTCTTCTGAAAAGCAGAGCACATAAAATATTTTCTCGATAGAGATGATCAATTGTTCAGCAATCAATGGCTTGATAGATCGACTGAAGGTTAGTGGTCATTGACGCATAAAGGACTCAATAGATTGTTATTACCTTCATAGTGAAATCATTATCTTATCTTGATTCATGTTATTTCCCATAACTTGAGTAATTTGTTTCATCATTCTCATGAAATTTTCCAATTCAGCTTCTATTGTAAGATCATCAGCGCATGGTCCATTTTGGTCACCATCTACACATGCCCTCCTATTTCCCACCATTTTCAAAATGAATAAAGCCTTAGTGAGAAACTTATTTAATTTTAAAATCTTTTACCTATAAATGATTTTTATGTCTTAAAAATTCATGATTAAACATGTTATTCTTTAACAACAATTACATTTCTCTATAAATCCTTCATAATGATTCATAAAAAGCTTGTGATTAACCAAACATATCTCTTGGGAGTGTCAAACTAAGAGTGTAGTAAGGCCTATTTTCATGTACCAAGATACCCCAGGTCAACCTTGAAACTCCTTTTTAGAGTTTTCACTCCTAGGTACATCTATGCCAGAGCCACATCCACATGTTCATATCTAGACATGTATTTATTTGTTCGGAAACAACATGCGTAATATTTCACCAAAATACTAAGAATTTTTCCTATATTTAAATTATTATACAGGATTATTACTAATGTTTTTATAGCCTAATTTCCAAAAATAATTAACTATCCTTTGATACCAACTATGGATTCCCGACTATTTATTACAAAACTTCTCATTATATTTTAAAAATAGAGGATATTTAAAGTCTAGTGTCTTGGAAATAAGGTACATAATACATGAAAACATATAAAAATATTTTAATACCCTTGAAAATATTTTTAAAAGTTAATCCTAAGAACAATTACTGCATCTCATAACTTTCAAAGATACATCAAAGGAAAGGGTGAGAAGAATGCTCGGTAAGGAAAACAAGTGAAACTGGCTACATATGAACTTGAGAGATATCAAAAAGAAAACATGAAATATCATAAAGGAATGGTAAAGGGGAATATAATAATAATAATATGTTTAATCATAACATTAAATTGGTTCTACAATGTTTAATTTATACATTCATAAGTATATCACCAAGGTTCCTCCCTAAGGTGTCATAAATATTACCAAGGTTATTCACCAAGGTATTGTAAAACTTGTCATCTCTAGAGATTAATTTATTTACCCAATGCATTGGAGTGATATTAGGGATAACCCTTAATATGTGTTTATTTTCATTTTATCCACATAGATATTAATCAAACATTTCATAAATAACCTTTGGAGAATAAAAGTAATGGGTTTCATTTCAAATTGTGACATTTTTAAAGTGCTTAAAAAATGATAGTTGTGTCATTTATAACCCATGGAAAAGGAATGAGTGTTTCATGTATGTCAATTACAGATTCAAATATATCATTTTTATTTATTAATGAATACCCCTAGAAATGAAATTGGTTTGTGAATTCACATAAATAAAATAATATAATTTCTTGAGAAAAAAAATATATATTTTGAGACGAAATGTCTGTAGCATAATGGATATATAACATGGTTTTATAAAACATTAAATGAGAGGGGAAAAGGGTAACGTGATAATAAATATCTCATAATATAGTATAAGGATATAATGAAATAAAATTAAGATAATGTTATGGATATTTTAATGACATAACACATGAAAAGTAAACTTGAAATAAAAGAGAAGATGTGATTTCTTTTAGGAAAATTTTGTATCCTAACGACGTCACTTAAAAATTAATAAAATGAATTGATGAGAGAGAAAAGGAAATATAGTAATTTGGAAATAAAAAGGATGGTAATATGGATACATAATATCTTACCCCAATATGTGAAAATGGAAATTCAAATACATAACTTAAAAAAAGTGTTGACTAAAAAAGGAGAGTGAAAGGCTCCCTTACCTTGAATAGTAACTTCAAAAACTAAAATTTTCGGACCTTGGGGGGCTTGAGGGAACCTTGGGAGGGATCCATGGAAGGTAAAAAGACCATATATTCGTTGAGGTGGAATTTTGAATGAAAACATTAATATATGGGTTGGTATTCATAGCAAAAGTGAGAGAATATTTTATTAATTTCCAAGGGACACCTCATTAGTGGTATTCGCAAAACCATGGGATTCTCCATGGTATTTTCCAATGGTGTTATCCCATTAGGACACCTAATATCATATTTTCTACACAAAAGTTGACCTAATTTTTAAATTAATTAATACATCATTATGATGTCATAAAACAAACCGAAACACAAAAACTATATTTTTACTGTTCATGGAAAACCAAAACATTTAATAAAAATCCTATAAATTCACCCTAACCTAATATAAATGTTCTAAATTAAAAAATAATCTCAATTTTAAGAAAATTATTTTCTAATTATGAAACATTTAATTTTTAAGTTAAATCACTATTTTCCTGAAAAATACTAATATTTGACTAATAATTTCTGAAATTGTTATTTACTTATGCCATTATGTCACATAACCATTCAAGGTGCCTAAATTATATTTATACCTTCTTAAGTGATGTTAATATTCCATGGGTCACATTACTATTCATAAGGGTTATATTACTATTCATAATTTAATATTCACCAAAAACTATATTGATCTTATTAGACTCTAAATTTAATTCTAATCAAAACTGTATACGACTATTTTTTAAAAATATTTTCACATTATTAATTATTTAAAGTATAAAAAATATTTTTAAAATACAATGTATTTTTTATATTCGGAAATAACATGAAACTTCTAAAAATTAATCTTCTATTTGTTTTGATATTTTAAATTCAAAATTTTTACCATAATAAGAAATAAAAAATTTATTTATACAAAAGTATTACACAAAGTTATTATGGCCTCATTACCTATCTCATTATAACACATGCATAGGACCCGAGAGTAAGGTTTTCAATGGTGATAGAATCTTGGGGTGGCTCAAAAAACATTTCTCGAGTGGTGATTTATATCAAATTTAACTTCTCCTGAAGGTGATTACATTCAAGCATAAGATGTTGAAGCTCATCTTGGGCTTAGTCCAGAGAAAAGCCCAGTGATGCTACCTCCTTCCTAAGCTCCGACAGATGGTCTTCTTGTGGCCCGAGTCTACTGTATGAGGCCATGGACTCTTCTTTCTGTATTTATTAACCATGATAATTTTTATTTATAAACAATAATCCTAACATTAAGAGTGTAGTTTACAATGGTAATTTTGACCAATGGTCAAAAAATAGTTGAAACCCAATGGTATTATTTTAATTATAAAGACTTCATTAATAAAATGATATAGTTTTGTTCAGTACAAAATAAAATAACACACAAATTCAGGAAACAAATATTAATCAAAAGTTTGGGTTGTTATGGAATTCTTCGGAAAACACATTAGTTTATTCCCTAAAAGTAGGCATGTCTTTGAGGATGATTCTTTCCACAGACTAAATCATTTGATCTAGATATGGTTTATCATAGGGAAATGATATTCATTACTATGATTTTGGTACTAAATAAGATTCTTCCTCCTATGTGCAATTGTATAGAATTTTGGTCAATTCACAATATGGAGAGTGATCTCATTCTCATGGAAATTTATTTTGGATATATATAAGAAAATCAAATCCATACCAAGAATTGCCTAAAATTCCTCCAAAGGGAGTAAGGAAATGTTTGAAGGGAAGTTCAGCCCAAAAATTTAGATTGGGTAAGAGTCATAAACTTAGGATGAATGAATTTCCCTATTATGCATATTCACTAAGAACTCTAGTTCCAGGTTTTGTGGGGGTATTTGAATAGTTATACTAAATGTTCATGATATGAAGGAATGTGTACAACCAAAATCAAAAAGTATGTTCAATATTATTTAATTAATAACTATAGAACCTTTCACCACCTCATTTTTGGGATCCACCTCTATGGTTGTAATAGAAGAAGCTCACCCTTACTACCTTGGATGTTGTTGTATAGCTCTGAAAACCCTTTTATTAGAGCGTTGGTTTGCAAAGTGACATGGTTCCTTGAAGTTGATGAAAAAAAATGTATTTTAGGTTGACCTGAGTTTTTATTTCCCCCATTTCATAAGAATTTTTCTCATATTAGAAGTTTTTATCTAGGTCTCCTTCATTCCCAGAACTAAATAATTTCCTGATTCCCCTTAGGAAATTTCTTGGGTTCTTCTTTCCACAAGTTTTCCAAGTGGGATGCTCAAATTTATTATCATAATTAGATTTCTCTATAAAAACACTATAATTAAAATCCACTTCCTACTTCTCATCCCTATTATACCCTTGATATTCACCATTCTAAATTTTCAAATAAAGGGAATATCAGAAAATTTACTCATAGCTATCAAATTCACAGGTCACTAAAGATTTTGATAGACTAGGTTTTATCCCACCAAATAAGTGGTCAACCATGAATTCAGGGGTATTGATAATGATAAAGTCATATCATGAAAGTCTTGTGAATTTTTCCTTGTACTCCTTGATAGATTCATCAAGTTTTTTCTTGAGGGAATGGAAATCTATTTCCATTTTATTTCTATGAGTACAGGGAAAATATTTATTGAATATAATTTTATACAATTCCTTACACCCAATCACTTTGATATCTCCCTTAGGATTATTATTCATTATAAATGTATACCACTAATCATATGCTTCATATATATTATAAATATCCAGTAAAACCTTCTCTTATTTGGAACACTAAAGGATGGAGAAGAACTTATTTATATATTTGATCCATTTTTTTGTGATTAAGGGATCATATGATCTATTAAAAGTTAGATTCCTTTGTCACATAAAGGAATCAATTGCATCTTTTTATTTATTAGGGAGTTTTGGGAACTCCTACTAATGAAAGATTATATTTAGAATTAGAATTACCTATGATTGTTTCATCATAAATTTTTCTTATTCCTTCTCTCATCAGGTTTGGGAATCTTGTTGGTGTAGTAATCACATTACCCTTCACATTGATTTTTTACCTAATTCCTCATATTTACATCCATTATCTATAATAAAAGGAAAATTAGGGATGAGTATTTTAAACTATTAGACACATAAATGGGAATATATTGAAATTAAATTTAGGACTTAAAAATTACATGTATTTAATAACATATGAATTTATAGTCTTCAATCTATTTTATATGTGATATATTTCCTAGCACGAATTCATATGGGTATTTTTTTGTTCCATTAATATTTTTTTTGTAATTAGATTATGAATTCACTAAATCATATCCCCTAGGAGTGTCAAACCAAGTGTAAATCAAGGCCTATTGTCATGTACTAGTTCCCAATTGAGTCTACCTCAATGTGGTGTTTTTAGGTTTTACCCTTATGTATATTTATATTAGATCCACATCCACTTGTAGTATCCAGACATGGATTAATTTTCTTGATAACCCACATACTCAAAATTTACCAAAATATAGGGATGTAATATTATTCCTAAGGATTTCTCAAGAGTTTTCTAATCCTAATCAAAAAAATAACTAAACATCCCTTTGCTACAGACTATAACAACCCAATTAATTACTACACATTAATTCCTGACTTATTACATAAAAGTACACATAATACAAACAGAAATATTGATAATATTATTGTATTTGGGAATTAGTTTCATAGAATAACATCTTTAACATTGGATATAATAAAATTATTCTAAACATATTTAACAAGATTCTAAAATTCAATGGCTTTTAAAATTGCATGGGATAACCAAGGGACATACATAAGAAAGGGGTGAGCTATAAATACCAATAAAATAATAAACACGTAATAAGGTTATAAATGTTAGACAATAGTAATATAAATTTAGAATAAAATGAGTTGGAATTATAAACATGAATAATATAGAATGATATAGAATGATAATCACAATATGGGAAATTTAGAAGCAACTTAAAACAATGCATCAAAAACATAGGTCAAAGATAATTGCTAAGAAATAATGATGGAAAAATAATCATAACTGAATTAAGCTCAATCTATTTCCAAAAATTAAATATCATGATATTAAAAATTACCCACTATATTGGAGCCCTATATATTTTCGGGCGCACCTGTCACATTCATTTTATTCTCATTCTTAAGTGTTCCACATAGATCATACAACATAGATTCATTCATGATCATATCTTATTCCATGATCAAGGAGTATGAAATAAATAAATTTATGTCACATGTAAAATAATTATTTTTTATAAAGGTTAACACCCTAGATAGGAAATAGGAACTTGATTCACTACATAATTGTTTTGGTATGGAAAATTATGGTAAATTCTCTGTATCATAATTGAGTCACTTATAGATTTATAAAATGGGATGATGAGAGAGAAAAGATTCTATAGTCATTTTTAAATTAAATGGAAAGTATTAAAGATATGGAAAGACATATCCCAATTTTAAGATTTGAAAATAGATCCATATGATAATAAAGAAACTTGAATATAAAAGAGTGGGTGAGGATCACTTACTTGAGTTTATGACTCCAAATGCTTGGGAGGAGATTCTTGAGAGCTTGGAGCACCATGAGAGGACTATTTAGAGGGTAGGTAAGATTAAGGAAGTTATACAAGGATTATTAGTGAAGATAAATGGTTACTTGGGTGGGTTTGTATAGTAAATTTGTGGGGATTTCTTTAATATTTCTCAAACATAGGTTTTGGACTCTATAAAATAAAATAACAAAAACCACTAACCTTACCATTTTTCCCATGGTTTTTGATAAATGGGATTTGTTTTCATTATTTTATAAGTATAAGGGCCAAAAATAATAAATGAATATACTTTATTATGTGGAAGTTTTTCACACTCTTAAAGAAAGGGTTTTAAAACCTTAAAATATATTAATAGTTTTTGAGGATTCATAATGGATTTATAAAATTAGTCAAATATTACAAAAAAATCACATTGTTTTAAAGGGAAAAAATATATTTGATTTTTTATTCCTTTTATATTTTTTTATTACATAACTTTTGGGTCATCTTGAAGTCATAATACACACTACATATTTATATGGTATTTAATTTTTACTCAAAAATTCGATTTTATTAAAAAATTATGAAAAATTCACCATTGTATAATTTCAAAATTTTTATTCCAAAAATAAATTAATTTTATCAAAATAATTTTATAAATACTTGTATTTTCAATTTTAAAATAAGATTATTCATTTATTGAGAAATGTTGGGTTTTTTATAATTACATTTTTTAACCCTTATAAAAATTACATTTGACTTCAAAAAAATTATATGTAAAAGTATATTTATTAAAAAATATTTACTAATAATATTTTATTAATATAATATTTATTAAAAAAATTCAAATAAATACATCTTAATAAATTTCTTAATTGAAATTTAATACTAATTAAAAATATAATTTTTGTTTTATTGTATCAAAAAAAATTATAACGTAACAATAATAAGATGAAAATATATTCATTATTATATAAAAAATAATGTTCACACTCGTACTACTAGGGTCTTGATAACTATCCATGGTTTGGGATGTAATCTCGATGAGCTTGAACTTATCCCATAAATGGTTTTGCTCAAGATTAAGTTTTTGGATATCAACATGGGATTTGTTAAGTTCAAAGCTCAGTGATTCTATCTCCCTAAGAAGCTTTGATAAATGGGCTTCATATAGTATGGCCCTACTAGTTGAGTCCATCATTTCTTTTTTCTATATTAACAGGATTTTTTAAAACCCTATATTTATACTAATCAGGTGATCATTGGTCAATGGTTATTTTATCAATGGTAATATTGACTAATAGTCAGTTAAATCTGGTAGTGTATAATAAAACAAAATAAGTTCATTAGTTTTTTTAACCAAATTACATAATAATACATTTAATTATATCATAATGGAAAATTTTATTTAAATATGTTCAGGTCATTGAAAGGAGAGATAGATGAATGGACTCTCCCAAACACTCCAAACACCCTAAAACCTCTCCACGCTAACCTAGAATGGATGAATTTACATTTCTATAAAAATTTATAAAGGATTTATTTGTAGTATGAACAAGGGATTCACATCATCAAAATCACTTTCTCCTAAGAAATTAAAAATGAAAATAAGGATTAGATTCATCAATTACTCCTTAGTAATGGAGGTGGATCTATCAAACTCCTTAATTGTAAAAATTTTCAAAACTAGTACCATTTAAATTATAAATCACACTAGGAAAATGGACCTCCCTCAACCAGAAACCACTTGTGATTCGAAACCCTATTGGGTTAGGGTACAACCAACTCCACTTTGATGAATTTCAATACCCCGACCATACAACCCTACTAAAATTCTCACCAAAGCACCTTAACCACCAAATATTCCTCATTACACATATAATAATATTCTCAAAACTTCCCAACTCAATGATTATTCAATCTAAATACCAGTTCATGGAATGAACCCAACTCCATGTCAAAAATTTATACTACCTAAAAAAATTAATGAGTTGAAAATATTCAAGTCATTATCAACTCCACACCATAACACTTATCATCCAAAAGAATCCATAGTAGTCCTCAATCCATGTATTTTGATATATAATAGTCATCAATTTATTGATTACTCTTTGTATTATATTTTGGAATGCCAGACACACTTCTATTGCACAACACTAACCACAAATGCGTACTATTCCAAAAAAATTGAGCCACTTGCTAACCACTAATTCCAAATACTTGATGGTTCTTTTTATGCTCATCTGTCCCAATGAATCATGGTATAATTGACTAATTCATCTTGAAAATTATGGTACTCTAAATCATAATGATTATCTTGAAATTATTGATTCGGATCCACGGTACTCTACACCATAAAAATGTCCTACCAAAAACACACTTCCAGTGGTCCAACAACCCCACATTTGTTCCAAATAATGATACCACTATAATTTAAACCCCAATGTATCTAGAATTCACAAAAAAAGTAGTTATAAAATCTCTAGCAGAATTTTCCAAAAACAACATGGTTCCACCTGTTGACACATCATCGCACTGCCAATCACAATGCCTTAACACCTAGTAAATTCTTATGGTTATCCAATGAATAAACTGAATTATAAACAACACTATATGAATTTACATTATAATATAACCATCATCATATTAGTCATCATTCTCTCAACCAAGCACTAGTGTATCCCTAATCTGAGTCACCTTTGAATTACTCCAACTCAACCCGGATCCTATTTCCAATTCACTAACTCCTTGTAAAACCTCCTCTAAACATTGAATCAGGTACTAAACATGGAACTAGTTATCAAGATATCTTATCAAACAAAATAATCCTAATGTTTTTTGACCATCCATCGATTGATCTCACCACACCCACAACATAATTGATGTGAGGGTCATTCACCCATGACTGATGTGATGCTCCCTAACATGGGAGTGTCATTATTTCCTCCCACCAAAACAAAACATTGATACCTGTATCCCATGATACATACATTAAATCATGTAATGAATTTTCATGACCATCAATATTATATGTAATCACAAGTATGAAATACCTTCATTTCTCATCAGCGATTTACTCAAAATGAAATTCTCTAAAAGCTAATAGATTACTCCTGACCATAGGGATTCCCTTACACCACACCATGAGAAACGACCCAAATAGGTCCTATAATTATTCATACATGAAAAACTCCATGTTAGGGTCCAAAACCATAAGCCATCAGACTCACATTCATCTCACCATCACACTACTATCACAACACTGTTCGGGTTTATAGACAACTCAGACACTTTTCAATTAACCTTTGTGTAGTTCATTCACCAGTTCATATCATAACCAGAGAACACACATAACTAGAGAGTTCTTACCCTCATTCAAAAATATTTTATACAAAAATCAATGACACCACTCACTCTACAATCTAGGGTAGAGTGATCCCCTAAGAACTCTATCATATGTTCCCACTCATAATCCAACTAAATCTCACATATACCTGATGGTTGCATGATACTATAAAACCTCTTCATACCACCAAAATCACACATTCTTTAAGAATTCCCCATATAATAGTGTTTCACAAGACCAATCCACTAACCATGCTCTTCAAACATGTTAATCTCACCCAATAGCTTCAGTAATCTCACCATGAAAAGGCTAACCACACAATCACCGACCACCAAAGTGTAATTCCAAAATAATGATTATACTCAAACTCTCACGAAGATACATGAATGTGAATTATAAGAACCAAATGGATATGAGTCCAATTGGTCCACCCTCTTAACTACAAAATTATACCATAAACTCTCTAATAACATCACACCCATGACAATGGAATTTCACTTTAAATTTATAAACTTTTTGGTTTAGAAAATTAGAATTCGACCAATAAACTATAAGTCAGAACACAAAATAGGTTATTATTGACACTTTAAGTAACAAAAAATGTATATTTAGGGAAACATGTTTCCATCCTAATATTATGTATCAAGAATACCATGTCCTCATTGAGTCATTAGCTAGGAATCAATTCCCAAACCAACCCATGATTGGTCTCCATACATCCCTTGATGAAGATATTGTATTACTATCTTTAGAAAAACTGTTTTCATAAGATCCACATGATATTCCACTAAAAAAATACATCATGTTATAGAAGAATATAATTCCACTATAATATTAAATGGTAAAATATCATATAAGTTTTTTTTTTGAAATTTTAAACAATTAATCCTCTCATCATCAAACAATCACATGAAAGTACACATATGAAATGTGATTATCATGTTCCTAATCATGAAGAATGAATTATTCCTATATCCTCTATAGGTAGGATCCAAACCATAATAATAATCTTAAATATACAAATCATATTTGAATACATAATTATAACAGAAAAAACAACAACAATTATCTCATAACCTTAGTTGTGAAGAATTATTAATGGAATGTTTTTTGTGATGCACCAGTCCTAGGTCCATCATAATCCCTATAAAATTCCTAGACCACATGTCTAACATCTCCCCCAATAGTAACAAAAAATAAATCTCTAATGACACTTTTTGACACCCTATCTAATAACGCCCATCTGTGCGAGAGTAACATGTGATCTCAGAGGTACCTCCCTATACACTAGAGGATATTGAATTATAGTGAGAGACTAAAACATTCATTGAGGAGACTAGTCCCTCAATATCATAAAAATAAGTAGTGATAAATATCCAAACAACATCCACCTCAAAGTATATGGAATAAATAAACACATCTAACAACATAGATAAAATAGTGATCAAAAACATAAACAAATCACCAACTAGGCCAATCTCATATAAAAAATAAAAAAAACCAAAATGAACACACTAATCCTATTTTCATCCCTAGAACAAAAAAAAACATTTTCCACAAAAAGAAATAGGGAAAATTCATATGTAAACACCTAAACATACTACCTTATCACATAATGTTGGTTCAATCTATCGATTCAATATGTTTTCCTTATAAATTTTCCATTCCTTGTTTGGAAAATCACAAACACCTTATCTTAAGGAAAATTATGTTTTAATTGATAAGGAAACTTTTCCTTCCACAAGGAATATTTATCCTTACTGTGTTTTTTATTGTTCATATTATGTGTAAGTATAAAATTAGGATTTGTAACTAAAATCTCAAAATCTTATAAATACTTAGATATAGAGAATTTTGTTTTCAGGATCTAAATTCAGGTTCCAAATTCTCTGAATTCAGACTCCAAACATTCTATGTTCAGTATCAGAATTCTTATGAATTCACACTCTGAATATTCTAAGTTTAGACTGTGAATTCTTATGAATTCAGACTCAGAACTTTCTAAGTTCAGACTCTGCACTTTCTAAGTTCAGACTCCGAATTCTAATGAATTCAGACTACAAACATTCCAATGTTCAGAATTTGAATTCTTATGAATTCATACTCCAAATTTTATTGAAATTCAGACTCCCTAATTCTATATAATTCAGGTTCCGAATTCTTCAAGAAAATAGAATCTGAATATTCATTTATTATAGAAACTGAATGGTTTTTTGTTATACTACGAACTTGTATTTCCATACATTCCGAAAAATGAATTTGGTTAAGTAACCATATTTTTTCTTACTAATGTTTTGGTTATAAAATGATGTTGTGCATTCAGTTACTAACCAACCATTATTTGAGTGACACATGTATAGGTCCCTCCGATAATCAAGGTAAAATATTACCATTGGAGGAGGGAACCGACCATTGAATATGTGACTATAAATAGGAGCTCATTTGAACAAGCTCAATACTATTCTACGACTATAGAGATTGCATGCTTCTAAAGTGATTTCTAGGGAGTGAAATTCATGCTTTGTGTGTACTAAAAATATTGTTCATAATTTCTTTGTGCGACTCTAAATTTTATTGAGTACATTCGAGGACTTACGAGAATAGGAAGACAGAGGTACCAACTACCTTGATGTTTGAGGGCTTGTGGGGATAGCAAGACAGATTCCGATATTCGTATCAAGGGCTTACCCTGGTGAGGGTAAGACATACTTTCTTGAAAGTATAAATCAAGGGGCCTTTATCCAATGTTGTTGGATACCCTTCTCTTTGGGTTAAAAGATTTACTACTTGTTACTTATATTGTTTCATGTTTCTTGGTGCATTTTGATTTTTGAGGAAAGTATAACTATCTTATACTTTCTTATACTTGTATTATTATTTGTGAAGATTCTATATGCTTTAAGGTAGAATATTTATCTTTTTAAACTTTTCTTAAGTTTCATTTATAGAACCATATTTCTGGAATCAAGAAAGTTTGTAGAACTAAGAGGTTTGGTGAATTTACCTTGTTTGACATTGTTAAATATTACCATCTTTAAAATTTCCATTTTTTTAAAGTATACAATTCACCCCCTCTTGTATATTGAGCATCTACATCATTATACTGATACTACATTCAGAATCATTTTGATCCAACAATTGGTACCAGAGTAGGTCTATGAAATACTTATATTCATATATAAGTTTTCTTGGTCATGTTTTTCATTGTTTTGTATTTTCCTTTCTTATGATATTTTTATCATTGTTTAAAAACTTTTGATACTAAAAAGTTTTTTGTGGAAAGATTTTCTTTAAGATGGTAGGAATCAATGTGGGTTCCATAGACACCCTGATTCCTATTGGACCACCTATTTTTGATGGGAATGATCACGAATATTGGTGAGATCATATGAAGACTTTTTTTATTAATACTAGAGTAGACAATTTTTTTATGCTTACTAGAGGTTATAAAACACCTGACAAGGAAGTTAGTACATTCACCAACCAAGAAAATCATGAATTTCAACTAAACTATAAGGTAAAAAATACATTGGTTTTTTCTATGACTTGAAATATATATAGCCATATTTCATCTTTTGAAAAAATAATTTGTATTTGGAAGAAGCTTGATGTTACTCACTTTGGAGCTTTCAATGTTATTGAAACTAGAAGATCCATGTTCAGAGCTGAATATCATGGTTTTTTCTTTCCTTATAGAGAACCCATATGTAAGTTTCAATAAAGATTCCTGACTATTGTCAACATTTTACAATCTATGGGTGAGAAAGGATTATATGATGAGGATCTTGTGGATAAGATCATGGACATCATGCCCAATGAGTGAGAATCTAAGAGGACAACTATAGATGAGAATATGAAAGTTACACATATTTCTCTTGATGAACTTTTTGGAACTCTTTTTCAGTATGAGACTAGAATGAAGAGAGATTCTGATAATATTAAGAATAAAAATGGAAATGGCATTGTTTCTTTTACAAAAACTTCAAATCATATGAAAGCCAAGACTCCTGAGAGAGTTACTAGATATAAATCTAAGAAGATTGCAATTCAATCCGCATCTAGTGGAAGTGAATCTTCAGAAAATGAATTATCCGATCTTGCTCGAAGGATGAACAAGATTGTTGTACATAAGAACTTCCAATCTAGATACAATAAGAATGAAAGAAAGGATAAGAAAGTCTCAGAAGTCACATGTTATGAATAAAAAAGAGCAGGGTATATAAGGCCAGATTGTCCTATTATTAAGAGAAAGTAAAGAAAGGAAAATCATTCTAAAAAGAATAGAAAGAAGTAATACAAAGTTAAAGCTAAGAAATTTCTGAAATATAATGACACCTAGAGTACCAGTGGTGCTGACTCTTTAGATGAATCATCATATTACAAATCTTCGGGACAGAAGAATCTTGGTTTAATAACGAGACTACTAATTTAAAATCGTTACTTAATGGCTAAGGTACACAATTCGGAATCCATTACCAATGTATCTTTAAATAGTAATAGTAAATACTATAAATCCTCAAATGAAGAATCTTCTTCTGATAAATATAATACATTACCTACATATGAAGAAGTTTCTAGGTTTTCTAAACTCCTTGAGAATGGGAATTCCAAATGCAAGAAAAAATTTGATAAGGAAAATTCTAGAAATACTAATCTTCCAAAAGAAATATCCAATCTTTCTAAAGATCTTGATAAGAAAATTTTTGATTTTGAAATTATTTCAAAAAACCTTGAGGAAGTTAATTCTAAGAAGGATAAAATTTCTAAGGATCTAGAAAATGTAATTTCTAAGAAAAATGTTTTCTAGCCTAACTCTAGTTCTAAAACAAATGTTTTGGAAGAAAAGAACATAGTTATTAGACTGAAGTCAAAAATATTTTCCTTGAGGAAGTGTTTGTCAAACTTTACCTTAGGTAAGAAAAATTTTGATAAGATGTATTCCCAAATTCGACCTCTAAGAAATAATTCTGGTTTTGGTTATACTAGTTCAAAACTGATTTTTAGTAACAATTATTCTATTCCTCAAGGTGATCTATTCTGCACTAAGTGTCAGTGTGGTGAGAATTGGGCAAAAAATTATTCCTTAATCAAAATACAGTCTTTAGGTTTTCATAAAGCATATTTTTCAATGAAAATGTGGATACCTAAAATTTTTCTTTCTGATGTTTCTGGATCCAAGAAAGTTTGGGTTTTGAAAGTAAAACACTCTTATTTTCAAAAAATTAAAGATAGTACCAACTACAACACATGGTACATTAATAGTGGATGTTCCCGATATATGATTGGTAACAAAAACTTCTTTGAAAAGATTATCAGGAAGAAAGGAGGAAAAGTAACTTTCAAAGATAATGCTAAGGTAGAAATTATTAGTATAGGTAACATCATTCTTCTTAGAAAAACATCGATTTCAAATGATTTATTTGTTAAATGTCTTAATGCCAACCTCATTATCATAATTCAATTATGTGATGAAGTTTACCTTGTAAATTTTAGGAATGAAAAGTTCTTATAGTACAAAATTCCAAGGAAGAGTTTATTCTTTCTACCAATAGGTAAGAGAATGTTTACACATTAAACTTATAAGTCCTTAGGAGCCAAGATTTACCTTCCCTTAGTGCAATGGAAGATCATTCTTGGTTTTGGAATAGAAGGTTAGGACACAGTAACCTTAAAAACCTATGAAAACTATCTAAGAAAAGACTAGTTAAGGATCTACTGAATCATAGATTTGATTCTTCAAAAATTTGTGATCCCTATCAATTTGTCAAGAAAGATAAATCAAGTTTTAAATAAACTGGTGAAGTCTCAACAACTGATGCATTATAGTTAGTGCACATGGATCTTTTTGTTTCAACACAAACTAGAATAATTGGAGGACAATGTTATGTATTTGTCTTAGTTAATGACTGCATTAGATTTATGTGGGTCTATTTTCTAGCAAATAAATCTGAAGATTTTTCTTTTTTCAAAAGTTTTAGAGACCAAGTTAAAAATGAGAAAAACCTTCCTTTGATAAAAATTCATAGTGATCATGGAGGAGAATTTTAAAATTATGATTTTGAAACTTTTTGTAGTAGAAAAGGAATTACTCATAACTTATCAGCACCCAAAACACCTTAACAAAATGGTGTTGTTGAAAGAAGAAATAGAAATCTTCAAGAGATAACAAGAACAATGATGAGTGAGTATTCGGTAGTCGAAACTTTTAGGCTGAACCTATATGTATTGCTTGTTATACTGTAAATCAAGTTTTGATTAGACCTTTTCTTAATAAAACTCCTTATGAGTTATGGAATGGTATAAAACGTAGACATTCCTACTTCAATGTTTTTGGTTGCAAGGTATTCATTCTGAATACTAAATATAATATACACAAATTCGCACCAAAATCTAATGAATGAATTTTCTTAGGCCACTCCACAACTTCTAAGGCTTATAGAGTTTTCAATAAGAATACTTGTACTGTTTAAGAAATAGTACATGTTAACTTTGAGGAAATTAATCCCTTTTTTTAAACAACCTCAACCTACATCTTCGGATGTGTTTTCAAAAATTGATTATCAACCCTTGATAGAAGATCCTTCTGATAAGGAAAATGTCCAAGAAGATATTTCTCAAACATTTACCCCAGAAGATTTCCTACCCTATGTTGATGAACAGTTTTTGCAAAACCCAAATCAGTTGTTTCTAAAAAATCATCCCAGTGATAGTATCATTCATGATGTGAATCAACCTGTAAGGAATAGAAGTTCCTTAAGAAATTAAGTAGAACATCTAGCATTCCTTTCCCAATTATAACCAAAAAACACTTATGAAGCTTTAGGTGATGATGATTGGATAAGAGTCATGCAAGATGAGCTAAATGAATTCAAAGGAATAAAGTCTGGACCTTGGTTTAAAGACCTAAGGAAACTTCTACTATTGGAGTAAAATGGGTCTTCAGAAATAAGTTTGATGAAAATGGAAATATTTTAAGAAATAAAGATAGAGTAGTTTTTAAAGGCTATAATCAACAAGAAGGAATAGAATATGAAGAAACCTATGCTCCAGTAGCTATACTTGAATCCATTCTTATTCTACATTCCTTTGTAGCATTATTCAAATTAAAATTTTTTCAAATGGATGCTAAATGTGCTTTCCAAAATGTTTTTGTACAAGAGGAATTTTTTGTTGAAAAACTTCCTGATTTTAAAGATAAAAAATATCCTGAACATGTTTATAAAGTTACCAAAGCTTTGTATGGATCTAAGAAATCCCCTCGATCTTGGTATGATAAACTTACATGATTTTTTCTTCAAAATAATTACGTTAAGGGAAATGCTGATCCAACCCTTTTTATAAATAGATATAAGAAAAATGTTTTTATTGTTCAAATTTATGTTGATGACATTATATTTGGTTCAACTCATCAATCTTTAACTAATTCCTAAGTGGATATAATGAAATATGTGTATGAAATGAGTATGATGGGTGAGTAAACATTTTTCCTTGGTTTTCAAATTTCTCAAAAACTAGAATGAATCTATATATCCCAGCATATGTATGTTAAATATCTTCTTAAAAAGTATGGATATGACAACACTAAAAGTATAATTACTCCCATTTGTACCTCAAATTCACTTGATCTAGATGAAGCTGGGAAACGAGTAGATCAAACTTCTTTTAGAGGTATGATAGGAAGTCTACTTTACTTAATAGCTAGTCATCCAGAATTAAAGTTTTCTATTTTCTTATGTGAAATATATCAATCCAATCCTAAAGGATCTCATTTAAAGGAACTGAAAATATTTTTTCGCTACTTAATGGGAACCATGGATTTAGGACTCTTATACTACTAGAAATGATTTTGTATTAAAAAGTTTTTCGAATGATGACTTCGGTGGATGTAGAATGGATATGAAAAGTACATCCATGAATTTTCATTTATTAAGAGATTAATTAGTTTCTTGGTCTTGAAAAAATCAACACTCAGTAGAACTTTCCACTACTGAAGCTAAATATATAGCAGTAGGAAGTTGTTGTGCTCAAGTGTTGTGGATTCAACAACACTCACAGACTATGGTATGAGTTTTACCAAAACACAGATTTTTTGTGATAATACTAGTTCCATTTACCTTTGTAAAAACCCTGAACATCACTCTCGTGAAAAACACATAGATATTAGAAATCACTTTCATAGAGATCACACAAAAAAAGGAGATACCATTATTCAATTTATCAGAATGCAAGATCAACTTGTTGATATTTTAAAAAAATCTTTACCATCTGATAGATTTGAATAAATTAAACAGAAGTAAGGAATGATAACCGTAAGGTAATCTTCCATGTTAACTTCTTATTTAAACCTATCTCTTTACAGTAACAAACTCCTTTTTCTAGGGGGACTACATTTGTCTGTTATTTTTTCAAAATTTTCTTAATGAAGATTTTTTAAATTTTTGTAATAAAGATTTTCAAAATTATCATAATGAAGTTTTTAAAAAATTTTGTAATGAAGTTTCTCATATTTTTTTAATGAAGATTTTTTTGTAGTTTAAAATTTCTGTAATGAAAATTCTTCATAGTTTTTTCTAATTTTTGTCATTAAATTTTTCGTATTCAATATTTTCAGAATCTAAAGTTCTTCAAGAAGAATTTTCCTCAACATGAATAATCTTCCTAGCAATCTGAAAGGTATGTTTTCCTTACTAAATTCTCATAATAATATTTTACTTGTTGGTATTTTCATCTGTTTTTAAATTATTGTATTTACTTTTTCTTAAATCCAAATGTTTTTCTTAAAAACCTCAAAAGATCAGATTCTATCAAAATTTCCTTCTGACTGTCATCTAAACCGTTAGATCTGAACAAAAGGTTTTTCAACCATTGGATTGGGTATGGAAGTTGAACCATCATCTCAACTACCTATATAAAGGATTAACGATGGTTTTCCCACATCAAAACTCAATCCTTCATGTGCTGAAGCTCTGCCCTCAAACATAAGCTCGTTACAAACTTCTCAAATTTTCCTCAACTCTGAATTTCTATTGAAGTATCTTCCTAGAAATGTATGTCAACTATCAAGATGATTTATGAATGGAAGATTTACAGAGAAAGGTTGGTAAATCCAAATTTCTTTGCTAACCATGATTCTATCATCTCAATGAACATCAAGCTGAATAGATGGGAGAGTGTTTGCGTATCAAAACCAAGAGCTCAGGATTTGGTATATCTGGAATTATTAACAGAATTCTATGAGTTAGTAAGCTTCTTCAAGGATGAGGGCATAAACAAGTTTTCTTTTAAGTGCTATGGGAAGACATATTCACTTTTATATACCAAGGTTGCAAGTTTGATTGGAATCTTATATGAAGGAGAAGATGAGTTTTGTTCTCATAAGCTGTCGGATGCTCAAGGAAGCTTTGTTAAGGTGAAGGCTAGGTCTTGCCTCAGTTTTTCAGATGTAAAGACTCCAAAGATTATTCACTTGCCTACAAATTATTGGATTCATTAATTGTGAGTTCAAGGATTTATCATTCAGAGAAAAGGGGACAAGGATACTTTGAAGAAGAGTGACATGTATATCCTTGATTTCTTGGTGAATCTAAGAAATATTAACCTGTTTAAGAACATTCTCATTGAAATTGAGAATATAAAGAATGGAAATATGAAGACTCGGATCATCATGTATCCAGCCATTCTCTAAAAGATGATTGTTCGGTGTTTAGAATCTTTCTAGATCCCTTTCAAATCAAATTCAAGGAATTGTAAGGTTATGTTGTTGAGTGATGAAACGCACAGAGGAATGAAAGTTGGTTTTTCCAGAGAGTCTGAATAATTTTATGACTTTCTAGAAGAAGGGGATGAAGCCATATCGAAGGAACAAAAGGTGGCTGAACCTTCTAAAAGGGGTGGAAGAAAGAGGAAGCTGAAGGAAGTAGAAGAGAAAGAAAAGTCCCCAGAGGCTAAGGAAACCCAATTCGCACCACCAAAGCCTAAGAAGAAAAAAAGCATATTCGGATGAGGTAGTATAAAAATGGAGGGAAGACAAGGAGAAAAATAAATGAAGGGAGACTAGATTTGTTTGGGATCCTACTGAAGAAAAATCCTTAAAAGAAAAGACTACTGATGATGTTTAGAAGAAATAAAAAATAACAAATGAAGATGATGACTGAAGCAGAGATTGTGAAATCTTTTTTAAAGGCTGCAGATAAAGATTCCTAAAATATTTTCGTACCACAATACTTCATAGAAGAAGCTTTACTAGAGACACCAGGAGAGAAATATGTGACTCCGAAAAAAGTCGAAGTAGAAGAATTAGAAAAAATAGAAGAATAAGAAGAAGAAGAATCCAGTGATGAAACTAATGATCTTATTATGAAAATAGAAGATTTTCATGAGAAGGAATGTACATCTGAGAAGCATTCAATCCAAACCTCTCGAGATGAATCTTCAAATCTTGTTACTCCTAGGAAGGATGAAGAGAAGGGTGAAGACAAAGTTTAAAAACCATCTGAAGAAGAAATCATCAATAGAGATTTCATTCATCCAGAGGATGCTAAGGTAGGAGCAGAAAAGGAAGAGATAGATGAAGACAAAATCGTTCAGCTATCTAATAGTGACCACAAATCTCCTGACCAAGAGGAATATATTCTGAAGGTTGATAAGGGAAAATAGGTGGTTGTTGATACACCAAGTAAAGATGTTTGGAAGAAGAAAGAAGTTGGTGGATCATCAAAGAGGAAGGTTGTTTAAATAGAGAAAGACCCTCACCAAGTAAAGTTTCAGATTCGGAATCATCCTCCCTTGGACAGGATTTCATAGTTCAGTCCTTGAAGACGAATGTTGGCACTATCCCAATATTTCTCAGTATAGACTCCAGATTCCAGATGCTTTAACACACCTTGAATCAGAAATTGGATTTAGTATCCATGGTGATGTATAAGTGTGTCAATCTTGAGGATAATTTCAAAAAAAAATTCATAAACAACGAATCCCACAAAAGATCGTGCAATAAAATGACCAGTTGGTCAAGGAAAACTATAGAAGACATGATAATTCTTGATGAGTTTCAAGAAAGTGTCAAGGATGCATTTGACACTGAATATGTGAAGATCAAGGATATCAAAAATAGGTTTTCGGAAAAGATAAATCTGGAACAGAATTCTCAAATTCAAGAAGTAAAAGATCTGAATGGGAAGCTGTATTCAGTTTCTCAATGCTGGAAAAGTGAAAGTAATCTCAGGATTGAGATAGAATAGAATCTTGCTAAGTAGGAAGAAGCCATGAAGGCTCAGGAAGAGGTTCCTAAAGCTTAGGAAGAAAGAATCAAAGCCTTAGAAAAGAAGAAAGAATATCAGGATCAACTTCTCAAACGAGAAGAGGAAGATCACAAAGAACTCAAGAAGCTCAAAACTATTGTGAAGAAGGTGATGCCGAAGGAAAATGAAGGATAATCTTGTTCAATTTCAATCTTTTTTTGTATTCCTTTCCTGTAAATTTTTTTCCAATCCTAATGAAATTTTTGGTTGATCTTTATATTTTTGGTTGTTTAGTACGAATATTTCAGGTGACATATTTTCTTTTCCATTACCTTTAATCCTTTTTGAAATTCACAAAGGGGGAGAAAGGAAAAAAGAATACTAAGTAAAGAATAAATTTCACTATGGTGGGGGGGGGGGGGGGTTCATCTGAAGGGGAGTTCTTATCCAAGAAGATTTTCATATGCAATAAAATGATAAGTCTCAATCAGAAATCTAGAATACAAGCCTTAGTGTGTCTAAAGCCTAAGGGGGAATTAGTCGTATTCTTATTTTCCCATGTGTTAAGGGAGATAAGTCTTACTTTCAAAGATTAGTAAAATATTTTCTAAGTCCTTATATTATTTTTCATAAGGATTTTTGTGATTTTTAAAAAGGGGGAGATTTTTTAATCAATAAGGTTTCCTTATGAATTTTCCATTCCTTCTTTTTTTGAATATCACAAACACCCTATCTTAAGGAAAATCATGTTTTACTTAATAAGGAAAATTTTCCTTCCCCAAGGAAAATTTAACCTTACCATGTTTTTCATTGTTCATATTATGTCTAAGTATAAAATTCGAATTTGTAACTAAATCCTCAGAATATTCTAAACACTTACATAAATGGAATTTTATTTTCCAGATCTAAATTCAGGTTCTGAATTCTCTGAATTCAGACTCTAAACATTCTATGTTCCAACTCTGAATTCTTATGAATTTGGACTCTGAAAATTATAAGTTTAGACTCTGAATTATTATGAATTCAGACTCTGAACATTCTATTTTCAGACTCTGAATTCTTATGAATTTAGACCCCGCACTTTCTATGTTCAGACTCCAAATTCTTATGAATTAATACTTTGAACTTTATAAAGTTCAGACTTTGAATTTTATAGAAATTCAAACTCCAAAATTCTATAGAATTCAGGTTTCAAATTATTCATGAAAACAGAATCTGAATATTCATGTATTATAGACACCGAATGGTTTTTTGTTATACTTTGAACTATTATTTCCTTAAGTTCCAAAAAATGAATTCAGTTAACGAACAATATTTTTTCTTACTCATGTTTTGGTTATAAAATGATATCGTGCATTCAGTTACTAACCAACCATTTTTTGACTGACACATGTATAGGTCCCTCCGATATTCAAAGAAAAATATGACTATTGGAGAAGGGAACTGACCCTTGAAGATGTGCCTATAAATAAGATCTTATATGAATGAGCTCACTACTATTATACAACTCTAGAAATTACATGCTGCTGAAGTGATTTCTAGAGAGAGACTCTCATTCTTTGTGTGTACTAACCATATTGTTCAGATTTTCTTCATGTGACTCCGAATGTTGATGAGTACATTTGAGGGCTTCCAAGGAAAGAAAGACAATGCTGCTGACTACCTTGAAGTTCTAGGTCTTGCGGGGATAGTAAGACAGATTCCAATATTTGTATCGAGGGCTTACCCTGGTGTGGGTAAGAAAGACTTTCTTGAAAGTATAAATCAAGGGACCTTTATCTAAGATTTTTAGATACCCTTTTATTTGGGTTAAAATAATTACTACTTGTTACTTATATTGTTTCACGTTTTCCGCTTCATTTTCGTTGTTTATTAAAGTATAACTATCTTATACTTTCTTATACTTGTATTCTGATTTATGATCATTCTATACACTTTATGGTAGAATCTTTATCTTTGTAAATATTTCTTAAGTTTCATTTCTAGAACCATATTTTTGGAATCAATCATGTTTGTAGAACTAAAAGGTTTTGTGAATTTACCTTGTTTAACATTGTTAAATATTACCATCTTTAAAAGTTCCAAAGAAATTTTTTAAAGTATAGAATTCACCCCTATTGTATATTGATCATCTACATCATTATACTGATACTACAATTAGTATCATTTCAATCCAACACCATCAATCATGTCTTACAACACATCATGAACCAACACCTTGATGTGCTCTAAAGGTATGAACCAAGCCTCCCATGGAAAGTACCATCATCAAAATCCTTTATTATACCATAACCTGGCCCTTGATGGGTGGTCCATGACATAATCCACTCATATAAGTGTCTAATACATGACCTAAGACACTTGTGGAATGGTACATCCCATTAATCTTTCCCGCACATGTAATGGTAATAATTAATACACACTAGGATCCCATCACAACCATAAATATATCACAATCCATGTTACTCTTGAAGAATCCATGCCTCATAAATCCACCCCCCACTGGCATATGTAACCGATCTCAATAACAACAACATAGAATCAACAAAAGAGGGGCATGAAACCCCTAAAAATATCTCACCAATTGATCCCAAGGAACTAGTCACTCAAGACCTATCCCCTCCTCAAATAATATCGCATCCCACTTATCATGGTGTCCAATAGGTCCTCCAAAACCTTTAAGATTTTTATCGTTAATACCACCTCAATCCCATCACCCCGTGGTGAAACTATATCCCAAAGAATTATCCTAGACCAAACACCATGGTTAGGTCTAATCTAGATAACCCATATCACTTTTAATCCTACTACCTAGGGACCATCCAATTACATCATGTTCTAATCAACCCTAGCCTCAACATATGGGGTCCAATTCCTATTTAAAACCCACTTGACATCCCAATTACAAATCCTATAAAACTCTTGGGACCCTCACATGGATCTCATTTTACATCTCCAAAGGGAAATACCTCATCCCGACACACAAAGTAAACTTATCTTCATCATAAAAACCAATTCTTGGAGGACTTATCCCACCCACATAATCTACAAAGTCTATCCTCTAACCTTAAGATGGAGTTCATTATCATCCATGTGATGTAAAATAATCTTTCTAATCATCACTTGACCCCAAACCCCTTAAGCCTACCTAGTATCCCTAGGATTAGAAACTAGGCTATCAAACACCACTATGTATACTCCAAGACCTATCTAAGTCATCCAATAAACCTAATCGGAACTTTCACTCACTTTGGATAAATATTTATTAAGTAACCCCAAACTACCCAAGGAGATAAGGGAACATGGTCTCATCCTAGGAGGATCAATGCCAAGTCATCCCCTCACCTGAGGGCCCTCTCTTTCTTAGTCATTCCACATAAATAAATGCAGTTATATAGGCATTGACATTCATGTATAAACAATCATATGAAACTATATTATTGCTTACACATACCTTTATACCATATTTAACCCCTCATCAAGAACCATAAAGCCGCATCCAAGCCTTTCAAACCTCATCTATGCTCCTCGAAACTTATCTCAATCCATCATACACAAATAATTAATTATTCAACTAAAATTACGTAGAAAAACTTACATAAAAACTCATTGTGCATTATAACATCACTAAAACCACTTGTAATGGTATCTAATGAACTTTATAGGACCTCATAAATCCACTCTATAAAAAATCCCCATCACCGCTTCCAGATTCCACCATTCTATGATGGAATCAGCATCAAAACCCAAATAGAATTCTTCAGAATTAGTGTCTAAATAATGAAAACCAATATGAAAGGAGTAGAATGGAAGAAAACACCTAAAATCACTATCAAAACCCACAAAACCCCATCCAATCTTAAGGGGGATAACATGTGTATAAGTGAGGGGAAGAGTCATTTGAATGGCCTTTTCCCGGTGTACCAAAACCCTTAAGCACAAGGCACCTTAACCTAGAAAATATGAGTTTTCCCATTTAAAAAAAACCCAAGAGTCATTCACATCTAGAATAGAGGGTTTTAATCATGAAAATAACCTTCAAATGAAAAAATATTTTTATGAACAACGGTTTAAAACACAAAATATTCTTTTTAAAGGAAAGTGGATCTATCACTCATTCATGGTGAAACTACCTACACCATACAAAATTCATGATGAAAATAGCACTGTGCAGAATGACCTCCCTTGGAATTCACTGATTCACAGAATAAAACCTCCTGGGTCACAGTGTGCCATACTAAAAGTTGATGAATTTCAAAACCCTGTAAAACCAACCCTAATACAACACTAACATGATCACCAAAACCACTAATTGGTCCAATTTCTTCATCTAAAAAATCTATTTGAGATTTCCCAATTCTCATATTCTTGATATAAATCCTAAAATGAAACGACTACTAATCTAGGTCAAAAAATGCAAACTTCCATTAAATAATTATGACCAAAAAAAATCTATGAGGTGTTACATTTGATTTTCTTAGAAGATGTTGTGAGAAGAAAAACATAGTGTGGTGATTTTAGTAAAGTAGTATTCTCATTCTGATACACCATGGAATAGAAAGATCTATATGTTTAAATATAATTATGATAAAAATTTAATGTGTGATATTCCATTGGAATTGGGTTCCTAATTCAGTTAATTTCAGGGTCCCTTTCTTCCCAACAATAAAAAATAACACTCCTCTTATAATAATATATTTTCTAACATTAATGTATTTGAATATATAGGTAATCAAAAGTACAAACTTATTTGGTTTTAGGGTACCAACTCTAACATTTCAGGCTTACCTAAGACCCCTAAGGGGCCTAGCCAACCCACCAGTGCCCTAGAGGAAATAATAATAATAATAATAAAATTTTATATTATTATTATCAAATAAAAAATATATTAATATTTAGTGAAATTTAAACTAGGAATTAAAATTAAACTCCAATGAGTATGATTCATAAAAATTATAATTTGAGGTTTTCCAACCTAGAGGGGACCACTAATTATTCTTTATCTTATTATAATATTCTATACTGGGAAATCGTGTGAGTATAGATAATAATGGAACAAAACACCAATTTGTATAAAAGCATCAAAAATGGTAATGGGTAACACCCGGACCCTGATATCAGGTAACACCACCATGCCTTGAGTGTCATAACATAAGTGGGATATCAATCTGGTCTTCAATTTAAAAGAAAATTAAATAAATATTTGACACAATAAATTAATTAATTTAATAAATTTTAAAAAAATAGAAATATGAGTCATTTGAATCACACCAAACTTGCACATTATGATAAATTCTGCATTTTTAGTTTAATTTTTTGGATAAAAAATTTCGTATCATCTCCTGTGAAAAATATTCATTTTTATCCAAAAAATGAAAAACATGTGTATCAGATTTCAATAATTATTTATTTAAATTATGGAATGTGTGATAAATATTAACTCTTTTAATCCACACTAAAAATTCTCTATAGGGTAGATACTATATTCTAGACTCAATAGAACAATTAGAAAAAAATTGGGGTTGTTTACTAAGACAAACCTCCATTTTATCCTTCAAGGTGTAAAATTACTAAAATAACCTCCACAATTTCACCAAATCCAAAAAAATATTTTAATACCATTACACATTATATAAGTTTTCAATAGGTAAATTTTTTTCATCAATAACCAATATGATTATTTCTTCCTTTACTCATTTTGAGATGCAAATATATAGATATTTCTATTGAATTTATATTTGGTTTACCATGATTACCATGGAAGCATGATGGTGTTTAGGTAATGGTGGATTGAATCAAAAATTAAAGGAATTTATTATTTATTTTAGAGAAATTTCAATTAATTTCCTTGTTAATATTTATATAAAGAAAATAATTATACATTATGAGGTTCTAATGTTTATCATCTTGGAAAAAAATACATTATTTACATCTAAATTATAAAAGGGACTCTAGAAGTCTAAAAGTACACAATTGAAGATGATTCTGACATATCACCCCCAGTTGAATGGAAAGATAAAACATGTAATCAAATTTATTTATGATATACTTTGAGTGTGAAAGATCTATTATAGAATATTATGTGGTGATCAAAATTTCCCCGATAGAGATTATTTATAAAATTACATATTAATCATTGATTTATGTGGAAACATTTAAAGTGTTATACGATTGACCATGTCAGTATGTTTTGGGATTGGATTATGTTAGTGAAAGAGTTCTTCTGGGATCTAGTTAGATGTTTGAGATGATGGATATTGTTTAATAGATTTATATGTCATAATATCATATTATAGTCCGAAGAAGTCATATGTTAATCATTGATAATTACCATTGATATTTAATATTGGATATCGTGTATTCTTGAATGTTACTATTGGTTAGGATAAAAATTAATAGGGAAGTAAGATAAATTATTATCATAATATGTATTCCATTTTAAAATCATATACAAAATTAATGAAGTGTATTAAAATGTGGTATAAATATAATATTATGTTATGATACATAATTTTTCCATGTTTCTAAACCAAATAAGTATCATCTAGAACCAACATAATGTATTATATTGAGTAAAAATAGAATTTGATCATGAATCACCTTATGTGGAGATATTTTAATAGATGTTGGATTATAGAGAGAATTTACTTAGAGGATGGGTAATTTATTTTAAATAGATATTATGGCAGAAAAATGTGGTCTAGGAAGGGAATGGGGAGAGGGAACTTGAGAAGGGATAGCTAGGGATAGATCTTTTTTATGATGAGAATTCATAGAGGATTTTTAGGTTTAAAAGTCTTATGGTTGGGAGAATTATAATTTTTTCATTGGTACATGTGTTGTTTGTTCTTTTTTTGATTAATATTGAATGTAATCATTACTTACATGAATTCTTGGAATTAAATTTTTTAAATAGAGGGATATATATTAAGGGTATATGCAATAAAACCAATATTAGTATGGTGCTTCTTGGATATACTAAATTATATGATATGGGTATATCATATTGGATGTAATAATATTTCATACCAATATATGCAGCCAATCATATTGTACAATTTATCTATGTAACCAGATATGATATAATGATATCACATCCATTTACATTACGTGGATGATGAATATTAAAGGATAACATTTAAATTACTCTTATAAAGGTTATCATTAATAGTGAACGTTTCATAAGATTAAACTTTGGGGTAATTGATACATTAATTATTTGATTGTATAGATTAATTAATACCACTTATTGAAGTGTTGCAATAAATAGTTAAATACATGATACTAAATGATCATCATCAAGGTCTAAATAGGAGGAAAATTTTCTGAAATGATTCTGATATACTATTCCAGATTGACACTCCATTTTTCCCAACTCTCTCTTCCCTTTAAACCCTTATCCTTTCAGAGGCACTAACATGTTTTTGGTGATGAAATAGTCATGTTTGAGTGTCAAGTGATTTATAAAAAACCATGGATGAACCATGGAGGAGGGATATCTTTTAGATACGTCTTAGTGATATTTATCAAGAATGATAAAGACAATTTTTTATAATTCATTCATGTAAAATATGTGAGAGCAGTTTCTTCATTTTATAGTTTTCGTGATTTCATTTTAGAAGAATTATGACCTTGGGTTCTTGGGCTTATATTTTTTATATTTCCTTGTAAAAGTTCTTTAAATTTATTTGAAACCCAAAATTGGTATCTAAGCTTTACCATGGGTTTTAATTCAGGAAATCATGTTTAAAATGATTAAATAATGTATCATATTGAATTTTTATTTATATCATTAAAAATGACTGAGAAATTGAACTGCAGCTGACATTCTCTTATGAGATAATATAATCTATGTGGAAGTCGCAATATATGATGTCCAATATCATAGGCTATAACACAATTTGAACTATTTATTATTGTACATGTTGTAGCATATAACTGACCAGACCACATAGCATCATTGAATCTTCACAGGAATGGTCAAATTAGAAATTTTAATTTTCCCAAACAACATTGTCTACAAAGTCGTATCAAAGTTGTAGTAAGGGTTCAAATCCATAGAAAGTGGGGAATATAATGATGAAAATTATTGACCAAAGGATGATTCATCCTAATTTCAATTGATTTTATTTAAAATAATAAAACGATTCAAATTAAATAATTATAATTTATACAAAAAGATAGGTTAATTAATAAGAGAGTAAAATCGTCTTCCATGGTTGTTTTTTCATGAAGGAAATTTGGACTCCACTTAAAAAGAAAATAATAATCATTAGATATGAAATCAAAAAAAAAATATTGGTATATTGAAATTTAAATATCTATCAATATACCCTAGAACCAAGATTATTTATGGATAGATGAATTAAAATACCATAAATATTTATGATCAAATTACAATGGTAGAAGAGTAATCAAATCCATTATTTCATAATTAATTACCTTTATCATGTTGTGTTTCATCTACCTCCAAATTCACTTGGTCCATGATTTAATAAAATATATGAATATGACAATCCAAAACACAATAAAAATTGAATATAATCATTTATCAAGTGAATAATGATGTATAAGAATTAGGTATACCCTCATTAAGACCAATTCTACTCTTCCATATGGATTTATCCAATCATCGTTAGGTTATATCCAAAAATGAATATACCCAAAACCATATGAGAGTAGAAAAGTACATAAAATATAATTAAACGAATAAGAAATAACTTTATTTAAAAGTTGAAGAATGGAAAGTAGAATTAATAACTAACTACAGTTGGTCAGAACCCTATTAGTAACCTTAAAATGGTAGAACTTCCAGGTTTGGAATGATTGACTTTTTATTTTGTTATAAACCCTTTTTTAAAACCCTGGAATTCATCCTAGGGTTTCCTCAGGTCACCCCCCCATTAAATGGTCAGTCCAGAACAAACCCCCTCATCTCAATATACATAATTATTTCCCAAATATAAGAATGCCACTAATTGTTCATATAATAAAACATTTTTATGACCTCAAAGTCATTGTCCTTCTCCTTTTCATTATTTTCCCCACTTCACAGTCTAGACATGGTTCACGAATTTTATTATATTCATATAACGAACATGTTTCACAATTAGTATCCATGTTTTCAAACACTAGAAGCTTTATTTCATCCCATTTATTCAATTTTGAGCTTCCAGAACAACCCATAGAAATCCTACATTGTGAGATGTCTTCTTTGAATGAAAATAATAATCTATCTTAATCCTTTTTTATCTTGTATTCCTATTAATTTTCCAATGTCGCACCACACCACTTCATGAATCGATGTGAGGTGTCTTCATGTCCCTCAATTGATACATTTCCAACAAAATTTCTATAAATTTCTATAATTAAATAATAATAAATAAAACATTAATATCAGATGTGAAACTCATATTCAATAAATTAATATTCAACAAAAATTCATACAAAAACACATGAATATATAAATGAAAAATAGTGATACAATAACATTATGATTTCATAAGGGATGATATAATTCCTCTGGGTAAAATAATTCATCATTCAATAAATATAATATAGTTGATATCATTAGTGGTAACATCCTATGCACTGACGATTTTAATACTATGTAGGCCTCCATTATAAATCACAGTTGTAACACTACATTACTCCTAGGAAGCACCATTTTAATATCATATAATATTCTGTGTTCCATATATTTTCCATAGATATAATTTATATCATAATTCATAGGTATTATTACTCATACATAAGACACACACACCAAATTAATCATACCTAGGGCTTGTGAGTTGGATTCTCTTTACATCAGATGTTTAATTTGTTTTATTTGTAATACCTCATACCTTTATGAGGTATGAAATAGTTTAATTTTGTCTTATCATGTTTATTTTATTGTTTTTTTCATGGAAGTTCTTATAGGGGGTTGGAGTGTTATTTTTAGTGTTTTTGGAATTAAGGACCCTAAAATATGAAAAGTAGAGTTGTGTGTTAGGGATCCTGGTTAGCACATACATAGGGATAATTTTTCACCCCATCCATCCAATGGGGAAGGTAATTTGAATAGTTCCTTTAACAATGTGAAGTGTTAGTGGAGCCTACAAAAAACTTACGGTAAGTTACATAGGTTTTTTCATCATTTTAACATGGTTTACCAAACCTTGTGACCTAACCATGTGGTATATGGTTCAAACAATAATGGGAACTATATGGTTGGAACACAGTTTACTCAACTATATTGTTAGATTGTGTGAAATAGCATCCCGAAAATAGTGGTAATCACATGGTTAGGGTGATATTTAGAAAACCATGTGGTATACCCAATGATATAAAAAATAGGATTTTAAAATATTTCAATATGAATTTTAATACCAAAACCCTCAATTTTATCTGTCTTTATTCAAGAATCCCTCCCCCATGTGGGACCCTCTTTATTCCACTTCCTTTTATTAATTATTTCTCTCTTGTTTTTTAGAATAATCCATCACCATTTATTGTGATAGAAATATTGAGGTAAAGATAATTTTTCATATTTCTCAAATTATTTAATTGCCTAGAATTATAAAATCATTTATGCACTATTTCATGGTTTATAGACTTCCTATAATATTCTAACCATTTGAGTCTGAATGAAAAGAAGATAGCCAATGATTAGGATTCTACGAGTCTAAGATAGGTGGCCTTAAAGCTATCCCTTAAAGTGTCATTATTTTAATTGTGTGTGTGATGAACGGTCTGATTGAATAAGTTTTTTCCTTATCTAAATATCTAAATAAATATTATGTCCCTTTATCCTTGAAATAGAACCTTAATATGGGTTAGTATTATTTCTTTAGTGTGTTTATACCAAAATTTTACCCACCAATTAAGGTGTTCCAACATTGGAAATTTAAAATGGAAATTAATAGGATACCCTAGGGGTGTCATAAACATAAGTTAATGACTGATTTTATTATTGGGTACACCTAGGATGTATCCTGAAATCTATTTTATATTCCTATTATATGATCCCATAAAGAAATAAATTAAATCATATGATAAATTTTTATTCCAATTGACTTGTAAGTCCTTGTAAATAAAACCATGGATTTGAAATTGATCCATTGACTAGGAATTCCTACGATATAGTCCTTGTATTTTACAATGATATTATTGACTAGGAATTCCTTGGGAATACTCCCATGGACTCATCATTGAGCTATTGGCGAGAATTTCTAGATTATTATCCTTGGATTCCAATTTAATCCTATTAATGTGTAATGATTTGGTTATACTCCCTTAGATTCACTATTGGTACATTGAAAATAAATTCCATGTATATACATATTTGATATATCCATGATCATATTAACTTAGAATTCCCTAATCATACTCCCTTTGAATCAGTATTGAGCCATTGACTGGGAATGTCGGGGATATGCTCCATAGATTCATCCATTGGCCTTGTATATTATAATGTATTGGGGAAAACCCCATGGATTTTTATTGATTCAAATTGATTGATAATACCTTATAAATTCCTCCTAGATTCATCATTAAGCTCATTTACTAGGAATTCCTAGGATATAATCATTGGCTATGACCTTGGGCCGAGTGACTTGGAATGACTTGGATATACCCAATGGATTTTGTATTAACCAGACTAACTAAGAATTCCAAGGATATTTTCCTTTGATTAATCCTTGGTCTAAGTGATGTATAATTCCTTCTACAAATTACTTTGATTAGTCTTTATGATTATTCTCATAGTATAGAATGATCAGAGACATCTGGAATTGGATGGAGAAAGTATGTTCCACCTGGGTGTCACCCGAAAACCTAATGATTGATGGTGACTTGTGTATTATGATTTACTTTATTTATTAAGCACATCATCATGTAATTTACTCAGAATGGATATGTTTTTAAAATTTATGGTAGTATCCTATAAATTTATACTCATGTCCTTATTTTTCCACCATTAGTACATAAAGAGACTTCATGGTTATATGATAGGATAGGGGTAAATGATCTATGACTGAGGGTAGATTTTTTAGTTTGTGTAGAGTATAGGATATGGTAATAGACTTTGATTTGGGAAAAAATTAGAGTTTATTGATTTTGTTCCTTTTTGTATTTTGTGAATATTGGTGTATATGATATTCCTTGTTTTTATGAATTTCCTAACTGGTATTTAGCTTCATTTCAAAATAGCATGGTTTTTTTTATTTATTAAAAATTCTTGCAATGTATATTATTTATTTATCTATTCATATGTGATTATTATTATTATTATTGTTAATACACTTTGATATGAGGGTATATTATCCCCACTCTACCAATATAGATCCTCACCAATAATTGTATTCATCTAGTATATAGGGAGGCACACATGATGTCTTTTTTCTCTTTGAAATGATTACTATGTATTGATCCAGGCTGAGGGTGTGACAAAAGGGTATCAGATCACTTTTTACTATCTGAATATTTTAGAAAGATATAAATGAGATAGGCTGTTTCAAGAAAATGGTATATAACTCACCCATGGGAGTAGATAACCAATATATTAGTAAATTAAACATTTCTAGGGTTGGAATTACTATTTCAGTTTTTGTTTTTACAATTAACCAATTGCATCTCATGTAAAACACAACATTTTTTATTTTTTATTTTTATATTTTTATATCTTTATAGTATAGAAAGATTGTTCATGTGCATGTATCGTGAAAAGTGTGTAGGATACAAATTCTATTCAAATGATTACTTATGATTAGTTATATGGATATATTTACTGTATAAATCTACTTATATGAAGTTTTCCCATATAAATTGATTGTGGAATCTGACCTAAACAATTTTTCTAATGTTTTTAAATTTAAAATTATTATTATCATATATTATTATTCTATTATATCACTTAAATAAATTTTCAACACAAAGTTATATATAGGTTTACTCTATATTTTGAAATAGAGACTTTATTTAATTGACCCTCATTTTGGAAATTCTTATTGAGAATTAAATGAAATAAAATTTTGTGGATAATTTATGTACATAATGTGACTTGACCTTGAATGTCACACCAAAATTCTAAGTTTATTTTTATTTTATTATTTCTTGTCTTTGGGTTCTCGCACCAAGGTTTAGGATGGGTCCTAGTTTAAAATGTTTATCATTTAAAAATTTTACTGGGTTTCAGACTTGTGTGTGGGCACCGTGTGGTTGGCTGTAGCCATGCAGTCATCCTAGGAGTCATGCAATTATTCATTATTCTTATCATCATCATCATTATTATTGTATTATTATTATTTGTATTATTATTATTGATATTATTGTTATTATTACTACTAATACTACTAAATTATAATAAAATGAAAATAATGAAAAGGAAACCATATAATACCCACTACCCCCAACCCCAAAATTTTCCCCTACTCCTGTGTGAGTCGCAACCTAGAACTCCACCTCCTTCACACTGTGCACCCAACTAGGCAACCTGCATGTTGTCCTCCTATCGCTCCATCCCTCCGCCACCCCTTAGCATCGCTGCATCCTGACCCTTCGCTGTCCCTCACCCTTGCTGCATCCACGCCCTCCATCGCCCCTCACCACGTCCCGGTCCTCCGCACCATGGCCCTTCATGGTCAAACCTCCCTCACTCCAGCAAGGCTACATCCGGCCTCCTGCGCTCTATCCAGGCCGCCTCCGGCCTCCATTTCCCACTCCAACTAGTCGCAATCTTCTTTAGTGAACCTGACCCCAACGACTGATGCTCTTCCCCGTCCGACAACCCTCAAATTGGTAGTTTTATTTCCATTTTCAGTTTTTTATTTAAGTTTCCAAACCCTAACATATTGGGTGGTGTTTGGTGAATTTTTCAAGTTTATTTTGGTGTGCGATGGGTCTGTGGGGAATCGTCTTCTCCCGGTTGATGGTTTCTTCGCATCAGTGCTTGTTTGAGGTAGGTGGTTTCATGTGCAAATTTTACATGACAAACTATTTTTTTTGTTTAATTAATTTAAAATGTTTTTTAATTATTTTTTTTTAATAATTGTGTTTTTTAAAGAATTATTTTACCTACGTAATTAATTTGGAGTATTGTTTTATTAATTAATTTGGTTCAAAATTCATTTTTCATGGAATTTAGTTTGTGTTGGATATTTTTTAAAAAGGTTGGGGCTGAAGCCTCATTTATTGTTAAAGCAAAGCAAAGACCTCTTTTAACATGGTAGAGGGATACCCATTACATAGCTCAAAGGCCTAGTGGGAATTTATCCCATTACATGGCCCGTAGGCCCAAATATTAGGCCCAAAGCCCATTATGTGAATAGTACTGCTACAGTACCTGCTTGCTAGAGTCTGCACAGTACCCACCGCCGCTACAGTACTCTACTGTCGGTACAGTGACCTGCCGCCACAACAGTTCTTATCATTTCTACAGTACCATTGCTGCTACAGTACAATACAGTACTGCTATAGGGACCATATTGCAGTATTTAATGGCTTTTCTTAAATTGTGCTATATTTTATTCAACTGTGAAAGTTGTGCATGTAGTGTTTTGGTATGGTGTTGGTGTGCGTTTAATTCACAAAAGATATTTCGAGTGGGTTTTAACATGTAAAGTCTTGTGATTCCCTTTTTTAATTGTTTTATAAATTTTTTAAATGGTTTATTAAATCATATTAGTAGTGAGGAATATGTTTGGATAATGTTAGGTGTGTGTATTATTTCAAAATTAAATTGGTTTGGTGTGTATGGTTTAGTACTTTCATAACTTGGATTTTGTTTTAAAAGGTTTTGAAAAGGTTATTATGGTTTTAAAATGGGTTTTCATGTTTTCTAAATAATATGAAAGGATGGATTTAGTTTTGAACCAATCAGGGTTTATGTGGAAGTGATTTTAAGGTCTCTTTAGATGCTTTGGTGTTCCATTGCATGTTGGCACACCCATGGGTGCACTAAGTGTACACATGGGTGTGTTTTCAAATGAAGATGGTATTTTTTTAAAATGATTTCCATTTAAAACCTTGGTCTCTTAAATGGTTCTTTTGTTTCTAAGTGGTGTTGGTCCCTCTAAGTGAATTAATTAAAGATTTTATAGCTCCTTGGTGGTGTACGTACACACATACATAAGTATGTATGTGTATATATATATATATATATATCTTTCTTACATATATTCCCTCATGGAGTGACGAATATATATATTATATTAAGGGTATATATATATGTATGAGAATGTATGTGTGTGCTGGTGTGGGTGGTTTTTGTCAAAAGATTCAAGAGATGAAGTACCTCAACTTGATATGCTTCCTTTTTGAGGTAGGTCCTCCATGCCCATGCCTTTAATTTGAATTCCATGATTTCATAGAATTTTTTAAAAAGTGTTTTTATATATTTATGTTATATTTATATATGTAGATATGTATATGTGTTTGGTGAAATGGATTTCACCTCTTGGAGAATGGTTTCCCATTAATTTTTATAACATTTTCAAGCCCGTTTAAAAATTTATTTTAATTATGAAGGTGTTCTAAGTATTTAAAATAGTTTACTAAAATTTCCCTTGTTATGAAGTTTAAATTTTTGAAACAAAAAGGATTTGGTTAAGTCTGTTGTTTAAAACTAGACTTTTTTGGCACCTTGATGCGTGGTTTGACAGTTCAATGACATGAAGGATTGTTTGGCACTTCTCAAGTATGTTATGTATTTTTAACCTAGAATTGGAAATGGTTTTACAAAATGAATTTGGTTTGGAATATTTTTATGGTATATTGAAATGATGGTTTTAAAGGCTCAGTTGACACCTTATGTCACTTTGAAAGTGTGAATTCTCAGTTGGTAACTTAAAGTTCTTTGTGAAATAGTTTAAAAGTTCATGTGACATGATGGCCCAGTTGGCACCTTGGTTGATATGGCGTGTACATTTTTATATATACATACATAAATACATACATACATATATACATACATACATTAATATATATATATATATATATACATATATCCAGTGGGTACCTCTATATGAGGGATATCCCTTTAGGGGTTATCGTATAGGGTTCCCGTGTTTGGAGTAGGCATGTGTGGTGACGACAGGTACGATGAGTGACGTGTACGAGGGCCTCCTACTTATAAAACATTACTATTACCCCCATAGGGTTCTGAGCATCTTTTATTGGGTTAAGTGATGGTTTTTGATCAACCCTGATTAGATGGGTTGGTACCCATTGGATTTTTTGTTAGTCCAAGTGGGTTGTGCCACTAGTGAGGCCAGGTTAGGGTAGCTAGTAGGTTATTGACATAGGGGATTCAACATATTCCGATAGGTGGTTCTAAACCAAGTATTTCCAGGGATCTCTATAGGGATGTTTATGGAATTTTCTTGGACTCATACTTGTATGTTCTTGGTTTCTTTAATGGTACTTTTGGTTATTTGATCACATTCCACTTTTACTTTTCTTTTTATAATATAGAACTACTTTGGTACTAGTCAGTTTGAGAAATAATTCATTGTAATGGCTTATATATTTATGAAATTGATTTAGAAAAATAAAATAGAAAAAGGGTGTTTTTCTTAAAAGTAATATCTTGTTACCTGTTTTGTTAAAGGAGTAGAAAAAACCATATTTTTATATATCATATTTTCAAATTGGAAAGAATGGTTTTCATTTTATAGGAGGGGCATGAAGTGTGGTTTATTTTGGTTTTCCTATTGAGCATCTCAGTGCCGGTGCCTACTCTATCATTTTAGTTTTAGGTTCTCCATGTTTCATAGTGCTCTTGGAGTGAGCTTGGTTATGAGTTGGGTGGTGACATAGTATGTCATGTGGAGGTATGTGCAGGTTATTATTTTTCTCTTTTCGTTGTTAGTTTCGATTATATTGTCAATTTATTGTTTATTTAATTGTGTTTTAATTATGGGAAAAATCGTTTCCACATGTTCAGTTTGATGCCCTACACTAGATGACAACCCATGGGGATCTGGAATGCCCTTTAGGGAATGTCGCAGACCTGCTCAGGTGAATGGTTCAGGGTCGACATAGGTTGGTTCATGAAAAAATGGTATCAGAGGAGGACCTCGTTATTTGGGGTGTCCCATAGATGGTGATTAGGACTTTCATAACTTGGGAGGTAGGTATGGGAAGGGCTTCATGAACCCTCTCCATTCCAAACCTCGATTCACCAGGGGTAGTCTAATAATTGAGTCCTTGTTTCATTCTAGTTGGTTTTAGATCGAGGGATGAAAATAGAGGAAAGCCAATGTTACATTGTCATTTTACATGCAGTAGTGACCCATGTAGATTCTAAGTACATGGTTTATGTTCCTACTAGTTGTTGACGCTTTGTGCATGGACCACTACCATATCTCTAGGTTAAGCATGAATAATAGTCCCCCACTCCGGTAGTTTGATGAAAGTTGAGTGTCCTCTTGGTTCTGTTTGGTGTAAATGTGCTTTAAAAAAAATTTAAAATTGGGTTTTAAAATGAAAATTATTTCTTTTAAAAGGATTTAAATTTATGAAATGGGTTTTAAAACTGAAAGCGATTGGTATAAAAATTTGGTGTTTTCCAGAAATTTGTAGAAAAATGGTTTAGGTGAAACTTCAGATACTCTTTATGAATGTTTCCACGTGTGGGGGAATACATGGTATGTGAGTGTTGGAGCTTATGGATGAAAGCGGATGAAGACATGTGCAACTGTTCATGGGATTACGGGGGTGTATACATAGAATTAAAGGCTTGACATTATTTTTCTAAAGTGATTTCAAAAAGGGAATTTTTGGTTGTGCTTGTAATTGAATGGATTTTGATCTTGTTGTTTTTGGATGAAGGTTCTTTCATTACAGTTACTTCGGTTTGATATTGGTTTTGGATTTCTGTTTTATATGTTGTTCAAAAATTCTTCCATGAAATACCCCCAAAGTTTCTGATAATTCATGCCCAGTCTTTGATCCTTCTTAGAGGTTTCCTATCCTTCATGGTGATTGGGGTCTTTTTGATGTAGCAGAGTGGCATGAAGAGTTCAAGAACATCTTCAGGGTATTGGGAACTCCTAAAGCTATCAGATTGTGTGCCTTTTAAGTATGTTTGAAGGTTGAGATTTGGATGAGTGGGAGTTATTCACCCCACCATCACTGCATGTTGGGAATAGATGGGATTTCATTAAATCCATCTTCATCTGATGGTTCATACCTGAAGAGGTGAAGATGAAGAAAAGATAAGAGATCATGCATATTTAACAAGGACCATGAATTTTCAAATCATATGTTGAACATTTCAAGGAACTTGTGTCCTTTTCTCTAGAGGTAGCATCGCAGGATTTGATGAAAACTTATCTCTTCATTGGGGGTTTTAATCCAGATATCAAGGAGTGTGCCCTTCCTTTTAAGAACCATCGGTTTGAGGATCTATTGGAGGAGGAGTTCCTTGATGAGTTGGTCTCCAAATCGTAGATGGCTGAGAATCATGCGTATCCAGTTGCTTTTGAAAATTCCCCATTTGGCAAGCAGGGTGTGGCCGAGGGACCTGTTTGTAATGAGTCCTCTGCAGTGTTTCTGGATTCTATTTTTTTGGACCATTTAATGGTGTTCCATTAGTGTGGAAGTTTAGGGAACATGAATTTATCATGCCACATCCCTCTAAAGACGTGTCGTCATTGCAGGTGTCTGGGTCATTTGGAGAAGTCTTGTTGGAAGTGTTTCCTGAAAAAGAAACATTAACAAGATGAATCCCAGTGCTTGAATGTGATGCAAGAGATGTTGCAGCCATTAGAGCATCAACCACAGGTCTTGGGGTGAAGTTTACGCACATTTTGGAGTTGTTGGGGGTGTGAATCCTCGGTTCAGGTTTTCTGTTCCATGCTTGTAGTGAAACATTTAGAGCCTTTTTGTTCTTGTTTTTATGATGTTAAAGTTCTGACCTTGTTGTAAGTTTGTTGTTTATCATGAATTTATGATGGACACATTTTATTATAATCCATGAATTCCTATTTTTTTGTATGTGATTTTATTAATTGTGTGTTTTTCTCAAAAGTGTGTTTATCCCTTGTTTGGGTTGATCTTGGTTTAGTTGTGTTTGTTTTGAGATATAAGCGCCTGTAGAATAATCGATGTTTGTTGTTATGATTGGGTTCACTGCTTGGGTCAAGTTCTTCTTAGAAATATTTCTCTAGTGTTGGGGGGTTTTGGTATTGGTTGAGATTTCCAAGTTTCAGCGGAGGGGTTCATTTGATCATACTATAGATGTTAGTTTGGGTCGGTTGGGAGTTCCCACATCGACCCCCTTCCCGGGGTGGTATGTTTGGGTGTTAAATTTCCTATATTATTGAGTTCATGCAGTGGGTAGAAACCTCTCGTGTTCTCTTATTCTCTTGTGTGGTGGTTTATTTTGGTTTCAATCGGGCATGGATCCTTGTTTTGTCTATTTTTTGGCTATGTGGCTTTCTGGGAGAAGAAAATGTCTTTGGTGGAGAGAATGGTCACACCCTACTTTTAAATTTATTTTTATTTTATTACTTCTTGTCTTCGGGTTCTCGCAATAAGGTATGGATTGAGTCTTGGTTAAATTGTTTTGTCGTGTAACAATTTTACTAGGTTTCAGACTTGTGCGTGGTCATCGTGCGGTTGAGGTCTCCAGGAAGTCAGCCCAGGAGTCATGAAATTGCTCATTATTCTTATTATAATTATTATTGTTATTATTTTATAATTATTAATCTTTATATTATTATTATTACTTGTATTATTATTATATATATTATTATTATTATTACTAATACTAATAATAAATTATAATAAAATGAAAAAAAAGATAACAAAACTCTAAACTACCCACACCCCCATTTTCCCCTTCTCCTATTTGATCCTCAACCCCAGCCTCCACCTCCTTCGTGTCATTTACCCGACCATGCCACTCACGCACCATCCTCCTACCATGCTGGCCCTCCACTGCCCCTCTCCGCATCCCATCCCTTCGCCGCCCCTCACCCTCCCTGCATCCCAACCCTCCGCCACCCCTCACCCTCGTCAAGTCCCAACCCTCCTCACACCGGTCCTCCACAGTCTGGCCTCCCGTGCTTCTAAAAGGACACCTTCGTCCTCCTGCACTCTATCCAGGAAGCATCTGGCCTCCCAATCCCACTTCGTACGACCGTGATCTTCTCTGGTGACCCCAACCCTCAAGACCTCTACTCTACCACGTCCAACAACCCTCCCTTTGGTAGTTTTTTTTTTCATTTTTATTTTTTCTATTTAAGTGGCCAAACTTTAACATCTGGGGTGGTTTTTGGTGCATTTTTATAATTTATTTGGGTGTGTGATTGGTCTATAGGGTGTCATATTCTCCATTTTTATGGTTTCATCGCATACATGCTTGTTTGGAGTAGGTGGTTCATGTTAAAATCTTATTTGATGAACTAATTTTCTTGTTTAATTATTTTAGCATGTTTTTAATTAATTTTTTTTTCTGAGAATTGTGTTTATTTAATGAATTATTTTATGTGTGTAATTAATTTGGAGTGTTTTTTGATTAATTAATCTGGCTTGATATTAGTTTTTAAAGGAAATTAGTTTGTGTTTGATATTTTTAGCATTTTTTTGTAAAAAAATGTGTTTTTAATAAAAACCTATCTTGTGCTGTTAAATGGCTTTTCATGAATTGTGAAATCTGGTTATTCAAATATGGAAGTGGTGTGTGTTGTGTTTTGGTATAGTATTGGTGTGAATTTAATTCACAAAGGAGATTTTGAGTGGGTTTTAGGCTGTAAATCCTTGTGATACCCTTTTGGAATTGTTTTATAATTTTTTTACATGGTTTATTAAATCATATAAGTAGTGAGGAATATGTTTAAATACTATTTGGGGTGTATATAATTTTAAAATGAAATTGGTTTGGTGGGTATGGTTTAGTACTATCATGGCTTGGATTTTGTTGTAAAATGTTTTGAAAAGGTTTTTATGGTTTTAAAAGGGTATTATCATGTTTTCTAAATGATATGAAAGTTTGGATTCATTTTTGAAGCAATTAAGTTTATGTGGATGTGATTTTAAGGCCTCTTTAGAATCTTTGGTGTTCCATTAAATGTGGGAAGACCCATGGCTGCACTAAGTACACACATGGGTGTGTTTTCAAATGAAGATGTTATTTTTTAAAATTATTTCCTTTTAAAGCCTTGGTCTCTTAAATGGTTCTTTTGTTTCTAAGTGGTGTTGGTCCCTCTAGGTTAACTAATTAAAGCTCTGGTGGCTCCTTGGGGGTTCACACACACATATACATAGGTATGTATGTGTATATGTATATACATATCTTCTTTACACATATTACCTCATGGTTCAGGGAATATGTACATTTGATTAAGGATATATAAATATATATGTATGAGAATATATGTGTGTGTTGGTGTGGGAAGTTTTTTTCAAAATATTCTAGAGCTGAAGTTCCTCGGCTTGATCTTCTTTCTTTTTGAGGTAGGTCCTCCATGCTCGTGACTTTAATTTGAATTCCAAGATTAGTTATAATTTTTTAAAAATTGTGATTAAATATTCATGTGATATTTATATATGTAGATACGTATATGTGTTTCATGAAATGGATTATGCCTCTTGGAGATTGGTTTCCAATTAATTTTCATAACTTGTCCATGAATTTTGAAAAATTGATTTTAATTTTAAATGTGACCAAGTATTTTAAAATATTTTAATAAAAGTTCCCTAGTTTTGAATTGTATTTTGTGAAACTAAAAGGATTTTGTTAAGTGTGTTACTTAAAACCTGACTTGTTTGGCACCATGAAGTGTGGTTTGATAGTTCAATGACATGACACCCCATTTGGAACTTTTCAAGTATGTAGTTTGTTTTTAACCTAGAATTAGAAAAGGAATTATGAAAGGAATTTGGGTTGGAATACTTTTATGGTATATTTAAATGATGGTATTAAAGATCTGGTTGGAACCTTATGTAACTTTAAAAGTGTGAACACCCAGTTGGAAACTTAAAGTGCTTTGTTAAATGGTTTAAAAGTTCACGTGACATGATGGTCTGGTTGGAACCTTGGTTGATATGGAATGTACATGTTTATACATGTAAATAAATAAATATATATATATATATATATATATATCGACTGGGAACCTCTTTAAGAGGGATATACCTTTAGGGGTTATCATATAGGGTGTCCAAGTTTGGGGTAGGCAAGTGTGGGGATTGAAGGTTATATGAGTCATGCGTGCAAGGGCCTCCTACATACACAACACTACTATTACCACCTGGGTTTCTAGGCGCCTTTTAGAGGATCGAGTGATGGTTTCTGATCAACCCCAATTAGACGGGTTGGTACCCCTAGATTTTCTGTTAAGCTAGGAGGGATGTGCCACTAGTGAGGCCATGTTAGGGTAGCTAGTTGGTTATTGACTTAGGGGCTTCACCATACTCTGACAGGTTATTCTGAACCGAGTACATCCAGGGATTTCTATAGGGATTTTTAGGTAATTCCCGTGGTTTTATACGTGTATGTTTTTGCTTTCATTTATGACAATTTTGGTTATTTGATATCATGACAGTTTTCTTTTTCTTTTTATAATATAGAACAGGTTTGGTACTAGTTGGTTTAAGAAAGAATTAATTGTAATGACTTATATATTTTGGAAATTGATTTAGAAAAATGAAATGGAAAATGGGGTTTTTCTTAAAAGTAAAACCATGTTACATATTTTGTTAAGGAGTGGGAAAAACCATATTTTTATATATCATATTTTCAAATTCCCAAGAATGGTTTTCATTTTAGAGGTGGGGAATCGTGCGTTGTTTATTTTGTCTTTCTTACTGAGTATCTTAGTGCTTAAACCTACTCTATATTTTCAATTTTAGGTTCTCCAAGTTTCACATCACTCTTGGAGTAGGCTTGGTTATGAGTTGGGTGGTGACCTAGTAGGTCATGTAGAGGTATGTATAGGTTATTATTTTTCTCTTTTCACTACTAATATCCATTTTAGTGTCATTAACTAGTTTATTTACTTGTGTTTCAATTATGGTCCAAATTGTTCCCACATGTTAGTTTTGATGCCTAACACTTGTTGTCAGCCTATGGGGATTAGGAACACCCTTCGGGACATGTCACAGACTGGCTCAGGTGATCGGTTTAAGGTCGACCCGGGTTGGTTCATGACATTGAGTATAGGTGGATGGGGTTAGAGTGAGTTCCTGGGTTATGATACCTTATGATATAGGGTGTATAAAATATTAGGGTTGTTATTATTATTATTTATTTCCTAAAACTATAATAATAAAAGTTGTTATGGTAATGTGTTATAATTTGTGTTTGCAATAATAGAGTAATGCATTTATGATGACCTCTAATAAGGTTCTACAAGGTTGAGGGTGAGAACATCCCACTATTCATTGGGCTAGAACATCTGGTAGGATCATATAATGTGGTGTATGTTCATCTCATAGAGATCTTTTTATGGGTAGTGTAGTTTATAGAGAGAGTCCTTGTGAGACACACAAATTATATTTGATATTACCAGAGAGTTTATTTTGTTTCATCTACCCTTATTCATAGGGTAGGGTGGTCACCAAGTCCCTGAGTTTTGGGTTGAGTCTATGTCGTTGATTTTTAAACAGCATGAGACACCTTTAGAGAGGAGGGTTAATCTCATTATTTATATAATTCTTGTACCAATGAATTGTTTGTGGACTATATTAAATTTTGTAGAAAAACATATGGGGATGACCTAAAGAAATTTTAGGCTAGTTTATTCTACCATTCTTTCATGAAGCAAAGAGGGAAGACAAGGCTAGAGAATGAATACACATCAAGGAAGAAGGTATATTGGTGATGGACTATATAAACAATTTTATAGTATTGTAGTTATTTTTCATAATTCTAATATGGGATGAGCTAGAAAGAGTGGGGAATTTTGAGGATAGACTCAGATATGCAATATGAGGTCTGGTGAATATTTCTGACCTACCTAATATCTCAATGGTTGTGAATTAGTGTATCATTACTGAGAGGGACATGAGAGAATATTGAGTTACTATCAAGGTGGAATCAATTTTAGAGAATTTTAGTGTGTCATTAAGTAGTCAGAAATATAATTGAAATGGTTCCCACCAGGGTAGTGATAAGTAGATTAGTTTGGATGTCAATTTATCCCATCAAGAAATTATTTAGTGTAGTGAAATTAGTGTGGTGGACCTGGACATATCCTTTCTGAGTGTGATCATCCATTACTAGAGTTCTGAGCTAGTTGGAGTATATGACAACAATATATGTTTTTTTAGATTTTAGTGGATATCCAGTGAGATATGATTGAGAATTGGATCTATAGTAGGACTAGGGGAGATGTAGTAGGAGGGTCGTTGGATCTCTTGTAATTTTTAGGGTTGGAGTGGAGGGCATGATTCCTCTGGGAAGATTAAAGACCACTTATAGGGTGGTGTAGCACGGGAGATTAGGGTGGGGAATTGGGGTCATGCTATAGGCTATCTACATATAGTTTAGCCTACCCCCCATTGATCAGGATGTTCGACCTTTCATAATATCATGTCTGATTTAATAGTTTATATGTTAACTTCTGTATTATTTGACACATGTGATTAACATTAGTTTATAACTTCTCAGTTCATAGAGGGTTAGGAATATCCACAGAGTGCCAATATAGAGTGATGTCCATGACATGCCATTAGGAGTGAGATGATATTCTATTTATTGATTCCATGAATTTTACCAAAATGTCAGTGGCTATAGTTTTCTTTTTGATCTATTTGTTTTATAAATAAATGTATTCAATTTGATTCTCATGATGAACTAGAAAATTTCATATTGTGACCATATCAACATATACCATCCATGGGTATCATTATCATCTCCCATGTGTGATAGTTATCTTTATATTAGGTTTGAGATTTATAGGTGAGTCATATAAGACCAGACCATCAGTAGATGGGTAGAATTGTGGCCCCAGTTTTCAGTCTTTTATTGGATGATGGGGAACCTAGAAGAGAGTTTTCTATCCTATGTGTGATCAGTTTAGAGATATATTTCCCAATTATTTATTAGCGATAACACCCATGATATAGTTTAATTCTTCTATCGAGTGCATGCCTGGAGAATATTTTATTTATATTCTACCCTATCAGATGGTTTGAATGTAGATTTTAGAGATAGAGGCTCAATTGGAGGAATTTGTGTCTAAGGTATTCATAAGAATGAGTACATCACCTTGGGGATCTCTTGTACAATTCACCGTAAAGGTTGATATTTATTTTAGGTTATGTGTGGACTATTAGAATCTCAACCAAGTGACAGTTTAAAACTAGCATCCACTCCCTCATGATGATTACTTATTTGATCGTCTTAGAGGAACTCAATTACTCTCTATGATCAACTTGAGGCTAGGTTTCTTCTTAATAAGGGTGATTCCCTTAAAAATACCTTGTGTTATTATTATAAGTGCATGTAATCTGTATGAGTTATTAGTGATATCATTTGGTCTGAAAAATGCATTGACAGTGTTTAAGTCCATGATGAATCAAGTCTTCCAACCATATTTGGACACATTTATGGTGGTTTCTATTGGTAATATTTTTGTGTAAATCAATTTAACAGAGTAAAACAAATGACATATTGAAATTAATTCAAGTACAATCTGATGGAATTATTTATATATCAAGCTCCAATAATGTCACTTTTGTATTGATTTGGAACACTTTTAGAGCTTTTTATATTTGAGATTGGGGTGTCAATAGACTGTGGGAAGTTCAGGGCAGTGCTTTCCTAAGACTTAACCAAGAAAATTTTCAATATATGAATATTTTTGTTGTTATATAGTTATTACTAGAGTTTTATCAAGACATCAACCATTTGGTTGCAATTATGACAGGCCTGGCCAAAAATGGAGTGAAGTTATTCAGGTTTGATACTTCTGAGATTGAATTTTAAGAGCTAAATGGTAGACTAACTATTGCACTAATCCTAAAATTTTCTAATCCTTGCAAGTATTATAATCTATATTGTGATTTATCAAGGTTCAGTCTGGGGGAAATGTTGATACAAGTTGGTCATGTGGTCGCTTATGGGTCCAAGAAGTTGAGGCCTTAAGAACAGAATTACACAACCCATGACATAGATTTAGTAGTGGTGATAAAATTCTGAAAGTGTTAGTTTAATTATAACACCCCAATATTTTATATTTATTTCAGTTGAAATAAACTGGAAATACAAGTTAGCATGCATTACACACAACACTAAGTTAAAATGAATTGTGTTATACTTTAAAATTATTATCATTTAATGTGATAGTTATCATATATTCATTATAATGGAGGGTATGAATATAAATAACTAAATTAGCAAAAAATATGTCATACAAATTTATATAAAGGATTCATTGGTTATGAATTGATAAAATCATTCAAAAGTAAACAAAATTTGTTTGTCTTAAAAACTATTTATATGAATCCAATGCATTTTTAAATTAATAAATTTTATTAAAAACTATTTATGATTTATTTTAAGTAAATATATATATATATATAAATATATTAAATAAAATATTTTAACATTCATATAATAGTTTTTATTATGCATGGTAAAAGAATAAATCCACGTTTATGTCTAAAAAATGATTTTAATTACATTTTGCATGAATTTTTAAAAATTAATTTATAATAATAATATAAATATAATCTTTAAAAATGGATTACATGTTTTTAATCATAATGTAAAAATTTGGTAAATATTTCATCATTATTATTTTCTATTATGAATGGTAATCATGGTAAATATGTGTCACCTCAATAAGAGTAAATTGGGTAATTTAAGATAAACATATTTTGTAAGGATTTATAAATCTATATAAAACCTAAATTATTTTTATTATTTGCGTTTAGTTATAAAATAATCACCCAATATTTGAATATATGGAATCTTCATGCCATTTTTCTTTGATAATGACCATAATATTATTTTAATTAAATAATAAATCTGAGGTGTCACTGTATATGTTTTAATAATTTTAATATTTTTTATTAGGGATAAAAGGTGTTTATGTTCTGTTATAAATTTTTATATGAAATATAAATAATTTTTTTATCATGGTAATTTATTTTTAAATTTAGGTGATATAATAATTACCTTAAATTCCTATGAAACTTGAACATGGTACTTTTTCATGTGATAAAAAAATTAAATAATTAATGTCAAATATATAAAAATTAATAAAATTTTGGCGCATCAAATTTTTTCTATGATTTTTTGATAAAAATATAACATATTAGTGATATATTAAAATTTTATATTTTAATTACATTCCTAACAGGTGGTCATTAAAGTCAAATTATGTGTATAGTATAGAAAGTGACTTTTGTGGTATCTTATATTAAAGAATATTTTATTAAATGATTTCAAATCATAAAAAACTTTCTCTAGAAAATTAAATCAGATATAGTCAATCATATTAACCATTTTCTACTTATGGGTCACTTTTCATTTTATAGAACCTTTTATGACCGCTAATGTGTTAAAAGAATTTGATATCACAGTAATCATCAAAAGTGTTAATAGGGGTTGAAACTAAGAGATATGGGTTAAAACAACACCTAGAATTATATAACTTTTATTGTATGAGATTATTTAGACTCTTTATCATCCAATATTATTAATATATCAATTTTAGGATACATTAAAATTAAAATTAATTTATTTTGTTTTTTGGGGTACAGTGAATTTGGGGATACTATAAATATTATTTCATTTTTCATCACTACATCACATTTGTGGTTATAATGGTGAATTTATTCAATATATATGATATATATGATATTTTTATATTATATAAATGTGAATTATTTTTTACATTTCTTTTTTCCCTTCTATCTAAAAGTGGAAACATCACTCTTGCGTACATACGAACTATTATCTCCATGAAGTGATGTAATTAATTTTTCATCACTACTTTATATTAATAGAAATAAAAGTATATATATTGATTAAATATTATATTAATGAAATTATTAAAATTCTTTAGATGATAGAACTATAATCAATGTACAATGATCCGGACTTTTGAACCGAAACATGCATGAAAAATGAAGCATTTGTCACCCAAAATAGTGAATTATATAATATATTATTCATAAATAGTTGATAAGTTGTTACAAATAAAATATATATGGTATAATATATAATATTACGTTTTTTATAATAAATTTATAATAAATATATATGTTACACAATATTTTTGAACACATATGACACATGAAAAATACCATATGTAAGGTATTTATGTTACAATCTCATTTCTTTTTAGGATTTTTTGTGTTAAATTTACATTAATGCTAATTATATGGATCTTATGCTTTAAAACCCATCTATTTTTTTGTCCTATGGTTATTTATATAGATCACATTTTTTCCTTTCATTTTCTTCCCTTTAGGTATTCATGAGACTATAGAACACGTTATCATGACACATTAAATTGATTATGCTTTTAAAGTTTATTTATAGAATAGTTAATACTCTAGGTCATCTGTCAAGGATCCCTGATAGGCTTAGAGTGTGAATTTTTAATAAAAATAATATTAAAACAGGAGATTGGTTTGGAAAATAGTTTAAAAACAAAATGACTTTATTAAAGAGTATAATAATTGAAAAAGAAATGTGGTGTTTTTATAATTAGGAGTGAAGGAGGTCATTTCAAGTTCAATACACATCTTGGTTAGTTCATCTTTCTAAAAAATACCACTAGTTTAAGGGAATCCTTTGGTTGAGGGTTTTCAAGATCTCGACTCCCCTCTTGCATTTTAAGATGATGCACAAAGAACCAACCCTTGACAAAAAAAATTAGTTTCAAGGATTGGACCTCGATAATTTAGTGAGGTATTCCAAAGAAAAATTATATCTCATGTATTTGTGAGATAAATAGGATGATTGGGCCATCCAATTAGAAAAAATCCTAGATTCTCACATGAAATCAAAACTCAATCGACGTTGAGATAAAAAGTGTTTAATTTGATCAAACAAAAAAAAATATTTTAAGGAATAAGCATGTTAAGATATAACTTCGAGGAAATGTTTCACACAAAAATTATACAAAAATAGTAGAAGAACATGTGTTAGAAACCTCACCCAATTATTTCTATCTTCCTCAAAATTACCATCCACCATTTATATTACCATCGAGAGGAGGCATAGTTTTGGGTGGAACTTCACCTTCATCCTTGATCCTCCTATGAGCATATGGGTCTCTATAACTTCTAGGATGACAATAGGGATCCTATAGGACTCTAAAATGGAAAATATTTTCTCATGATTCGAACATACAAATGGGGTTCACAAGGTTCCCATTTATAGGTAATGTGGAAGGTTGGTTTGGGAATATACATTTCTGAAAACCACTTGGCCCATTGTTTAAGGCCCTTAGAAAATATTATCTAGGTTTAAAAAATTGTAATAAGTTATTTAATAATTTATTGGATATATTCACTGATAATTTAGTATCATTTAGAGGTTCACAACTCGAGATATTGATGAAACAAAACACACCACTTTTGACTTCATGCAGATTCGGTGGCTTGGATAGATCCGTTCATTTGGGCCCTTTAATAGATGAATTTGGTGTTGGTGTCTCTAGAAGATTTGTATCACAATTAATTTTGTATCAGATCACCAAATTTCATCCCAATTAAAAACACCTATCAATTTAAGTGTCCGTTTGAGTCCACTGGTTTTTTTGGAATCTTTCACATTTTCGATATTTTTTCTTCAACTTCATCTGGGCCATCCAAATAACCCCCAAATACAATGAAAATTTCCAAACAAGTGAATTTACCATTTTGAATAGTAATTATCACAAAATAAGGGAACCAAACATGAAGTTTATTTTTTTCTTAAAATTTTCATTTATGATACAAATTTTGTTTAATATAGTAGTCTAAGGGTAAAATAAAACCTTGAATCACGGCGTGATCACACCCCCACACCTAAAAATTGTCACTACTGGGAAAAGTCACATTTCCAAAAATTATGCATGGATATATTCCCAAATACATGAAGATTTAACATTACATTAAAATTTAATACATGATATAAATTTTATCAAATAAAAAATCACACCAAGGAGTTATTCTTAGTGATCATGGAAAAATATGTCTCATAAATTATTTCAAAACAAAATTCTAAGAGATACATGATATAGAGACTATGCATTCCTTAAATTAAATTAAAATAATTTTAATTATAAAAAAATAAAAACATTACAAAATAAGTATCTAAATTTTTAGTGTCTAGGTAAATCTACTACCATACATAAAAGCTACAACATAAATCATAATCGTTTATTTAATTCCTTATTTTCTAGATTCTTATTAGCCCTTGTGTACTCATTAGGTCATGTATTAACATGAAGATATACATAAAAAGGGGGGAGAGATAAAAATCACAGTAGGAGGATAATAACTTAAAAAAGAAATCATTAGATGATTTAAATAGTTATCATCATAACATAGGAATTGGATCATAAAAATGATAGGAAGCATTAATAAAAGGATTGAAATGTGGAAATGCATTAAAATGAAATCGTATGTATTACTTTTTAACTACCACAAATAGTTGTAAACAAATATATCATCATATTAATTCATACTTCACTTTACTCATGAGGTTATTCACATTAACCAATTAATTGGAGTGCTATATAATTCGTTTTTCACCCATCGCATCATAACATTTTCATTGCATTATATAATTCTGAGCAAACCTGTCACACCATAACATTAAAATTATCATAAATGACACATAGAACATATATCAATATTGAACATAAAACAAACCATATAAATTAATGGGTTTATATTCAGAAATCATACATTCGAAATATTTTATTTCCCAATGGAAAGAGTGAATAACATACTTGATACAAGAACCACCAACCTTGAGTGGGAAGTAAAAGATGTGTTTTTGAAAGAAGAGTTCTTTTGGAAAAAATTATGTTTGAAATAAACTCCAATGGAAAATAATTATATCCTAGAAAAGGTAACATAATGCTGAAGAAATTATTTTTAGGTAATAACCATACTAAAAATGGAGTGAAAAGAGGGAAAATCTGAAGAAAGAAAGTTGGGTTCGATAATTCCCCTTACTTTGTATATGAACACTTTATTAAAATTAATGTCCATTATAATGACCTAATATTCATTAATTAAAAATTAAATAACCTTCTATAAATTAATATGGTTTATTATAATTTCATTAAGTTATTTTATGGGCCTTTGGATGAGTTATAGAGTTTAAATTCATTGTTCAGGAGTGTTCTTTTTCTTAGTTTCCATGAACGGTTCACTTGTACACATGAATAGAAGTTCATGTAGAACATGGATAAACATACATAATTTCAATTACATGTTATTAATTATATTAAATAATCTTAAATGGTCTTATAATTAATTTTGAGATATACCATGAGGATTAATTTTTAGTTAAAATTTAATGATGATAGTTTTAGGTTAATTTGGGCGGTTTTTTGGATCACAACGAACATGTTTTATTTTATCATTTAATATTTTGTATAAAAGTTGCTTCAAGAATATAAAAGGGGTAAAAAAATAAATATAATAATATTTTATAGAAAAATTAATTGTTTTATTGATAGCCATGAAGTATTTGAATGAAAATGTAAGTGCATCTCCCATGATGGAGGTAAATTAACGCATTACATGCGGCAATGTCATTTTTATAAAAAAATACAGAGTGGGAGGATTATAATGAATAATCTTCCATTAAAATGATATAATACAATTATATCAATCATATTGTAGTTATCATGTCATTAGGATAATAGAAGGTGAGGATAAGAGAATAAAAGAAATGAAATTTGAAAGGAATCTGAAAGAAAAGAGAGAGAGATATTACCTCTTGAATTATCCTCATAAGATCCTCCTCAAGGAAACTAGAATTGGTCTTTGGATGTATCCAAGAGCTCATAGACATTGGGGAGGTTCTAGAGAAATGTTTTGTGAAGAATTTACCCAAGTAATGAAGCTTGAGAGGTGTCAGTAAATGACGTTGTGAGGGGTGGTATTTATAGTGGATGGGAGGGGTGTTTTCTCAATATTTTATTCATTAGTTTATTAATTTACCTCAAGACAAGAAATATTAATGATATGATGAAACAATAATGTAACTAAATCATTTGAGTTTGGAGCTATGTCCATTTACATCAGTCATGACTCGAGAATGATGTAGAAATTCATTTATTTATCATATTTTGTAAATTATTGAATTTCACTATTCACAAAAAATTAATGTCTTTCAAAAAAATATCAAAAATTAAACCTCACTATTTTTCAACATATAGAATTCAAAAATGAACTCCATTTTATGAAAATAATTTTATAATTAATAGTAATTTAATTTTTTATTAAAATCATAATTTACTTGAAAAATACAAATTTTAAAATTAAAACTACTTTTCTAGCACTGAAATATTAATTAAGGTCTAATAAAATTATCATATAATCATAAGAAATAGAAATAATAGTTCATGAATACATTTTATGAAAATAAATTTTCTTTTAAGTTATTAAATTAATCATTAAATGTTCATGACTTATAAAAATACCAACACTATAATATAACTATATCATATTGTCACTTATAGGATGGATAAATTTTACGTATTCTATCATTGGTAGGGTTCATATTCACCTAGCCGATTTACTATTCATAAGAGTTATATTAATATTCATAAGGGTAAAATTACAATTCAAAAGGGCATGCTACTATTCACAAAAAATTAATTTTGTCATATCGGACTCCAAACATCTTACTGACCGCAACTGTGCATGTCAGATTTTCGATATTCAAAACACCGAAGTGGAAAATTTATGTTTAGTAGTTAATTTAAGCATGTTGCAGAATTATTTTTACTATTGTGATTTTATATGATTATATGACTTTACAATAAGAAGGTAAAATTACATTGATAAAAGTTTGGGTCATTACACGTAATACCAATCTAAGAAAGCAATTCATAATTTAACCATGTCACTAATTATCTGCATCTATGTGTGTGATAACCATTTAATGATATTCTTCCCTCTAATAATCTGGGAAATATATGTTACTTTTAAAATTTTCTTCTTAAATGATTTTATCCATAGAACCTACCCTACATCCTTTGAAATCATATTTCAAGACCCACTCACATAAGAATTCCCAGAATTCAATCCATAAGCTTCTAACATAGATATCCTTATATGGTTTATATTTCATCACTCCCATAATTTATTATTATTTTTTATTCAAAATTTGAACTTGGAAAAAATATCACAGTCATCTATCAACCCTTATTTGATCTCCTCACAACACTTATTGTAATAGTTATAGCAATATCCAAGGATGGGGAAGAGTGGTTTTTGACCTTCCCAAGACACAACCCAGGTTTTTTCTGTTTTTTTATTTTGTTTTATTTTTTTATTTTTTATTTTTTTGATTATTAGTTATTTTTTAGGGTGTACAACAGTTTGATAACATGTACATGCACATTAAAAAATCTAGTATAGCAATGAAAAGACCAGATAAGGAATGAACGTATGAAAAAATCATTTCGAAAAAATGATAAATTTTAACCTAACTTATATTTACCATCTATTAAATAATAAATATTCACAACTCATTGTTTTGTGCAAAGATGTGTGGATATATTTAGTGACACAGTTTTCCAAAAAATTACTTAGAAATGAATACCATTCTTCGAAAAGGTTTCAAAATTATAAAACTATTTAAATCATCAACAATAAACCAATTTTTTGGTAAAAGTCACACCTCAATGTTAAATTCACACAAAAACACACATTTCATCAATGAAAAAAAATTAAAGTCAAATATACATGTAAAAGATAAATTCTTCATGTATTTACAATAAATTTCAAGATTAAGTGGGAATAATTTTCCATGATAAATTAGTCATCAAAAATTACCATTTTCAGAATAAAAGTGATGGGGTAAGGGGGAAATTTAACAATACTATCCAACAAGGAAGCGAGATAAAAAGAAGAAATATGATAAAAATTACTAACTAGCCCAAGAATGTACCCATCCCTCATCACCTAGAGTATGTTCGTTTCACACTCTAACAAAATATAATATTGGAAGGAAGGATAAAACCTTTTGGGTTTCATTTGTAGGATACTTCTGGAACATGGAGTTCCTCCATCAGGGACTTTGGAATGGCTTTATGAAAGTGCTTTAGCCACTACCCATTAATAGTGAAGGTTTTTTTTGTTTATTAATTTTAAACCTTAATAACACCAAATGGATACACATTAGTAAAAATTTAGAGACCAAATTGACATGAAAAAATTTGACATGGATGAAACTTTATCCTTGTATTTTGAATGAGGAACTTCTGCCCAATGTGGAATCGATGATAAAGGATGAGGCAGTCATGGGAAGCCTTAGTTCTCTCCTTATAGATCTAGGAGTTCTCATAAGAATCCCTATTAATTTTTTATAGCTTCTGAATATGTAGCTTCCTTTTAGAACATGCACCATAAAGATTATAATTGCATTGATTAATGGCCCAATAGGCCCAGTACTCTATCTCAATAGGAAGGTGTCAGCTCTTTCTAAAAATAATTTGATAAGGGGACATTCCAATGAGAGTCTTGAAAGTATAACGACAATCCCATAATGAATCTTCTTGTCCAGGACTCTAATATATTCTTTTTTTGGAATATATTTTTAAAATTTGTTTCACCACTCTAATCGACACCTCGGGTTGAACATTGTTCTGTGGGTGATATGTAGGAGACACTTGATGCCCAACCCCAAAATAAAGAAAAAATTATTGCATTGTTTAGTTATAGAAGTGAGAACCATATAAACTAATTATGAACCTAGGTAATCCAAACATATAGAATATTTGGGTTCTCAAAAAATACACAATTGTCATGGAATCATTTATCCTCATGGCTCATTCATCTACCAATTTTCACACATAGTAAATTTCGAAAGAGTTTACAAATTCCCAAATGAATTAGAAAATAGCCCCATAATATCAATGCCCTAAACATCAAAAAATTCATGAAAGAGAAAGGGTTGCTGTGTAATTTTATTTCTTTTAGATACATTCCCCATTTTTTACAGTGAGGATAATATTTATAGAAAATATTGGCATCCCAAATTAGTTTCGGTCAAATGAGACTAGAATCAAGGACCTAGTGAGCATTCATTTAGGGAATTAAGTAACCCCACATGAAATATTGTGGATGAATATAAGTATATACTAAACATCTCTATTGAGAATAAAACAACTAATAAAATGATAACTACTTGTCTGCCAAGGGTAGGAGTCATCCCAAATGTACCAATACGATTCATGTTTCAATCAATCAGCTATGTTTTTGTTGAAATTTGTAGGAATTCAAGATGCTACAAAATAATTTATAATTTCTACATACCAAGGAATAATATCTTTCACTCAGTACATTTGTTCATCAGGAAACATTTAATTTATGGGAATATAGGGGGTTAATTCAATGTTTGAGGATGGAAGTATACTAATGATATTCCCATCGACAACATTATCTACTTCTTTTTTAGCCATATTTTCTAGATTAAATTTATGATGTAGGAGAATCCCAAAAATCATATGTTTTTGGCTTTCAGATTATTAAGGATTTACAAGAGTGCTATTTGATCTGGGAAATTAATGAATTTGGATCCTAAAAGGTATAACCTAAATTTAACCCAAGAAAACACAATGTTAAGGAATTATTTTTCTGTTGTGGTGTAGTTTTCTTTCGAATGGTCTAGTGTACATGAGACATAGGCAATGAAATGTGGAGGTCGATCAACCTGTTGTAATAAAACAACCCCAACTACATAGTCAGAGGTATCACACATACGCTCAAATAGAAAATCACACTGAGGTGTTTGGATTATCAGGGTGATGTGAGACTCCATTTTTATTTGGTAAAATCTTTCTTATATTTTTTATCAAACACAAACTCTTTTTATTTTTGTAGTAAGTGGGAGAGTGGGAGGGAAATCTTACTAATCTCATAAATGAAGTGATGGTAAAAAATACCTCACATACTGTACATTCACAGGGAATGGTATAGAAGAAATAACATCCACTTTTGATTTATACACTTGGATACCAACCCTATAAATGACATGTATAAGTATTATACGTTTTTTCAGCATGAAATGAAATTTCTCGTAATTTAATATGAGATTATTTTCAATACAAAAACCTAAGAAAGAACCAAGACTACTCAAACACTGACCAAAAGAGTAAACATACACAGGGAATTAATCAATGAGAACCTCCCTGAAATTCTCTAGGTAATCCAAAAAATACTAACCATGCATTGCTGGAAAGTACCTAGAGCATTGTACAATCCAAATGGAATCCTCCTATAGAAAATTGTTCTGAAGGGGAAAGTGAAGGTTGTCTTTTCCTGATCCCCATCAATAATATGGATATGAAAGTATCCTGAATAACCATCATGAAAACAGTAATGAGACTTCCCTTCCAACCTCTCTAGCATATTTTCAATGAAATAAAATGTAAAATATTCCTTCCTAGTGTGTCGGTTTAGTCGGTGATAGTCTATACAGACAAACCAACTATTCTAAACATGACTAGGACCCAATTCATTTTTTTCATTTTTATTTTTCATTAGACCAGTTTTTATAGCAACAACCTACACCAGACTGACCCATTTTCTATTTTATATGGATTAAAGTATTCTATCTACTAATACTTTTGTTACCTCCTATTTATACATATCTATGAGGTTTGGGTTCAATTGACGTTGTGAGTTCCTCACTTATTTAGCCTCATCATTTAATAGTATATGATTCATGGAAATTTATGGGATAATAAAAGAAATATCAGAAAGTTTCTATACAAAATATATTTTATACCCCCTCAAATGTTAAAGAAGTTGTAATTAATGTTCTAGAGGTAGTTAACTAGCAATGATAATGGGTATCTTGTTTCCATTCTCAAGATATGAATATTTCGAATTTTTTGGTAGAGGTTTATGTTATAATTCAATTGTAATTTGGATTGATTAGAGTTAATATAAAATTTATAGGTCACGATATCATCTAACTGCTCAGTGGTAACATCTTTAGATGAGGAATGAGCTTTTACAAGCTTAGTTGTATCGTCGATGGTCATGGGTTCCCCAGTGCTCAAGAAATCATCAATGAACAAACATGCTTGACATTTTTACAAACTGATACAAAACTCAAAGAATGATTCATTACCTAAAATATATATCAATGATGAGAACATGGAAAGGGGATCATGGGAAAGAACATAAGTTTTTTCAGGGGAAGCAATTATATTAATAGACTTAATTGAAATAGAGGAGTGTTCATCTGAGGGGTGCTTCATGGAATCAAAGATGTTGAAGTAGACAATGTCACCACAAAAATTCATTGATAACGTAGCATTATTGACAATAATTATGGTTTTGGAAATTTTCAAGAAAGTCTTACCCAATATAATTATGGAATTTTCATTTATCCAATCAACTTCCATTTTAAGAACATAAAAACCAGCAGTAAAAACTATGTTTTTCACCCTCACAAGAACATACTCTAACACACCAGTGGGGTGTGTTATAATCTGCTTAGACATTTGAATAAAAATTATAGTGGGCCTTAGTTTCCAAGCCTACATTGAAGGTAAAATGGATTGGGGATCACATTTATAGAACCACCAAAATCAAACATAGAATTCGAAAATAAATACTCCCCTATGGTACACAGAATTGATAATGTTATGAGATTGTTTCATTTGGTAGGAAGTGATGGATTTGTAATTTTTGGGACATTCCACCTCAATATCACCTTCTAATCACCTTAATGTTTCCTTTAGTGTGTACACATATACTTCATAAACTTAGTGTATAATGGAATTTTCCTCACAACAACAATTAAGGGGATGTAACTTGCACTTTTTTGAATGTTTCCAATATTTCTTTATAATTTTCAGTTTATTTGTTTCTTGGTTTGGTGGAACTTTGGTTAAATAGAAGAGGAATGGTTGGTCTAGGTAACTCATCGATAGACACATGCTTTCCTTTGGTGTTATTTTTTTATACTATGATTTTCTTCTCTTGGACCGTTTTCAGTGGTTGGGATGGTGGCTTCTTTAGGAGGGGATGACTCTAATGGAGGGGCCATTTGGTTTATAAGTTTTTTTCATCTTTGAAGGGTGAAGTCACTAACATTTACTTTATCCCAAGGATTTACTAGTGTTTGGGAGGGGATTTTACATGACCCATGACTTTGGATATCCACCACCGATTTGGAAGGTTGGCATAATTTTGGTTTTAGGTCTTGTATGCCTGCTTGGATGGTTTTTTGGAATTGGAGATTATTTGTATCAATTAGTTTCATCATGTCTTCTTGAATATGATCAAATTTTGAGGGGGTTGTTGGAAAATTATTTAGGGTGGTGGTAGATGAATACTCTACCCCAGTTGGTCCCATGATTTTTTAGGTGTGTTTGAATACCCCTACCTATAGGCATGGTTTTCTTCCAACCCTAGGTTTAATAGATAACGTGGTTCTTTCCAAATTTGTTTATTATAGGGGCGTCTTAGAAAGATTTCCACATAACTCTTAGAAGATTCTCTTAGTTGATGTAATTTTCTAGAATAATGGGTATCGTAAGAACATATACAAAAACTCATGGGTTCTAAATGAAGAATAAGGATCAAGAATAGTTTCAATGTATTGGGTGTCCTCCTTTAAAGGGGTCTCTTATTTGTATCGGTATTGCTGATGTAAGATCCTCATCGGTTTGGGTTGAAAATGTGGTAAATCTCCCAAAGTAAAATGTGAAATTAATATAACCTATATAAGATATATTTTATATATCAACCAAAATTTTTAATGAAGAAAAAATGAACAAATTATGAAAAAATACAAAATGTTTTTATAAAAAATGCACATTAGAAACAAAATAGCTCTCTGATAATGGTACCAAAATTTATACACATTATCTTCAAATCTAAAAAATATTTTGATTTTAATGCTTATTTATATCCTAGGTTAGACCCTAGTTCATCTCTCATGAAGCATTGATAGGCTTAGAGTGTAAATTTTGAATACAAATTACTAAAAGAGGGGGTGATTTTGAAACTAGTGTTTTTAAATGACTTAATTAAAGAGTTTTATAGTTAATAAAGGAATGTGGTGTTTTTAAAATTATGATATAATGAGTTCATTTCAAGTTCAATAAAAATATTTTTTAGTTCATCATTCTAAAAAATACACATGGTTTAATGGAAACCTTTGGTTGAGTGTTTTTAATATCTTGAATCCCCTCTTGCCTCTTAAAATGATGTACGAAGAACTAAACCTTGACACAACAATCATGTTCTAAAATTTTGGAACATAACAATAGATTTAGTAATTCCAATTAATACTGACATCTCATGTATGTGTGAGATAAATAGGATTCTTGTGTTTTCCAATGGGAATAACCCAATATTCCCTCTTGAAATCTCAACCAAATCGGTGTTGAGATAAAAAGTTTTCCATTTGATTAAACCAAAAAAATATAATTCAAAGAAGAATTATTTTAGGATTTAACATCAAGGAAATGTTTCACAAACATATTATAAAAAACTAGTATAATAATGAGTGACATAACTCCCACCCAAGTATATATAGCTTCCTTAAAATGGTTGTCCACCATTTATCACTTCATAAAGTGGAGAAGGAGGTTGGGGTGGAACTTATCCTTTATCCTTGATCCCTTTATGAGGATAGGGGACTCCATAACATCAAGGATGAGTATAGAACTCATATATCACTCTAAAAAGGTTGATATTTTCTCCAGGTTATAACGTACAAATGGGTGCCCAAGGTTCCATTTTATAGGCAAAGTGGGAGGTGGTTTTTGAAACATATATTTCTTTAAACCACTAGGAAAATTGTTTTCGGCATCTATAAAATCTTATACCACTTTGTAAAAAACTAAAAATTTGATTCCCAAACAGTTGGATATCTCTAAAGAAAAGTTTTATTCATTTATAGGTCTACATCATCAGATATGGATGAAATATATCACATCACATTTGACTTTATACCGATTTGGTAGGTTAGATAGATCAGTTAAGTTGGGCCCTTTAATTGATTAATTGGGATTTTGTGACTTCATAAGAGTTATATCCAAATAAATTATGTATCATATCACAAAATTTATTTCCAATTGAATTTTATTATCTTTTTAAGTGTCTGTTTGATTCCTATGGTGTTCTTGGAATCTTACACATTTTGGCCCATTTTTCTTCAACTTCTTCTACGACATCAAAATCACATCCAACTACAATAAAAAAATAAAAAAAAGTTAAATTATCCTTTTTAACAGTGATTAAAGGAAAAGAATGGAATCAAACATGGAGTATTTTTTTATTAAATCTGGAATTTATGATAGAAAATCCGTTTAAACAGGGTGTAACGGTGAAATAAAACAGTGAATCATGGTTCAATAAACTATACGAATGTTTTTAACAAAAATAGACATTGTTTTAATATTTTTTCTAGAATATTTTTTTCATTCCTCTATCTTCTTTAAAATGTTTTTAACAATATTTTTACTATTAACCATTGATTTTATGAAATCATTTTTACCCATTTTTTAATTTTTATTAAAATATTTAAAAGGAATCTTGTTGTCCTTTTTCAAATGATGTATTTTTCACTTTTTAGAAAAAAGTGAAAGGAATATTTAATTTAATATACATGGAAGGAATGAAATTTACCATCATGATGACCACTTAATTCTTTGATACTTTATTTTAAAGATACCGTGGTTATTTTCAAATAAAATTATTTCTTCAAAATTTTGAAAATAATTTGATTTTAAATATGTGATTTCAAAAAGAATAGGGTATTTTCCATAAGAAATTGTCCAAATATCTTTAAATTGATTTTTTATCTATGAAAATCCTTTGATAATAATTAATATTTCTTGGGGAAATTATTCTATGATAATAACATTATTCTTTAACCAAAAGTTCAAGATCCAGTCAAAGTCAGTTCTTAGAAGAAATTATATAAAAACTTGGACAAGGAAAGTCAAGGATTATAAGGTTTTATTTAAAAAATAGGAATTCATCACACCACACATATATACATCCACCATTGGATCACAAAATTATGTTTTCCTAAAATACCACATCATATTCATTTCCATGAACTATTTCTTTGAACAAATGTTAGAAACATAGGTTTCCTCGCTTTATATAGGTCATATTACCAAATTGAGTTGAGTATCGCTATTGAGGCACTCAATATGATGATATAGGATTATCCTAGGCACATCCCTTGTTTTATTTCAAGGATTCCATAACAAATTTAGAGTCAGATTAAAAAAATAATGGAATGATAAATGTTTTCATGATCTTATGTTAGACATATGAAATAGTTTTGATTATGTCATGGGTGGTACTATTATAACCCCACCATTCACTAGATATAGATTAATGTTATATGAAATCAAAGGGTACATGTGAGGTTATCTCAATCCTAAAATAGGTTAAACAAGAAGTTATCCAAATACCATAAGAGGGCTCATATGAGGTTATTCTAAGCTCAAAGTAGGTACATGGGTGGTTAGCTAAATCCTAACATATGATGAATGTATTGATGGGTATCATTGAAATAAGATTTTTATGATTATGGTTATGATATACTTTATGAAACTTTTTATGTCATGATGTTATTCCAATTTTATACTCCCATGGAACTTGTTCTTTGATTTCATTATAATTCATGTCTTATGAACTGTTAATCTTTAGTCCATGACTCATGATTATAATCTATGAATTACTAAGTGTGGTTTTCAAATATTAATTTCATGTTTTTGTACCTTTATTGACATGTTATGATTAAATGGCCAGTAATATCTCCATTTTTTAGCATTATTGAGAATTTGAGATCACCCTATATTATGTTTCCTTTTCCCCAGGATATGAAGAAAGGTTTTAAGTTTGATATGACTAAGAAGGGTTATAGTTGCGAAGAACTATATGGGAGATTATATTTTTCTTTTTCATACTATTTGTTTATGTATCCAAGTTTCAAATGAAACTTATCCTTTATCATTATAGAAAGGTTAATAATTATATGTAATGAATTTTTATCTAATAAGATGTAAAATTTATATTTGAAAAGTTTGGGTTTCCTTAGTTGGTGTTATATAAAGATTTAGTTATTTTTAAAAACCATGGTTAGAAAATTTCGTGAGAACCCTTAGGATAATCCAATGTATATGAGATAATCTTAATTTATTGTAAATAAAGGAGTGTGGTTTTCCTAGAAAATTAATCCACATAAGGATACTAGAAATTGGATATTGATATGTCACAGATACACCTAGTTATAAAACATTTTAATGGGGAGGATTTTGAATTAAGTCAATCATCAGTGATGCATGATGAGTGGGCCTAAGAATGCACACATTAATACATGATGAGTGGGCCTAAGAATGAACACATTGATAAATGATCTTGGGTGATATGTGTGGGTAAATTCAAATTTTATTTATAAACAATTATTATGGATTTCAACATATTATTATCATGTAAGACATAGGTTAAAGTGATGGTATCATAGATTGAGAAATGGTTTCATGGTTTAGATATCATGTGATTTATTTTTCATGAGTTTGTGGTTTCTCACTAAAAAATTGTTTCGTACAGTATGGTTTTTAGTTTCATTCAAGGGATGGAACCCAAAGGAACCAATTTAACACTAAATGTTATGAAAAATGAAATTATATTCCTCCTGAGAAAACAAATATTATTTGACCTATAATGGTAAATCCCATTGTTATTATTATAAAATTTTCACATTCCATGATTCATGATGAATTAAAAAATATTTAAGGATAGTAGAATATTATATTGGTTACTTTATGATTAAACATCCACTTTATTATATTGGGTTTATGGATCTATATTCTTCTTAGAAATGGATAATTACCAATAAAAAGTTAGTATCTATTCTCTAGTATATAGATCATTAAAAAGTAATTTCAGTTGTTTATTATTTGGAAGGTAAAAATGTCATTAGTGTACTCTCATGAAGAACAAAAGGCAACATGATGAAATTTAATATAATGAGTGAGATGAGTTTAAAAGGTTATTTTTCAATAAGTAGTTACCCTATATTTTTCATAAAAAATGGAAAAGGAATTCCATGAGTTAAATTATAAGGATAATGAATCCATTAGTACCAATGAGGAACATTTTAAAATACTTTTGAGGTTTTATTGGTTTTCTTTTAGTATTATCATTGGACTAGAAAGTGAGGCTGATTGATTCTTCAGTGGATTAAAATCGTGTTTCTCAAGGTCATTATCCATAAGGTAATTTTATAACTATGAGGAAATAGTATGATATTCTATAATGGTATAAATAGAGATTGGAGTCATCAGTCAATCTCAAGGTTTTGATATTAAAAAATGGAATTCAAAGGACATTATAAAAATAAAAACCATAGAGAGAAGAAGATGAGTCTTCTATTATGCTAGATGTATGGTAGGAAACATGCAAGGAATTTTATTACAGTGACTAATAAATTCTTTATGTGTATAAATTAAGATCATCAGAAAATAAAATGAAAAATTGATTCGAAAAATGTTTTCTAATGATATGAATAGAGAGAAAGATATATAGAATGAACCACTAACACACCCGTATTTCAAATTCAAGAAGTATGGGAATTATGTTAACTAATACTTGAATTCAAGGGTAAATTACCATGATTTAGGTAAACATCCTATTAAGACCAGATATGGAGTGAAATCTAATGAGATCACTATTTATGTTGTGGTGTACGATAATAAAGTAGTGAAAGGTACATATAGAATCCAATATATTATTACTAATACCTTATTTGATTCTGGATATACACAATTTTTTATATCTAAAAACTTTTCTATGGTTATCAAAATACCACTGAAATGATTAAATTTTTAATTATCAATGAAAATTATTAATGGTGTGATGATCTTATATCAAGTCTATGACTCTTCAATGATTGAATTTTATGTGAATTTTTTCTGGTAAATCTCTTTATTCTCCCTCTAGTTGAATTTAATGTTATTTTGAGCTTAGGATTGCTTTCAATATATAAATCCCATAATATTTTGAGGAAGGGGAGTCACATATAATATTCTTAACCAACCTATGATCATATATCAGTGAAAGGATAAATATGATCTTCCAATGGAAATTAGATCTATTGTATGGGTCATGATTCATATTAAATGATGGTATTTATCTCATATGGTTTGAGAGAAGCTCAATATAGAATATCTTCCATTTTTATAAGAGTTTGTTGATGTATTTATGGAAAATTTTCTTAGTCTTCCTTTGAATCATGAAGTTGATTTTTCAATAGAACTTGTAACAACTATGAACCATATTCTAGGAACTCCATATAAAATATCCATGATTGAGTTGCATGTATTTAAGAAGTATCCCCATAAAAATATTTATTTAATTTCATGAATTTTTGTAGGTATGATGCATGACATGAGGAGGCGGTGACGTAGGTGTTATGTAGGACTTTTTTTGCAGGCAGCATGATGCGAGAATGACACTGCCCTAGGCCTTTAGGCCAGTTTGTGAGAATTTGGGCTATGTTATGGGCTTCATTCCCACTGGGCCTTCGGGTCATGTAATAAATAAATAGGTCTTGATGGGCGGGTTATCCCTTAGAGGGATATGACCTTCTTTTCCAGCCTATGTTTGTGGTGTGTGTGTGTGTTTAATGTAATTGTACCCTTAAGATCCTAATATATATATATATATATATATCAATGAAATTATTCCCTGATTATTAGGAACTGAACATGATCATAATAAAAAATAAATATCATCTTACCTTTATTAATGATTTATTATATCAATTATGATAAGGTCAATATTTTTTCAATATTAAAATTTGATATGGATATTATTTATTGGTGGTCAAAAGTGAATATGTACCCAGGAAATTATTCTATATGAAGTATAAATTCTATGAATTTATAGTGATTACATTTGGTCTTACTAAATTCACCTCTATATTTATGTATTTAATGAATACGTTCTTTATATATTACCTTGATTAGTTTTTGGTAGTACTTATAGATTATATTCTTATATATTCCAAGAGAAATGTAGAGCATGTATATCACTTGATAATTGTATGGAATAATAAGGAAGGAAATTTTGTATGAAAAAATTAACAATTGTGAATTTTGGATATTTAATGTTTCATTTTGGGTTATATAATCTCAAGTGTGAGTATATTGGTGGATTCATAAAAGTCATAGTTTATTAAACATTATCCCAGACCAAAAATAGTGGCTAAAATATTTATTTTTCTTGATTTGGAAAGATATTATCAATCCCTTATGAATAATATATCATGGATATCTAATCCACTCACCATGTTAGCTTAGAATGGGGTTATATTTCTTTATATTGAATAATGTGAGGAAAATTTCAAGGAACTAAATTGAAAATTGTTTATAGAACTTCTAATCGCACTATCCTGTAGAGGAGAAGGGTTTGATATCTTTAGTGATGTATCAAAGAAGAAACTAGGATACATCCTCATGAACAATGATATGGTCTTATACCTCATTTCAATTCAAGGTTCGTGATCAGAATTTCCAGAATCATGACCTATATTTAATAGTGGTAATCTCTTAATTGAAGATATGGTAAAATTATCTTTACATATATATGTGTGACATATATACTGATCATAAAATATTAATATATATATATTCATTAAGAAGGATTTTAATATGTTCTATAGAATACGGTTTGATTTGATTAAATATTATTATTTCTCATTACATTACCACCATAATAAAGAAAACTAGGTGAATAATGCATTGATTTTAATGGATCATACTAGAATACATGCGATGACTATTAAAAAAGACCCCATATTTATGGATTTAAAAAGGACTGATGATGAAATATTGAAGGTAGTTAAGAAATATTATATTTATTAAATTCGTGTTCAACCATTGATCCATGTGAAAACTAAGGAAGCATAAAAGGAATGTGTAGAGCTATAATAGAGGTTGATAAATGTTCCTATGTTGAACCATGATTGTGATGGAATGATAAGGTCATTAAACCAAGTATCTGTCTCATCAATACCATACATGAAGAAGTTGATATTGGATAATGCACATAGCTCATCATTATATATTTATCCTGGAATAATGATGATTTTTATAGATATCAAAGAGTATTTATTGAGGAAAAAATGAAGAGAGATAATTTAGAGTTTCTCTCTCAGTACATAGTATTTTATCAAGTTAAGGCTGAGATAAATAATTCTAATGGGATGTTATAACCATTACCCATATCAAAATTAAAACAAGAAAAACTTCCCATGGATTTTCTCATCAAAATATTCAAAAAATTATAAAGGCCATAGTTCTATTTTGGTTGTATTCGATCACCTTATGAAATTGTAACATTTAGTTGACACCATGGAAGATTTATTGCTTCATCAGATTTCCATAATATAAAGTATGTATTTTCTAAGGTAGCATGGAGTACCACACTTTATTATATCTGATTGAGATCTATGGTTTTCCTCAACATTCTAATTATTATTAATATCTAGATATAATATTTTATTTCAATACTTCTTATCATCCTAAAATATATGTTCAGTTTGAGAGAAACTTTAAAACCCAGGAGGATATGTTGAGATCTTGTTCTTTAGATTTCAAAGGTGATTGGGATCAATATCTTCTTCAACTGAAGTTTTCTTATAAAAAATAACTATCACTCGAGCATTTATATAAATCCTTTTGATGCCCTCTATGGAAAGAAGTTAAAAACTCTAACATGCTTGGATGAAGTTGGAAAACAAAATCACTTGTTACTTGAGATGATTGAGTAAATGGTATAGAATATTATATCCATTCTACATTACATAAAGTAAACATAGGGTTGACATGGATGTTATACTGACAATCATCAGTGAGATATGGAGTTCGATGTTAATGATAATGTATTCCTATGAATTTATCTATGAAATAAGGCTGTGGGGTTTGTATATAAGTGAAATTTTATCCCTATTTTTATTTCTACCTTTCATATTCATGATCATGCATGAAATATAGCTTGTCTCTTAGAGATTCTGCTGAACCTCTCTTAATTTCATGTTGTGTTATGTTTGTCTCTCTTAAGGAAGTACATACATGATCCATCACATATACTGAACTCAATGTTTATACCAATGGAGAATGATCTTTCCAATGAATAATAACTGGAAGAAATATTGTATTGTAATGATAATTTTCAATGGAACAGGACTACTCACCTTGTTAACGTTCTCTGGAGGAATCAAACAAATTAAGTAGCTATAAGGGAACTCGAGGATGTGATGAAAATTAGATATCCTAATTTTTTTGTATCATAGTAATATAATTTATATAAAAAAATTAATTTTACATGGGGTATAATGTGACAACCTTGGATTATATATTTATATCCTTTGAAATAAACTTGAAGTATTTGATAAATTTCTTTACACACAACACTAAGGTTAAGCAGAACTCATGATAATATTGAATTATTATTATTTAATGTTAAAATTATCACATAGAAATTGTATCTATGCATAAGAATAGAACTAAATAAATTGAAAATTTATATTTTTACACGTTTGTAGAATTAATTAATTCATTATTAATTGATAAAAGCATTTGATAATAAAAAATATATGTTTTTCTGATGAAAAAAACTATTTTTATGCATGCAAGGTGTATTTATATAAATTAATTAAATTCATAACTATTAATTAATTATTTAAGTGAAATGTATATATTATATATTAAATAAAAAATTAACATTTATCTAATGGTTTTTACTAGGCATGGGATAAGAATAGATCCAATTTTATACTTAAAAGGCAATTTTTAATAGTTTTCAATGCATTTCGTGTGCTTACATTAAAATAGATTTTTGAAACCTCAAGAAATTAAATATCTAAAAATTATCTTCAAATTTTCAATCATCATGTACAAATTTTTTGAATTGGTTAGCTTTATTTTTTCATTATAAATAGTGACCATTGTAAATATTTTTCACCTCGGTATAGGTAAATTGGATAAATAAGGTTATAAATAGTGTTACAAGTTAATAAAATGTATATAAAACCAACCTTATTTATATTGGATTATTTTATTTCTACCATCATTGTCCAATATTGAATGATATAGAAACTTGTTATTATTATTCTTTGATAATTTCCATAATATTATTATTAATTATAGAATGAATCCAAAGTGTTACTCTCTTTGTTTTAAAATCTCTAATATTTTCACATATGCATAAAAGGATTTTATGTTCAAAAATAAATTTTTATTTTAAATATGAATACTTTTTTTTATCATCTTGATTTATTGTTAATTTTTTTGAGATGTAATATTTACCTTAAATTCATATGCAACGCCGACATAGTACATGTCCAGGTATTTTAAAATTAAAATACTTAATTTTATAAATATTAAAAGTAATTAAATTTATATGAATTATTGTGTTCAAAAATAAATAAATATAAAATATTTTTTATGTGTTAAAATTTTAGATTATAATTATGTTCTTATCTTGGTTTCTTTAGTGGAAAACATTGTTAATAGTCCTGAAAATGAATTTAATGGTATCTTGTATTGAATAAAATTGTATTAAATACATTAAAGATAATAAAAATATTATTATTTTATATTTTAATTATATATGGTTAATAATATCAACCATTATCCACTTATGTATCACTTTTCCTTTTATAGTAACTTATGTTACCACTAAAGTGTAAAAAAATTGAAATCGTGGTTTTGTCAAAAGGGCTAATGGGAAGTTTAAAGTAATATATAATGGTTAAAAACCTGAACTTGTATAAATTTTATTTTATGACATTATATTCACTCATAATATAAATATATTATAAATACATAAGTTTTGGTCCACTTTATCAGGAAAATTAATTTATATTAATTTAATACCTTAATTAATTCCAGGTGTTCCCCTCCTCTCACTTTTAAAAGGTTTACTCCTCTTCTCAATAATTCAGAAATATTGATCCTTCAATATATAACATGAAATACTTTAATAACATTCTACCTTTCTTTAACACATCAATTTTATTTAATTACTACTGAAATATCATCATTTAAATGCTTAAGGTGTAAGCCAACAAATGTTTCCCAATGAAGAGATATAACTATTAACTGAGCACTTTCAATTTTATTTCTAATTATATATCCACTAAATATATGTTATAATTATAAAATAATGAATTAATTATCATAAATGATCTAAATTTTTATTATTATGATGTGAACACCTTTATACATCTCATTTTCATCATATGAGAAAAGTAAACATTGTTAGTGCGTATGTGTGGACTACCACCACTATGTAGCGATGCATTTCATTTCAATCACATCTTAAAATTGGCGGTTATAGTGATGTATTTATGTCATATATTGTATATTTATGATATTATTATAGTTCTAGAAAGGTTAATTATCATTAAATTTTCTTTCCTTTCATCTTTCAAAAATTGGAAACATCACTCAAGCGTACATACAGACTACCATCTCCAAGAAGTGATGTAATTCATTTTTTATCAATATATTATATGAATACTTATAAAAGTTTATATAATGATTAAATATGATACTAATTAAACCATTACTATTATATATATTATTTTACATTATTAATTACTCATACTAAGAATTCTAAACCAAAACATGAATGAAAAATGCATCACTTATCACCTAAAACAGTGATTTTAATAAATAATTGTTAACAAAATGGTTATAATATGTGATATGTTAATTTTATTTGGTTATATTTATATTTTTATAGTTTTTTAATAGAGTTATAATAAATATATATTTATTATAAAGTTTTTTTGATCATCTCTAAGGTAAAATGACACTTGAGGTAAGTGATTTATGTTACAATCTCATTTATTTTCAGGATTGTCTATGCTAAATTTCTAGAGAGGGGAATTATATTGATCTTATCCTTTAAACTGAATTTATTTTATTCTCAAAAATTAATTTCTATATATTAAATTTTTACTTTAGTTTTCTTATATTTGAGTATTCAAGATATCGAAACAATTTTTTTAGGAAAATCGACATTGTTTTACTATTCTATTGGTAATAATTTTCTTCCATGTCCATATCTTCTTTAAAATATTTTCAAGAAAGTATTTATTATTCTCTTATAACTCTTTAAATTCATTTTTAACTATGTTTTACTTTCAATAAAAAACATTAAAATGAATCTTATTTTTGTTTTCAAAATGATTTAATTTTGACATTTTATTGACAATTTAAAAAAGAATCATTGTTTCACTATAAAAAATATGAATATAATAGCCCAGAATCATGAACGATCAATATTATGGATCCTTATTTTCAAGATTCCATGGTTTTTTCAAAAAAATCATTATTATTTTAAATATTTTTATTTTTTGAATTTTAAGTTTTTACATGAAAATGTATTTTACCAAAAAAATATTCCAATGATCATTAAGAGGAGTTTTTTATCTATGAAAACATCCTTTGATGTTACTTATGTATCACTGGGGATATTATTTTATAATACCATCCTTATTATTTATTTGGATGGTTTGATATTATGATGATGAAATATTGAAGAATCTCATTCTCTTTTCTATGAGTTAAGTTATGATCAAATGATAAATGTTTTCATGATCTTATGGAATGAATATGAATGGATTATGATTTTGTGATAAGTGGGACCGTTATAGCCCTATAATGCATTAGGTAAATATTATTATTTTTATAATATCAACAAGTTTCATTAGAGGTTATCCCAATCACAAAATATGTTACACGAGGGGTTATCCCAATCTAAAAAGAGGGTACACAGGGGGGTATCCCAAATACAAAGTAGGTACATGGGTTGTTATCCCAAACATAACATGTGATGAATGTCTTTATGGGTATCCTTGAAATCTTATTTTTATGGTCATGATTATAACATACTTTATGTATAAATTTTATAACATGATCTTATGCCATTATTGTTCTTTCATGGATCATGTTATTTGATTCCATTATAATTCATGTCTTATGAACTACCAAGATTTATTTTATGGCTCAATATTTTGATCTATGAATTTACGGGTATGATTTTATAATGTTGACATTATGTTTTCATACCCTTATTCTAATTTAATTATTAAATCATCATTTATATCTAAATTTTTTACCCTTAATAAACATTTGATCTCACCCTTTATTACTTTTCCTTTTCTTTGGGATATTAATAAAACTTTTATGTATGATTTGTCTAATAGGGGTGCTAGTTTGGAAGAACAAAGTGGGAGATGATGGAGTTATTTTATATACAACTTGTTTATATATCAAATATTACAAATATATTGAACATTTAATGGTACAAAGTGGATTGTAATTATATGTAATGAATATTCATCTAGTAATACATAATATTTATGGATTAAATGTTTTGGTCACCTTAGGAATTTTCTATTACAGGAGAGGTTCACTGTGTATAATGACCATAAGATCCCTATATACATATTCTCATAGTGGTTCTTGAAACATTGATATGGAGGGTGGATTGAGTACCCATAGTCTTTTGATTTTGAGCTATAATACACCCATTTAATGTGAAATTTTGTTAAATAGGCATTAATCCAGGTCACATGCCAAGGTAGTTTATGAGTCTAACAACAAGTGGTAGTTTATAGCCTTCTTTAATGAGATTCATTTTGATGTTTGGGAGTATCAATCCTAAGTGACCCATAAATACCTATCTATTCCATCTTTAATCCTTAATAGGGTATAGGGGAGTAAGTTTTTAGATTCATAATATCTTTTTTTAAGGGATAGTATATTTGGTGGGAAGCTACCATTGGACACTAATCTAAACATAGATGATATTTTTTATGATTAAAATCAGGTATTAGTTCTATGAGCATGTGTGGGAAGTTGATGAGGGACTATCACACCTCCAAATGGGTTGTACACCTAGGGAAGACCAAGATGTACCATGAAATATGAAGGTATAGTTCTTATATGGGGTTCCATGGAGTATTGTGTTAGAAAAGGATGCACTCTTTGGATAGTGTTTCTATAAGGTATTTTAGAAATTGATTAATATATAAGAGAATATAATAATTTCTTATCATCCATAAATGAATATAAATTCTAAGCATAATGTAACACCCCATGATTTCATAGTACATTATCTCATTAATGTAATTCAATAGCTTGGCTACACGCAACACTAAGTTCGAGCGTACCACAACTTACCACACAAACCATTCAAAAAGCGATTATGAATATATAGTATTAATTTCATTTTTAATATTATATACTCTATGTTATTTTAATATTCATATTATGTGTTTCTTAGACATAAAATAATAACAAATTCATTTTTTAGATAAAAGAAGTATTTTTCAAAAAAATGTAATTTTACCGCCTTTTAATGGAGAACCCTTTTTAAAATCAATATTTGACAATTATATATATTAAATTTAATAAAATTAAAATTTTCATTATAATTGGGACACAAAAATTTTGCTTAGATAAATTTTTGTTACATTTCTGATAACTTTCATATTTTGATGAATAGTGAAAAATACTATGTTTAAATTGAAAACAACTTTTTTAATAGAAATAATTTATAGTGATAAATAATGAATTTTAATGGTTTGGAAGTATAATTAGATTATATTTTTATAATTTAATACAATTTAGGTCATTATAAGTAATTTCACTTTTAAATTTGACTTAAACACATGTCAATCTTTTGACAGTTTCTAATTTTTTAAAAACCTGTTTTTCGGGTTTGACAACGGGAATTAATTTTAAATTAATAAATTCAACTTATATGTTTTGAATTTAATAAAATAGAATTCATTTTTGAATTCGGAATATCAGAATTATCTTAAGGTAAATATTTTGTATTTTTTTGAAAATATACAATTTTTAATGATTAGTGAAAAACACTGCGTTATTATATAAAACCGACTTTTTATTTAAATAATTAGTTATTTTATTTTAATTTATTTTATGTCAAAATAGATACATAATACCTATATATGTCCAACCTAATTCATTGGAGTTATTTTATAATAAGTTTATATATATAAAATTTTATCGAACATTTTATCGTCTTTACCCACCTTCTAGGAGCATTTGCAAATTTATATAAAAATAATTTTACCCCTTCAATGAGTTGAATTTCAAAAATCCGAGAGACATGGTTAATATCAATAAGTAATGTGTGGTTGAATATGATGAAAATAATTTTTGGTGAATAGTAACTTTTGACTTTTATTTACCACGATTAAAAGTAAATAGGATAATTAAGGGTAAAATGATATCATAATTACCCTAACACATGTCCTAATTCTATTGGATAAGTATAATTAGACCAAAAACAACCTTATTAATAAAATATGATCCTCTTATGTCCACATGGATTAGATTAGGATGTTTATTATTATTTTATTTAAAGAAGAGTTAAGAGAGTTAAATTCAATGTTTAATAACTAAAGCATTTTTAATATAAAGTTATACATAATATAAATTAGGAAATAAATATTGATTATAAATATAAACTTATTTCCTACATAATTATATTTTATTTATAATTTTTACACCTTAAATAATTTAATTTATTTATGACACAATGATGACACAGTAATTAAATTAATAATGAAATATTAAAATAATTGATATTACAAATAGCCAAATAAATGTAATTTGACACTTTTGATGAATTAAAATAATTTTATAGGTTAATATGACATGTTAGTATTTAACATATAAATTTATTTCGAATGAAAAAACTTGTAAGGACTTTAACAAAAACCATTTATTAAATAATGTGAAAATTGACAAAATTGTGTTTTTAAAACAAATACTACATTATTGGTTGATATAATATTCCTAAAAATATAAGGTTCAGCAAAAAATCCTTAATAATATTATATATGTCATTAATGAACCTATTGGGGTTCTCTTGAAATTTTATAGTATGTTTATTAACTATATAATATAAAAATACAAAGAGACATGGTAAATGTAAAACTATTTAACTAAGAGTCAAATTTAAAAGATAAGGTTAATATGTTGACCTAAACCTACCTAAAATCTATTAGTTTAGAGGTTTTAGACCCATCCATATAATATAATTTTAATAATTCATTTTGGATCAATTATAAACTAAAAATTATTTTATTATAAAATAATATTTCAAGCTTTTCCTAAAGTGACCCTCACCTCTCTTATAAAAGGGAACATCCCCTTCTCTTAATTTCACACCTCCAAAGCCTTTTGGATCGGCCAAACCTGGCCCAAATATCCTCCCAAATTTCTTCCCTTCATCTTATATGCCTTCATTTATAAATAAATCCAACCCAAGGAGCTCTTTTGATCAAATCAAAAGGAAGAACCTAAAGAAAAGATAAATATTTCATCATCTCTTTCAAGTTCTTTTCTTCTTCCACTTCCTATTTATTTATAGTTTCCATTCTAAAATAATAACTCCAATATCTTATATATACTGTTATGTTATTATAAAAATGTTACAACCATATTCATTATTCTCTCCATCATATAACTGACAAAGTCACCATAAGTGCATACGTACGGATTACCGTCTCCACGTTGTGGTGTAGTTTGTTATTTGAACACTTCATTATTTGGATGGGTATAATAATGAGTATAAATGATATAAAAAATAAATATAACATTTTAATGATTCTTTATATATTATATACCATCCAATTTCATATGATTTAACCATAAATATAATGATATTGTCGCTCATGTGTACGTACGGATTACCGTCTCCACGACACGATGAGATTCATTTCCACGTTCACCATTCAACAATGATTATAAAATATATATCATTAATAATTATATAATATATGACATAATAATTATACTGTATATATATATATATATATCTACTTACATATATCTTATTCACTTTGTTATGCTCAAGACGATATGAAAACAGAAACATCGTTTATGCGTACGTACGGCCTACAGTCTCCATAAAGAGTGTTTTACATTTCATATATACATCTACTATACATATTTATATTATAAATATATATGATATATAAATCTTTTTTTATATACTGTAAGTATTTAAATCATGATCTAAGTGATACAATCAAGAGTAACAAGTTAAAACACGTACGATAAAGAAAGAAATTATTACCCGAAATGTTAATTTAACATGGAAATTATTATTAAACGGGTAGTATAAAGTCATAAATGAATCATGTATGATATAATAAATATTAATATGGTTTTGTTATAATTTATTAACATACCACACTATTTATACAGGAGGTTAAACATACCCTTGACTAAAGGAAAGTACAAGGTAAGGTTTAATTTCACAATCTCTATATTATCTGAGGTTGTTTTTGTGTAAGTATCTACTAGGACATATTTATTATCAATTTCCATGTTTCATAAAATATATTTCAAAGGTATTATTTTTAAGGTACTTTTTAACAAAAACTTAATTTTAAATGTTTGAAATATTTATTCTTCTAAATTATATTCATTAATTTCCATGTTTTCAAAATGGGTTTTAAGGATTTATTTGTATAAAAATGAATGTTTTTTAAAAAGTTAATTCCTTTAAAAAGTTTCAAAGTGGTATGGAAAACTTTGATTAAAAAATGTCTGTAAATTTCTTCCTTTCTAAATTGTGTGACTTTTAAATGTTTTTATGAAAAAAGGAATATTTCTCACGAAGAGTTTTAAAAATCATTTTCATCTATATCAACATCCTTTTGAGGGATTTTAAACTTGTTTTAAGTTGATTTATTGTGATATAAATCTTCCATATTGTATAGAAGTTTTTTTGATATGTTTGACTATGGATGTGTTATTTTTATACCATTCATGGTTAATGGATAAATTATTGACATTTTGTATGCAAGTTTTAATAAGAATGTTTATCTTATGTTTAAACCTTTTTATATGAGGAATTCATTGGACTTAGTAAGTGATAGGTGGAGCCCGCTATAGCTCCTCGATGCATCGGTAGGTCTCATGAGACAAACCAGTGTCTTGGCACCAGGCCTTGAAAAAAATATTATTTGAAGTCTTGGCACAAGGCCTTGACTATGTTGTTATGAAGTCTGGCATTATGCATTCTGTCATTATGAAAGTGGATATTGATATTGCATGTTATTTTTCAACTATTAGAATATCCATGTGAATAAGTAAATGGAATTATTTGATTTTATCATTTCCATATCATGCTAAAGTTTAAGTTTAAAATGCTTTAGTTTTATTCTAACACATTGCCTTAAATTTTTATGCTTATTTAGGAAAGTTTCCACTATATTATATCCTTACTGAGCATCTGATCTCACCCCTTTCTATGTTTTATTTTTCCCAGGATGTGAAGAATTATTTTATGATTGATAATATTGGTTAAGCTAAGGGATTAATGGAATTCTCAAAGGATCATTTATGTTCTATTTAATTTTATAATATGTAATGTAATGTTCATGTATATAATCTGTTTTCCAAGGCTGCTAAATTGATCGGTCTTTCAGGACTTGATTCATTGTAATCATGAAAATGTATTAAAATAATGCACCGACTCCCATAACTGGGGTTGGGGCATTATATTTGGTATCAGATGAAGTTTACAAATAACCCTGGAAACTATATTTAGAAATACTCTGATTAGATAATACTACCATAAGATAGACATTGAGGATTAGTATATAAGAACATCCAAGAATTTTGGTACTATAGATATTTTGTGAGTTTTTCAAGAAATAAATCCATGTCTGGATATGAGCAGGTAGAGGCAACTCTAGAAGAGATGTACCTAGGGGTAAACCCCAAAAACACCGCTTTGAGCTAGACTCGAATGGGAACTGGGGCATGACAATTCACCTTGCTTCACTCTTGGTTACGATACTCTTGTGGGATATTATTAGGATAATTCTCGTTTTATTTAAAAACCACTATGAAGGGTTTATGAGAAATTACCTCCTCAAAGAAAACATTTTTATGATTATGGATTATATTCATGAACTATTCAATTTATGTTAACTATTTTAAATGTTTGGAAATATGCATTGTGATTTATAAACTATCCTAGTGTATACCATTGTTTAGAAATGGCGCCCAGTAGATGGAATGAGACCCCCAGCAATATGCATGATCCAAAGAATAAGAAGGATCTTATCTTTCATGGTGTTAATTCAACATTTAGAAATGAAATAGTCTCCCACATATTATCATCATATGAAGAAATAATATCATGTGTTAATAAGATAAGTAAAGAATTTTCTGAGTCCTATGGCTTTGAATGGAATCTAGAGAAGAACAATATGGTAGATAAAAAGCTAGATAAAGGGAATAAGGGAAAGAAGTATTTTCCCATATGTGATAACTGTGGATAGAATCACCTTGGTAAATTTATGAAGGGAATGGGAGTTTTTTATAAGTGTGGAGAAAAAGGACACCAAGTAAATGATTTCAAGGGTGAGAAAAAGGTTTAAAATGTACAATGCTTCATCTTAAAGGAGTTGGGACACTACGCAAATCAATGTCCAAATCATCAGAGCATACCCCAAATGATTCTATTAGATAATAATCAAGTTATGATACTGCTGAAGATGAAGAGGAATTATTAAGAGTTATTATTTTGTTATTAAAGTATTGCATCATTTGAGTATCTTATTAATGACGTACATGTTATAAGAATTATAGAGTATATAGGGATTGTACTGCAGTACTAATTCATTAAGGACTTGAGACTAGTGGAACCAAGAAAATTGACTCAATGGAAAGTTAAACATTTTTGAAAATACATGGTTGAAGGAAATACAAAATTTTAATATGGTCCTGATACTGAGGTATTGATTTTGGAATAAGAGATGATTAATTTGGATAAATTATATTGGATATTATTAACATTCTTCAAACTGGTTAATGGTTTTTTTATTCCATCATTGTTGGAGTTTACAACATTTTTTGATATAAGGAGTATATCCAGTATTCTACAAGGAATAAGGGAGAATGAATGTAATAAATTCGGTTATATGTTAATTCAGGGTGTTACCGTGTTTTAAAAGAATACATGATGAAGGTATTATCATGTTATTATGTGGAAAAAGGGATCTTCATTGTGTTTACCTTCCTTATAATTTTTGGACTGTGAGTTTGGATGGAAGTATTTTGGATAATTATAAAGGTAGGAATATATTATTTTTGACATTGGATACTGTTGTTAAGGTTAAATCATTTCTTGAGATTATTTTTGGATTGTCATAAAATGGACAACCCGAAGGTCGGATGACAACCTGTCATGTCCGGGAAGGCCGTCAGACTTGAACCCACAACTGAAGGGTGACAAGGGTGCATCACCTACCACTAGACTATGTGATGTCCTAGTTTTTATAATGTAGTTTTTTTAAATATTATAACAAGTTAATTATAAATTCATTTTTTTGGAACCCTATATGATTAGGATAAATAGAATATTTTTGAATTCTATTATCTTTTGGAGTGAAAGACGAGTTTGTGGTATGAATTAGTTGAAGGATGAAACTCTACTTTTCAAGTATATATATATATATAGTTTTCCTCTTATTATATGAATAAATTAATTCTTAAACTTTAGGAAAGGGATCTTAAAAACAAAATTGTGTTAACCAAATACCATTTGTTTTGTTGAACTGATGATATTTTACATCATCTTAGATTGATGGCTTTGAGGCCTTCAATTTTACAGTTGTTCATGATTGATGACCTCAATAAATCCCTATAAATATTTACATTTTTCCTTCAATTATGTGTCTCTAATTTCCACCAATGCTCTCCTAATCTAGATCATAATTTGGTGGTGTCTTTTTCATTTCCCTTTCCCTCTTATTAAGAATAAATTTTATTAACACAATTTCCGATGTGGGTTTTCCACAAAGGTAATTTTCTATTTTTAACCATTTATTTTCGAAGAACAATTTCAAATTGTGAGGATTCAATTTATTGAAGTAGGGGATAATGTAACACCCCATGATTTCATAGTACGTTATCTGATTGAATTAATTCAATAGCTTGCGCTACAGGAAACACCGAGTTCGAGCGCACCACAACTACCCACACTAACCATTCAAAAAGTGGTTATGAATAGTATTAATTTCATTTTGAATCTTATATACACTATATAATTTTAACATTCATATTATGTGTGTCTTAGAAAAAATATAAGAGCAAATTCATTTTTCCAGATAAAAGAAGTATTTTTCAAAAAAAATGCAATTTTACCACCTTTTAATGGAGAACCATTTTCAAAACCAATATTTGACACTTCTATATATTCAATTTAATGAAATTAAATTTTTCTTTAGAAGTGGGGCATAAAAATTTAGTTTAGATAAATTTTTGGTATTTTTCTGATAACCTTCATATATTGATGAATAGTGAAAAATACTATGTTTTAATTGAAAAAACCTTTTTTAATCGAAATAATTTATAGTGATAAATTATGAATTTTAATGGTTTATATGTATAATTAGATTATATTTTTATAATTTAATACAATTTAGGTCATTATATGTAATTTTACATTTAAATTTGAAATAAACACATGTTAATCATTTGATAGTTTTTACTTTTTAAAAAACCCGCTTTTTGGTTTTGACAACAAGTATTAATTTTCAATTAATAAACGAAACTTATATATTTTTAATTTGGTAAACTAGACTTCATTTTTGAATTTGTAATATCAAAATTAGCTTAGGGTAAAGTTTTGTTATTTTTGTGATAACTTTTAATTTTTTATGAATAATGAAAACACTACGTTATTTTATAAATCAGGCTTTTTTATTTAAATAATTAGTTATTTTATTATAATTTATTTTATATCAAAATATAAACATAATACCTACATATTTTCAACGTAATTCATTGGTGTCATTTTATAATAATTATATATATATTTAAAATTTCATCGAACATTTTACCGTCTTTTACCCACCTTCTTGGAGCATTTTCAAATTTGTATAAAAAATAAATTTACCTATTTTGTAAGTTGTATTTTAAAAATACAAGAGAAATGGTTAATATCAGTAAGTAAAATTTGGTTCAATAAGATGAAAATAAGTTTTTGTGTATAGTAACTTTTGACTTTTATTTACCACGATTAAAAGTAAATAGGGTAATTAAGGGTAAAAATGATATCATAATTACCATAACACATGATCTAATTCTATTGGAAAATTATAATTCGACCAAAAACAACATTAGGAATAAAATATGATCCTCTTTGGTCCACTTTTATTAGATTAGGAAATTTATTATTATTTTATTTAAAGAAGAGTTAAAAGAGTTAAATTCAATGTTTAATAACTAAACCATTTTTAATATGGAGTTATACAAAATATAAATTAGATTATAAATATTCATTAGAAATATAAAAATATTTCCTACATAATGATATTTTATTTTTAATTTTTAGACATTAAATAATTTAATTTATTTATGACACAATGATGACATAGTAATTACCTTAATAATGAAATATTAAAATAATTAATATTATAAATATCCAAAAAAAATGTAATTTGAGACTTTTGATGAATTACACTAATTTTATAGGTTAATATTACATGTTATTATTGAACATATGAATTTATTTCTAAGTAATAATGTTTTTAGGACTTTAACCAAAACCATTTACTAAATAATGTCAAAATTGAAAAATTTGAGTTTTTAAAACAAATACTATATTATTGGTTGATATAATATTTATAAAAATATAAAGTTCAGACAAAGAGCCTTAATAATATTATTTATATCATTAAAGAAACTATTGGGGTTCTCTTGGAAGTTTATAGTAAGTTTATTAACCATATAATATAAAAATACAAAAAGACATGGTAAATGTCAAACTATTTAACTAAGAGTTAAATCTATAAGATAAGGTTAATATGATGACCTAAACCTATATAAAACCTATTTTTTGAGAGTTGTTAGACCCATCCATTCATTATAATTTAAATAATTCAATTTTCATCCATTATAAACCGAAAATGATTTTATTATAAAATAATATTTCAAGCTTTTCCTAAAGTGACCCTTGCCTCTCTTATAAAAGGGAACTTCCCCTTCTCTTAATTTAACACCTCCAAAGCCTTTTGGTTCAGCCAAACCTAGCCCAAATATCCTCCCAAATATCCTCCCTTCATCCTAGGGGCCTTTTTTGTCAGAAATCCAACCTAAGGATCTGTTTTGATCAAATCAAAAGGAAGAACCCGAAGAAGAGGTAAATATTTCATCATCTCTTTCAAGTTATTTTCTTCTTCTAATTCATCTTTCTTTCTTTCTTACATTATAAAATAATAAATCCAGTATATAATATATATTGTGATGTTATTATAAAAATTGTACAACCATATTCAGTATTCTATCCATTCTATAAATGACAAAGTCACCATACGTGCGTATGTACGGATTACAGTCTCCTCACCATAGTGAAGTTTGTTATTCAAACACTTCATTATTGGGATGGGTATAATAATGTGTATAAATTATGTAAAAAAATAAATATAACATGTTAATTATTCTGTATATATGATATACCATCCTATTAAACATGATTTTCCATCAATATAATGATATTGTCGCTCATGCGTACGTACGGATTACCGTCTCCACGATGCGATGAAATTTATTTTCATGTTCACCATTCAACGATGATTATAAAATATATATCATTTATAATTATGTAATATATGACATAATAATTCTACTGGAGATATATACATATATTTATGTACTTACATATATCTTATTCACTTAGCTCTGTTCAATATGATATGAAAACGAAAATAGTCTTTATGCGTATGTACGGCCTACCATCTCCATAAATGGTGTTTTTCATTTCATATATACATCTATTATACATATTTATATTATAAATATATATGATATATAAATATTGTTTTATATTCTAGAAGTATTTAAATCATGATCTATGTGATACAATCAAGAGTAAAAAGTTAAAACACATATGATAAAGAAAGCGATTATTACCCGAAATGTTAATTTAACATGGAAATTATTATTAAATATGTAGTATAAATTCATATATGAATCATGTACGACATAATAAATATTAACATGTTTCTGTTAAAATTTAATAACATACTACGGTTTTTATATAGGAGGTTAAACATACCCTTGACTAAAGGAATGTGCAAGGTAAGGTTTAATTTCACAATCTCTTTATTTTCCACGGTTGTTTTTACGTAAGTATCTACTGGGACATATTTATTATCCATGTAAATGTTTTATAAAATATTTTTCAAAGGGATTATTTTTAAGGTACGTTTTTACTAAAACATCATTTTAAATTTTCTAAATATTTATTCTTCTAAATCATTCTCATTAATGTCCATGTTTTTAAAATGGTTTTTAAGGATTTATTTATATGGACATTAATGTTTTCTTAAATGTTAATTCCAATAAAATATTTCAAAGTTTTATCAGAAAATTTGATTGAAAAATGTATTTAAATGTCTTCCTTTCTAAATTGTGTGACTTTTAAATGTTTTTATGAAAAAGGAATATTTCTCACAAAGATTTTGAAAAATCATTTTCATTTAATATCAACATCCTTTGATGGATTTTAAACTTGTTTGAAGTTGATTTATTATGATACAAATCTTTCATATTTTTTTGAAGTTTTTGTGATATGTTTGACTGTGGATGTGTTATTTTTATACCATTCATTGTTTATGGATAAATTATTGAAATTTAGTATGCTATTTTTAATATGAATGTTTATGTTATGTTTAAACCTTTTCATATGAGTAATTTATTGGACATAGTAAGTGACGGGTGGATCCTGTTATAGTTCCTCGATGCATCGGTAGGTCTCATGAGACAAACTATTGTCTGGGCATAAGGCCTTGACCAAAACTTATTTGTAGTCTTGGCACATGGCCTTGACTATGTGGTTATAAATTCTGGCATTATGAATTCCATCATTATGAAAGTCGCTATTGATATTTCATGTGATTATTCGAATAGTAGTATATCCATGTGAATAAGTAAATGGAATTATTTGATTTTCTCTTTTCCATATTATGCTGAAGTTTATGTTTAAAAGGCTTTTTTTTATTCTAATACATTGCCATAAATGTTTATGCTTATTTATGAAAGTCTCCGCTATATTGTTATCCTTACTAAGCATCTGATCTCACCACTTTTTCTGTTGTATTTTTCCCAGGATGTGATTAAGTATTTTATGATTGATAAGATGGGTTAAGATAAAGGATTAATGGCATTATCAAAGGATCATTTTTTGTGTGTTTTATTTTCTAATATGTAATGTAACGTTCATGTATGTAATCTATTTTCCAAGACTGCTAAACTGATCGGTCATTCACGACATGATTCCTTGTAATCATGCCAATATATTAAAATAATTCATTGACTCCCATAACTAGGGTTGGGGTGTTACACTTAAAATTTAGATCCTAGAAGACATGTTTGTATTGTGAGAACCCATATCTTCTTTTCATGTATAGATCTTGATTTCAGGTTGTTCTGAGGAAAAAGAAGAAATGGGGTTTTCTAAGTACATGTTGTGTACTCTTGAGTACACACTGTATACCTAGGTACTGCGTATGACCTCATACTAGTCGTTTAATGATGGAGTACATAGTTGTGTGGTTACCTGGTAGACCTCTTAAGGAAGGGGCCAGTTAAGGCTACTACATGGCGTGTACCTTCAGTGAACACACCATGTATTTTTTTTATAAATCAAAGTGGGGTCACATCTCATCCTTGGAAATGTCTTCCTCTCCACTTGGTTCATACAAGAGAGCAATAGAATGACTGAAGAACTTGGAACACCTCCTGATTCTCCATTTGACCTCCGATTAAGATATTATTGGGTGCCTTGGAATCCCACTGTTGAGTTCTCAAAACCCCTATAGCTTCCCTTCCTGATTCTTCCTCTACCATGATTTATTTAATGTTGGGATTTTTTTTACCATTTTGAAGATCTATGCCTATCTAGGATGATTCAAGGGTTGAAATTCAAGGATATCAATCGTGATACATTGAGGTTGGTGGTTTGTTCATTTTGTTGTTTGTATTTGGATTTTATATGCTTAATGTGCCGCTTACCCATGTTTGAGGGTATTTATTGAACGGAATTTGACCATTTTAATCACCTATTGTTGTTTATTGAATTTATAAAGGGTATTTGTTTATGAGTAATGCTATACACCTTGTTTCTGGGACACCCCATGGGTTTGTTTCCTTATTTTGTGGTTTATGGCCATTGGATCTAGGATGCCTATAGGATTGCACTGTTTCCATGACTTGTTTCATTAGGATTGAGTTTATGATTATACGAAATGTCTGTGATATGCATTGTGAAAGTTTTTCCAAGGGTAATTTTACTGTGAGAGATTATTGAGGTAGGGACACTTATGTATGTTTTACTGTTATGTTGACCAAGGGGGTATTGATTGTGAGTGATTCTATGTGGCCATCTACCTAGGCGTTTAGACCATGACAGCTACCTGGGTGGTCATTTATAATTTTTTAATGCTATGTTGACCAAGGGGTATTGACCATGTGACATGCCCATGTGGTTATTTTTAAAAGAATTTGTACTATGTTAAACCAAAAGGGTTAGACCATGAGAGATTTCCTAGAGGGTTTTTAATGAATTATTGAATGATTGTGATGAGTCTTCCAAGCAAAAGCACAATCTTGCAGTCATTCTTACTTGATTGTTTAGATGGTCTCTCGATACATCAGTTTTATTACCATTATACTACAGGATATAGAGCTTAAGATAGATCCTGAGATAACATGATTCTAAGGGTGAATAATAAATGAAATTTAATGTAATTAAAAACTTTAGGGCTGTTTCTTTTGAGTACTTCTTAGTTTATTTCTACATTTCTACATATTACCTGCTATGTATATTCACTAATAGTTAGGCACAAATATTTGGGTGGATTCCAACTCTCACACCTTATTTTGGTCATGTTTTGTACCCAAACAGATTGTATTATTTCTAGTATAGGTAGGGTCAATCGCCCTTCTTCATCAGGTACTTGATGGTTGCTGGAGCTGGAGAGCATGGGACCACAATGAGGCTTGCGAAGCTGCTGGAGTTAACTTGTTTCTTCTGTAATTTTATTATACAGTGTATTTCTAGCATTGAGACTTATTTAGATTCTTTATTAGACACATTTAAAATTCATCATTTATATATATTCTCTAGTTATTTTATTACTATCCATCTTCCACGGTTTACTTTTCTTATATGATATTACTACTTTCGTTATTGTTTCTATTTTCTTCTCGATGTGTATACACTGCCAATGAGGGCATAGTTTCCCCATTATTACACCATGGCCCTCACTACTAGTTTATAGCCTCTAGTGTTTGGGGAAATGTGTTTTAGATTATGTGACCAACCGGGTTCAGGGTACCTTTGGGTGGCACCTAAACTTGAGATGTTACAAATTTGTATCAGAGGAGGCTCTTTTCTAGTTTCCCTTACTATTTGTATTATATAGAATATGATAAGAAGGAATGGGTTGTTGGTAATAAGTTATGCTTGGGACTAGCTACCCCATGTACATGTAAAATCCAAGTTGCCTCAATTATTTCAATTTTTCTAGTTTTTCAATTGTTACAGTTGATTTGATTTTACTGTTGGGTGACTCAATTATTTTGTGATGTTATGACTGAAATCATTTTGGTTCTATTTCTATTTCAACCTGAGCAGACGAGGGTATTCCACCTCATGCATCATATAGACACTTTCTAGAGATCACATGTCATGCATTCTTGTCATGACATTTATGGAGCATTACCAATTTCATGTTATTGTGATAGATGTTGTGATAGATATGAAAGTTGTTGTGATAGTTTTCATGATATAATATCTGCTATTTTATAAGGGTATTTCTATAGGTAAAGTTTCATATGTATGGACACAAAAAAAATTTCCCTGAGGTGTTATGGGCCCTATTGGATCATAATTGGATAGATAATGTATGAAATTTAATTGAATTATATTAATATGAAAAGAATATGGATGTCAAACATTGATTCGAAGGGGAAATGGGCTCTCACGGATTGGAACTTGGCATTCCTTGGAAAAAAAATTAAGTTTTTTATGGTTCTTGAGAATTTTTAGAGGATTGTTGTCCAGAAACCTAGAAAAAATGGTGTGTGATGTTATGAACACATGTCATGTGTTCTTCTATTCGAGAAGAACTGACCTTTATTAATTACACATCATGTACCATATGTACACACTGTGTAGTTGTTGACTATGTGACTTACTTTGTGAGAAGAGATGCGGGGTTGATGAACATCTAGTAGAACACGTTGTGTACTGGGAGTACACACAGTGCTATAAAAACCATGTATCTGGTCATGTGACTAACGACATGGGTTGATGAAACATAGGCTTTACACATTGTGTCTCTCTTATACATGCCATTTGGTGATTGACCATATATCTAGCCATGTGACTAACAACACTAGTGGATGGAACCTTAGTAGTACACACCGTGTCTAGAGTGTGCACATTGTTTAGTGTTACACCAGAAAAATCGTCTAGTTATAGCCATGTAGGATTTCATATATTCCTCCAAGTTAATCTTCCCCATGTTGAAACCTCTAATCAAGATGCGGTTCTGCCTATCGATCCATTTACCTTGCCCCTTTGTTGTTTCCAGTCTAATCATTTTCCCCAACATTTGGAGGAACATTATGAACACATCTTGAGGGTCGATCCTGGCACTCAGGTAAGATCTATACCCTGGATAATGTTTGGGGAGTTTGATTCTAATTATATCAAATTGTTCTTCAACAAAAATGTCATATCTTTTGGGGCTTAATTTGTACTGCTGCAAGGGTTCTCACTTCCCCTTAAAAGTGTTTCAAAATAAAAAAAATGATATTGAGATTGAGGAGTACTTGGGTAGGAGGGAGTATTCAAGTATGTGTTGTGTCTTGGGAGGAACATGTTGTGTTTATGGGGTGGTACACAAATAGGTTGGAAGGATTACACACCCATGTTAAGGCTGAAGGGAACACATCGTGTTGTGGTTCTACACGTCGTGTAACCCTCTTTTGAAAAACATGAATGTATTCCTTACCTATTATGTACTTTCGCTTATAATTTGCAGTATTTGATAATCTTAAACTAATGTGTGTGCTTGACCTTGAAGAGTCATTCCACTAAGACATCCTCCGGTTGTACTCCAGGTACAGGGTGATGATCAAACACTAGAAATGGTAGATTAGAGACTACCAGCAGATCCTCTCATCATGACTGTCTTGGAACCATCTATTATACTGGAAACATAAGTTGATGGACATTTCCATGAAGGATTTTTGAGGATGATACAACTTTATATGGAGCATCGCATCCTACCCCGACTAAGGAGGAGGTGATGCAGGTGTTCCTGTAGCAGCATCATCCCTCTTTTCCATGGGATGGAGGACCACAGGCTATAGAGTCATGGTTGGAGGCCAAGCTTTCTATACATGAATATCTAGAGATGCTTCCAATGAAGAGGGTAAATCTCATGATGTACATGTTATGTGATTCTTCCAAGAGATGGTGGGATGTTATCTCACAGGTGGGACTTCATCTGGATATGTCTTGGGAATAGTTTCATAGGGCCTTCTATGATTACTTCTACACTGAGAGGTTGAGTGATGATTGAGCCTGGGAGTTCATGCATTTGGATGAGGGTGCTCTTTCAGTGATGGATCATTCTTCTCGTTTCACAGAGCTTCAGTGATTCATACCTGTTCTAGGGATGATAATTTATCACCAGCTAAGAGATTTTAAGATGGTCTTAGGTATGACATCTGATCACAGGTAAATGTTTTCAGGTTGACTTCAGTGACTACTATTGTAAACTAGGCACTAATTACCAAGAACAATCTAAGGGTGTTTGGAGCTGTGATCCAAGGCGGTTCAGCATCCAGTGTTGGTACTCTATCAATTGAAATCAGATGGTTTCTTTGGGAGATTTCAGGTGGTGATTCTTCTAGTAGCAGAGATGTTTCCTTTGGTAGACAAGTGGTGTGCCACTAGCATGGAAGGAGTGGTAATAAGAGAACCCATTTCCCGAAGGACCTAATCTAGTTCCAATCTTGCGGCATGATGGGCCATATTCAATATTTTTGTAGGATTCTCTCACCTGTAGCGAGTGAGAGGGGATCAGTTATGACTCCACATTCAGGATCAGGACCACCAGTTTCTCATTAGTCAGGGAATTTTGGTTCATCAGGCTGAGGAGGTGGTCATGGTCGTGGTATCCAGATGAAAGGTTCTCAATGACAGCAGGGTGGACTAGACCATGGTATCCATGCAGGGTCGCAAGGCCACATTACATGTCAGACTTTTGTGATAGAACATACCAAGAATGAACAGGATCCCATACCGTCAATGGTTAGAGGTATGATTCTAGTTACCTCAGTTTTAGCTTTTTCAATTTTGATACAGGAGCTTCCCCTAGTTTTCTATCTTTTCAGTTGTGGATAGATTTGGGATCTGAATCATTACTTCTGACGATGTTATGAAGCTAGAAACTCCATTGGTAATTTGGATGGCTAGTGTACGTTAGTTCAAAGAGTTCCCTCTTGAGGTTGGTGGGTGTCACTTCTTATGGGAACTCTATGTCTTAGAGATGACAGGCTTCAATGTCATTCTCAAAATGGACTGGTTGGTCACCTTTCAATCCGTTATTGAAATCTATCACTATAGGGTGAGTTTCACATCACTAGAGTATGGGTCTTTTATACATAAGGGAGAATGGTATTTCCAGGTGATCTAAGAAGGACGTGAGAATCTTTGGTTGGGAGGAATTATATCCTAGATTGATATATTTATCTGGATGACCAGGGGACATAAAATATAGACATTCCTCCAATGGTGGATAATTTTAGGGATGTCTTTCCATAAGAATTTTCAGGTTTACCTCTAGAGAGAGAGGTAGATTTCTATATTGATCTAGTGCCAGGAGTGGCACTGGTGTACATTCCTCCTTATAGGATGGCTACACTAGAGTTACAAGAGCTCAATAATTAGTTAGAGTAGTTTCAAGGGAAGGGTTTCATCTGACCGAGTACTTATCCTTGGTATTGGCCAATTATTTTTGTGAAGAAGGCGGACGGTACCCTCAGACATTGTGTGGAATATCATAAGATAAACTATTTGATGGTCAAGAACTAATATCCCTTGCCAATGAATGATGATCTCTTTGATCTAATTCTAGGAACCTGAGTGTTCTAGAAGATTGACTTTAGATCTGATTATCATCAGTTTCACTTTACACCATTAGAAATACCTCCTATGAACTTTTGGAGTAGTTATGGTCTATACGAGTATTCAGTTATTTCGTTCAGTCTCACAAATGCACCTACAGTTTTTATGGAACTAATGAACTGAGTGTTCCATACTAACTTGGATTCATTTTTGGCAGTCTTCTTGGATGTTATCTTAGTTTATTCTTACACTCGACATGAACATGCCACCCATATTGAGATCGTATTGAGTACACTGTGGGAGAACCAATTATATGTTATGCTCTCAAAGTGACACTTTTAGATGGAAAATATTTACTTCTTGGGTCATGTAATCTCAGAGACAGGAGTATCATTAGACCCAAAGAAGGCGAGAGTTGTATTTTCTTGGGATCACCTGAAGAAAATCTTTGAAGTACAAAGGTTTATAGTGATGGTTGGTCACTACATTCACTTTATTCAAGAATTTTCATGCTTAGAAGCACCATTGATGGGCCTGACTAAGAAGGGTGTGAACTACTTGTGAACATATTCCTATTATTCAACCTTTCAAGAGCTGAGGAGGAGAATGATTTTAGTACTGATACTGGTTTTTCCAGATTTGGGAAAGATTTAAACTGTTTAATGTGATGCATCGTGTATCATTCTAGGAGCAGTTCTTATGCAAGAGGAAGGAGTCATTGCATATGAGTATCGGTAGTTGAGGCCACATGAGAGGAATTACCCGACACATGATCTCAAGCTATCTGCAGTTGTGCATGCTTTACGCTATTAGAGACATCATCTTTTGGGTGAGAATTTTATGGTATAAACAGACTAAAAAACACTCAATTATATCTTTACTCAATAAAAACTAAATTTGAGACAACTAACGTGGGTTGAGTGCCTTTAGTCTTTTGACATGGATCTTGCCTACATGACTATGAAAGGAAGCACAAGGGCTGATTCATTGAGCTAGAGGACTCAGATATAGGTAGTTTAGAAGGAAAGTAGCGAGTGGTATATTATAGATCTTTTCTCTAAGAGGCATTTGAAGGTTCTTGACAGATAGGGGAAGATGTTTCTTTCTTCTATATTTTTAACTTCTACTCTTCTGGATCGAGTGCGAATGATGAAACTATCAGAATCAGAAGGCCTAGTCCTATAGAATAATGTGTCAGGTGAGGACCCTAATCTTGGGTGGAACATAGGCGATAATGAGGTTTTGTAGTTTTATGGGTGGTTATGGGTGTTAGCAGATATGTGTGTGGAGATTATGAAAGACTTTCATGCCATGGTATGGGTAGTTCATCTTAGTGTCACCAAGATGTATCGATATATACACCATTATTATTGGTGTCCAGTTATGAAAAAGGATGTAGAAGGTTTTGTTATGAGATGTTCCACCTATTAGTAGGTGAAGGTGGAGCATCAGCTTCTGGTAGGGATTTTACAGTAGTTACCCATACCTGAGTATAAGTGGAATAATTTTGCGATAGATTTCTTGATGGGTATACCATGGTCTCCTTGAGGGAATGATGTTGTATGGGTTGTTGTTGAAAGACTCATAAAGGTTCCACATTTCTTGTAAATCAAGTAAACCTTCAGTGTTGATGATCTTGGAAGGTTTTACATCTGAGAGATTGTATGTTTGCATGGGGTTCCGCACTCTATCATTTTAGATAGGGATGACCAGTTTAATTCTAGTATATGGAAGGGACTACATTGGGCTATGGGTATACATGTACCTTTGAGTACAACTTACCATCCCTAGATAGATGTCTAGTTTAGGCGCATGATTTAGGTTTTGGAGGAAATTCTTCAAGAAAGCATCCTAGATTTTGGGAAATCTTGGGAGAGACACATACCCCTAGTAGAATTTTCCAACAATAATAGTTTTAATGCAATAATTCTGATGGAACCTTATGAGGCTTTGTATGGTAGGATATGATGATCACTCTTATATTGGCTGGAGGTAGGAGAGGCACCTATAATAAGACCTCATCTTGTCTAGGAGACCACAAAGTAGAAGGAATTGATTCAGAAGAGGATGGATACTATGCAATCTTAGAAGAATTGTAATTTTTATCGACAAAGATAACCTATGGAGTTTGAGTTCAGAGATCAGGTTTTCTTATGTGTCACACCAAGGTTGGGACACAGGTGGATTATGAGGCAGGGGAAGCATTCATAGAGATATGTTTGGTCGTTTGTGTTTTTAGAGAGAGTTGGGCTGGTTGCCTATCAGTTTCAGTTACCATAGAGTTACCGGGCTATGCACAACTTCTTCCTTGTTTCTCCGCTATGGTGTTACTTTTTAGACTCATCTAATGTTTTTTCAACTTGAGGAGGTTGTGTTAGAGGTGGATGCATCCATCAAAGAGAACAATATTTGGATTTTGGATTGCATCAAAAATGTTCTTTGTGGCTGGTCTATTCCTCTGTTATGGGTATCATGGCAGCACAGGCGAGTATAAGATGAGACATGGGAGAGGGAGGCCAACGTGCAATCATAGTGCCCAGATTTGTTTTAAGTTTCTTCTTTACAACTCTAGGAAGGGAAATTCGGGGATGAATTGCCTTAAGGGGGAAGTTTTCAAGAACTAATATATTCATTTCAACAATAGATCTTTATTTTAGGTTGTTTTTTAGGAAAATAAAGAATTGGGGGTTTTCTAAGTACATGTCATGTACTCCTGAGTACATGTCATGTAACCTGGGTACAACGTACAACCATGTATTGGCTGTGTAACGACTGGTTACATGTGTGTGTGGTGACCTGGTAGACCTCTTAAGGCAGGGACCACTTAAGGCTACTACACAGCGTGTACCTTTAATGAAAAAGCTATCTTATTTTATTTTTATTTGATAAATTGGAGTGGGGTTTCATCTCATCCTCAGAAATATCTTCTTCTCTACTAGGTTTGTACAAGAGATTAACAGAATTACTGATGAACTAGGAAACCCTCAAAATTCTTCATTCGACCTCCAATTGAGTCACTATTGGGTGCGTTGGAATCCCACTGGTGATTTCTCAAAACCCCTAGAGATTCTCTTCCCGATTGATCCTCTCTCATGAGTTATTCATGGTTAGGAGTTTTTTACTATTTTTTAGATATACGCTAATATAGGATTATTCAAGGGTCAATGTTTAAGGATATCAATCGTGATACATCAAGGTTGGTGTCTTGTGCCTTTAGTTGTTCATATTTGGATTTTATATGCTTAAAGTTCCACATAACCATGTTTGGGGGTGTTTCTTGATTGGAATTTAACCATGTTAATCACCTTCTATGGTTAATTCAATTGATAAAGGGTATTTTCTTATGCGTAAAGTTATACACCTTGTTTCTGGAACACAACATGGGTGAATTCCCTTATTTGGTTATTATTGGCTAGTTGGTCTAGGATGTATGTAGGCTTTCCTTGTTTACATGCCTTGTTTTGTTAGGATGAAGTTGCTGATTATTTGAAATGCATGGGACATGCATTGTGAATATTTGGCCAAGGGGGGTTTGAATGTGAGAGCTTCTTGAGGTAGGGTAACTTATGTATGTTTTACAATTATTTTCACCAATGTGGTATTAACTATGAGAGCAACATGGTGGTCATCGACCTAGGGGTTTAGACCGTGAGATCTTCCCAGGTGGTTGTTTATAATTTCATGATGCTATGTGGACCAAGGTGTATTGAACATGTGAGCAGCCTAGGTGGTCATTTGTAAATGAATTGGTACTATGTTAAAAAAAAGTAGTTACACCATGAGATCTTTCCTAAAGGGTAATTTATGAATGGTTGAATGATTTTGATGAGTCTACCAAGCCAATGAATGGTTTGGGACTCAGTCTTACATGATTATTTAGATGGTCTCTTGAGACATCTATTTTGTTACCATTACAAAGTGGAATATAGAGATTATTCTAGATCCTGATATAACATGATTCCAAGTATGAATTATAAATGAAATTAAATTTAATTGAAAACTCTAGGACTATTTACTTTTGAGTATTTCTGATTTTATTGCTTTATTTCAGCATATTACCTGTTATGTATATTCACTGACAGTTAGGCTAAGATATTTTGGTGGTTTCCTACTATAATTCATATCTCACCCTATTTGGGTCATGTTTTGGACCCAAATAAATTATATTATTTCAAGTATATATTGGGTAAATCACCCTTCTTCATCAGGTACATGATTACTATTGGAGTTGGAGAGAATGGGACCAAGATGAGGCTTGCGATGCTACTGGAGTTTACTTGTTTCTTCTTTACTTGGATTCTACATTTTATTTCCAGTATTGTGACTTGTTTGGATACATTATTAGACACATGTGAAATGAATCATTTATATATATGCTCCAATTATTTTATTACCATCAGTCTTCCACTGTTTACTTCTATTATATGGTATTATTGATTCTACTATTACTTTTATTTTCTTTCCACTTTGTATACTCTACCAATGAGGGCATAATTTCCCCATTATAACATTGTGGCCCTTGCTTCTAGTCAGTAGCCTCTGGCATTTGAGGAAAAACACTTGAGGTTATGTGACCAAATGGGTACAAGGAACCTTTGGGTGGAACCTGTACCTGATACGTTACAAGTATCATGTGTCATAGACTTTGGTAGTTCTTGGGAGAACCACAAGGATTTATAAGAGTTTACCTACAATAATAGCCATCATGATTCGATTATAATGTATCCGTTTAAATCCAAATAAGGTAGACCATTTCATTCACCCTTCTATTAGATTATGGCTGGTGATTCTGTGATATTTGTGTTGAGTCTTCTATTAGAGACCTCAGATCATATAAAATTTATTTAAAAGCATCTTGTGTCCTCTTAGAGTAGGAAGAGGTCGTATTATGACAAGTGGAGTTTTCTTCCTGAGTTTGTGGTGGGTGGAAAAAGTTTTTTATAGGTATTTCCATGGTAGGAAAATCATAATGTTTAGAGATAGGTAAAGCTATTTACCAAGTAAAAGGGGCCATTTTAGATATGGAGAAAACTGTCCTATTTTCCTAACGATTAGCTCTCCCTTAGTGTTTCAATATTATGTTTGATGCATTAAACTTATCATAGATTCAATGGTATTACCTCGATCTATCTCACATGCTCGTTACAAAAGAAATTATTATTTAGGTTGAAGTATATTTTGATGATTTTATGGTTCTTATAGTAGATTAGAGAAATAAGACTCTATGTAGATAGATGGTTCCTAGGTTATGGGTGTAGTGGAAGTACAAGCATATCAAAAAGGATATATTGGAGCTGGATTCTGATATGAGAGCTTAATTATTGGATTTATTTTCTGACTAGTTTCAGTTATGTTTAGTAGTATAGCTCATGCATAAACTACTATATGATAGGGAGGTTTTAAAACACTAACCATTCTTTTGGGATGAACCTAATTAATTATATCTAAATCTTGATTTTGTTTATAGTTGTTGTTCCTTAGAAGTTCTTATCGGTAGTTGGAGTAACCTAAAAGGTGTTTCAGGCATTTGGGGGGATAAAAATATGAAAAATATAGGTGTATTCTAGTGAACATGGTTAGTTCATAATTATGGAAAACATTACACCCCAAACATGTAAAGGGTAAGGGGACAATACTTGGTTCCCTTAGCTGTGTCGTGTGTTTGTGGAGCCTGTAATGAAAAAAAAAATTGTCCATGAAATTTCCCTTCTTATACTTATGTCATATAGAGTGAAGAACATACATCACATAAATAATCAAAAAATAATAATATAATCATAAATGAATAATGATGCATTAGTGAATAAATAAACCAATAATAATTCAAAATATTTTGATGGGAAAATATACGAGAATAAGAATAGGAAAATTTGGATCTACTTAATAAAAAAGAATGATTACACTAACAATCAAAGTTATTGAAATAAAACATAATATTAGTAATTCAATATTCATTTTTATGATTAAAGTGTATATAACCTTCAAAGAAAATATAATTGAATTAATAATTAATGGAATTATAGGTAATTATATGAAGTATGGAACCCATATGACCCCTACAAATCCGACCATTTGAATAATAACCTAACCATTAGAATAGTAATATGACCATTAAGAATAGTAATCCGACCATTAGAATAGTAGTCTCATGTCTGTATGTTTAAAATAATATTTATGAATCCTATAAAATGAAAATATGTTATATTTATATCTTGTTACAAGTAAATAAATGTTTTAGAAATGATAAATTACATGTTGGTACTATTGTAAAATAAAAAAATGAATTTCAAGGAATGTAAGGATTTAAAAGAAAATATAATTTCAAAAATGGATTAATAAATTAATATTATGCTTTATTATAATTATAGGATAATTTTTTGAGACCACAATTAATTTTTAAAAGGTTCATAAAATTGATTATAATATTAAAATGTTTATTTTTTAATAAATGATGATTTTATTTTAAAAAATATTTATAATATTTTGAAAATTATTTTCATGAAATGGATTCCATTTTTTAAATCTAAATTTTAAAAAATTACTAGGTATTTTTTTTATTTTTCTAAAATAGTTAGTTTTTTGGTATTTTTCTTAAATAGTTAATTTTTGGATGAATAGTGAAATATGGAAATTTTTGACAATTAAAATTATAAGCCAAATACAAGAATTATTTGGCCATGATTTAAGTAATAACATATTAGTTAGAAATCACAAGCACCAATGACTATATATAGTCACAATAATCAACACTAATTATTTTCTTGAGATAAAATAATAAACTAGTGAATATAATAATTGAAAACACCCCTATCCTCCTCTTATAAATTCCATCCCCTCACCACCACTTATTCTCACCCCATATAAGACTTAAATATTTCTAAATATCATCCAATACTTATCCTTCCAACTCTCACCACATATAATTAAAACTTTTCTAACCAAAACACTAATTCCAAGTTCCTTAAGGGGTCCTTTATAGAGGTGATATTCAAGAGGTAACATTATCAAACAAACGCATTTAATTTTTTTTTTGACTTCCCATATCATCCTTCAAAAATAACTGTCTAATAATTATAGAATAATTTATATAATTTAATTTTATATTTATAATGTTAAATTTTATATCCACTCCTTTTTTTCATTTCCTCCTATTCAAAGAAAAACAAAAGAATTGTCTATATTATGTTGATTAGTCGCCTTTGTGGATGATGAGTTTTCATTTTGAAATAATGATTTCATGGTTGGTTGAAATGAACTAATAATTATTTAAAGTGAATAAATTTTTTATATTACATGTGGTATAACATTTTTTAAATAGTATATGGCCATAACATTAAATAAAATAAAACTAGTTTGAGATGGTTTAAAACCCCGCCCAAATAAAATAAACATTTATCATTAGTGTTTTATTAAATAAATCAACCAAATGTCAAAAAAATGATATATGGGACCATTTAAGAATATTTATATGCTTTAATACCACATCCTTTCACTTTTGGAGTAGTATTCCCTATTGAAAATAATTTCCACAATGATACACAACTGAACCGACCACGAAACCATGTAATGAACGCTCCCTGGATAATGAAATTAAACTTTTTAATATATCAAAATGGATGTAAATTAACTTAATAAAATTATAATAAATAAAATATATTTGTAAGATTTTATGAATTAAGTAATTAATGGATCAAATTTTATTATCCATTATATTAAGTGCATGTTCAGAACAAATTAATACATACGGTAGGGGATCTCTCTAAATATCCACATTTCCTTTGGGTTACATTTTATCTCTCCTTGTCTGAATTTATATCCTAATTATTAATATATAATTCTATTATATTATTTTTCTATATTGAAAAAATATATATCTTTCTCAGGTCATGTTTCTTTGTTGAGTAAATATATATTTTTAGAGGTTCCATTCGCAAATACTCTTAATAAGAAAACCTTAATAAAAGAATGTTCATTGTTTTTTACCCCTTTCAAGTGCATTACATAATTTTTTTTAAGAAACCTATATTTTCTAATATCAATTGTTTTATAATGAAACCCCATTTTAGATCATTTATAGTTTTTTCAAAAAAAAATTAATCATTTATACTCTTTTGATAATAATTATTCTTTTATATAAAACCACACTTATGTGAAGCATTTCTAAAATTACTTAACCACTAATTTTCATGTTTTAAATTCAGCTTGGAATCATTATTCATGATATATTTTTATTTTATATTATTAATGTACCAGAATAATTGAAATCCATTATTTCATGGATACCATTATGATATGTCCTTTTGTTATGCCTTATGCCATGATTACAACACCCATTTCTTTCTATCCATAACCCATATGTTTATTCCTTATGCTAGATTTCTATATGTTGAACAAACTTGCATGTATATTTTATGATGGGTGAACCCAAATAGTTCTCCAAAGATTTGGGTAATGTTTTAGCCACATGAGACACTATATATGGGATTAGGGAGTAAACCTAAATCATTATGGGGCTTTATCCACCATGTGATATCATCTTGGTTGTTATCCTTGAATCATTATTATTTCATGTTATATGTTTCTACAAAAATCCTATATTGGCATAATCATATGATTCTATGTTCTATATGACCAGCCTCTATATCTTTATTCATGAGCTATGTTGTTTATGTTATCATGTTATTCCTTCTAACTAATGTTCCATGTTTCATTTCCATTTTTATTCACTTACTAGGATTTTTAGCTCTCCCCTTTTATCTATATAATCTCCAGGTCTTCCCATGCTATTATATAAGATCAAATGGATTTAGGATATCATTATGGATATTAATAAAAATATTTTTTATTCTAATTCCACCTTTCCTAATTATGTACATAGTCTTCCAAAGACGTTTGGAATTTTAATCCTTGGTTTGTATTTTATAGATAATTTTCCTTAAATTCATGTACTAATTTTTGTAAAAGGATTTTGCCTCTATATTTGGTATCAGAGCATAGACTATTTATTTTTGTGGATTAGAACTATAAAAATTTAGTAAGAACCCTAGGGATAATTTTATCACTATGGATAACCTAGATTGAAACATAAGGAATCATAAGTTGGCATATAGTGTTAATTTATAATTTATTCCTTATATGTTCATAGTGTCCTTTTGGTATTCTCATTATCTAATTATTCAATCGCCTTAATTATATTTTTTCCATCTTAGTTAATGGGGATAATTAAGAGTACCTATTACATAAACCAAAGTGATAGGCAATGTGATGATTTCCCTAATGAGATGACAAAGTTGATAATAATGGGAGCTCAAAACATCAATAAAGTACTGGATAAAATGGTTCATGTTAGGAATAATAACATGAATCATGTAGAATTCCCTCCTTCTTGTGATGACCCAGACCAAGATGCCACTTAACGGTTGCCCCAAGCTCGGTGGGCCACATGGCCTCAAGCACATCTTCCCAAATTCCAGAGGTTTTCGACTAGAAGTGAGGGCTTATAGTGTGTCTATGGGAAGACTATTCCCTCATTAGCAGAGTATATCATAGTAGAAGAATTATAAATGAATAGTAAACAATAGAAGTAATATAAATAAACAGTGGAAGCAAACTGATGCAATAGATAAACAAGAACAACAATATCTGTATCAATCGAAACAACGATGATGTAATGTCATGTCAATATAAAACTAGAAAATATGGATACAAAACAATAGTCAAGACATGTAACACAAGGTAAATAAAAAAAAAGACTACTCAAAGAATCCCAATATCCAACCCAGTCATCTGCTATCAACCTACCTACTAACAGTATGCAATCAAGTATTGGATGTTGTATGCTTCCCTTTATCAATGCATGTAACTATGTAATCTACTCCGGGTAGAAAAAATCACACATAGAGGGTCTGAGATAAATCTCAGTGGGCCACCTCCAATGGTGTCTATAACATCCAGCACATGTAATAGAATATAGCAGTGTACAGGCATGCATATATAAAATAAAGAAAGCAGTAAAAAATAACTAAATACCCAAGTACCTACTTCATCCCTCAGCTGGTGTCTGAACATGTGACCATTTTATTAATTAAAAAATTATCATTTAATGTTAATAGGTCATGTGAGGCTTATCCAGCACTTGCATCACCTCATGATAGTATAAGTAGTGAAGTTCCCAATACATAACAAGGAAAACTAAAAAATATATCCAGTGAGAGAGTTCCTGGGTAATAACCAAGCTAACGTAAATCTCACAGAATGCTAACTTAGTAGTATTTGAGTCTAGATAAGGGGTAAGAGTGTAATCCAAGGCATTCCACAATAAAGCGCCTACCATGTATAAGATGATTAACAATGGTAAAACCGTCTAAGAAAATATAGGGACCTATGGGCTTTCAACAGGGAACCTACTAACCAATGTTGGATCCAAGGAGTGTATCTAAGGTATCCTATAATAAATAAAGGGACCCTACGGCTGTATACTAGGCATCTAAGGAATAGACAATAACTGGAGTCTATGTGGGTATCAACCTAAGAAAACTGCATCCTTGAATCGAAATGGGGTTTCTAAGACCCAAGGTATTCTCCTCTTAGAATCCAAAGCAAGGTTGAGTCAATACATTTCTATTTTGAGTTGTAATCAAGTAGAAATTAATTTGGTTTAATTATTTCCTTACATTAGTGTGGATAGGTAAAGTAGAGTTGAAAGAATTTCTTTATGGGTACAAGCCTTGTCTTCCATAAGTGTGGATAGGCCAAGTAGTGTTCCAACCATTAAATCATGTCTTTATTAACCACTATAAAATATTAAATTATTGAGGTTCTCTACTCTACCTTTCATCATCATGGAAATGGTGCTCAGAACATGTAACCTTTATTTAATCTCATTTGAAAAGGCCATGTTATATACTTAGTATATGTTTCATTTCACATTTCACATTTCACATTCAATAATAAATTTGAAAGCACTTACCTTATGCATCTCAAGTGGTGATCATTCAAGGAACATTCCATTATGAAATTCTCATTTAAAAAATTCATTTATTATGGAAAGTATCACCTTTAGGAAGGTCAATCAAAGGCACACTTTAACGATGGCTCAAACATGTCAAAACACTAAAAACCGGAATATGGCATAACCTTCGACATGGGGCGTATTGAGTTGGGGGTGTAACCATGAAAAACTAATCATGTATTTAAAAAGATCATAACCATATGATTCTAACAATTATAATCTTGGAATCTAAATTTAGGAAACGGTGCCCGATGGAATCGGCGGGCCCCTCACGAATATCCCAAAATCAACAAATGTTGGGGAAAAATCCCTCAAGGTAACATTGAAGCATTTTTTGGGTTGATTGTGTTTGTTGACAAAGCAGGTTCCCATGGTGAATTGTTGAGTTCCAAAGAATTTATTGAGAATCCATGTTGACAAAGAACAATGACAAAGTAACAGATGATCTAGAGGCGGTACAAAAGATCAGTACAAGGTGACGCTGTTTCCCAGTGATTGCCAAATTTTTGGGGTCCAAAATTTGGAGGTTGGTGAGCATAGAGAAAATAGGATTTCCTGAATATCATAATTAAATATGGCAAATGCATGAATTTCGTGAAGAGAGTCTTCATGGTTTGGATTTCGCGAAGACCAGAAGAATGTTGGCGGTGATTCTTTGCGATTACGACAAGATTCGCGAACGGAAGAGGTTAAAGTGCATCACGGCGGTGAAGCGATTTGTGAGGGAGCTTTACGGTGGAAGCACAAGGTAATTGAGGGAATTCTCCACGATTACGACGAGCTCCGTGATCCGATAATTTCTGAGGTGCTTCGCGATTTTGAGAGAATTCTAGCGGATATTTCGGAGCTTCGTGATTGGTGATGACATGGTGCTGACTTCATGCGGAAGGGTCGAGGGTTGGTGGAATTGCCTATAAATAGAGATTGACCCCCTCGAGATAAGTAGAGAGAGCTTCCAAAGAAAATACTTTGCTCTCGTTTTGCGAAGGTGGTTCGCGAAGATAGTGTTCTTCGCAAAAGAGAGGTGCTTCACAATGGATAATCTAGCTCCGTGAAAGGCAGTGTGTTTCGCGAGGCTGCATGATCTAAGGATTGTGCTTCGCAAAGAGGCAGGAGCTCTGCGATGGCCTATGCATTGCGAAGTCTTGAGCTTCGCGAGAGTGCTTCATGAAAAGGAAGGGGCTTCGTGAAGGCTTGTTTTAGCTTTGCGAAATTAGGAGCCTTGCAAAGTAGGGTGCTTTGCGAAGGTTTTTTCAAAGGAACTTCCCAGTGTTTAGGGTAAAAGAGTTATTCATCGGTGGATGAAATTTGGACTTCAATAGAGAATCTATCAATAGTTAAGGATGCATGCTTTCATGCAAATTAAGAGACCTACAGGTCTATAAACTATGAGTGGATCTTCTGAAGAAGCAGTGAGTTCTCAAATTGTGAGTGGTTATAAACCAGGAGAGACAATGAGTCTGCTTCGAACTTGTAAACAGCAGTGCACTTATAGTGGAATTGGTATATTGGCACACTGCTGGTGTAAGCTCCTTGGATGTAGCCCAGTGAGGGTGAACCAAGTAAAAATCATTGTGTTCTGTGCATGCTTTAAAGTTTGCTCACACTCTGCATCGGGAAGGAGATAGAAGAGGGTTTTGTCTAACAGCAAAACAAGATCAAAAGGGGTAGTTGTTTTAATCTGTCATACCCTGATTCACCCCCCTCTCAGGGTATCTAGCCTAGTGGACTTAACAATTAGTATCAGATCGAATGGTTAATATTGGTGTTTCTCTCTCAAATGGAGGTCACTAATCATAAAGGGATTCCGATCTTCGATAGAAACAATTTCCAGCTATGGAAGAATCAGATTCAACACTACTTCCGATCATTATGAATGGACGTGTTCACAGTAGCAATGCATGGAATAATAGCAGATATTAATAGTGGTGTATTATCAGAATCTGAGCGTAGATAGTTGGATGCTGATGCCAAAACAATAAATGACTTAGGGGGAGCCCTATCCAATCCTATATATACAAAGGCGATGTCTTGAAAAACCTCACATTCCATGTGGGAAAAGTTATTGAATATATATGAAGGGGATACAAAGGTCATATAGGCAAAGATTCAAGTGTTGTGGAACAAGTATGAGGATCTGAGAATGAACCCGAATGAGTCTGTTGATGCATTCATTGATAGGGTAAATGTTGTTGTGGAAGACATGTGAGGTCTTGGAGAAGTTATTGAAGACATTAAAATTTTGAAGCGAATCTTGAGGAAACTTCCACCTCGGTTCAATCCGAATGTTTCGGTTTTGGAAGATAAATACCTGAAAGAGATGACATTGGACAACCTACACAACACCCTTGTTGCATATGAAATGATAAATGATGATAATGATGCTGTGGAAAAGGGGAAATCCAAAGAGGTGGCATTCAAGGCCTTAAAGAAGCTCAATGTTGAAGACTCTCAGGAAGAAGAAGAGATAGATGAAGTAATGTCATTCCTCTCCTCAAACCTTCAGAGAGGAAAAGGAAAGTTTAAAGGGAAACTTCCACTTGTTTGTTTTCGGTGTGGAAAGGTTGGACATCTTGCACATGGTTTCCCAAAAAGTTCCAAGTGGATGATAATGTAAATGAAATTGAAATTCCCAAGAAGAAGTATTTAGCCTATGGGAAAGGAAAGAAACAGTTTAAGAGAAATTTCTTTAAGAAAAAAACCTTATTTCAAAAGAATATTACAGTTCAGACAAGTCTGAGGTTTAGGAGGTTGAAGAGATAGAGAACTGCAAAGACCGAGGAGAAAATGCTATGGTGGCAGTTGTTGGAAATTCTCAGAATAAGAATGAAACCAAAGCTGACGATGAAGAAGAAGAAGTTGAGGGAAGAGTTGATATGCAAGCAGAGTTAGAGGCTGCTCTTAAAGAGATTGATGTTTGGAGAGCCAAAACAACTAAAGCCAACAAAGTTGTTCGTGACGCCAAACTCTATATGCACCAGCCAGAAGAAGAGAAGTCTGAGTTGATGGATGAAATCGAGAAACTCAAGTTATCAACACCAAAGGACTCAGAATCAGTTAGTGAGTATAAAATAAAAATTAAAGAACAGAAAAGGGAGATCGATAGCTTGAATAACACAAGGAAAGAATAAATAAAGTGTATTGAAGAACTTGAAGGGGAAGTTGTCGGTCTGTGGAAAAAGGTTAAAGATCAAGAAAAGATCTTGACTCCTACCGGGTCATCAAGAAAGCAGATCACTCAGAAAACTAAGAAGCTGAAAGTGGATAATATTGGTTCAGCAGAAAAGAAGAATCAAATTTTTCAGATGATAAGACTGATGGAGGGCCTGATTGAAAATAGAAAGCTATGAATGTTGAGGTCAGACCGCAAGCACCCACTCTGAGACTGAAGGTGGATTTGGGCACATGGTAGAATCAGAATATTCTGAGATCCCAAAGGGAAACTAGCAGTGCAGAAGTAACACGAAGGAATGCACCTTATATCAGGTGTTATTATTGTGGAAAAATGGGACATTCACAGTATGTGTGTTCCATAGCCAAGAGATATCGAAGGGCACAAGAATAGAGGTGGCAGCCAAACAGAGAAAGGTTCTGTAGAATATATTTATAAGGGCACTGTTTTTGGGGCAGAGGATTTGGGAACATGGCTAGGTATTTCACTTCGACCATACAAAGGAATACGCCAAAGCAGAACCCAAATGTTAACAAACAACAAATCAATAAAACAATAGGTGAGTTGAAAATGCAAAATAGATTTGCACCTCTACAGGATGAAGCTGGTCCATCATACTCTGAGAAAGAATAGAAGTCTCAATCCATGCCCAGTGTGAAGGAAAAAATATGGACCATGAAGAAGAAGGATGAGAAGGCTGTGGTGGCAGAAATTTCCCTCAAAGCATCAGATCACTCTGGTTTGTGTATCCTTGATAGTGGTTACACATATCACATGATAGGTAATAAGGATCTTGTTATAGGCATGAAATATGACAAAGAAGGATTTGTCAATTTTGGAAATGATGAAGGCCTAAAGATTGTTGGCTCAGGAAAGGCCAAGTTTTGGGGCAAAGAGATGATACATGCTTATGTCTTAGTATTAGAAGCCCTCAGTCACAATTTGCTCAGCGTCAGTCAACTATGTGACTCAGGACATTCTATATGGTTTACTAAGAGGATGTGTTTCATCAAAAGAAGAGACAGGGAAATAGTTCTATAGGGAAAAATAAGAAAGGGAAATCTTTACCTAGTGATTGGAGAAGAAGATATGTGTTTTCTGTCTAGAGAAGAAGAAAACAAGTTGTGGCATAAACGACTTGGTCATCTTTTCCAACCATCACTGGAAGATTTGGTAAAGTGTGATGAAGCAAGAGACCTACCCAAGTTATAATGTGATCGTACTCATACGTGTGATGCATGCCAACAAGGGAAGCTCATTAGAAAGACGTATAAGGTAAAAGAAAAGAAGTCAATAAGAGTGCTCGAATTGGTGCATGTAGATGTCTGTGGACCTATCACACCAAGAGAAATTGAAGGAAAGAGGTACTATGTTCTTTTAATTGATGAATATAGCAGAATGGCATGGTTATTTGTTATTTCCCATAAGTCTGATGTGTTTAGCTGCTTAAAACAGTATCGAAGAGAGTGTGAAAGGATTCTTGGACAGAAAATTCTGAAGTTTCGTACTGAAAATGGTACGGAATTCACAAATAGTCAGGTGGAAGATTATCTCGAGAAACACGGGATAAGGCATCAAGTTTCTTTACTAAGAAATCCCCAACAGAATGGAGTGGTTGAAAGGAGAAATATAATCATCAACAACATGGATTGAACGATGCTCATTGAAAAGGACATACCAGAGAAATTTTGGAAGGAAGCAGTTTTAACATCGGTCTACATTTCTAACAAGGCTCTGTTGTGTCCGAAGGAAGGAAATACTCAATACGAGATGTGGTATGGAATGAATCCAACAGTGAAATACTTTTGAATATTTGGAAGTAAGTGATTTATCCTCAACAAGGAAAAACATATGAAATACGAGTCTCTAGGAGATGAGGGGATATTCCTTAGATACTCAGGAAAAATAAAGGCATATAAATGCTTTAAAAAAAGTCTGGGAAAAGTAGTTGAGAACAATGATGTTACTGTAGTGGAGAATGAGGAGATCATTCAACAAAGCACTTAACTATTTCATGATGAGAGTGATGAGGAAGAAAGAAATTCAGGGGAAGCAGAAGTGGCTAATGTGGATTTAGAAGAATATACTAATGATGAGAAAGAGAAAGTAAAGTCCATATCTGCACAAAATCCAATGAGTTGAGCTGAAATTGATAGGCAAAATATCATTGGTGATCAGTCTACTCCTGTTCAGACTAGGATAATGAAATCACTGCAGCAGACATCTTTCCTATCTCAAGTTGAGCCGAAATGCTTTACTGATTCAGCTAAAGATGAAAACTAGATTCATGTAATGAATGAAGAGCTATATTAGATTGAGAAGAATCAAACATGGGATATTGTTTCAAGTCCAGCAGATAAGAATTTCATCAGGACTAAATGGGTCTATTGCAACAAGATAAATGAATATGGCATAGTGATTCGAAAAAAATCACGACTAGTGTGCAAGGTGTACTCCCATATCAAGGGAATAGATCTCAATGAGACATTTTCTCTGGTTTCAAGGCTGGAGACAATCAGATTATTCCTAGCCATCGCAGTGCAAAAGAAGTTCAAAGTGTTCTAGATGGATGTCAAATCTTTATTTTTGAATGGGGTTCTGGAGGAAGAGGTGTATATTGAGCAGCCAGATGGTTTTCTCATTCATGGGGATGAGAACAAGGTTTTCATACTGAAGAAGGCGCTGTATGGGTTGAAAAATGCACCAAGAGCATGGTACTCAAGGCTTGATCCGTACTTGAAGAAGCATGGTTTCTAGCATGGGGGAGTTAATTACAATCTCAATTTCAACAACAACAGTAATCAAAGGATTATGGTCTTGGTTTATGCCAACGACATAATATTTGGCGGATCGGATGAAGCTTAGTGCAGACAGTTTTCTGAATTCATGAAAAGTGAGTTCGAAATGTCAATGAATGGAGAGATAACATTTTTTATTGGTCTACAGGTGACACAAGGAAGTAATGGAACATTTATTTCACAATACAAATATTTCAAGGAGGTTTTTAAATGATTTGGAATAGAAAATTATAAGGATATGAATACTCTGGTAGCTACCCGGATGAAATTGTCCAAATATGAAGATGGAAAGGCAGTTAATATCACAGAATACAAGAAAATCATTGGAAGTTTTCTATACTTGACTGTAATAAGGCCTGACATTGTATTCTCCACATGACAAGCAACGAGATATCAGAGTAATCCCAAGGAAAACCACATGATTTCAGTGAAAAGAATACTTCGGTATATCAAGGGAACAGTGGACTTTGGCTTGATGTATAATGGAAAATCTTAGTCAGAATTATTGAGATATACTGATGTAGATTGGGCCAGTTCAGTGGATGACAGAAATTCAACGTCAGGAGGTACTTTTTATCTTGGTGGACTATGTTTTTATTGGATAAGAAATAAGGAAAATTTCATTTCATTGAGCACCGCAGAAGCTAAGTACATTGCTTCCACTCATGCTTGCACACAGTTATTGTGGATGAAGTAGCATCTTGATGATATGGGTATTTAAGTGAAGTATCTGATCGGAATCCAGTGTGATAACTTAAGTGCTATAAATCTTATCAAAAATATCATCCATCATTAAAGGACAAAGCACATTGAGATAATGTATCATTTTATCAAGGAGAAGGTTGATCAGGGAATCGTGAAGTTGGAGTATGTGCCTACAGAGCTATAGGTTGCAGACATTCGGACAAAGGACTTACCCAAGGATTATTTTAAGAGGCATCAACTGGCTCTGGGATTTCAGTTGACTCCCCACACTTTAAAGAGTGTGGCTGTGGAACCCCCCCTCTCTCGGAGGTATGATGTGTTTTTCCCTAATGTGCTGATAAGTGTTATCTACTCCGTTATAGACTGTAAATGAGTGACCTTTGGGTTCGTTGACAGAGGGTGAAAATAGTGACTGTTCAAGGGGGAGATAGTGTGGCTATTTGATAAATCATAAAAGATACAGGGAAAAGCTGGCAGGTGGAGCAACGAGATAGGGGGAGAGCAATGAGATAGGGGGAGTGTTTTCAAATATGACGATGCTAGAAGTGATTGATCAAAGAATAGATATCACGACAACTGAATATCGTGATAAAAGAAGAACAATGATGTTGGAATGGTGAGAGAAGGTTTCGAGCTATCACCAATTGGTATCAGTATGGTTTTACAATTGGTATCAGTTTGGAATCGACAATTGGTGTCTGAAATGAAGTGATTCATTTATGAACTTCTCATACTACTCTTATTTCTCATGCTAATCATTTGTCATGTGGTCTTAGAGTACATGTTAATTGATTCCTTGAATGCTATCATAATCGCAAGAGGTGAATGGTGGTAGTGGCTGGAAGGAGATTTAGAGAGGTATCAAAGTGCAGAAAATCACTTTGAGAAGAGTTTTGAAGAGTTGTCAACAAACCCAAAGGGGGATAATGTTGGGAAAAAATCCCTCAAGGTAACATTGAAGCATTTTTGGGTTGATTTTATTTGTTGAAAAAGCATGTTTCCATGGTGAATTTTTGAGTTCCAAAGAAGTTTTTGACAATCCATGTTGACAAAGAAAAATGAAAAAGGAACGAACGATCTAGAGGCAGAACAAAAGAGCAGTACAAGGTGACGTTGTTTCCTAGTGTTTGCCAAATTTTTGGGGTCCAAAATTTAAAGGTTGGTGAGCATCGAAAAAATAGGATTTACATGAAGTTCATAATTAAATATGGAAAAGGCATGAATTTCGCGAAGTGAGGCTTCATTGTTTGGATTTTGTGAAGACCAGAAGAATGATGGTTGTGATTCTTCGTGATTATAACAAGCTTCGTGAACAGTAGAGGTTGAAGTGCATCATGGCGGTGAAGGGCTTTGCGAGGGAGTTTCACAGCGGTGGCGCGAGTTAATTGATAGAACACTTTGAGATTATGACGAGCTCCGTGATCCAAGAATTTTTGAGGTGCTTTGCGATTTTGAGAAAATTCCGGTGGATATTTCGGAGCTTCGCGATTGTTGATGATGTGGCGCTGACTTCACACGGAAGGGTCAAGGGTTAGTGGAATTGCCTATAAATAGAGGTCAACCTCCTCGAGAGAAGTAGATAGAGCTTCCAAATAAAATCCTTTGCTCTCATTTCACGAAGGTGGTTCATGAATATAGTGTTCTTTGCGAAAGAGAGGTGCTTCGTGGCGGCTAATCTAGCTCCGCGAAAGGCAGTGCACTTTGCGAGGCCGTGTGCTCTAAAGAGTGTGCTTCACGAAGAGGTAGGAGCTTTGTGACGACCTAAGCATTGTGAAGGCTTGAGCTTCACGAGAGTGCTTCACGAGAGTGCTTCATGAAAAGGAAGGGGCTTCGTGATGGCTTGTTTTAGATTTGCGAAATTGGGAGCCTTGCAAAGTAGGGTTCTTTGTGAAGTTTTTTCCAAAGGAATTGCCAGTGTTCAGGGGTAAAGAGTTATTCATAAGTGGATGAAATTTGGACTTCAACAGAGCATCTGTCAATAGTTGAGAATGCATGCTTTCATGAAAATGAAGAGACCTATAGGTCTATGAACTGTGAGTGGATCTTCTGAAGAAGCAGTGAGCTCACATTAGTTGAGAGAGTAGTGAGTTCTCAACTTGTGAGTGGTTGTAAACAGTAGTGCGCTTATAGTGGAATTGGAACATCGGCACACTGCTAGTGTATGCTCCTTGGACGTATCCCAGTGAGGGTGAACTAAGTAAAAATCATTGTGTCCTGTGTATTCTTTAAATTTTTCTCATACTTTTCATCAGGAATGAGAGAGAAGAGGGTTTTGTCTAACATCAAAACAAGATCAAAAGGGGAAGTTGTTTTAATTTGTCATACCCTGATTCACCCCCCCCCCCCTCTCAGGGTATCTAGTATATGGACCTAACAACAGAGTTTAGTGATGAGTTATGGACCACCCAACTCATGGTTGTACGATCCTTGTCCTCTAGTATTAGCCCTTGATTTACCACGGATCATAGTAGATCTAAGGAAAGGTGAAAATTATCACATGGTGATATATAAGATGATAGAAAAAGAGAATAAGAACAGCTAAAGTGGGCTCGAATACTTACTATTGCACATCCAATGTAATGAAAGGAAGATCAATCAGATTTCGGACGAAGGAGATATATTGATTCCAAGTTTAGATATTCAAAAAGACCCAAAATGAGAGAGAAATAGGTCAATCCGGAATAAACTCGGATTAGGGAATAATGGGTGACTTAATTAGATCATTAAGGGAAAACTGGTAAATTACCCAGAAAAATATCCTACACATGGTTTGTCCGCACGATTTGTCAAACCATGCACAAACCGTGCAGAACGGATCTACCAAAACAAATTGGTCTACATGGTTTGTCAAAATTTATGCAATACATGCATGGATACCTTGGAAAAAGGGGTACTCACATTCTTAGGCCACATGGTCATGCTCCAACTGTGCGAGATGGCTCTGTCCAAAAAAAAATCCATCAGCATGGTTTACTCTAAACCATGCATAGAGTCTATTTTCACTATAAATATAGGTTCTAGGCTTTGAAAAAGTGTCGTACACCCCCATAACAATTAATAACTCATTAGGCATCCATATTAGGTCTAAAGTAAATTTTTAGTCCAAAAATTAAAGGATCCATACCTGATTGAGAAACCAGGTTCTTAAAGTCTTCCCCCTTAAAAGAAATCACCCTCAAGTTCTCATTACAAGGGTAAAGAAACACTATCTAAGAAAAAATCAGGCCATTAAGAAGGTACATCGACTCTCCTCTCCCAATTATCCTTATGTACTTGTTCATGCTTCCATATCACCCATACAAGATGGATATACTTGCCTCAGAGAATCATCATGCTTCGTTCAACGATGCGTAATGGATACTCCTCATAGGTAGCATTAAAATATAACTCAAATTAATTGGGATTAAAGGTATTATATTGGTTATCATGATATTGGAAAAGCTATGAGGCATGAAAGACGTCACACTTGTCACGGTACCTATATGGTAGTAGCAACTGATAAGATACCGGCCTAACTCTCTCTAGAATCACGAACGACCCAACGTAATGAGGAAAAAGCGGTCCCTGCTTCCTTAAATGTCTATTCCCTAACCTAGGTGATACCTGATTAAAAACAATGATCCCCAACCTCAAAATCAAGAGTTCATTGACAACGATCAGCAAAAGATTTCTGTCTAGACTGGGTAGTAGTCGTACACTTCCTGATCAGCTGGACCTGTTCTGAAGTCTCCTGAAAAATAAGAGGACCTAGTAGGGCTGCCTCACCTACCTCTAGCTAGCACAAAGGTGAATGGAATTTCCTACCATATAAGGCCTCAAAAGGATCCATCTAAATCTTCATCAATAAAGTGTTCTTATTAGAAAACTCAACGAGAGGGATATGATTCTCCCAAGAATAGCTAAAATCGAGGACACATGCTCATAGCATATACTCTAGAACCTTTATTGTCTGTTCCAATTGAACATCGGTCTGAGGGTGAAAAGTTGTGCTTAGAAGTACCTAATTCACCATATATTTCTGCAAACCCTTCCAGAACCGTGAAGTGAAACGAGCATCCATATCTGAAATGATAGTATATGGAACCCCGTGTTATCATATAATCTCATAGACATAAATTCTTCCCATATCATCAACTAATAAATTCTCCCAAAATAGGAATGAAGTTGTATGATTTCATTAGTTGGTCAATGAATACCCATATATCATTTCTACCCCTCGGTGACCTAGGTAAGCCGACTAAAAAATTCATAGTAACATATTCTCATTTCTATTTCGAAACATGAAGCATTTTTAACAAGCCTATAGGTCTCAGGTGCTCCTCCTTCACCTATTGATAGGTGGAACACCTAGAAATTAATCCTCCAATATGATGTTTCATTCCAGGACACCAATACTGACATAACATATCTTGATCAATCTTCGAGATTCCTAGATGAACTGCCAACTAATATCTGAGGGACTCTTTCATCAACTGCTCTCTCATATCTACAAGAACCCAGATACCTTCACATAACTGCAGGATGTCATCTCTATCCACAGACCAATCTAGATGTGGTTTATCTCTTGATATACTCTGACGGAGAACCAAACCTTCAGTATTTTAAAACTGCATACTCTTCACCTTCTCAAGGAGGTAAGAGGTAACTATTAATGTTGACAGGTAAGAATTCTTATGACTATCATGAAACATTAGATGAAGTTAATAAAATAGGGACATTAACTTCCATTCTAAAATGGATTCTTATACGGCCTGTGTTTGAGTTTTTTGACTCTGTGCATCTACAACCACATTTCCCTTTCCAGGCGTATAGGTAAGCTCAATGTCAAAGGATTGTAGATATTCAACCTATATCCACTGTCTGAGATTCAAGTCACATTGAGAAAAGATATACTTGATACTTTTTTTATCTTTATACACCACAGTTGACACTCCTTTTCATCACATTGTCTAAAAGAATGGAAACGGAAATGACTTAGCACAAATTGATTCACCCATTGAAGAAACATCAAAAAATCGACAAAGGGATGAACAAAGAGAACATTTCCCATAGGTCGTGAAAGTTCCCTCATGGTCACTCAGGTATACTTGCGTGCTGCCTAGTGGTCACACAAGTGACTTGCGCGACCTAAGTGATAACCACCCGGGTCTTCTTCAGCCTATAAATAGACCCTGTGGGCCCCCCATTTGAGGAGGAACTTTTTCCAGAAACTCAGGTTTGAGCTCCCGGCGCCCTAGTCTCTTATCAAAGCTTCCGAAACACTTCTAAGGTAATTTCTTACCTAGAAAGGAAGATCTAAATAGGAGTAAGGACTAAGTGTTGAAACTCATCAACACTTGCACGCCTGAGTGGCCAGCCCTTAAGGGAAATGGCCACACTTGCGCGCCGCCTTACTCCTTCAATAGAACTTGCGCGCCTCCCTTCTGGAAGAACTTCAAGAGGATTGTAATGGCATTGATCAAAGGATCACTCAAGTATACCCTGCTTGTTAACAATTGCGCAAGAACCCATGAGTCGCGCAGGTATACCTGCGCGACCAGACTTGCGTTCCCATGCAGTACTTGTGTGACTCTTAGGACTTGCGTGACCTTACCTTTTTGGGTGCCATTCTTGCCTATTTAATCCCTCTTATTCCATTCCACCTCTCCTATTCAAGATTTAGTCTTCAAGACACTCTTCAAAGCCATTTATGGAATGATTTCTTGATTTGACTTCCTTATCTGAAAGGAATTCTGTGGAATATCTCTCAAAACCTAGTGATTTACACATCTTTATGTCACTAAAGATTGAGATTTCATTCATTCAACCTCATCCTTTATGATGAGATACTCCTTAACTTGGGTCTCCTTTTTAGGAATAATCCCCAGTCATAATTCTCAAATTTGGGTATCCTCTTTAGGAGTAAGTCCCAAGTCCCCTATTCTGGGCATCCTCCTTAGGAGTAAGCCCCAGGCATACCTCATCCTTTAAGATGAGGGAATCCTTAACCTGGGTCTACTTTTCAGGAATAATCCCTAGTCATAATCCTCATTAATTTGGGCATCCTCTTTAGGAGTAATCCCCAAGTCCTCTATTCTGGGCATCCTCCTTAGGAGTAAGCCCCAAACCTTAAATCAAAGTTCCCTCCTTAATTCTGGGTACCCTTTTCAGCGGTAAATCCCAAATTAAGAGTTTAAATCTCCATAAAACACATATTCCTTTTATGGACCCTGTTCACTTGGGAATCCTTTTTTAGGAGTAAGTCCCAGTCATAAATATGGGCATCCTCTTCAGGAGTAAGTCCCATGTCCCTTAATTTTTTTTAAGTCTCTTAACCTGGGCATCTTCCTTAGTAATAAGCCCCAATATTAATTTCTCTTAATCAGTCCTAATTTACATTTGATATGGGATTCCTTCTCAGGAGTAAAACCCAATCATAATTCCTCTCCTATTTTGGGCCTCCTTTTCAGGAGTAATCCCCAAGTTATAGTATTCAAATCCCCATGAATCACATATACCTTTATGGACCCTGTTCATGGATTTCTTACCTGAAGTAAATCCTAATCTTTATTTATCTGGGAAGTCATACATACATAAGTCCCACATTATTTCTTATGATTTAATCTTTCATGGCACAATTTTATGATTTTTTACCAATAACTCTTGTTTCTCACACCGAGCATGACTCACGTGAGCTTAGAGTGTAAAAGTAATTATGACATCCTTCTTTGAGCCATCAATCATAAAAATCATACTCCCTTACTCGAACTACATGAGTTCTGATTCCTTTTCTAAACAAAGGATACGTAGGTAGCCCATTTGCAGGTTCGATCCCAACTCTGAAATAATCCATGTCCTTATGAATGACAATAATCTTCAAGTGCCCCACTGAGTGGCTTTAAAACCAGCATGGTCATCATAATGACCAAGAGACTTCTATATAAATGTATCTAAGGATACCATTGACCAAGAATCTCTAATAAATACAGATGATTCTCTATCGATGAAGAACCTTGAATACATATAAAATATTCTCTAAATTTCCTACATTTTTAATAATTGATTGTCGGATCTGAAGAAAAGATCATTTTATACTTGGTAATGTAATAAGGATTCATGAACATAACTTAAATCTATAAAGAGAGTCCCGGAGTATACAATAATCCCCCTCAAAAATGTTTGATGAGTCCAACCTCCCATCCTCTCGACCAATGTAAATTCCTAATCCTCATCAGCCCACAAACTAATGAGCGCCTACCTTTGGAAAGTAGGTCCAAATGGACGTGGAATCATTGGATGTTTCCGGTTCTACGAACAAACCTGTTAGAAACTGATCGGAATGTTTGAACCTTCAATCAAGGAGGTCATCCCCAGATTCTGAGGGAAACAAAAAAATAGTGAACCCGACGTGAATCCTTAACCAAGTTAAAATGATGTTTTACCTATTTGTTAGGCCCCTATATAAAAAGCAATGAGAGGGCCAACAAAAAAAACAGTCATTGAAATATGTGATCATCCAAAAGATGTAGTGGCTGAATTTATCTTGATTACGTCTGTCATATCAAACATTCACTCTTTTCCATGATCTTCTGCATTTCCAGAATGGCTGGTCCTAAGTTCACAACTGTGAAAACCACTACTGCAAACGCCACTGCTGCTACTCCTGCTGGATCATCATCCGCTATGAGGATGACATCACCAACTCAACATCTTCAACGCTGGGTATCAAATGCGCTGGTTAAGGAGTACTGTCCACATGGTACCATCCCAACTCTGGAGGCTACCCGAAAAGATCTCCAAGTGAACAACTCACACCAGTCATCCAAACAACGACGACCAGTGACCAAAAAGCAGGCGGTGCTAACCACCCTCTACAACTGTTTCGGGTCGTTATCCCCAGAACACAATCACCATTCACTCCCATATTCTGGGGAGGTGAATGAGAAGGGCTTTAAGGGCCTTAATTCAAAGAAGCATGAGTCCTTCCTGAGGGATCCTATCAACAATCGCCGCCAGAATCGTGCGGAAGTATGCCCTAAACATGATGAGGGTACCGACTCCAGGTGTTCGGCTAAGGTTCCTCGAACCCGAGCAGGCAAGACAAACCACCAGAGGCAGAATCCGATCAACAGTGAGCAGGTTCTCATCTCTGCCATCTCCGAAGAAGTCCACCAACCTAACTTGGTGGTAAGCAACGAGCGGGAACATACACCTACCCGTTTTAATCCCGCTGTCCAGCAGACTTGTCTGGAAGTATCACATCAATCCTGCAAAGCAATTCCGGCAGAGTATTATAGGCAGGAACATACACCTGTTTATACATCATCATCTAGTCATCAGGATCGTCTGACTACATATGATGAAGCTCGTCAACCACATTTGGCGATGTATAATCAGCAGGAACATACACCTGCTAGTATTAATCAAGCCTACCAACAGTCTCGCTTGGTAGCATTCGGAGAAGTTAGTCGGAATGCCCCGGCAGCAAACAGGAGGCAGACTCAACTCTCTACCCCCACAGTTGAGTACTGTTAGGATTCACTAATAGGAAAAGGAGGACAGGAGCAGGCACATACACCAACTCCAAGCATGGAATGGACATATATTTCCATTCTGGCAGCTGAAGTCACCAAGCATATTTCATCAATTGTGAAAGAGAAAAAGAAAATCCATGATCATATTCTGGACGCTTTCCAGGATATTATAACAGCTTCCACAGCATCTCCGGGAAAGACACATAAATCTATCCCTACTAGTGGAGTGACACATCAACAGTTCACTCCGGAATAGACACACACATCTATTATAGTCCAAGAGGGTTGTGGGTCATACTCCCACATATCATACGAACAACCAAGTCAGGCACATACCCCTGATTTGAGTGGAGATCATCAGCCTAACCTAGCCATCTTTCCTGATCAGGCACATACACCTACTTAGAGCATCCACTTTCGTTAACAAGTGGTTTCCAAAGAGAGTAAGAAGGCGTCTAAGAAAAAGACCCACCCAGCATAGTCATGAGATCAAGAGACAATCTGTAACAAGGCCTTGCTCGATGCTGGAGTTCTTGAAGCCCTCAGATAGTTATCTGTTGGAATTCAAGATTCTACTCCCTCATTTCCCAATAGTGGGAACATTAATTCCGAAGGTCTTGAACAAAAACTTACTCATGAAGGCTTTCTTCGTGACATTTCGGTCGATCTTGAAGTTTCATCTTCAAATGAAAGCCACAGGAACCCTCTATGTGGTCAGAAGACCAAGGAGCAAGAGATCTCATCTTTTGCTGTAACCCATTATGGTAGTCCTCCCCATGATGATGAATTTCGCTGCAAAAGTCCTCTCCGCAGTAGTCATTCACATTGCCCGGAAAATGCTCCAGTGGACAATGTAGTGCCGAGAAAGCCCTCTAATCTTGAGGAACTTGCAAACGCGAAACCAGTCATGTCTAATGCTTCATCTCTAGCAGGTGAAATACTTTATTAATCAGAAGATATCCCAGGGTGTAGTTCAATCTCCGAACCACCCCTAAGTGATGCATATTTTTGTTTGATTAATGATTTCTCTACCAATCTTGTTGAATCCGATGAAGGAACAAGGAAACACCAACTCTAGTCAAATCAGGTAGAAGAATATTCATTGAATGATAAAGAGGAAATGATGAACATGAGAAAACAACTGAAAAAAGGTGAAGTACCAGTCATGTTTTGGCCTCTGGCTGACTCTCAGTAAGAAATTCCAAAGATGTTGTTGGAATATGGAATTCGTGATATTCGTCTCAACATATGGAAAACTCTTTGTCAGTTGAAGAAGAAAGTATTATCTTATGATAAATATGAAAATCATCTTCAGATAATAGAAGGGTTACAAAGTCATATTAATTTGGCATCTCTATCAGTATCTCGATATCCGAAGGCTGAAAAGCAGCAAAGAGCCATTCAACGTTCATGCCTTGGCACACTAAGAAGATTGCATCAATTAATTTTCAATGCCTCATCTGGTATTCATGTTAGAGGATGGGGTTTACATGGAGCACTTCATTTCACGGTGCTCTCCAGTCAGCAAAGCTCACCAAAAATGGTCTCATGCAATGTTATTTCCCATGTCCAGCCACATTCAATGGGCTTTGTTTGTAATCAAAAGCTTTCCCAAGAACAGGCTTCAACTAGTTCCTCTCAAAATCAAGTATACAGAGAACAAGTTGTTGAATTACTCCTGCATCAAGAAAAAGAGAATATTGAACAAGCCTCTCGTATGGATCAAGCACATTATCAAGTGACGGAAGTGTCGGAAATTATCCAATAGTCTTTTGAACCAAGTGATAAAAATGGATACAGGTTAATGCATCCAGCTAATTTTCGGACTAAGGTTTGCAAGATCAGAAGAGATTTTAAGAAAGTCTCAGATATAGCATGTCAAGAGCCACCCCATCTTGCCAGACTGGGGAATCTTTTAAAGAAACCCTCATAATCAACAAATAGGATTCGAGGAATTGAGCGAGAACAACAGGAACAGCCCTAGTCCACCGTACTGGGGAGTTTTTCAAATCATCAATCCCCTCCTCCGAGAAAGTCGGTATTTTCTCGATTTGGGAAGAATCATCAAGAGGAACGAAGATCCAAATTATCAGGAGATTCCCTCTAAATTACGGTTCGTCAAGAAGTTCCTGAGGGATCAAATCATCAAAAGGCAATGTCTCATCAAAGATAGGGAAGAAGACAATATCAAAGAAATTATGATAGAAGGGATGTGATGAGTTATGCAACAATTAATGTCATCAATGCCGTTGTTGCTGATCCACCAGATGAGGCTCACTCAGGGGACTCAGATGAAGAGGTTCCTGCTCAAGAAGATGTATGTACCGACAAAAATGAAGAAGGTGTGTGTACATGAAAACAAAGGATTACTTAGAACTGAGGTAATCCTTCAAGTAACCCACTTCCCCCTCTCCGAAAAGGATCCAAAAAAGGGAGGGGAAAGAATCAGGTTACATATCCTCCCTCTAGAGAAGTCCAATTGCTTTCACTAGAGCAAAGGTTTTCACAACAGGAGGAAGAAATGAAGGAATTAAGGAGGTTGAATGCAAAACTACTTCAGGGTAGTCTTCTTTGTGAGTGTAATGGAGTCAGTCAGCCAAGGGAATTTGTTGCAGCTACTGAGATAGATCAAGAATATCCTCCTCTATTAGTACACCCTCACAGGTCTAATCCTATGGGTCGAGTGAAACAACAGTTGGTAGTTCTACCATCAGTTGCAGCACCAACCACCACATCTTTCCTAGCTCCAGTCATTGCACCTACCAAAGTCCAAGTTTAACTGGATGTTTCTCAAAATTTAATAACTACTATTGAGTCATTAACAGCTCGATTAGAAACTATGGAAGGGAAACGTGTGCAGGTTCAACCAGAAAATAAAGTTTACCCTGAATGGGTAGATTCAATCTCTCCTCTATCCAGTTTTGGAAACCCTTTATTCCCTATTTTCAATGGATCAGGCGACCCTGAATAGCATTTGATGCATTACGTGTCTTGTTGTGATCCTATGATGGGTACTCTAGAGAAGCAAGAAGCAGTAAATCTCAGATGCTTTGTACGGACCTTGTAAGGACCACCCTTTGTCTGGTATACAAGCTTACAATCCAGGTCAATTACCGGATGGGAGGATCTTCGCCAAAAATTCCTTCTTTAGTTCAGCTCAACTTTTCCAAAGACAACAGTTTTCGATCGTACAAACTGTAAGAAAAGAGAGAATGAAAGGGACTCATATTTCATTGCTCACTGGAATGGATTAACATATTCCCTAAGCTTAGCACTCCCTCAAGAGGAATTATTTCCAATCTGTGTGGAAAATCTGCGTAACGAATTACGCACGCCGTTGATCCCTGTGAAATACACAGGAGGGTTTTGAGACCTTACTTCAATAGCTCAGCAGATTGAAGATTCCCTTATACAGGCTAAGGCTAAATCTCGTGTAATTCCATCAGCTCTAGGAAGGAGAATGGGTAAAGAAGAAACTACTACAGTTTTTCTTAAACAAGAATCTGTATCTATTTCTACTTCAAAACCATCATCTTCTCGAAGGGCTCCACCTCTTGAGCTCCAACAACAAAGGCCATTTCCTCAGATGATCAAATAGATCAAATATGAAAAAAATTTGAGGATTTGAAGAGCAAAACATCATCTCTATGAAATGAAAAAGTTCCTGGTTACTTCATTTCGTCTCTGGAAAATAATCGTGTTCAACTGCCAAAGCCCAAGAGGCCAAACAAGGAAGGAGTTGAAGACCATCCCAATTATTTCCCCTTTCATCAAATGTTGGGGCATCCCATCCAAAAGTGTTTTGTCTTCAAAGACCTCATGTAAAAGATGGTCGACTCAGGACAAGTCAAACTGAAAGGCTCCTCAGCCCAGGTAGCATGCGTCACTGCTAAAGTTCCAGAGGAGGAAGGAAAATGGAAAGAAGTCAAAAGAAAAAATGAACAGAAGTATGATGATTAGATGGTCAAAAAGGAAATCAACCTAACTCATTCTATTTTGTGAACACAATTAAAGAAACCGATTGTGTCTTCTTCCATGAATGTTGTGGCAGAACCCTCTTCATCAGAGGGAAAGTCCTCAAAGAAATGGCATGATTCAATGAAAGAAAAATAATCAGAAGAAGATGAGTATGTGTCAAATCCTAATTTTTCTTTGACTCTGGCAGACTTCATGCCATCTACTTCAAAGCCATGGGCACCGCCCCACCAAACAGCACAGCCTAAACAGGCCAATCAGGCAGAGTCTTCATCAGATGAAGAATTAATCTTCGGTTCTGTTAATATGATTCAATTAACTGATCCATATTCCAATCACAGTTCGATTTCAATGAGCCTGAACTCCCTGTATCAAACAGGGGAATCAAAGGAAGTTCCAGAGGCTCGGGATACAGGGGAAGATGTGGATCTTTTAGAATCCACTACTCCAATTTTACCCCTGCTAGAATTGTGTACGCAGTAGAAACTCGTGGTAGAGCCCTTCAGCGAGCTCAGAAAGAACAAGCAAGTTCTTCTACCAATAGCAAATTCAGTCCTGGAACAATTATTTTGGAAGACCGTTTGAAGGTTCCATCTTCTTCCTCTAATCAAGTAAGTGGATTTAATCGTTCTAATATTCCAAAACCAGGGATATTGCCAACTCCTATCCTGATACAAGATGCATCAACTTCCAAAACATATGCTTCCAAGGTACCAGCTAAACCACATATTCCTGTTGGGAAACACAGACCTATGGATCAAAAATATGATGTATTGATACACTTGGCCGAAGTACCAGCCAAGTTATCAATTCTGGACACTTTGAATCTGTCAAAAGATCTTCGGGAAGTACTCATCGAGGCTTTGTCAAGTCCTCACGAGTTTGAAACTGAAATTGCTTCAGTTGATGTCTATCACATAGAGAATAATCCTGCAAAATGGCATGAAATAATATATTTTACTGATGAAGATGAAGATGATGTTGTTCATGGGCATATTAGACCTTTGTAATTATCTGGAAAGGTCAATGGAATAGATGTTCGAAGAGCTTTCATTGACAATGGTTCAGGAGTCAACCTCATGCCCATTCGTACACTTCGTCGATTGGGCCTCACAGAATCTGATTTATCTCCTTCTACCATGATGTTTCAAGGATATGATAAAAATTAACAAGAAACACTGGGCAAAGTTAGACTCAGTACTCAGTTTGGAGATCTTGTATCCAATTCAGATTTCATGGTTGTTGATCAAGACTCAGCTTTCAACATCTTGCTTGGAAGACCCTGGCTACATCAACATGCGGCTATCTCTTCATCATACCATCAATGTATCAAATATTGTTTCGATGGTCAAGTTGGGACATTGTCTGGTGATAAGGCCTTGTTCAAGACATGTGAGTCTCAATACATTGAGGCGGAATTCTATCACATGATGGGAAGGTAGAAATCCACAAAAAAAGAGATTACCAAAGTTAATGATCCATATGGTTTGGAGAAGATTCCATTAAATCCATTTACACATATGAGTACAGATTATGGTTTGCCTATTAGTAAAATTGACAAGATAGACCAAAATCAAAATACTCTTATGGAAAGATCCATAATATCAAGTACGACAATTGAGCCAGACAACATGGGAGAAATTGGTAACCCACCAAGCAATGATGAAATCACAAATGGTGACGTCTTCATTTCATCTAATAAAATAAAACAAGTCTATACTTCTCCAATTAGGCCAAAATAAGTTATAGAAACATCAGAGGTGAATAATGATGTCGATTCTCAATCCATCATCTCCTCCTTATTACCCAAAGAAGACACTTCATCATCAATCGGGTCAGAAATGGAAGCTTCTTCTCCATGATGTGCAAATTTTAACATCTCTTCTGATCATGAAAATTCTTCTTTATCATCAACTATGAAAGTAGAAATGGAAGAAATAACACATGATGAAGAAGAAGAGGAAGATCTCAGAGATGCTCCTCCAGCATTTGAAGAGGGTATCTCTACCACTGTGGATGAACTCAAAGAAATAAATCTGGGTACAAAAGAAGATCCACACCCCACTTTAATCAGTGCGGCCATGACTCTTAAAGAGAAAGAGATGTATATTTATTTTCTAAAGCAAAATTGAGATATATTTTCTTATAACTATACAGAAATTCCCGGTCTTGATCCTGATGTTGCTACTCATCATTTGGGTTTACCAGAAGAACATCGAGGATTTAAGCAAGCCGCAAGAAGAACACACCCAACTTATGCTTCCAATATTGAAGCTGAAGTGGATAAGCTTATCAAAGCTAACTTCGTCAGAGAAGTTCAATATCCTAGGTGGTTGGATAATATTGTCCCGGTAAGGAAGAAGAATGAACAAATTAGAGTTTGCATCGATTTCAGAGATCTTAATCAGCATTGTCCTAAGGATGATTTCCCAGTTCTGATTACAGAACTTTTAATTGATGCAACAACTGGCTATGAATCACTTTCCTTCATGGATGGATATTCCGGATATAATCAGATATGAATGGCCCCATAAGACAAGGAATACATAGCCTTCAGATCCCCTTAGGGTGTGTTTTACTACCGGGTAATTCCCTTTGGATTAAAGAATGCAGGTGCAACATATCAGCGTGCCATGCATCGTATCTTCAAACCCTTATTAGAGATGTTTGTTGAAATCTATGTAGATTATTTGGTGGTTAAATCCAAGCAACGTTCTAATCACTTGGCTGACTTGGAAGTCATATTCTGCAAGCTTCGACAACATAATTTTAAGATGAACCCCTTAAAATGTTCTTTTGGGGTAACCTCAGGAAAATGTCTCGGCTTTGATATACGCCATCGTGGTATTAAAGTCAATCCTGAGAAGGAAAAGTCAATCCTTGGTATGTCACCTCCTTAGAATTTTAAATAATTAAGAGGACTTCAAGGACACTTAGTCTTTATTCGGCGTTTCATCGCCAATTTGGCTGGAAAAAGTTTACCCTTCACCAAATTGATGAAGAAGTGAGTCACTTACCAGTGGACTGAAGATTGTCAGGAAGCATTAAATATTCTCAAGAAATACCTCTTGATTCCACTGGTACTCATTCCACTTGTTGAAGGAAGACCACTTATCCTCTATGAGATAGCTCTAGAGCGATCATTGGGTGCCTTTCTTGCTCAAAATAATTTTGCTGGGAATGAAAATAGCCTCTACTATCTCAGTCGAACTATGCTTGAAGTAGAAACCCGGTATTCAAGTATTTAGAAGTGTTTTCTGGCATTAATCTTTGAAGTTTAGAAGTTGAGACACTACCTGCAACATCATGAGGTCCAATTGGTATCTCGCAATAACCCGGTCAAATTCATCCTTAGTCTTCCAATGCTTACAAGATGTCTGGAAAGGCGGGTCTTTATTTTACAGTAATTCAACATTCATTATGTGTCTCAAAAGGCGATAAAGGGCCAAGCACTGGCTGATTTCTTGGCTGAACACCCTTCAGTGGGAGACATGTCTTCGGATATTTAACTTCATGATGAGTAAGTCTTCTCTATTCAAGAAATTCCTCAAGCATTGGAAATGTATTTTGATGGTGCTTCCAGAAGTCCAACAGGGAGGAGAATGGAAAATCCAAAATTCAACAAAGTTGGCTTAGTAATTGTGCTCATTTCTCCAGAAAAGGTAGTGTTACCTTATTCCTTCTTATTGTTGGAAGGTGGCACCAATAATGAAGCAGAATACCAAGCTCTCATTGCAGGCTTGGAATTAGCACTTCAAGCACAAGTGAATCGCTAAAAGGTGAAAGGTGATTCAGACCTACCAATCAAACAAGTCAATGGGGATTATGCCATCAGAAAAGAAGAATTAATCCCTTTGTATGATTACATCATAGAGTTAATGGCAGAATTCCCGTAGGAACCGACATTTTCTTACGTCCCAAGATCACAAAATGCTCATGCTGATGCACTGGCTAATATAGCCATAGCTCTGGAAGATCCAAATCAGGATGAGACAACCATTAGTATTATCCACCGTCGTGTAATTTCACCTTATGTTCGAATCAGAACAGAGGAAATTAATGAAATTAGTACCATTCCTGAACCATATGGACATACTATAGGATGTATGTCACCTATAAGGGAATACCTTCAAAATGGAACACTTCCACCTGATAGAGATGAGAAAGAACAAATTCGGCGATGTGTGGTCAATTTTACTCTTTATGATATTCCAGATCACTTAGAGAAAATTCTCTACAAATGTGGTTTTGATGGAGTTCTCTTTAGATGCATTGATGGTGAAGAGACAATGGTTGTCATGAAAGAAGTACACGCGGGAGTCTGTGGTGTTAGGTCGGAGAGTGATGGCAAGAGGGGGGGTGAATTGCCTTTGTAAAATAATTAGCAACTTAAAAACAATTTATAAATGCAGCGGAAATAAAAAGGGGCAAGACACAATTTGATAACGGAGTTTGGCTTAAACCAAAGCCTACGTCTCCGCTCCCAACTCAACCGTTGAGAGATTTATACTTCAGCTTGCTTTTTAATGGTTGTAGCAAGAAACCCACTAGCCGTTTTAAGGTAGGCTAGATCACCTTCGTACAACTTGCTTTTTTATTATGGTTGTAGCAAGAAACCCAAAATGAAAGTGAGGAAGAAAAGGATGGTTTGTTTTAAAACAAACCCAATGAAGAAATAAACAATTGATATAAATAAATTATAACAAACTAGAGGAAGCCTTGAGTGCCAAGAGTGTGAGAGTAGTTGATGTAGAGGTAGCCCAAGCTTCAAGGATGGAGATGGATCACAAGTAGCCTTAGAGATTTGTCGTTAGAGCTTCAAGGGATCAAAATATCATTCCAATGTATCGGGGGTGTTCTCAGAATCCATCCTCGTCTATTTATAGGAGAAATATCCCCAAAAACTTCAATATAGCCGTTGGAGGGCTTCCGGAGCCGTTGGGGGTCAAAAGTACAAGTCTGGTCAAAGCCCAACGGCTAGTTTGACTGGGCTTACCGGCTAACCGGTGCTTGGCCACCGGCCGGCCGGTGCTCCAGACAGAAGGCAGAGCTTTCTGTCTGGGCTCCACCAGTTGGCCGGTGGTCCAGACAGAGAGAAAGCTCTCTGTCTGGTTCCACCGGCTGGCCGGTGATTCAGACACCGGTCGGTCGGTGGCACCTGGCAGTGGGCAAGGCCTACTGTCTGTTTCCACCGGCTGGCCGGTGGTCAGGCACCGGCTGACCGGTGGAACCTGGCAGAGAGCATTGCTTCTGCCAGAGACCACCGGCTGGCCGGTGGTAATCCACCGGTTGGTCGGTGGACTCAGAGAGTCCTTTTCCAGTCTTCTTGGGCCAACTCTTTGGCAACCTTTTTCCTATCATCAAAAATACTTGGAAACAAGTTAGAACACGATGAGAGTGATTGTGATCATTAAAATCCAAGAGAGAGGGGTACAACATGTGGTGCCCACCAGTCTGGACATAGACTATCAGATCAGATTCGAAGGATTGGATACTTTTGGCCTTCAATGATACAAGATTGTGTTGATTTCACAAAGAAGTTTCATTCATGCCAAGTACATGCCAACTTCATTCATCAACCTCCAGAGTTGCTTCATACAACTAAATACTCATGGACATTTTCCACATGGAGAATGGATGTGGTGGGACCCTACCCTTCTGCTATGGCCAAGCAGTTTAAGTACATTCTTACTACTACTGACTTCTTTTCCAAATGGGCAGAGGCAATACCTCTCAAGGAAGTCAGTTCTAAATGCATTTTTAGCTTCATCAAATCTAAAATCATTACTAGATTTGGTGTCCTTCATACCATATTGACGGACAATGGCACCGACTTCTGTTCATCTGAGGTGAAGAAGTTGTATCAAGAATACAAAATCAAATCCAACCGTTCATCTTGGTATCATACAGTGGCCAATGGCCAGATAGAGGCCTTCAACAAGACTCTGTCAAATATACTGCAAAAGATGGTGGAAAAAGATAAGAAGTCATGGCCTGATAAACTCTTTCATGCTTTATGGGCTTATCGGACTACCACCCGTAGTGCAACTCAGTCAACTCCATATTCACTAGTATATGGAACGGAAGCCATCTTTCTCATTGAAGTTCAATTTCCTTTGCTCAGAGTATCCATTTGTGATCAGTCATCTACAGATGAAAAATCTCAAAATCGATTGAATGAATTGGAATGGTTAGATGAGAAAATATTGTGCACTTTGCACCACTTGGAAGTCTATCAGAATCGAATAGCACGAGATTTTTACAAAAAAGTTCATCTTCGTTCATTCACTCAGGGAGAATTGGTATTAGTTCCCAGAACTCTAATGATACCAGAAAAGAAACCTCCCAAGCTTGAGCCAAAATGGGAAGGACCTTACTCAATACATAGGGTCTACTCCAATGGAGCTTTTTCATTAATCTCAATGGATGGATAACTCATCACTACTCCAACTAATGTTAGATTTTTTAAGAAGTATTTTGTATAAACACAAAATACATCATCAATGGTCTGGTATGACCTTAAACTGCACCACCATCCAGAATGAAATTAAACTTCATCATCCATGGTCCGGTATGACCTTAAACTGCACCACCGTCCAACAAGACGTTAAACTTCATCATCCACGGTCCATGCATATGAATTTAAACTATTCCCACTTTCATCCAACATGATGTTAAATTGTGTAAAAAAGTCCCTAATTCGTCCAACATGATGTTAAACTATGTCCCCCTTCATCCTCCTTGATATATGATGGTAAACTATAAAAAAAGTCCCTTACGTCCAGCAAGACGTTAAACTGCATAACCAACGGTCCATGCATATGACCCTAAACTATTCGCACTTTCGTCTAACATGACGTTAAACTATGAAGAAAAAGTCCCTAATACATCCAACATGACGTTAAATGGTGTACTATTTTGTCCTCACTGCATGACATTAAACAGCATAGTCCCCTTTTCGTCCAACATGATGTTAAACTATATTGTCCCCATCGTCCTAACTACATGATGCTAAACTGTACAGAAAGTCTTTGATACGTCCTACATGACATTAAATTGTACTTTGTCCCTGCTACATGACATTAAATTGTGTATCACCAATAGTCCTAACTGCAAGACTTTAAACTGCATAGTCCCTTCATACATCTTACATGACATTAAACTGTGTATCGTTAAGGTCATTGCTACCTCTTGTTTCTCACACCGAGTATGACTCACATGAGCTTAGAGAAAACTTCAACCATAACACCCTCTCTGGGATACTAACCATGTGTAAGTCCAAACAACATAATTTTTTTAGGTTGTTGTCCCCAAGAACAACTTGATCATTAATTCATTCTTTAATTGAATTATTCTGACTTTGATCCTTGCCATCCATGCTGGGTACGTAGGAAACCTCCCAAGGTTCAAGCCCAAAACCAATTTCTTCACATCGGTTCACCTCCTTCTCATACGATGTTGATTCGTGAAACCACCCCTGGAATCAATATCTTTACATTGGTTCACTTTCATCCCTGTGATACAACATTAAATTATACAACACTTCTGTCCAGTATGACAATAAACTACAATATTCTTTGATACCCTCACCTGAGAGGGAAACATTAATTACATTTATTTTTCAATCATGTTTAATTTCAAAGACTACATGCATACATGTCAATGCCTAAACCTTTTATATTGGGTTAAACCATCATTGTACTAAAGTCCCCTTTCACCCTTCACATGTACGAACCAAATTTGTACAGAGGGTATTTCTAAAAATACGGGGGTTTGATTCCCATCCTTATGGGATATGTAGGAACGTTCGAGTGTCCCTCGAATCTAGCCCCAAGTCTTTGGGCCTAACCCCAAATTCCACTTTCAGTCCCTTGGCTGAAAAGTCCCCATGAAAACACACACTATGTATTTATTATAATGGTCCAAGCTCTATGACCCTAAACTAAGATCTCTAATACTTTTTGTCCCACACGACGTAAAATTGTAGTTTAAGAACTATGTATGTCTTGATTCCCATCCATATGAGATACGTACTGAAGTCCAACATTTCCAGTCAGGACCCAGCCACAACATGATTATGGTTAGCATTGATCTGTGTATCTCTGTATACATTAAACAATACCCATATTTATGTGTCATAATCCTAAGCATAAATATTGTCAGATCTTCATAACCCTTTTCTTGACTTTTAGTCACAAAAATGTCAAATTTTTGAAAGTTCTTTTACCTGACTATGCAGTACGTGCCCTTATGTGGCCTTGCATAAACAGTCTCCATAACAGAATTGTCAGCCAAAAGATACTATTATTTGACTATGCAGCCAATTCCCTTAGGTGGCCCTATATAATTCAACCCCCTAACGGGTTTGTTAAATAATAGTAACTTCATTCTGGGGAATAAATCCTCTTTTGTTCTTATTGGTCTTAAATGAAAGTATGTAGGTATCCTCAAGAAGATCCATCCTTAACATATTTGTCACATATCCTTTTTCATGATCTGAAAGTATTCAAGTCTATGGTTTATATTATCCTTCCCTACATTTGGGTCAGACCTTCGTAGAAGTGATATCCATCCAGTTCTTCAATAATCTTGTTCGAAAATATCTTCTCCATATTCAAGTACCTCTTTCCATATAGAAAACTCTATACTTTGGAAAATTTGAATCTCCATAAACTTTAACTGGATTTTAGCAGTAGAAAGGTAAATTTCTGAGAGTTCTTTTTCCTGACTATGCAGCATGTGCCCTTAGGTGGCCTTGCATAAACAGTCCACATAATAGACTTTTCAACCAAAAGATGCTATTTATTTGACTATGCAGCCAATGCCTATAGGTGGCCCTGCATAATTCAACCCCCTAACGGGTTTGTTAAATAATAGTAACTTCATTCTTGGAAAATAATTCTTCTGTTTCCTTTTACCTCTTTTTCATATCATTCCTCAGATTCAAATATTCTTAAGCTATAGTTTACATATTTTCCCTCATACTTGAGTATGGTAATATTTCTTCAGATAAATTGTCAAGGAATTGAGTCAATTTTAATCTATTCGGTCAATGCTATTTCGACCTTAAACATTAGACTCCTTATGTCCGACGTTCATGAATTTAAACTGCCCACAAAAGACAAGGGAAATCTAAATAAAAGTCAAGTTCCAGCTCACTAAACATACATTCTATATGATTTAGGTAATATTGAGAAATTAAGAGATTCAAAGTTTGTAGGGATATTTATATTAATCCTAGTAAAAATGAATCTATGATTACTAGGCCCGTTGTCTTAAGTAAATTTAGAGCATGTAGCAAAAGAATGGAGGTACAAATGATTGATGATGAAAGTGTTTTTCATTGATACACAAGAGATAGAAGGATATCCACAGACTGGAGTCTCTTCTCTTTTTCAAGAATTACAATAGGATTTCAACATAACTCTTCATTTGATTTACATCATCCCGAGCTTCATTAGTAACCACCTGGAATTCATTCATTCAATTGGATACAGTAATAGATGCAATTATACCAGATCTTCTTGGAACAATTGTAAAAGGATGTTCTTGAGTGCGGTTTGAGGAAAAAAAATTTCTGATCAAACAGTGACTCTGTTTCTATCCAAGAGACTTGGAAGATGGATACATAGATTTGAGAATGGAGTATTGGAAGTATAGATCAATTTGGAGAGAGTACTCTTTTCACATATTTCTCTAATTCCATGTTTTTCTTCTCTCCACCAACCAGAAGTGGAAAACATTTCAGCCCCTGTGTTTTCCATTTTCATATCTTCAAGGAAATGGAATGGAAGGAAAATTTTAAAGTTCACACCATTGTTGTTACTCTTAATGCATAGCATAACCGAAATAGAGGAGTAGCAGTGCAGCTGCATTTCAGGCGTATAGTTCTTTGCATTTGGAACATTGACTCCTTGCAGATGACCATGACCATACAGGGACAGGTAGATTCTATGTGGAAAATTAAGATGATATTTCTTTAAGTACTTAGCCAAATCTGGGAGAGTGTTGTCACAGATATCATAGTAATCATGGCCAACAATGTTCATCATGTCATCAATCCACTTGCTAGTCAGTTCATCAGTTGTTCTGATTCTCCTGAGAGCCATTGAATCTGCACAAAAGTTGAATAAACTAACTCTTAAATGGGTTTATTTTTCATAAAATTTGTGAAGGAATTCGAAAAAATGGATAAGGCATTAAGGCGCGCAAGTCTAAAGTTGGCGCGCAAGTATGGATGTGCTGTTCAAGTATTTTGCGTGCAAGTATCACCGCGCAGGTACAGATACCTTGACAGTAGCGCGACATCAAGGAAACAGTGGGAAACAGAGCAACTTACGTGGAAAATACAACTTGTGCGGTGAGAGCTCGAGAGTTTCAAATCCATATGCTTGTACGGAAGTGAAGACCTCTATTTATAGACAAGGCCTTAACCCTACGTGCTATACCCTGCGCGACCAAAGGCCTTACCCTGCGCGCCAAATCCTGCGTGCCTGAAGCTCATTTGCACGCCAGACCTTGCGTGCCCCAATTTCCTTTTAACTCTCGTTTTCCTCATAGTCAAATCCTCAATTCTTTCAGATCCAACTCTGAGGGGGGAATTTTGTTGATGACCCTTTTCATCACATTTTCTAAAATAATGGAAAGGGAAATGACTTGGCACAAATTGATTCACCCTTTGAAGAAACATCGAAAAATCGACAAAGGGATGAACAAAGAGAACATTGCCCATAGTTCGCGCAAGTTACATCATGGTCGCGTAGGTATACATACGCGCCTCCTAGTGGTCGTGTAAGTGACTTGCGCGACCTAAGTGATAACCGCCTGGGTCTTCTTCAGCCTATAAATAGACCCCGTGGGCCCCCCATTTGAGGAGGAAGTTTTTTGAAAAACTCATATTTGAGCTCCTGATGCCCTAGTCTCTTCTCAAAGATTCTGAAACACTTATAAAGTATTTTCTTAACTAGAACGGAAGATCTAAAGAGGAGGAGTAAAGCCTAAGTGTTGAAACTCACCAACACTTGCACGACTGAGTGGCCAGCCCTTGAGGGAAATGGCCACACTTGTGTGCCACCTTACTCCTTCAATAGAACTTGCGCGCCTCCCTTATGGAAGAACATCAAGATGATTCTAAAGGAATTGATCAAAGGATCACTCTAGTATACCCTTCTAGTTAACAATCGCGCAAGCACCCATGCATCATGCAGGTATACCTACGTGACTGGACTTGCGCGCCCACGCAGTACTTGTGCGACTCTTAGGACTTGCGCGACCTTACCTTTTTGGGTTCTATTCTTGCCTATTTCATCCCTCTTATTCCATTCCACCTCTCCTATTCAATATTCAGTCTTCAAGACACTCTTCAAATCCATTTATGGCATGATTTCTTGATTTGAATTCCTTATTTGAAAGGAATTCTGTGGAATATCTCTCAAAACCTATTGATTTACACATCTTTATGTCACTAAAGATTGAGATTTCATTCATTCAACCTCATCCTTTAAGATGAGAGAATCCTTAACCTGGGTCTCCTTTTCAGGAATAATCCCCAGTCATAATTCTCAAATTTGGGTATCCTCTTTAGGAGTAAGTCCCAAGTCCCCTAATCTGGGCATCCTCCTTAGGAGTAAGCCCCAATCATACCTCATCCTTTAAGATGAGAGAATCCTTAACCTGTGTCTCCTTTTCAGGAATAATCCCTAGTCATAATCCTCATTAATTTGGGCATCCTCTTTAAGAGTAAGCCCCAAGTCCTCTAATCCGGGCATCCTCCTTAAGAGTAATCCCCAAACCTTAATTCAAAGTTCCCTCCTTAATTATAGGTACCCTTTTCAGGGGTAAATCCCAAATTAAGAGTATAAATCTCCATAAAACACATATACCTTTTATGTACCTTGTTCACCTGGGCATCCTTTTTTAGGAGTAATCCCCAGTCATAAATATGGGCATCCTCTTCAGGAGTAATCCCCAAGTCCCTTAATTTTTTTTAAGTCTCTTAACATGGGAATCTTCTTTAGGAGTAAGCCCCAGTCTTAATTTCTCTTAACCAGCCCTAATTTACCTTTGATCTGAGATTCCTTCTCAAGAGTAAAACCCAATCATAAGTCCTCTCCTAATTTGGGCCTCCTATTAAGGAGTAAAAGTTAGAGTATTCAAATCTCCATGAATCACATATACCTTTATGGACCCTGTTCTTGGATTTCTTCCCTGAAGTAAATCCTAATCTTTATTTATCTGGGCAGTCATACATACATAAGTCCCACATTATTTCTTATGATTACATCTTTCATGGCCCAATTGTCTGATTTTTTTACCAATACCTCTTGTTTCTCACACCGAGAATGACTCACGTGAGATTAGAGTGTAAAAGTAATTATGCCATTATTCTTGGAGCCATCAATCATAAACATCATACTCTCTTACTCAAACTACGGGGGTTCTGATTCCTTTTCTAAAAAAAGGATACGTAGGTAGCCCATTTGTGGGTTCGATCCTAACTCTGAAATAATCTATGTCCTTCTAAATAACAATAAACTTCAAGTGCCCCACTGAGTGGCTTTAAAACCAGCATGGTAATCATAATGACCAAGAGACTTCTATATAAATGTATCGAAGGATACCATTGACTAAGAATCTCTAATAAATACAGATTATTATCTATCGATGAAGAACCTATAATACATATAAAAGATTCTCTAAATTTATTACATATTTAATCATTGATTTTCATATCTGAAGGAAAGCTCATTTTATACTTGGTAATGTAATAAGGATTCACAAACATAACTTAAATCTATAAATAGAGTCTAGGGGTAGACAATAATTCCCCAAAAAAGGTGTGATGAGTCTGACCTCCCATCCTCTCGACCAATGAAAATTCCTAAGCCTAATCAGTCCACAAACTAATGAGCACCTACCTTTAAAAAGTAGGTCCAAATGGATGTGGAATCATTGGATGTTTCCGGTTCTACAAAAAAACCTGTTAGAAACCGATCGGAATGTTTGAACCTTCAATCAAGGTGGTCATCCCCGGATTCCGAGGGAAACAACCACAAAGAACTCACCCAATAGATAATTTCTCTAGTAATGTAAGGCATATTAAACTGTTGCTAGCTTGAGGTCTTGCATCAGGTAATTTCTCTCGTGAGGCCTTAACTTCCAAGAGTCGTATGCAACGACTTTGTATTCCTGTATCAATAATGCTTCTAGGCCAAGGCATGATGCATCATAGAAGATGATATAACCTTAACTTGGTTCTACAAGAATAGGAATCAACATCAAGACAAGACTCCCTTTCTTCTCTTGAAAGGATTTCTCACATGCTTCTGACCATGTGAACATGACACTTTTCTTTATAAGAGTAATAATATATAAAGAAAGACTATAAAAGTATTTTATGAAATGACTATAATATCCAGCCAACCTCAATAATCATCATATATCAAACACATTATTGGGATACTCCCAGGAATCTATAGAACTAACATTTTTAGGGTCAACATATACTCTTGATTATGAAATTATATGGCCTAGAATGTGGACCTTGTCAATTCAAAAGTCGCACTTAGCAAGATTGGCATAATTTTAATTCTCTCTCCCTGTACTCAGAACATTTTCAAGATATTTGGTTTGGTCTTTACGAGTGAGAGAATACACAAAGATTTCTTCCACAGAGACCATGAAAATAGATTCCCAATAGGAGTGGAAAACCCTATTCATTAATGCCATCAAAATGGAAGGTGCATTCGTAATACTAAACATCAAAAAAATATACTCAGACAAACCATAACTGCTACAAAAATATTTATGAGGTATGTATGATGGTATAACTCACACATGATGATAAACCGATCTTAGGCTGATCTTAGAGAACAATTTTTCTCCTCAGAGCTATTCAAAAATATCATATATTTGAGGAATTGGATACAGATTATGTATTGTAATCTAGTTCAACCTTCTGTAATACAGGCATATACAAAGAGTTCCATCCACCTTCATAGAAAAAACAACAGGTGAACCCCAAGATGATGTACTAGGCCATATAAAGCCTTTTTCCACTAATTTCTCTATATGTTTCTTGAGATCTTGAAGATCTGTTAGTACCATCTTGTATAGTGGAATGGAAATTGGAGCTACTACTGGAACAAGCTCAATTGTAAACTCTATCTCTCTCTTAAGAGGTAGTCCAAAAAATTCATCAGGAAATACTTCCCTGAAATAATAAAATATGGGAGGGAAAACAGTTTAAGGAAAACCCTGATCCTCTATGAAAATATTAGCAGTCTAGGCAGTCACTCCACCTAGACCATGATGAATCGGTCTGGATCTCCCAGTCTAGACATTCTACTCACCTTTTAAAAGACAACTGCTACCCTTTGGTGATGTAAAAGAGACCCTACGATGATATCAGTCTAAAAAGTCATGATAGTGGACTAACTAGTCTATCCCGAGAATGGCATCGAAGCTTGTCATCTCAAGAACAAAGAAATTCTATAAGAAAGGGTAACTGCCTGCCTCAAGGGGACAATCCCTGCACTGACGTATTTCTTCCATCCAGACTCCTAATGGTGTGTTGAGGGTCATTACACCATATTGATACATAATCTCTAGTCTGAGACTTTCCACAATAGATACATAAATAAAAGAGTTTTAATCACCCATATCAAACAAGTCATATAAAAAAATAGAGGCCACTAGAATAGTACCTCGTACTATAGATGGTCCCGCAGCCTAATCCTCGGGTATCAGCTATAAATCATGCAACTGATCTGATCCATGACCCTAGGCAACAAATGAACTACCACGATCATGAATAATCTGTTGTTGCTATTTGGGATTAGGGATCATACTTCCACATCCATGACCTCCTCCTCATCCAGACATGTCGGTGCTATTCTAACTTCCCACTTGACACAGCGAAAGAGAACTATCTCCAATAGGTTGAGTGGATGCCGATCCTTTTCCACTCTAAGCTGGTGTAAAGGTCCTAAAAATGCATTGAAGAATACCTATATGACTTCAATCTCAAAACTCTATAGGGTCTCTATCACATTGGGGTATTTTATGCCCTGTTCTTCCACACTAATGACACACCATAGATCTATCAAACTAGATACTCTAGCTGCCACAACCCTGACAATAAACCTCAAAGGAACGTTTCCTGCCTCTAAAAGAACTATTGGATTGATACAGTACAGATCCTTTAAATATGGTACTTGCACTATCCATCTGGTTACACTCAATGAAAAGGGTCTGATCAACTGTTGCAAAAAAGGTGGGAAGGTGAAAGACATTCACCTGAGTTTGGATGGCATACTAGATCTCATCCTCAAAATGTCTAGCACGTGAAACCTCATCACCAGTTAAAATCCATGAAAAGTGATGTAAATCAGTGAAACATTCGGATTATTCCATAACTCACATAGAACCCTGCTCGATATGCATTAACTCTTTGGATCTTTCATCTCTTAGTGCCTGAGGAAAGAACTTATAAGGACCCAACTTTAAACATTAAATAATCTTGAATTAAGTTAATAATTCCTATAGACGATCTATTTATGTTTAGATATTTAGATAATTAGGTCATAACTAATACATGACAACATGAACATTACCTATAGACACTTATACTCAGTGTCCAGTTTTTTCATAAAATAAAAACTCTTAAAATAAAAGAAACATGTTTAGTTCCATGTTTTGAATAGCATGAATTTTCCTTAATCCCATCCATGACCATATTCCACATTAAGTCTTGTGAAAAACATTTCAAAAACTTGGTATGATCATAAAAATCTTAGTGAGGGATACACAAAGAATGAAAACTGTTAGTTTTTCAAAAAAAACTTGTAAACTATGAATACTTTGTCATAAGTAATACTTTTTACATTTATGAAGTAGTAAATACTGTTCACTGAAAAAAACTCATTGATTACCTTTTTGTAACCAAAATATTACCATAAAACATATAAAAATTACAGAAAACATATAAAAGGTAAACATGGGACATAATCATACTTAAAAGGAATAACTATACGGTCGAATTTCACAAATCATTCTTACAAATGGAATAACCATATGGCCAACTTCCATACACAATGCATTGGAGGTTACAACATAACCATCCATACATGGTTTATCATGGAACCACATTTTATTTGTTTTATCATGTAACAACCCATTAAATGTCTATGTACCATTATATAATCATTTCACATAAAAGATTGAAAATATCAATATTTCAGTCATAAAATTTCATTTGAAATCATATGAAATAATTTCCAGATATTGAAATAGTAAATCCACTTTAAAAACCATTTTCAATACTAAAATATTCAAAAGGGTACATGGTAATTATTTTCCATTTAAAAACATCATGACTTTTTAAGGAATCCAAATATGAAATAATGCTTGCGGAGACGGAAAGGTCGTTGTCAACACATACATTAAAAAAATTAATTTTTTCATTTAGTAAAATTATTTGTAGAAAAAAAATTACCTTTAAATGATATTAAAAGTCAAAGGGGTTTATTATACACCATGTAAAAGAAGGAGGTGTATATTATCAAAACATGCCTCAATGAAAGGAGATTAAGACAAAGTCTTTTACATCGAGTCCGAATTGACTCGTTCGTTATTTAATTTCCTGAATAATAAACTCAAGTTAATAACTAATTGATTCATAAAATTTTTCATGTTTATTATTCCTTTTATATCACTTATTACTTTGCTATAACAATTATTTAATTATTTGTGTTCATATCAGACATTTTGTCGATGTTTGGAACTTGATTCAAGAATGAACTTATTATAATTATGAATTTTCCATGTGGTAAAAATTCCATTATATCCAGAATGATATTGATGATTTATATATAATATATATAATATATTTATCTAGTATATATTTTTTTATAATAGTTCATATCATTTGGTTATAAGAAATAAAATTCATCGTTCATGGAGAGAGTAAGCCGTACGTACGCATGACCACTACTTTCATTTATTTTTAATATTTAAAGGAATGAAGACAAAATGATACATAGGTATATTATAACTATAGTATAATATATATGTTATATATGTTATATATGTTCAATAATTTTATCCTTTATACATTCCATGTATAGAATGAATGAGTCATATCACTTTGAAGGGGCGGTAGTCCGCACTTCTTCAAATGAAATTATCGTATTTATACAACATCAAAAGCACAAAGGTATGTTCTAAATGATAATTAAAGAATAATATAGATAAAATAAATACCTTATATATCATATATAATTACATTTTAATCATAATGGCCCCCATAATAGGTGGTAGTAGAAGATTGAACAATCATTATTTCGTGAGGTAGTAGTTCATCGTCCACTGAAACAGTGTGTTCTATACACATTAGGAAGATGTGTGTGTATGTTTAGTTTGAATAATTATAATAAAAAACCTATTATAGTGAGGATAATGGGTTTTTTATATAAAAAAACAATAATAATATCTTAGAGAGTGGATAAGGAAAAAATGGAAAATAACTTGAGAGAAGACGTTACCAAAAATCGAGTAACTTCTTTTGATTTGAGCCAAAGGACTCTCTTGAATTACCTTATGCCTAGGGGAATGTTTCTAGGGGTAATTGATGGATGTTGGTAGCTTATTTGGGTATATTTTGGACAACTAAAAGGGGATCTATAGGTCTGATTAAGGGTTATATGTGGTGTCCTTTTATAGGAGGGAGGAGGGGCACTTTTGGAAAGTTTGAAAGTATTATTTTATTATTAATTTATTTTCGAATTATAATAACACAAAAGTGATAAATTTCGAATATAATAAGAGTATGGGTCTAAATAATCTCATCCAATGGGTCTTCTACAAGTTTATGTCTTAAAATTAGCCTTATCATTTAACTTTAACCCTTAATAAACTAATTGAACTTTTACCATGTCTTCTTGTATATTCATAATATATGGTAACCATAGTTACTATAAAATTATAGGAGACCCCAAAATGGATAATTAATGACATTTTTAACATCATATATATAAGTTTACCAAATCTTATTTTTTTCGGACTATTATATCAATTAATAATATATTAATTGATTTAAAAACTAATTTATATCATTTTTATACTATTCATATCATGTCTTTTTAAAAATACATAAAAACATGATTCATTTGAAAAAAAATAATTAATTAAAATATAAAAAGTCATAATAATCCATAAAATTATTGGATGGCATAAAAAGTTTCAAAATAAATTTATTTTAATATTTATAATCTCATTTATTTAAATCATTAAATAATAAGGTAATCACTACATCACCATTGTGTCAAAAATAAATTCATTTATTTGATGTAAAAAATTATAAATAAAATGACATGATGTAGGAAATAAATTTAAAATTATAATGACTTTTTATATTTGAAAAGATAACTTATATAAACGTGTATAATTTTTTTTTATCAAAAAATACTTTTTAGGTTATATTTTCTTTAACTTCAAAATAAAAGTAATTAAATGTAATTTTCACACACAAGTGGCCCCATGGGGTTCAAAAATCGACCCAAGGATTCCCATGGTCTGACATATCTCATAAAATAGGTTTAGGACATGATTTATGGTAAATTAATATTAATTTTTACCCTTATTTACCAGATTTACCCATTAATCATGGTAAAAACATTTTTTACTGAGGTTACTATTCATAATGTATAAAAATAAAAAATTACCTATTTAAACAATTTGGACCTCATGATTTAAAATAAGGAATCAATTTTTTGAAATTCAAAACATAGAAGTTTCACAAATTAATTTAAAATTAATCCCATTGTCAAAACCAAAAAATGTGTTTTTAAGAATTAAAAACTACCAAAATATTGACATGTGTTTAAGTCCAATTTCAATGTGAAACTGCTTACAATGACCGAAATTGAATTAAATGATTAAAATATAATCTAATTATACTTTTAAACTAATTAACAGGGCTATATAATCATATTAATAAATTATATGAAATGACATTTTTGACAAAAAATGTAGTATTTTTCACTATTCATTAAAAACGAAGTTTATCAGAAAAATACTAAAAATTCAACCAAAGTAAATTTGGATGTCCCGATTCTAAAGAAGAAGTTTATTTTCTCAAATTGAAAATATAAATGTGACAAAAATATATTTAAAAATGGTTCACCATTAAAAGGTGGTAAAACTACCTCTTAAAAATATTAGAGTATTTATGCTTAAAATAAGATTCATTCTCATTTTAAGACTCTAAAATTTATTATAAAAATATAAATAAATTTATCAAACATTTATAATCATAATATGGTTTGTTCTATTCATTCCCGCCAATATAATGGCAAGGCGTTAACTACCATTTAAAATAATAATATTATATTATTAATATTTTTTCAGAATGACTCAGCCTTGTGTGCAACATAAGATTTAGGAGAATACAATTGTTATGTGTTGGGTACTCCATCGAACATAACATCCTGTTTAAAAAAAATTAATATTTAAATCACAAATATTAATAAATATGAAAATGTTATATTCCTTATTTACACGAGACGTTACATCCTTCCCCCTTTTGGAAATTGTGTTTTCACAATTTTATTCACATATCAAATAAGTGGGGGTATTTATCCCTCATAGAATTTTCATATCCTCATGTTTCCTCTTCAAACATATAGTTTTTTTACAAAACCTTTACCTAAGGAATTATATTATTCAGCAACACTTTCTCTCTTTGATCAAGAATCTAGACTAGTTGTTTCTCATAAGAGAGATTCTCTTCCAACTGAACTACCTCTGAACTCTAAACATGATAATGATCATGTAACGCCCCAATTCTAGTTGCCCAGAGTCAGTGCATTATTACATAACATTGGAATGATCACAAGAAAGAACAAGTCTCGAAAGACAGATTAGTTCTGTAGCCTTGGAATAACTAGATATATTCATAAAGATTACATTACATCATAAAGTGAAAACTACTACAACAACATCTTGTCTTCAAATCCCCTCATATTATCCCTAAAGGTCATTCATAAATTTCTTCTTCACATCCTGGGAAAAATAAAAGATTGAAAGGGGTGAGCTCAGATTCTCAGTAAGGATAACAATATAGCAGAAACATTAATAAATATTCATAAACATTTAAGGCAATGTATAACTAAAACAAAAGCCTTTTAAACATGAACTTCAGCATAATATGGAAAATATAAAATGAAATAATTCCACTTACTTATTCACATGGATATTCTACTAGTCTAATAATCACATGAAATATTAATAACCACTTTCATAACGATGGAATGCATAATGCCAGACTATCATAACCACATAGTCAAGGCCTCGTGCCAAGACTACAAATAAGATTTGGTCAAGGCCTTTTGCCAAGACACTAGTTTGTCTCATGAGACCTATTGATGCATCGAGGAGCTATAGTAGGCTCCACCCGTCACTTATTAAGTCCAATGCATTCCTTATATGAACATGTTTAAACAGAACATAAGCATTCGTATTAAAACAAGCATACAAAATGTCAATACTTTAACCACAAACCATGAATGGTATAAAAATAGCACATCCAAATTCAAACATAACTCATTCGATATAATATTGAAGATTGTATTGTATCAGATTAACCTCAATCAAGAATAATTAAGGTTATTGAAAATGATTAAAATCATCATCAAACTATTGAGGGAAATATCCCCCATTTTCATGAAAACATTTAAAAGTCTCACAATTTTTCAAGAAGCAATTTAAAATAGATTTATGAATCAAAGTGTCCCATACCACTTTGAAACTTTTAAAATTAATTTTGATATGAAAACTTTAATGTCCATATAAATAAATCCTTAAAACCATTTTTAAAACATGGACATTAATGTGAATTATTTAGAATAATTAATATTTAAACCATTTTAAAATGATATTTTAGTTAGAGTTCTTAACCAAAAGAAAGACATCTGAATACAAATAATTGAGATAATAAAAACCTTATAATATCATGAGAATAAATGGATTCGTGATTTACTATGTCAAGGTACATTATATACACCATATAAAAGTGATTTTGTGTATAACAACAAAGGAGTCTCAATGGAATGTGAATTGAGATGAAATCTCTCATAAAGGTCGTATCCTTAGGTTAAGGATAAATCAATGACATAATTATGTGTGAAAATATAAATACACTCAATATGATTGGATATTCAGTGTAAAACAATCAAAGGACATTCACATGTATTCATGTAAAAACAACACCAATGGATTGGATGTTTAACTCAACAAATCAAGATTGATTGAAAAATACTCTTATCAAGGTCATACTGATGACTTGAGAATTTATAAATGGAGTTATTATGTGTATCAAAATTATATCCACAGAAAGGGTAGTGTAAATTATGAAATAATAAAATGAATAGTGATTCCACACATAATCTTTGAGTAAAATAATCAATGAAGTATGCGTAAAGCTGAATGAGTGGAAATTGAAATTTCAAATTCCCTTATCAATTTGGTAACATACGAAACATACACAAATGAAAGAAGGATTATAAAATGATGATCTAAATATCCATAAATTAATGTATATTTCAAAATGAATACAATCATGGGCAGTACACACACCACATGAAATAAATAAGTGGTGAACAATGGAAATCTCACGGAATTAAAAGTGGGATAAGAAACCACTTACTTTGTACTTTTTCCTTGGTCGAGGGTAGGTTATCCTCCTGTATAATGGTCAAATAATTGTTATTTAATTATACAAGGATCATATACATTAATATGAAATCATATATGATCTTTTAACATTGTTTTGTTAATGATATCTTAGTATTATCTTCGTTTTGGGTGTTAACTTACTCATTTTATTTTATACGTTTTGTTACATAAGTCTTGTTTTTTATGGGTAGGTTGTATATTATTCATATAAATAATTATTTCAAGTCCTTAAAAATTATTTTTAATCATAAAATGAGAATTATACTTGAATGGATACGATGGGGAATGAATCTCATCACGTTCGTGGAGATGGTAGTACGTACGTATGCACAAGCGACAATATCATTGTTTTGATATTAAAATAATATATAATTGGATGGTATATCATATATACAGAATAATTATGTTTTTATATTTATTATTTACATTAATTAAACATCATTATTATACCCATCCAAATAATAATATATTTAATAACAATTACACCACGACGTGGAGACGGTAAGTCTTACTTACGCACGTATGGTGACTTGTCATTCAAAGGATGGATAGAATACTGAATATGGTTGTAACATATTTATAATAATACCATAGTATATAGGAGATACTATAGTTATTATTTTAGAATGGTAATAACAAAGAAAGAAGATGTTGAAGAAAAAATGAACTTGAAAAAGGGTGGTGAAAACATTACCACTTCTTCGGGTTCTTTCTTTTGATTTGATCAAAAGGGATCCTTAGGTTGGATTTATAATCATACTAAGGCCTATAGGTTTAATTTGTGAATGTTGAGAGAGTATTGTTTCAGGGTTTTTATGAACCAAAAGGCTTTGAAAGTTTTAATAATTGGTTAGAAGTGGTGTCCGTTTATACGGGGAAGGAGGGGAACCTTAAGAAAATCTAGAAATATTATTATATAATAAATTCATATTTGGTTTCTAATGGATAAAAAGTGGATTATTTAAAGGTCAAGGTAGATATAGGTCTAACAACACTCAATAAATAGGGTTTAGATAGTTTTGGGTCACTGAATTAACCTTATCGTTTAGTTTTAACTCTTAGTTAATTAGTTTAACATTTACCGTGTCACTTTGTATTTTTATATTATATAGTTAATAAAAGTACTATATACATCCAAGAGACACCCAAGTGGTCCATTAATGATAAAAATATCATGATGTAAGTCTCTTGGCTGAACCTTATATTTTTAGGAATTTAATATCAATTAATAATATAATATTTGTTTTAAAAACTCTTTTATGCCAATTTTGACACTATTCAATAATTGATTTTTGTTAAAGTCTTAACAACTTTATTAATTCAAAAAAAAATCAATTAAGAAATCCCATAATGTCATATTAAGCAATAAAATTCATGGATTTCATTGAAACTTTCAAATTATATTAATTTTTACATTTATGATACAAATTATTTGATTCTTTCATTAATATGGAAAATACTGGATCATTATTGTATCATAAATAATATTAATTATTAAATGTATAAAAATTATAAATAAAATATCATTATGTATTAAATATTTTTATCTTTATAATTAATATTTATAGTATAAAATACAACATATATAACCCTATGTAAAAATTGTTTTTCTAAAAGATATACGCTTATGTCATTTTTGTATTTATTTTAACTTAATTAATATAAAGTGTCGTTATCACTTACAAGTGGATCCATGGGTTCCAAAATCGACCCAAAGATGCTAATGGTCGGAAATGTATCAACAAATAAGGTTAGGACACGTTTTAGGCTAATTTATTATTATTATAATATTATTTGTTTACCCTTATTTACCGGATTTACCCTTTAACCATGGTAAATAAAATATTTACCGAAGTAATTATTCAAAATGTTTTAAAATAAAAGTTACCTATTTACACAATTTGGATATCCTGATTCCAAATATGGAATCCATTTTTCCAAATTCAAAACACAGCAGTTCCAGAAATTAATTTAAAATTAATTCCCGTTGTTAAAACAAAAAAGCGTGTTTTTTAGAGATAATAACTATCAAAAGAATGGAACTTGTTTATGTCCGGTTTAATTGTGAAATTATGTCCAACGACCAACATTGTATTAAATGGTAAAAATATATTCTAGATATACTTTAAAACCACTCAAATTCATAATTTAACACTGTTAATTATTTCGATTAAAAAATTTGTTTTTAATTAAAATTTATTAATTTTCACTATTCATCAAAATATAAAAGTTATCTTAAAAGTACCAAAATTTCAACCTAGGATAATTTCGATATTCCAAATCCAAAAATGAAGTCCATTTTGAGAGATAAAATTTATAAAATTTTAATAAGTGGGTATTACTATTCATAACGGCTATTTTGATTGGTCGAGGTGTGTTAGAACTCGAAGTTGCGTCAAACACGTGCTACTATTTTAATCAAAGAGAAGTGTACCGTGGAATCTTGGGGTGTTACATTATACCATCCTTCAATAAATTTCGTCCTCAAAATTTTTAAAATTGGGCTTTGGAGTGTAATGGAAAGTCCCATATTAGAAAAAGATTCAACAAAACTATCACTTTAAAAGAAAGAATGAGAAGTACAAAGGTCACCCGAGATAACCTATACTAGGATTACATGTAGAAAAACATGGATATGGGTGATAAAAGAAGTTTCAATTTATATGAATAGGGATAGAAAACATGATCATGATAAAGTTAACAACAAGGAAACCACAAACATGTGATGGGACAAACGGTCATTAGTTTCCTAGTAGGAAAATTAAACGGGCAACATTTTTTTTTGTTTTAAGTTATATTACATAATGATGAGGAATTAATTTAGGTGATTGACTAAGAAAATAAAGAGATATACTTAATTTTTATGTAGAGTTTCATTATTTTACAAATTTCCACCACTAACTCATTTTTTTTAAAATGATGAGTATTCAAGAAGACTTGGTCACACTGGAAGATCTAGATTAAACTTATACAGAATCACATGATCCACTAAGGATATACTATATATTTACATTGTATTTAGAGATTAATCAAAACCAAAATAGTTAGTACAAGATCTGATGATCCCCCAAAAGGATATTCCTTTAGAGAAATAAACACTAATCTTAATTTCTAAAATCAATACCCTAAAGTTAAATAAAAACCATTCAATAAACAATTGTCCTTAAAATCCTTCAATATAATCCAAAATAATATTGAAACCCAAAAATTAGAAGAATTTGAATATGTAGTCTTCCATGTTAAATTGTATCTCCAAATGACATCAACTACTCTAAAAGTTACATACTTAAAAGTAATTAACCTAATAACATATTCTCTATTTTAGGTTAATCATTTCCATAAATAACCCAAATCACTATAAATCCACAATTAAAATGTAGATAAAAATAAATGATTACTCCTCAAATGAAACCCCATAGTATTCTATTTTCCTTGGGCATATAGTGTTCCCAACAAAGCGAACATCTTCCAAAATAACATTTATCACTTAATCACCAAATCATTTTCCTATACTAAGGGTATTCATTTGATAAGACATAAAAACCTAAATAAACTTATTATTGATCAAAAAATTATTTAACTAAAAATAATTAGTCTCACTAACCAGGGAGTTCACGTAGTCCAGTGGTAGGCGATAAATCCCAATCGCACTTTGGTTGTGGGTTCAATTCCCACAGATTTGTCCAATACGACGAGTTGTCACACGGTCTGCGAGTTGTCCTTTTTCAAAAACTATATTTTATAACATTACAAAAATTAGATAAATTACTCAAAATAACCATAACATAATTTTAACTAGAAATGTTATCTCATACCTAGAATTTTTCTCCCAAAATATAATAACTTGTAATTGCCTCAAACCCAATGATCATATAAAACCAAATGGTTATTTATAACTATATCCAGAAGGGAGAAGATAAGATTTCCTCAAATATCATTCTCACATGGAAAACTATAGGGTTAAAAATACAAGAGAAAATTATTCCAAAGTAATCCCATCAACAAGGAGCACTAATACATGTAAACATTTCTCCAACCATTTATTTCCACATAGCATCTTCTTTGAACAAGAAAATATCCTATAGAATAGGGAATTCACTCAGGTAATGGCCAAGTCCCATACATTTACCGCAAATGACTGTAAATGGATTCTTGGGACTGTTTTTTTCCTTCCATATTACTCTTCATTTTTCCTCGTCAATTATTCACTTTATGTCCTTCTTTCCCGCACTTAAAGCATTTATTTGTTCCATTGAGACACTTTCCTGGGTGTCTCCTTCCACATTTCCTTCATGATGGAAATTTAGGACTCTTTTCTCCATGTTCTCCACTGCTGGAGCTCTTATCATCATCACCTTTCTCTTCTTTGTTGAGTCCTGGAGTTGGTTAATATATTTCTTGTTGATCATATTTTTGGAAACCTGATTTGGAATGAACATAATATATTTTATGCCTATCAACATTCCATTTTTTTCTCATTTCCACCACCATTCCCACCTTGTACATCATTCTCAAAGTTACTATTACTTCCTTAGACTCCATCCATTGACTAAAACCAGAAAGCATTGTGTGAGTAACAATAGACATAAAATCATTTAGAGAATATCATGACACCATATTCTCAATTTGAAACACCTTAGGATTTAACAAGGTAATTTATTCTCATATTATATCAAAATACTTAAAATTGGTTTGTAAAAAAATGTAAATTATCCTAAGAATATCCCCCGGGAATGTCGTAACCAAGAGTGCAGCAAGGCCCGTTGTCGTGCACCAATTCCCATTCGAGTCTAGCTCAAGGCGGGTTTTTTGGGTTTTACCCCTAGGTACATCTGTGCCAGAGCCACCTCTACCTGCTCATATCTAGACAGGGATGTAATTCTTGGAAAACTCACAAAATCTATACAATACCAAAATTCTAGGAAGTTCTTTTATATTAATCCTCAATGTCTATCTTAGGGTTATGTGCTCTAATCCGAGTTTATCTAAATCTAGTTTCCATGGTTTGTACTAAACTTTCTTTGATACCAACTATAACTCCCCGACCCCAGTTGCCCAGAGTTGGTGCATTATTACATAACATTGGCATGATCACAAGAAATATCAAGTCTTGAAAGGTCGATTAGTTTAGTATACTTGGTATAACTAGATACATTCATAAAGTTTACATTACATCATAAAGTGAAAACTACTACAACAACATCTTGTCTTCATATCCCCTCATATTATCCCTGCAGGTCATTCATAAATTACTTCTTCACATCCTGGGAGAAATAAAATATTGAAAGGGGTGAGCTCAGATGCTCAGTAAGGATAACAATATAGTGGAAACATTCATAAATAAGCATAAACATTTAAGGTAGTGTATAAATAATAAAAAAGCCCTTCAAACCTGAACTTAATCATAATATGGAAAATATAAAATGAAATGATTCCATTTAATTATTCACATGAATATTCTACTAGTCAAATAATCACATGAAATATCAATAACCACTTTCATAATGATTGAATGCATAATTCCAGACTATCATAACCCCATAGTCAAGGCCTCGTGCCAAGACTACAAATAAGATTTTGTCAAGGCCTTGTTCCAAGACACTAGTTTTTTTTCATGAGACCTACCGATGCATCGAGGAGATATAGATGGCTCCACCTGTCACTTACTAATTCCAATTCATTCCTCATATGAACATGTTTAAATAGAACATAAACATTAATATTAAAACTAGCATACAAAATGTCAATACTTTAACCACAAACCATGAATGGTATAAAAATCGCACATCCACAGTCAACCATAACTCATTCGATACAATATGGAATATTTTATTTTATCAGATTAACCTCAATCGAGAATAATGAAGTATATTGACATAGATTAAAATCATCATCAAACTATTGAGAGAAATATCCCCCATTTTTGTGAAAACATTTAAAAGTCACACTATTTGTCAAGAAGCCATTTAAAATAGATTTTTGAATCAAAGTGTCTCATACCACTTTGAAACTTTTAAAATGAATTTTTATTTGGAAACATTAATGTCCATATAAATAAATCCTTAAAACCATTTTTAAAACATGGACATTAATGAGAAAGATTTAGAATAATAAATCTTTAAAAAAATTTATAATGATATTTTAGTTAGAGTTCGTAACAAAAATAGAGACACTTGAATACAAATAATTGAGTTAATAAAAACCTTGTATTATCTTGAGAATAAATGGATTCATGATATACTATGTCAAGGTACATTATATACACCATATAAAAGTGATTTGGTGTATAACAACAAAGGAGTCTCAATGGAATGTGAATTGAGATGAAATATCTCATAATGGTCGTATCCTTAGGTTAAGGATAAATCAACGACATAATTATGTCTGAAAATATAAATACACTAATATGATGGGATATTCAGTGTAAAACAATCAAAGTACATTCACACATATTCTTGTAAAAACAACACCAATGGATTGTATGTTTAACTAAACAAATAAAGATTGAGTAAAAATTACTCTTATCAAGTTCATACTGATGAATTGAGAATTTATCAATGGAGTGATTATGTGTATCAAAATTATATCCACAGAAAGGGGAGTGGAAATTACGAAATAATAAAATGAATAGTGATTCAAGACATAATCTTTGAGTAAAATAATCAATGAAATATGCGTATAGCCGAATGAGTGGAAATTGAAATTTCAAATTACCTTATCGATTTAGTAACATACGAAACATACAACCATGAAAGAAGAATCATAAAATTATGATGTAAATATCCACAAATTAAATTATATTAGACAATTAATACAATCTTGAGAAGTACACACACCACATGCAATAAATAAATGGTGAACAATGGAAATCTCGCGGAATTAAAAGTGAGATAAGAAACCCCTTACTTTGTACTTTTTCTTGGTAGAGGGTAGGTTAGCCTCCTGTATAATGGTCAAATAATTTTAATTTAATTATAAAATGATCATATACATTAATATGATGTCATATATGATCTTTTAACATTGTTTTGTAAATGATATCTTAGTATTGTCGTCGTTTCGGGTGTTAACTTACTCGTTTTATTTTATATGTTTTGTTACATAAGTAGTGTTTGTTATGGGTAGGTTGTATATTATTCATATACATAATGATTCCAAGTCCTTAAACATTATTTTTAATTATCAAATGAGGATTATACTTGAATGAATACAATGGGGAATGAATCCCATCGCGTTCATGGAGACGGTAGTCCGTACGTACGCACGAGCGACAATATCATTCTTTTGATATTAAAATAATATATAATTGGATGGTATATCATATATACAGAATCATTATCATGTTATATATATTATTTACATGAATTACACAACATTATTATACCCATCCAAATAATAATATATTGAATAACAATTACACCATGACGTGGAAACGGTAAGCCGTACGTACACACGTTTGGTGACATGTCATTCAAAGGATAGATAGCATAGTTAATATGGTTGTACCATATTTATAATAATATCAAAGTATATATCAGATACAAGAGTTATTATTTTAGAATGGTTATAACAAAGAAAGAAGAAGTTGAAGAAGAAATGAACTTGAAAAAGGGTGGTGAAAACATTACCTCTTCTTCGGGTTCTTCCTTTTGATTTGATCAAAAGGTATCCTTAGGTTGGCTTTCTGATCAAAATAAGGCCTCTATGTTGAAGTGAGGGAAGTTGAGAAAGTATTTGGGTAGGGTTTTTCTGAACAAAAAGGCTTTGAAAGTGTGAAGAATTGGTTATAAGTAGTGTCCTTTTATAAGGGGGAGGAGGGGCACCTTAGGAAAATCTAGAAATATTATTTTATAATAAATTAATATTCGGTTTATAATGGCTCCAAAGTGGATTATTTAAAGTGTAAGGTGGTTATAGGTCAAAAAACACTCAACCAATATGTTTTAGACAGGTTTGGGTCACTAAATTAACCTTATCATTTAGTTTTAACTCTTAGTTAATTAGTTTAACATTTACCATGTCACTTTGTATTTTTATATTATATAGTTAATAAACATACTATATACATCCAAGATACCCCCAAGTGGTCCATTAATGATACACCTATCATGATATCAGTCTCTCAGCCGAACATTAGATTTTTAGGAATTTAATATCAATTAATAATATAATATTTGTTTTAAAAACTCTTTTATGTCAATTTTGACACTATTCAATAATTAATTTTTGTTAAAGTCGTAACAACTTTATTAATTAGAAACAAATTAATTTAAGAAATACCATAATGTCATATTAAGCAATAAAATTCATGTATTTCATCAAAAACATTCAAATTATATTAATTTTTACATTTATAATACCAATTATTTGATTCTTTCATTAATAAGAAAAATAATGCATCATTATTGTGTCATAAATAATATTAATTATTACATTTATAAAAATTATAAATAAACTATCCTTATGTAGGAAATCTCATTATATTTATAATTAATATTTATAGTCTAAAATACAACATATACAACCCTATGTAAAAAAATTTTTTCTAAAAGATATACGCTTATCTAATTTTTGTATTTATTTTAACTAAATTAATATAAAGTGTCATTATCACTTACAATTAGATCCATGGGGTCCCAAAATCGACCCAAAGATGCCCATAGTCGGAAATGTATCAAACAATAAGGTTAGGACACATTTTAGGGTAATTTATTATTATTATAGTATTATTTGTTTACCCTTATTTACCAGATTTACCCTTTAACCATAGTAAATATTATATTAACCGAAATAATTATTCAAAATGTTTAAAAATAAAAGTTACCTACTTACAAAATTTGGATATACTGATTCCAAATATGGAATCCATTTTTCCAAATTCAAAATACAGAAGTGGTAAAAATTAATTAAAAATTAATTCCCGTTGTTAAAACAAAAAGCGTGTTTTTAAGAGATAATAACTATCAAAAGATTGTCACTTGTTTATGTCTGGTTTAATTGTGAAATTATGTACAATGACCAACATTGTATTAAATGGTAAAAATATATTCTAGATATACTTTAAAACCACTCAAATTCATAATTTATCACTATTAATTATTTCGATTAAAAAAGTTGTTTTTAATTAAAATTTAGTAATTTTCACTATTCATCAAAATATAAAAGTTACCCGAAAAGTATCAAAATTTCACGCTAGTATAATTTCAATATTCCAAATCCAAAAATTAATTCCATTTTGAGTGATAAAATTTATAAAATTTCAAAAAGTGGGTATTACTATTCATAACAGCTACTTTGATTGGTCGAGGTGTGTTAGAACTCGAAGTTGCGTACAACACGTGCTACTGTTTTAATCAAAGAGAAGCGTACCATGGAAGCTTGGGCTGTTATAGATCTGGAATGTAGTTTCTCAACATTGAAACATGAAACCCATTGTATACCTGGGATAATAATGGGGGGGGGGTAAAGCCACTCTGTATAAAACTGTTTCAAATTTCTCTTGGATTTTGTAGGGTCTAATGAACCTCGGACTTAGCTTTCCCTTCTTAACAAAATGTATCATACTTTTCAATGGAGAAACTTTGAGAATGACATGATCACCTACCTAAAAAGAAGGATCCTTCTTTTTCTTATTCTTTAAAACTTTTCTGCCTGCTCTAAGATGTTCTCATGTGCTTCTGAATTAACTGAAATTTCTCTACAATCTCTTCCACCAATTCTCATCCCATCAACTTTCTTTCACATAAATCATCCCAAAAAGCTAGAGTTTGACACCGCTTTCTATATAATTCCTCAAATGGATCCATCTATATACTGGAATGAAAAATTTTATTATAAGGAAACTCAACCAAAGAAAGATGTTGGTCCAAACATCCTTGGTAATCCATTGAATAAGCACATAACATATCTTACAATGGCTAAATTGTTCATTCTAACTGCCCATATGATTGAGGATGAAAAGTTGTAATAAAATTTAATTTAGTACCCAATGTCTTCTAAAGTCCCTTATAAAAGTTAGAAGTGAATCTGGGATCACGATCAGATACAATGGATAGAGGAACACTATGTAACCTGACTATCTCTTTAACATACATCCAAGAAAGTTAATCTAGAGAAAATGTATCTAAAATAGGAACGAAATTAGCAGATTTATTCAATAGATCAACCATAACCTAGATTGAATTATTACTTAAAGATGTCTTTGGTAATCCCACAACTAATTCCATGGATATATTTTCCCATTTTCCACTCTAGAACAGGTAAAGAATGAATCATCCCTTTCAGAAACTATCACTATGCTTTAAACTATCGACAAGTCAAACACTTCCCAGAAATGTTAGAAATATCTATTTTCATTCCATCCCACTAGTAATACTTTCGATGATCTCTGTACATCTTAGTGCTACATGGATGAACTAAAATTGGAGAACTATGAGCTTCACATAACAACTATTTATTCAACTATGAATCACAAGGCATACATAATCTCTTCCCAAATATTAGAACACAATCATTATAAATGTTAAATTCAGGAAACTTAACCTTATGAATCAACTCTACCTTTTTCTGCAACTCACTATCTTCCTTCTGTGCTTTCATAATTCTGTCTGATAGAGATGATATTATTAACACCTAAAACAAACCAGAGGGATCTCCTGTACCAAAAAAATTTATGCCAACGTTCATCAAATCGATAATCAAAGGATCTTGTTCCATATGTAACATGGTTAATGTAGCATTACTTTTTCAATTAAAAGCATCAGTCACTTTATTTGCTTTTCTGGGATGGTAATGAATATGGAAATCATAATCCTTTATTTATAGCCATTTCCTCTGTCTCATGTTTAGATCTTTATGAGTGAATATATACTTCAAACATTTGTGGTTAGTGTATATTCCACACTTTACTCTATAAAAATGATGCGTCCAAATTTTTAATGTAAAAACAACTATAGATAATTCCAAATCATGTGTAGGGTAATTTAACTCATGAATTTTAAACTAACATGAAACATAAGAAATTACCTAATCATTATTCAATAGGACACAACCAAGTCCTTTCAACAAAGTATCACATTAAATAAAAAATTTATCATTTCTGTAAGGTAAGGCTAAAACTAGAGCATTCAGCAATCTTTTTTCCAATTCCTAAAAACAATCATCACATTATTCTATCCAGATAAAATTTTCACCTTTTCAAGTTAACATAGTCATTGGTCTAGATAAACATGAAAAATTCTCCAAAAACCTTATGTAATAGCCAAAAAAATCAACAAAACTACAAATATCCATTATATTTGTTGGTCTTGGCCATTCTTCAATAATTTTTTTTGAAAGATCAACATTTATTCCATTTTTTAAAACAATATAACCAAGGAATGAAATTTGTTGTAACCAAAACCCAAACTTTATTAATTTCACATACAATTTATTTTCTTTGAAGTTTTTCAATACAACACTTAAATTAATTTCATGTTCCTTTTAGTTTTGGAATATACAAAAATGTTATCAATAAACATAACCACAAACTTATTCAAGAACTAATAGAAAATTCTATTCATAAGATCCATGAATACAGTAGGTGCATCGGTTAACCCAAAATGTATAACTAAAAATTCATAATGGCCATATCTAGTACAAAACATGATCTTTAGAATGTCTTCTTCCTTTAATTTCAACTGATGGTACCCCTACCTCAAGTCAATATTTGAATAATACTTATCTCCCTAGAGATGATCAAAAAAATCATTGATATAAGGCAAAGATACTTGTTCTAAATAGTGATATTATTCAAGGCTCTATACTCAATGAAAATTCTCATTGAACCATCATTCTATTTTTAAAGGTAGGAGAACCCCATGGTGATGTGCTATGTCAAATTAAACCTTTATCTAACACTCTTGCAATTGATTATTTAACTCTAAAAGTTCAATTTAAGCCATTAGATAAGTGGGTTTTGAAATTAGATTAACATCAAGAACTAAGTTAACAGTAAATTCAACTTCCTGGTCATGTATAATACTAGGCAACTCATCAGAAAAAAAATCAAGATACTCATTTACTATTGGCACATCATTAATCTGAATAGCTCCTTTGTTTTCAACAATATGTGCATGGTAACATTCATTTCCATATTTTACTAGTTTCACATCTCCCTAAAATGTTATCCAATATATGTGTTTATTATTTTACAAAAAATGAATGTCTTTCTGAAAATAAACCTCTTCAGATCTACAGTCAATCTTAGCATGGTAAACTAAAATCCAATCCATTCCCGAAATAATATCAAACTCTACTAGAGGAAAAATCACAAGGTTTTCAGGTAATTGTTTTCTAGAATTAAGGATAGGAAGATTCTTATATTATCTTTTTTCCTGAAAATGTTCCCAAGGTGTTTTTTCCACATGTTCAAGATTCATATCCTGAGATGGAATTATCAATTTAATAGAAAATATCTCAGAAATGAAAGAATAGATAGACCCTAAATCAAACATTACATTGGAATAATACAGAAAAACAAATTACCTTATACCACTTCATTTGATGTCCCCACATCAACTGTATTAGTATAAAAAGATTTTTTCCCCACCCTTCTACTTTTGATCTATCTGGTTTCCACCCTAGGTGAACAACTTTGGACACACATTGGCATAATTCCAAAACTCATTGAAACTAAAACATCATACCTATAGCTTTTCATTTTCTACTTGATCACCATCCTTACAGTTACGACCAATATGAATAGTCTTACCACACCAAAATCACTTTCCAAATTTTGAGAGACATTCTTAAAGATTATTTTTACCACACTTCTTACAAGATGGAAATTTATTTTTCTTACTTCTAGAATTATTTCCTGAATACTTTCCCTTTTCCTTCCAACTAGAACTCTTCTTTTTCTTTCTCTCATTGAACACCTAATCATAAAAAAACTCCATTTATACATTCTCAGCACTACTGATAATTTTCTCATAGATTTTGAAATCACGAGAGGTTAATGCTCCTCGATATCGTGCATTCAGTCCTGAGTAAAATCTATTTATCTTACTAAAATGATCTCGGATGAAACTTGGAGCATACCTTGTCGGTCGAGTCAACTTTCCTTTGTAAGCATCCACTAAATCATCCCCTACCTCAATTCCAAGAATTTGTTTCCCATCCTAAGTCAAACCGCCTTAGGAAGATATTTCTCAATAAACATACCTTTGAATTTGTCCCAACCAAGAGCATCGATCTCCTCACAGTCCCTAATATTTTTAACCATCAACCACCACTGATCTTCTTCTCCTTAAAAATGTTAAATAGTAAGACTAACCTTTTGATTTTTTTTAAACCCAAGACATCAAAAATCTTTTCCATTTCTTTCATCCACCCTTCAGGTAAGATGATCCTCTAAATAATGGGGGGGGGTTGTTGCCTCATAAAATGCTCCACTATATAAATATTACTATGGGGTTGATCTGGTGGATCTCATGCATGGATACCATCTCTATTTATGCCTGATTCAACTGATCCATACCTACAAAAAACCGTTCAGTTCTGATTTCGACCATCTCAACATGTTGATTTAGAAGGCTATTCTCCTCTGTATGACTTCCTAGCACTACTAACCTAATTTCTATGTGGAAAACCATTATGAAAAACCATATCTTAGATGAAGCAACATGATAATATGCAAATTATTTATCATTTCAATTTGACCATAATATAAAAATCATTTATGGATATTCTACTAACAAATTCCTAACTCCTAAAGTTATCCAAACCGACCTTAGATACCAACTATAAGTCTCATGCCTTAAACATTACATATTATTGAATTAAGTTAATAATTAACATTGAGGATATTTTCAAGTTTATAGATTTTGATAATTAGGTCCTAACTTATACATAGAAACTTGAATATTACATTAATAAACTTCTACTCAGTATTCATTTTTTCATAAAATAAAAACTCTTAAAAGAAAAGAAACATGTTTAGTTCCATGTTTTGAATAACATGAATTTTCATTGATCCCATCCCTGACCCTATTACACTTTAATTCATTTTTAAAACATTTAAAAAACCTAGTATTAGCATAAAAATATTATTAAGGGATACGAAAATAATGAAAATTGTTAGTTTTTCAAAACAACATGTAAACCATGAATTCTTTGTCAAAAGTAGTATTTTTTACATTTATGAAGTTGTAAATAATCTTCACTGGAAAATCTCATTTCTTGCCTTTTTGTAACCAAAATATTACCACAAAACCCCTAGAAATCACAAATAAAATATAAAAGGTAAACTTAAGATGTAATCATACATAAATGGAATAACCATATTGTTGACTTCCACAAATCATTCTTACAAATGGAATAACCATATAGAAAAATTCCATAGAAAATTCATTGGAGGTTATAAAATAACCACATATCCTTGGTTTTACATGGAACCACCCATCATTTGGTTTATCACGTAACCACACATCAAATGTCCAACTACCATTACATAATCATCTCACATAAAAGATTGAAAATATCAACATTTCAGTTATAAAATTTCATTTGATATCACCAGAAATAATTTCAGGATATTAAAATAGTAAATCCAATTTCAAAACCATTTTCAATACTAAAATATGTAAAAGGGGTACAAGGTAATTATTTTCCATTTAAAAACATCATTACTTTTTAAGGAATCCAAATATCAAATAATGCTCGCGGCAGCCGAAAGGTCGTTGTCACCAAATACAATACAAGCATTAAGTTTCTCATTTAGGAAAATGATTCATAGAAAAAATATTCCCTTTGAATGATATTAAAATTCAAAGGGGTTTATTATACACCGTGTAAAACAAGGAGGTGTATATTATCAAAACATGACTTATTGAAAGGAGATTGAGACAAAGTCCATTACCTTGAGTCTGACTTGACTTGTTCGTTATTTAAATTATTGAATAATAAACTTAAGTTAATTTATAATTGATTTAGAAAAAATTTCATGTTTATTATTCCTTTTATATCACTTAATACCATTCTATAACAATTATTTAATTATTTGATTTCATATTGGACATTTTTTCGATGTTCGGAACATGAGTAAAAAATGAGCTCGTTATAATTACAAATTGTCCATGTGGTAAAAATTACATTATCGTTATAATGATATTAATTATTTATAGATCATATATATCCAGTATATATGTATTTTTAATAGTCCGTATCATTTTTATTTAATAAATAAAATGCACTGTTCATGGAGACGGTAAGCCGTACATACACATGAACACTACTTTCATTTATTTTTCAGATTTAAAGGAATGAAAACTAAATGATACAAAGGTATATTATATTTAAAGTATATTATATATGTTATATATGTGACATAAGTTCAATAATTTCATCCTTTATACATTCAATGTATAGCATGAACGAGTCATATTACTTTGAGGGGGCTGTAGTACGCATTTCCTCAAATGAAATTATCAATGTATACAACAAAAAAATCCTAAAGGTATGTTCTAAATGAGAATTAAATAATAATATAGATAAACTAAATATCATATATATCATATATAATTACAGTTTCATCATAATTTCCACCATAATAGGTGGTAGGAGAAGATTGAATAATCATCATTTCATGAGGCAGTTGTTCACTGTCCACAGAAACAATGTGTTCTATACCCATTAGACGCATGTGTATGTAAGTGTAGTTGGAATAATTATCATAAATAAACCCAGTATATTAAGTATAATGGTTTTTTATATAAAATAATAATAATAAGAGAATAGGGAGTGGAGAAGAAAAAGTAATGGAAAGTAACTTGAGAGAAGACGTTACCACAAATCAGGTAACTTCTTTTGATTTGAGCCGAAGGGCTCTATTGAATAGCCTTCTGCCTAGGGTAATTATTCTAGGAGGAAGGGAAAGATGTTGGTAGCTTATTTGGTATGAGTTATGATGACGCAAGTGGGATTTAGAGGTGTGAGTAAGGGTTATAGGTGGTGTCCTTTTATAAAAGGGAGGAGGGGCACTTTAGGAATGTTTGAAAGTATTATTTTATTATTAATTGATTTTCAATTTCTAATAACAAAAAAGTGATACATTTTGAAGATAATTTGAGGATGGGTCTAAATACTATCATCAAATGGGTCTTATAAAACTTTAGGTCTTACAATTAACCTTATAACGTAACCACCAATCATTTGGTTTATCACGTAACCACCCGTCAAATGTCCAAGTACCAATATATAATCGTCTCACATAAAAGATGTGAAATATCAATATTTCAATCAAATGAAATAGTTTCAAGATATTGAAATAGTAATTTCACTTTCAAAACCATTTTAACTACCAAAATATTTAAAAAGGGAACATGGTAATTATTTTCCATTTAAACACATCATTGCTTGTTATGGAAGCAAAATATCAAATAATGCTTGCGGTGGTGGAATGGTCATTGTCACCGCATAAATTAAAAATATTCCTCTCATCATTTAGAAAAACTCTTCATAGAAAAAAGAGTCACTTTAAATGAAATTAAAAGTTAAAGGGGTTTATTATACTCCATGTAAAATAAGGAGGTATATATTATCAAAACATGCATCAATGAAAGGAGATTGAGACAAAGTCCCTTACCTCAAGTTTGACTTGACTCGTTCATTCTTTAATTTCATGAATAATAAATTTAAGATAATTTATACTTGATTTATAACCTTTTTCAATATTATTATACCTTTTATATCACTTATTTCCTTGCTATAAAAATTATTTAATTATTTGAGTTCATATCCAACATTTTGTTGATGTTCAGGACATGAGTAAAAAATGAACTTGTTATAATTAAACATTTTTCATGTGGTAAAAAGTACATTATATCCATAATTATATTCATGATTTAGATATCATATATATCCATTATATATGTATTATAGTAGTCCATAGCATTTGGATATAGTAAATGAAATACACCGTTAATGGAGACGGTAAGTCGTACGTACGCATAAACGCTACTTTCATTTTTTCATATTTAAAAGAATGAAAACTAAATGATATATATGAGTATTATAATTCCAGAATAATATATATGTTATATATTTTACATAAGTTTATTAATTATATCCTTTATACATTCCATGTATATCATGAACAAGTCATATCACTTTGAGGGGGCGGTAGTCCGCAATTCCTCAAATGAAATTATCATATTTATACAATATGAAAAGAATAAAGGTATATTATAAATTAGAATTATATAAGTATATAGATAAAATAAATATCATATATATCATATAAAATTATATTTATATCATAATGGTCACCATAAGAGTTGGTAGGAGAAGATTGAACAATCGTCATTTCGTAAGGAAGTAGTTTACCGTCCACAAAAAAAATTATGTTCTATACCAATTAGATGGAGGTGTGTGTAAGTGTAGTTATAATAATTCTCATAAAAAAAAACTAGTATATTTAGGATACTGGTTTTTTTATATCAAAAATGAATAATAATATCATAGAGAGTTGACAAGGAAAAATAATGGAAAGGAACTTGAGAGTAGACGTTGCCTCAAGTCAGGTAACTTATTTTGATTTGATCCAAAGGGCTCTCTTGAACTGTCTTCTTACTAAGGGAAGTTTTGTAGAAGGAATGGAGGGATTTTGGGATCTTATTTGGTTAGATTTTGGATGATAAAAGGTGGATTGATAGGTGTGATTAAGGGTTATAGGTGGTGTCCTTTTATAAGAGGGAGGAGGGGCACTTTAGGAAAGTTTGAAAGTATTATTTTATTATTAATTGAATTTATAATTATAATAGAAACAAAGTAATATATTTAGAATATCAGATGAGGATGGGTAGAAATAATATATTCCAATGTGTTTTAGGAATTTTTAGGTCATAAACCTAACCTTATCTTTTAGATTTAACCCTTAGTAAACTAATTTAACTTTTACCATGTCTTCTTCTATATTCATAATATATAGTTACCATAGTTACTATAAAATGACAAGAGATACCAAAATGGATCATTAATGAAAATTTTAACATCATATATGTCAGTTGGCCTAATATTATATTTTCAGGACTATTATATTATTCAATAAAATATTAATTAATTTAAAAACTCATTTATGTCAATTTTTATACTATTCATATCATGAATTTTTAAAAATCAATAACGACTTTATTTATTGAAATAAACATTATTAATTAAAATATAAAAATTCATAGGAATCCATAAAATTATTGGATGGTATAAAAAGTTTCAAAATAAATTTATTTTAATATTTTTAATCTCATTTATTTAAATCATTCATTAATAATGTAATCACTACATCACAATTGTGTCATAAATAAATTTATTTATTTGATGTAAAAAATTATAAATAAAATACCATGATTTAGGAAATATTTTTAGATTTCTAATTACTATTTATAGTCTAAAATTTAACTTATATAACCCCATATAATTTTTTTTACCAAAATATTCATGTTTAGGTTATATTTTCCATAACTTTAAATTAAAAGTAATCAAATGTCATTTTCACACTCAAGTGGCTCCATGGGTTCCTCAAATAGACCCAAGGATTCCCATGGTTGGAAGTATCTCATAAAATGGGGTTAGTACATGTGTTAGGGTAATTTAATATAATTATAATATTATTTTTACCCTTATTTACCAGATTTACCCTTTAACTATGGTAAATAAAATATTTACTAAAGTTACTATTCCTAATGTATAAAAATAAAAGTTACCTATTGATATAATTTGAACCTAATAATTCTAAATATGGAATCCATTTTTTCAAATTCAAAACACAAAATTTCCAGAAATTAATTTAAAATTAATTCCCATTGTCAAAACCAAAAATATTGTTTTTAAGAAGTAAAAACTACCAAAAGATTGACATGTGTTTATGTCCAATTTCAAACTAAAATTACTTCAGCCAAAAAAATTGGATTACATTATAATAATATAATCTAATTATACTTTAAATCCTGTTAAAATAACAATATAACCATATAAATAAATTAGATAAAAAGACAGTTTTAACTTAAAATGCAGTATTTTCAATATTCATTAAAAAATGAAAATTATCTGGAAAATACAAAAAAAATTCCAAAAGTAAATTTTTTTGTCCTACTTCTAAATAAGAAGTTTATTTTTTCAAATTGAACATATAAAAGTTACAAAAACAATATTTAAAAAGGGTTCGCTGTCAAAAGGCGGTAAACCTATCTCTTAAAAATATTATAGTATTTATACTTAAAATTGGATTCATTCTCATTTTAAGCCTCTAAAATTTGTTGGATAAATTTAAAGACATTTAACAAACATGTATAATTATAATATGGTTAGTTCTTTTCATTCCCGATAATACAACAGTTAGGCATTAACAACCATTTAAAACAATAATATAATAATATTATTATTTTTCTCAGTATGACTCATACTTGTGTGCAACATAAGATTTAAAAGAAACCAATTGTTCTGTGTTGGGTACGACATCAAAAATAGAACCCCATTTAAAATAAAATTAATATTTAACACACAAATATTAATAAATATTAAATTTTCATATTCCTTATTTACCTGGGATGTTACAGAATTGATCATAGAAAGCAGTCTAAAAATCAGCCAAAAACATTCCATGATGATGACCAGCCTGGGGGACGACATGTAACACCCCAAGATTCCATGGTACACTTCTCTTTGAATAATATAGTAGCGTGTTTTGTACGCAACTTCGATTTCTAACTCACCACAACCAATCTAGCCGTTATGAATAGTAATACCCACTTTTTGAAATTTTATAAATTTTATCTTTCAAAATGGACTTTATTTTTGGATTCACAATATCAAAAATATCTTAGGGTGAATTTTTGTTACTTTTCTGATAATTTTCATATTTTGATGAATAGTGAAAATTACTAAATTTTAATTAAAAACAACTTTTTTAATCGAAATAATTAATAGTGATAAATTATGACTTTGAATGATTTTAGAGTATAATTATATTATATTTTTACCATTTAATCCAATTTTGGTCATTGGATATAAATTTACATTTAAACTGGACATAAGCAAGTGCCAATATTTTGATAGTTATTATCTCTTAAAACACGCTTTTTGTTTTAACAATGGGAATTAATTTTAAATTAATTTCTACCACTTATATGTTTAGAATTTAAAAAAATGGATTACATATTTAGAATCAGGAGGTAAAAATTGTGTAAATAGTTAACTTTTATTTTTAGACATTTTGAATAATTACTTTGGTAAATATTTTATTTACCGTGGTTAAAGGATAAATCCAGTAAATAAGGGTAAAAAAATAATATAATAACAATAATAATAAATTACCCTAAAATGTGTACTAACCCTATTGGTTGATAAATGTCCGACTATGGGCATCTTTGGTTCGATTTTGGGACCCCATGGATCCACTTGTAAGTGATAATGACACTTTATATTAATTAAGTTAAACTAAATACAAAAAAGACATAAGCATATATCTTTTAGGGAAAAATTTTTTACATAGGGTTATATATGTTATATTTTAGTCTTTAAATATTAATTAGAAAGATAAAACTATTTCCTAAATTATGGTATTTTATTTTTAATTTTTAGACATTTAATAATTATATTTATTTATGACACAATAATGATGCAGTATTTTCCTTATTTATGCAAGAATCAAATAATTGGTATTATAAAAGTTAAAATAAATATTATTTGAACGTTTTGATGACATAGAAGAATTTTATTGGTCAATATGGCAGGATTTTATTGGTTAAATGAATATTTTTTGAATTAATAAAGTTTTCATGACTTTAACAAAAATCAATTATTAAATAGTGTCAAAATTGAGATAAAAGTGTTTTTAAAACAAATATTATATTATTAATTCATATTCTATTTCCAAAAATATAAGGTTCGTCCAGAGGACTTATATAATGATAGATGTATCATTAATGGACCACTTGGGGGTCTATTGGAAGTATATAGTATGTTTATTAACCATATAATAGAAAAATACAAAGTGACATGGTAAATGTCAAACTATTTAACTAAGAGTTAAATATAAATGATAAGGTTAATATAGTGACCCAAAACTATCTAAAATCTATTGGATTAATGTATTTAGACCAATCCCCATCTTAGATTTTTAATAATCCACTTTGGAGCCATTATAAACCGAATATGAATTTATTATAAACTAATACTTTAAGTTTTTTCTAAAGAGCCCATCCTCCCCTTTATAAAAGGACACCACTTATAACCAATTATTCCTACCATAAAAGCATTTTATTTCAAAAAACACCTTCCTAATTATCCTCTCAACTTTCCTCACTTCAACCTAGAGGCCTTAATTTCTTCATAAAGCCAACTTAAGGAGCCCTTTTGATCAAATCAAAAGGAAGAACCCGAAGAAGAGGTAATGATTTCATCACCCTCTTTCAAGTTCCTTTCTTCTTTCACTTCTTCTTTCTTTGTTATTTCCACTATATAATAATAAATACATTGTCTTATATATACTTTTTTGTTATTATAAATATGGTACAACTATATTCAGTATTCTATCCATCCTTTGAATGACATGTCACCATACGTGCGTACGTACGGCATACGGTCTCCACGTCGTGGTGTAATTGTTATTCAATATATTATTATTTGGATGGGTATAATAATGATGTTTAATTCATGTAAATCATAAATATAACATGATAATTATTATGTATATATTATAGAAAATCCAATAATATATTATTTTAATATCAAAATAATGATGTTGTCACTCGTGCGTACGTACTGATTACCGTCTCCACGAACTCGATGAGATTCATTCACCATCATACCCATTCAAGACTAAATTTCATTTTATGATTAAAAATATTTTTTAGAGACATGATATCATTCTGGATTTGAATAATATGAATCCCATCTATAACAAATATGGCTCACCTAACAAATAATATAAATGAAAATGAATCTGTTAACACCCGAAACGATGATAATACTAAGATATTATCAACAAATCAATTTTAACAGATCATATATGATATCATATTAATGTATATTATTCTTGTATAATTAAATAAAAATTATTTCCCCATTATACAAGAGGTTAATCTACCCTTTACCAAGGAAAAAGTACAAAGTAATGGGTTTCATATCTCACTTTTAATTCCGTGAGGTTTCCATTGTTCACCACCTTGTTATTACATGTGGTGTGTGTACTTCTCATGATTGTATTCATTGTGTAATATAATTTAATTTATGGATATTTAAATAATCATTTTATGATACTTCATTCATGGGTGTATGTTTCATAATTTACCAAATTGATATGGGAATTCGAAATTTCAATTTCCACTCATTTGGCTTTATGCATACTTCATTGATTATTTTACTCCAAGATTATGTGTGAAATCACTATTCATTTTCTTATGTCATAATTTCCACTCCCCTTTCAGTGGATATACATTTGATACACACAATCACTCCATTGATAAATTCTAAAGTCATTTATATGAACATGATAAGAATAATTTTAACTCAATCTCCATTTTTTGAGTTAAGTATCCAATTAATTGGTGTTGTTTTTACAAGAATATGTGTGAATGTCCTTTGATTGTTTTACACTGAATATCCAATAATATATAGTTTATTTATATTTTTCACACATAATTATGTTGTTGATTTATCCTTAACCTATGGATATGGACTTTATGAGATATTTCATCTGAATTTACATTCCATTGAGACTCCTTTGTTGATATACACCAAATCACTTTTATATGGTGTATATAATGTACTTTGACATAGTATATCATGAATACCTTTATTCTCATGATATTAAAAAGTTTTTATTACCTCAATTATTTGTATTCAAGAGTCTCTCTTTTGGTTAGGAACTCTAACTAAAATATCATTTTAAAATGTTTTAAAGATTTGTTATTCTAATTCATTCTCATAAATGTCCATGTTTTAAAAATGGTTTTAAGGATTTATTCATATGGAAATTAAAGTTTTAAAATTAAAATTATTTTTAAAAGTTTCAAAGTGGTATGGGAAACTTTGATTCAAAAATCCATTTTTTAAACGGCTTCTGGAAAAGTAGTGTGACTTTTAAATGTTTTCATGAAGGGGGGGGGATTTCTCTCAAATAGTTTTGATGATTATTTTCATCTATGTTAATATCCTTCATTATTATCAATTAAAGTTAATCTGTTACAATACAATCTTCAATATTGTATTGAATGAGTTATGTTTGACTATGAATGTACTATTTTTATACCATTCAAGGTTTATAGAAAAAGTATTGACAATTTGTATGCTAGTTTTAATACGAATGTTTATGTTATGTTTAAAAATATTCATATGGGGAATGCATTGGACTTAGTAAGTGACAGGTGGATCCCGCTATAGCTCCTTGATTCATCGGTAGGTCTCATGAGACAAACTAGTGTCTTGGTACAGGGCCTTGACAAAATATTATTTGTAGTCTTGGCACGAGGCCTTGACTATGTGGTTATGATAGTCTGGAATTATGCATTCCATCATTATGAAAGTGGTTGTTGATATTTCATGTGATTATTCATGTATTAGAATATCCATGTGAATAAGTAAATGGAATTATTTCATTTTTTTCCATATTATGTTGTAGTTCACGTTTAAAAGGCTTTTGTTTTAGTTATGCATTGCCTTAAACATTTATGCTTATTTTTGAAAGTTTCTATTATATTGTTATCCTTAATGAGCATTTGAGATCACCCTGTTCTATGTTTTATTTTTTTTCCAGGATGTGAATAAGTTATTTATGAGTGACTTTCAGGCATAATCTAGGAATATTTAATGTTTCCGATGGAATAATTTAGTGTTTTTTATCTTTTCATGTTGTAATGATGACCTTATGAATGTATCTTGTATTTCCAAGGCGACTAAACTGATCGGTCTTTTGGGACATGATTTCCTTGTATCATGCCAATGTTATGTAATAATGCACCAACTCTGGTTAACTAGGGTCGGGGCGTTACAGTTGGTATTAGAGGATGTTTAGTACAACCCTTGGAAGCTAGATTTAGATAAACTCTGATTAGAGAACATATACCAAAGATGAACTTTGAAGATTAGTATAGAAGAACTTCCAAGAATTTTGGTATGGTATAGATTTTGTGAGTTTTCAAAGCAATACATCCATATCTGGATATGAGTAGGTAGAGGAGGATCTGGCACAGATGTACCTAGGGGTAAAACCCGAAAACACCGCTTTGAGCTAGACTCGAACGGGAACTCGTTCATGACAATGGGCCTTGCTGCACTCTTAGTTACAAAAATCTCGGGGGATATGCTTAGGATAATTTACATTTCCTTTATAAACAGATTTGAAGTATTTTAATATAAGATGAGAATAAATGACCTTGGTTAATCTTAAGGTGTTTCAAATTAAGAATATGGTGTCACGATATTCTCTAAATGATTTTATGACTACTGTTTCTCACACAATGCTTTATGGTTTTCGTAAATGGATGGATTCCAAGGAAGTCATAGTGACTTTGAGAATGATGTACAAGGTAAGAACGATGGTGGAAATGAGCAACAAAATGGAATGTTGATAGGGGTAAAAGATATCGTGTTCATTCCAAATCTGTTTTCCAAAAATATGATCAACAACATATATATTAACCAACTCCCGGACTCAATAAAGAAGAGAAAGGTGATGAATGATAAGAGCTCTAGTAGTGGAGACCAAGGAAAAAAAAGAACCCTCAATTTCCATCATGTAGGAAATGTGGAAGGAGACACCGAGGAATGTGTCTCAATGGAACAAAGAAATTCTTTACATGTGGGAAAGAAGGGCATAAAGTGAAGAATTGCAAAGGAAAAATGAAGAGTACTATGGAAGAAAATAAAAATGGTCCCAAGAATCCATTTACATCCATTTTATTTAAATATAGGGGACCTAGCCATTACCCGAGTGAATACCCTATTCTATAGAACATTTTCATGGCCAAATAAGAAACTATCTAGAAATAAATGGTTAGAGAAATTTTTAAAAGTGCTAGTAGTCCTTATTGATGGGATTACTTTGGAATAATTTTCTCTTGTATTTGTAACCCTACAGTTTGTCTTGTGAAAATGATATTTGAGGAAGACTTACCTTTTATCTTGTGGATATATTTATAAATAACCATTTGGTTTTATATGCTCATTGGGTTTGGGGAAATTACAAGTTATTATATTTTGGGATGAAAATTCAAGGTTTGAGATAACATTTTTGGTTAAATTATGTTATGGTTATTTTGAGGAATTTAGCACATTTTGGTAATGTTATAAAATATAGTTTTTGAAAAAGGACAACATGCAGACCGTGTGACAAACTATTGCATCAGACAAAGCTGTGGGAATTGAACCCAGAACCAAATTGTGATTGGGATTTATCTCCTACCACTGGACTACATGAAGTCCCTGGTTAGTGTGACTAATTATTTTTAGTTAAATGATTTCATTGATCAATAACAAGTTGATTTGGGATCTTATGTCTTATCAAATAAATACCCTTAGTATAGTAAAATGATTTGGTGATTAAGTGATAAATGTTATTTTGGAAGATGTTAGATTTGTTGGGAACACTATTTGCCCAAGGAAAATAGAATACTATGGTATTTCATTTGAAGAGTAATGGTGGATTTTTATCTATGTTTATATTATGGATTTATAGTGATTTGGGTTATTTATGGAAATCATTAACCTATAATAGAGAATATGTGATTAGTTTAATTACTTTTAATTATGTGAATTTAATAGTAGTTGATGTCATTTGGAGATACAATTTAACGTGGAAGACTACATAACCAAATTCTTCTATGTTTTGAGTTTCAATATTAGTTTGGATTATATTGAGGGATTTTAAGGAAAATTGTTTATTGAATGGTATTTATTTAACTTTGGGGTATTGTTGGTTTAGTTTTAGAAATTAATATTAGTGTTTATTTCTCCAATGGAATATAGTTTTTGGGGATAATCAGATCTTATAATAACCATTTTGGTTTTTATTAATCTCGAAAGACAAGGTAAATATATAGTTTATCCTTCGTGGATCATGTGATTCTATAGAAGTTTATTCTAGCTCTTCTAGTGTGATCATGTCTTCTTGAATACTCATCATTTAAAATTGAGTTAGTAGTAGAAATTTATTAAAGAATGCAACTTTACATAAAAATTTAGTATATCTCTTTATGTTCTTATTCAATCTCAGAAATTAATTCCTCATCTTTATGTAATGTAACTTAAAAAAAATTCCCTTTACTTTTCCTACTGGGAAACTAATGACCGTTTCTCCCATCACAAGTTTGTGGTTTTATTGTTTTTAACATTCTCCTAATCATTTTTTCTATCCCTCTCCATCAGAACTTGACACTTAGTTTATCATCCACATCCATGTTTTTCTATATGGAATCCTAGTATAGGTTATCTCAAGTGACCATTGTACTTCTCTTTCTTTCTTTTAAAGTGATAGTTTTGTTGACTCTTATTCCAATGTGGGACTTTACATTATATTCCCAAGACCAATTTTAAAAATTTTGAGGATGAAATTTATTTAAGGAGGGGAGAATGCAACACCCCAACCTTTCACGGTACACTTCTCTTTGAATAATATAGTAGCGTGTGTTGTACACAACTTTGAGTTCTAACTCACCACAACCAATCTAACCATTATGAATAGTAATACCCACTTTTTGAAATTTTATAAATTTTATCCATCAAAATATACTTCATTTTTTGATTCCTAATATCAAAATTAGCTTAGGGTGAATTTTTGGTACTTTTCTGATAACTTTCATATTTTGATGAATAATGAAAATTACAAAATTTTAATTAAAAACAAATTTTTTAATCGAAATAATTAATAGTGATAAATTATGAATTTGAGTGATTTTATAGTATAATTTTATTATATTTTTACCATTTAATCCAATGTTGTTCATTGGATATAAATTCACATTTAAACCGTACATAAGCAAGTGATAATCTTTTGATAGTTATTATCTCTTTAAAACACGCTTTTTGATTTAACAATGGGAATTAATATTAAATTAATTTATACCACTTCTGTGTTTTGAATTTAGAAAAATGGATAAAATATTTAGAATCAATAGGTACAAATTGTGTAAATATTAACTTTTATTTTTAGAAATTTTGAATAATTACTTCGGTAAATATTTTATTTACCGTGGTTAAAGGATAAATTCAGTAAATAAGGGTAAACAAATAATATTATAATAATAATAAATTACCCTAAAACATGTCCTAACCCTATTTTTTGATACATTTCCGACTATGGTTATCTTTGGGTCGATTTTGCGACCCCATGGATCCACTTGTAAGTGATAATGACACTTTATATTAATTAAGTTAAACTAAATACAAAAATGACAAAAGCATATATCTTTTAGAAAAAATTTTTTTACCTATGGTTATATATGTTATATTTTAGACTATAAATATTAATTAGAAAGATAAAATGATTTCATACATAGTGGTATTTTATTTATAATTTTTAGACATTGAATAATTAAATTTATTTATGACACAATAATGATGCAGTATTTTCCTTATTAATGCACGAATCAAATAATTGGTATTATAAATGTTAAAATAAATATAATTTGAAAGTTTTGATGAAATAGACGAATTTTATTGGTTAATATGACATTCTAGGATTACTTAAATGTATTTTTATGACTTAATAAATTTTTTAGGACTAACAAAACTCAATTTTTAAATAGTGTCAAAATTGACATAAAAGAGTTTTTAAAACAAATATTATATTATTAATTCATATACTATTCCTAAAAATCTAAGGATAGGCCAAAAGACTTATATAATTATAGGTGTATCATTAATTTACCACTTGGGGTCGCTTGGAAGTATATAGTAAGTTTATTAACCATATAATATAAAAATACAAAGTGACATGATAAATGTCAAACTATTTAACTAAGATTTAAATATACATGATAAGGTTCATATAGTGACCCAAAACTGTCTAAAATATATTGGATGAAATTATTTAGACCCATACCCACCTTAGACTTTGAATAATCTACTTTTGAGCCATTACAAACCGAATATGAATTTATTATGAACTAATAATTTAAGTTTTTCCTAAAGAGCCCCTCCTCCCCCTTATAAAAGGACACCACTTATAACCAATTATTCATACCTTCAAAGCCTTTTGGTTCATCCAAACTCTTCCAAATTATCCTCTAAACTTCCCTCACTTAAACCTAGAAGCCTTCCTTTGGTCAGAAATCCAACTTTAGGAGCCCTTTTGATCAAATCAAAAGGAAGAACCTGAAGAAGAGGTATGATTTCACCGCCCTCTTTCAAGGTCCTTTATTCTTCCACTTCTTATTTATTTGTTATTTCCACTCTAAAATAATATCTTCATTGTATTCTACATAATTTTATGTTATTATAAATATGGTACAACCATATTCAGTATTATATCCATCCTTTGAATGACACGTGACCATACATGCGTACGTACGGCCTACCGTCTCCACGTCGTGGTGTAATTGTTATTCAATATATTATTATTTGTATGGGTATAATAATGATGTGTAATTCTTGTAAATAATAAATATAACATGATAATGATTCTGTATATATGATATACCATCCAATTATATATTATTTTAATATCAAAATAATGATGTTGTCGCTTGTGCATACGTACGGATTACCGTCTCCACGAACGCGATGAGATTCATTCCCCATCATATCCATTCAAGACTAAATTTCATTTGATGATTAAAAATAATGTTTATAGACATGATATAATTCTGTATATGAATAATATACATCCCATACATAACAAATATGGCTCACATAACAAATAATATAAAGGAAAATGAATCCGTTAACACCCGAAACGACGATAATACTAAGATATTATCAACAAATAAATGTTAAAAGATAATATATGATATCATATTAATGTATATGAATCTTGTATAATTCAATAACAATTATTTCACCATTATAAAGGAGGTTAACCTACCCTCAACCAAGGAAAAAGTACAAAGTAAGGGGTTCTTATCTCACTTTTAATTCTGTGAGGTTTCCATTGTTCACCACCTATTTATTGCATGTGGTTTGTGTACTACCCATGATTTTATTCATTATTTAATATACTTTAATTTATGGATATTTACATCATCATTGTATGATCCTTCTTTCATGGGTGTATATTTCTTAAGCTACCAAATCGATATGGGAATTATAAATTTCAATTTCCAATCATTTGGCTTTACGCGTACTTCATTGATTATTTTACTCTTAGATTATGTGTGGAATCACTATTAATTTGATTTTGTCATTATTTCCACTCACCTTTATGTGGATATACTTTTGATACACATAATCACTCCATTGATAAATTCTCAAGTCATCAACATGAACTTGATAAGAGTAATTTTAACTCAATCTCCATTTGTTGAGTTAAATATCCAATTCATTGGTGTTGTTTTTACAAGATTATGTGTGAATGTAATTTTATTATTTTAAAATTAATATCCAATCATATTGAGTGTATTTATATTTGTCACACATAATTATGTAGTTGATTTATCTTTAACCTGTGGATACGGTCTTTATGAGAGATTTCATCTCAATTTACATTCCAATGAGACTCCTTTGTTGTTATACACCAAATCACTTTTATATGGTGTATATAATGTACTTTGACATAGTATATCATGAATCCCTTTATCCTAATTATATTACAAAGTTTTTATTACCTAAATTATTTGTATTCAAGTGTCTCTCTTTTGGTTAGGAACTCTAACTAAAATATCATTTTAAAATGTTTTAAATATTTATTATTCTAAATCATTCTCATCAATGTCCATGTTTTAAAAATGGCTTTAAGTATTTATTCATATGGACATTAATGTTTTAAAATTGAAATTATTTTTAAATGTTTCAAAGTGGTATGGGAAACTTTGATTCAAAAATCTATTTTTTAAACAACTTCTTGAAAAGTAGTGTGACTTTAAATGTTTTCAAGAAAAGGGAGTATTTCTATCAAATAGTTTTAATGATTATTTTCATCTATGTCAATATACTTAATTATTCTCGATTGAGGTTAATCTATTACAACACAATCTTCCATATTGTTTTGAATGAGTTATGTTTGACCGTGGATGTGCTATTTTTATACCATTCATGGTTTATGGAAAAAGTATTGACATTTTGTATGATAGTTTTAATACGAATGTTTATGTAATGTTTAAACATATTCATACGGGGAATGCATTTGACGGAGTATGTGATGGGTGGAGCCCACTATTGCTCCTCGATGCATCGTTAGGTCTCATGAGACAAACTAGTGTCTTGGCACAAGGCCTTGAAAAACTATTATATTTATTCTTGGCATGAGGCCTTGACTATGTGGTTATGATAGTCTTGAATTATACATTCCATCATTATGAAAGTGGTTATTGATATTGCATGTGATTATTAGTCTAGTAGAATATCTATGTGAATAAGTAAATGGAATTATTTCATTTTTTTGCCACATTATGATAAAGTTCAAGTTTAAAAGGCTTTTGTTTAAGCTATGAATTGCCTTAAATGTTTATGCTTATTTATGAAATTTCCATCTATATTGTTATCCTTATTGAGCATTTGAGCTCACCCCTTTCTTTGTTTTATTTTTTTCCCATGATGTGAAGAAGTTAGTTATGAATGACTTGTAGGCATAATCATGGAATCTTGGATGTTTCTAGTGGAATAATTTAGTGTTGTTTATCTTTTCAAGATGTAATGTTGACCTTATGAATTAATCTAGTATTTTCAAGGCTACTAAACTGATTGGTCTTTCGGGACATGATTTCCTTGTATCATGCCAATGTTATGTTATAATGCACCAACTCTAGGTAACTGGGGTCAGGGCGTTACATGACATCCCACCAACGCTTGGGTGAATCCCAAAGAATGTATATGGAAAGCATGACTCCCTACTCTGGTTGTGTTTCCATATTCTCAAATATAGATAGCATGTCCTCTATCCAAGACTCAGCAACCTGAGAACCGCCATCCCCTAAAAAAGTAGGAGGATGTTATTGTTGGAACTAGGTGGTCAGATCATCCATTGTAGGTGAACCCTATGGAGCACCTTTCATTGACTGCATCAGATGTAGAAATCTATCACGAACTTGGGAATCAATGCCCTAATTAGGTATTGAAGTTGGTTCCTCAAGTGGCACACCTAGAAGTAAGACTGGCAGCTGAGGTCCCACTATGTCTGGAGCATGGTCGTCACCAAATTCTTTGAGAACAACACAAGGAAGACATGGAAACATTGGTCTACAAATTCCAAGAACATACCTGAGAGTAAGGTTATATTCAAGGAGATAACATCAATAATGGATTCTTAACGTAAGAAAACTCACTACCCAAGGAATACTACCAAAACTACCTAATTAGATGGATAGGTATCTGTAAGTTCTCAAGTATAAGTTTCATGTAATTTTGAAATTAATTTCTTAGGTTAACTCCTTTACCTTTCATAAGATTGACAAGGAGGGATAAGGATGTGCTACTAATTCATTTTAATTTTTAGGATTTACTTTATAATTGAAAGTCATTTTTGATGAATCAGTGCCCATACACCTATCACCAGAAGCAACACCCATTTACTTATAGCATAATGAATTCACACGATAAATTACTCTTCTAGGCCCATGAGGGCCCATACATCTCATGAATTGAGACATTAAATCACTCAATCAAACCAAAGTAATACAACTACAAGCAACTGTCACAACATCACTCATCCTTTATAGGAATATCAAGCAATGAAAAGTAATGAAATTCATCTATATGGCATGGAAATATACATGACAAGTGTATTCTAGGTTATTATAATGATTCATGTAGTAATTTATCCTTACCCTCATATCATTGGGAAAAAGAAGCAATAAATTCTCGAAAGAGTAATAATAAACTACACCACATAGCATGCGCATCACCCAATAGTGAAATAATATCAACATTAATATGTAAAATAGAACAACAATTGCATTTTGGGTAACGTGTATTTTACCCCGAACATGGGTTCACGATGCCCAAGAATGGATTATGACCATGTATCAATCATTCTTATTCTCCAATATATTATCTCCGAATAGTAAAGAAAGAAAATAAACATGCTCTGAAACCACTTTTTGATGACCCGGTCCCAGATACCACTTAACGGGTGCCCCAAGCCTAATGAGCCACATGGCCTCAAGTGAAACATTCCAAATTCCAGAGGATGCCGACTAGCCATGAGGGATTAGGGTGTGTCCGTGGGAATAATATTCCCTCATTATCAGAGGGAAGCACAATAGAAGGATTTTAAATAAATATTAAATAGCGGAAGCAATATAAATAAACAGTAGAAGCAAACTGATGTAATAGATAAAAAATAATAATAATATATATATCAACTGAAACAATCATGATGTAATGTTATGTCACTAGAAAACTGGAAAACATGGATACAAATCAATAGGCATGACATTTTCCACAAGGTAAATAAAACAAGGTCTACTCCAAACATCCCGAGATCCAACACTATCATCTGTTTTCAAGCTCCATCCTAACAGTACACAATCAAGTATTGGAATATACATTCTTCCATTTTTCAATACTTGCAAACATGTAATCTACTTAGGGTACCAAACATAACCTGAAGAGGGTGTGTGATAAGTCTCAGTGAACCACCACCAACAATGTCTATAACATCCAACCCATGTAATGGAATATAGTAGTGTGCATGCATGCATATATAAGGTAAAGCAAGAAGTAAAAAATAGATAAATACCTAAGTACCTACTTTAGCCCTCAGCTAGTGTCTGAATATGTAACCAGTTCATTAGATAAACTATTACCATTTAATTTTAATATTCCATGTGGGGAATATTCATCGCTGACATCACCTCGTGATAGTATAAGTAGTGAAGGTCACAAGATGTAATAAGGAAACCTAACAAAGATATACAGTGAGGGAGTACTAGGATAATAACCAAGGTAACATAAATCTCACAAAATTCTAACTCAATGGTATCTAATTCTAGATAAGGGGTAAGAGTGTAATCCAAGTAGTGTAATATAATTCATTCCATAATAAGGTTCCTACTGAGTCCAAGGTGATAGACCAAGGTAAAATGGAGCTAAGCAAAGACAGATCCCTATGGTATTTCACCATGGCACCTACTAGCCAATGTAGGATCCAGGAAGTGTATCCAAGGTATCCTATAATAAAAAAGGGACCCTAAAATAGTATACCAGGCATCCAAGGAATAAAAAAGAACCAGAGTCTAGGTGGGTATCAACCTAAGCAAACTGCATCCTTGAATCGGAATGAGGTTCCTGAGAGACGAGCTATTCTACTCTCAGAATCCATGATGAGATCGAGTAAATCCATTCTTATTTGGTATTTTAATCATGTAGTAATTCATTTGGTTCATGTTTTACCTTCCATTAGTGAGGATAGGTCATGTAGAGTTGAAACCATTCCTTTATTGGTCCAAACCTTGTCTTCCATTAGTGTGGATAGGCTAAGTAGCGTTGCAACCATTTAATCAAGTCTTTACTAACCACTATGGCATATTCAATTATTGAGGTTCGCTCCACTACCTTTCATCAACATGGAAAGTGTGCTACGGACATGTAACCTTTATTCAATCTCATTTTATAAGGCCAAGTTATATACTTAATATACTTTCCATTTCAGATTTCACATTTCACCTTCAATAATCAATTTGAAAGCACTAACCTTTGGCGAGTCATGTGGTGATCATTCATGGTACATGAAATTATGAAATTCTCACTCAAATAATTAATTTATTATGGTAAGGCTCACCTTTAGTAAGTTCAATCAAAGGAACACCCAAACTGTGGATCAAATGTGTGAAAACACTATAAACCTGAATATGGCATAATCTTCAACATGGGGTGGATTGAGTTGTGGGTGTAAATGATAATAACTAATAACATATTTAGAAATATCATCACCATATGATTCTAAAAAGTATAATCATGGAATGTAAATTTAAGAAACGTTTCCTAATAGAATTGGCAGGCCCCGCACGAATATCCAAAAATCAATGAACTTTAGGGATTAGTTATAGACCACCCACCTTAGGGTTTTATTATCCTTATACTTTGGTATTAGTCCTTGATTTGCCTTGGATAAGATTATATCTAAGAAAAGGTTTAAAACAATCACATGGTGATATCTAGGACAAGAGAAAAAGAGAATAAGAACGGATAAAGAAGACTTGAGTACATACCATTGGGCATCCAACGTGATGAACAAAAGCTCGGTCAGATGTCAGATGAAGAAGATCTCTTGATTCCAAGTTTAGATCTTCAAATAGTACCAAAATGAGGGGAAAATAGGCCAATCCTACATAAAATCAGATTAGGGAAGAAGTGGTGAGTTAATTAGTTCATTAAGGGAAAAACTGTAAAATTACCCAAAAAATAGCCTTTAAACGATTTGTCTGCATGACTTGTCAAACCGTGTGCAAACCGTACACAAAACATGTGGAACAGCTCTGCCCAAATGGTTTGGTCTGCATGGTTTATCAGACCATGTCCAATCCATGCATGGATACCTAGGAAAAAGGGACACTCGTATGGTTAGGCCACACGACCATGTGCCAACTATGCGGGGTGTCTATATCTGAAAAAATACATCTACACGGTTTACTCTAAATCCTGAAAAGAGTCTGTTTTCTCTAAAAAGATAGGTTTAAGACTCCGAAGAATCCCTGAACACCTCTTTAACCTTTACTAACTCATTAGGTATCCATATTAGGTCCAAAGTAAATATTTAGACAAAAAATTAATTGATCCATACCTAAATGAAAACATGGGTTTTAACTTCTCCTATGATGGATCAAGTCATGGTCAACTACTTTATGTGAAAAAAGTTCTCCTGCCTTTAGTGGATCTTCTGATCCTGTCATCATAGCACAATGTATTAGATCTATTAAAAAGATATTCTTTTCACTTCATTACTCAAGATAAGAAAAAAAATTCTTGAAATTTATCATTTTTATGGGAAAGTTGATCAGTGAAAAACATGTAGTCTAAAGATGAAATTGATTCCATGTAATGGGAATGATTCAAGAATATTTTTTTAATAAAAATTTATTCTAAACTCTCCATATTAATATTGATAGTGAGTTCCTTATATTGAATAAAAAGTAAGATGAGTTTATTAGGGTGTATGAGGAAAACATTACAAGTCCTGCACAATACACCTCCATTTTTGTCATGAATACTAAAATCATGGTGGATCACATTTTTAGTGGACTAAATACGTGTATATGAAAACACTTGGAAATTAAATACTTTTATTTCTATGAGGAGATTTTCTATTATTACCTTAAGTTTGAGATTCATAAATATGAATCTTAGGGATATTAGGGGCTCGTATATAAAAATAATAAAATGGAGTTTAATATGAGAGTATTAACAGATAAATACCATTAAGGAAAAAAAACCCAAAATATCACATGTTAATATTGTGGGAAGAAGTATCCTGATAATAGTCTAAAGGGAACCGGGAAATTATTCAAATTTATAGAAGAGTGGAGTCATGAAAATAATTGTTTAAGTGGTATGATGAAGCTCAATAATGATGATGAATAAAGGAAGGTTTAGATCAACACTCAATATAAAGTAAAATGTCTCAACTATAAGTAACACATGTATTTTCAATCCAATTCCCTAATCCAAGGGATTTCAGATATAACTAATGATAACAAACTCTAATACAGTAAGGAAGTTCCTTTTCTATCACTAATTATGAGGTGGATCTTGACAATGATGTTGTGGAAGGTATGTTGGTTTTTCATTCCAGAATACTGAATATAATGTTTGATTTTGGTTCTATACATTCTTTCATATCTTGCAAATTTAGATGACCTACTAAAACACCACCTCAAAATATGGAGGTTGAGTTATCCATGAGAATATAAAATGGGTAAACTATTACATCTAATGTATATAACTCCTCTCCAGTCAAAATTTTTAGACTAAACCTCCCAGAAAAACTCATCCTACTTTCTTTAGTAGAGTTTGGTGCTATATTGGGAATACAATGGCTAACTTTATATAAATCCAACATTAAATTTTGGGAGAGGTAGATCAGTCTTCAAATTCTAAGTAATCCACTAATTTTTTATAAATGTAAGGATGAGGACAAATATTCATCGGAATATTATTCTAAATCATGGATACTACTACCTTATGAATAAGAATTTCTAGATCAAATAATTGAGACAAAGGAGAGGGTCATGATTGAATACATACCCACAGTGAGGGCCTACACAAATGTGTTCCATAAAAAAATTGGTATTTCTCATAACTGAGAGTTTGAGTTATCAATTGAACTTATATGTGGAACTCTACACATACCGAATACTCTTTATAGGATATCCACTATTGAGTTAGAAGAACTATAAAAGTGGTTACAAGAGAATCTGGAAAAGGGTTTAATATGTTTGAGTGCTTCAATATGGGGTGAAATGGTCCTATTTGTATGGAAGAAGGATGGATCATTGCAAATATTAATTTATTAGTTTGATAAAAAATCATGATAAATAAAAATTATCCCCTTCCATGGATAGATAAATTGTTTAATCAACTACACATGGATAAATATTTCCCTAAGTTAAACCTTTGGTTGGGATATCACCAATTAAAGATGACGAAGGATGATATTCCCAAGACTACATTTTGAATGATGTATGGACACTATGAGTTCATAATTATTCCCTCATAACACAAAAATTCTCTAAAAATTTTCATTGAATTAATGAATATATTCTCTAGAGATTGCCTTAAAAAATTTGTGGTAGTACTTATCGGTGATATTCTGATATACTCCAAGGGAAAAGAGGACCAAAAAATTCCTTTTAATAATTTTGTAAAGCCATTGTGAAAGCATAAACTATATTAATACTATAGTAAATGTGAGTTATGGATGGAAGAACTATCATTATTGGGGAATGTTATCACTAAAAAAGGGATATTTGTGGACCCTTCTAAGACAAATGTAATTAATGAGTGTCCTATTATAGTTTCAATAACATAGATCCGTAATATATTTTGGTCTAGATGAGTATTATAGAAATTTTTTGAAGAAATTATCATGATTTTCAAACCCACTAACCAAGCTAACTTAAATGGTTGTAAAGTTTCTCCCCACCAGTGAATGTGAAGACTACTTCAAATAGTGGAAGAAGAGGCTTATCACTACATTAACACTTGAAATAATTAAATGTAGATTAATCTTTGCGGTATAAATAGATGCATAAAAGAATGTATTAGTCTATATTACGATGAAAAATGATAATATGTTTTCTTACGCCTCAATGCTCGTAAAATTTCATGAGAAAAACTATCCCAATCATGATATGGAGTTAACGGTTGTGATCTTTACATTAAAAATTAAACATCCTTCACTCTATGGGGATAAGGGTGAGATATATACTAATCAAAACTGCCTTAAATATATATTCATATAAAATGATCTTAATATGCCCCAAAAAAGATGGAAATAGCTCATTAAGGATTATGACAACTCAATCCACTACTTTCCTAATAAATAGAATTAAGTAGAAAATTCTCTGAGTATAAAAGATCCTAAATATTTATGAATGATGATAATTAATAAGGATCCAACATTCTTACACATCCATAGGATGGAATGGGAGTCATAAAGAAAGTAACACCATTATTCCTTTCTAAAATAATTTCTCAACTATCCCTTTTAGAGATTATAATAGATACTCAAAGAGATGATGTGGAAATTTAGAATAAGGTGGAAGCTATTAGGAATAAGAAATCCTTAGAGTTCAAAATTGGTGAGGAATGAGTCATAATATTTTGTTCATAACTATGTGTACCATAAAATCTGAAGATAAATAAAAATATTTTGAATGATGTACATAACTCAACCTTCTATATTTAAATAATTCTCATTGTGGAAAAAAATCTATGTCGCGGTGTGTATGAATATTACATTTCACATGGAATTGTCAATTTTAGACTAATACTCTATCTTGTGTGTGAAATTTTATCTCTTGTTGTAAAATGTTCCTTCAACATCGATTTTGTAAAGAATTAACCTATGATACACTACAGAAACTGGTACCTAGACTGATTCTCTACTAACTCAATGGGTGTTACTGATCCCCATAGGCTAACAACTAGAACACAAGTATTAAAAAAAGAGGTAAATATTTCTTCCAACCTAAAATAAGATACATGGAATATATATAAATATATATTTGAATGAAACATAAATAATTATGTTCCATAACTAATAAAGAGATAACATTAGTGAAACAACTCGAAATCAATAAGATAAAAATTCAAGGTACATGTCCAACTACCCAAAGGGAAAACTAAGATAGGAAAACATTACTCTATGTGATATGTGGAAAATATACCACCATATCACCACTAAATACCCATACCCATATGACATAAACCATTCCACCTCACTATTGTGACCTTCCTCTTCTAACATCAAAATAAAATATAAGTCCTACACTCCACCTAATGGGTTTTCATGGTGTGAGATAAGAATACTCTGTAATATTCCACCAAGGAGTTCCATATCATGTATCTATAAAATAATCCAAATATAATAAATTTATAGAAGAAAGTTCATGATAAACACTTTAATAATTTTATATAAAAATCATGGAAAACAATTCCACTTTTTCAACATTTCCAAAACAATCCATGTAATATAATTTCATAGAAAAAATTCCAAAAAATTTCATATTTTTTAAAATGGGTGTATGAAAGATATAATAGTAAAAATTCAAAGATCAAGGGAAAAACACTTCAAAGTTAACTTATGGTCAAGATATCTTGGACAATCGTACTTTAGTTATGATTGGTGTATAATAAAAGTCCCTATAACCCATGAATATTGATATAGGGAATAGAGGAACACCCTGAAAATTGAACCCTCCTACCATGTAAATCATGTTCTAGAGCCAAAAGCATCTTGATATAGGAATGGAATAACACCCATGAAAGTTAACTACCTTATAATATAAAAATATAATTTCTAATATTACACCCTCCACTTTAGTACCCAAGACAGCTATATGCTACATTTAAAATAATTTTAAATGGATTAAACATTTTATAATATAATTTTGAGGACCCTTTTCCCATCAAAATATGCTTTTAAATCCCATTTATCTATCTATTTCACTATGATTTCAAAATCACATTTATTTTACCTAAAGAAGGGGAAATAGTCTTTTATCAATAGCTCATTCACACACACAAATTAATCAATCAATATCATGAAAATTATTTGGAAAAAAATTTATAAAACCAAGTTCAATTATGGTCCATAAAACATAGGATAGAGATAAAACCATCTACATCAAACCCTGTCCACACACCACTAATGATCGGAACCACATGTCGTAAGGAATAAAGAAACACTAAATAGAGAACGTAAAATCCACTCCCACATATCATAATTGAATTTCATAAAACAAAATGTCAGTGGAGAAGTTAGACCAAAACAAAACTCAAGGAACCCATTCACTACACTGTAACCAATAAAAGGAATGGCCCTAGAAGAAAATCACACAAAGAATCTTGAAAGAATAAAACCACATGATCATCAATCCCATAAACACATCCCAACAAAACTTCCAAAATCCATGAGTGATAAATAAGTATAAAGGAGAATGGAACACTTACCAAAATAGAAGAAACCAACTACGTCAAAGATAAATGCACCGAACATAGTGATCTAGAAGGGATGGAATCACCCAAAATCACCAGGGAGGAACCTAGGATTTGAGGGAGAAGGATACACAATGAATGTATTAGGATTTAGTATTTAATGGCATAAAAAACTACTATTTAGTAATATTTCGCATCATGAATCCCATTAATAGTATAAATCCCATGAGTAACATGTGTGCTAAAAAAGGAGTAACCTCATGTTTTAAAAAAATTGATTAACTAATTTCGGATGTGAATATTTTTCTGGTATTTAATTATTGACACTTCATGAACCAATTTCATGTCTTCTATAAAGTGATGAATTCACTTCATGAATCAACTTCATAGTGTTATTTTTCCTTCATTCATCACCCTATATCAACCTTGTAAAAAACACCAAATTGATATCTAACACCCTTAGAACTGGAAGTACATTTCTAAATGTTAAAAAGAGTGTGTTTATTTAATAATTATTTTAAAGTATCCTGGCCATAGGAATATCCTTCATTAGTAATTCATTTGAAAGTAGAATTATTTGGAATGTGGTGAGGTTACTACCCCATCACTGGTGATTCATTCTCCCATGTATCATGGGAATATGATCCATTACACCATAACACATTTTACCAACGGAATAGACATACCATGAAAGGACTTTACTTAAGAATCAATGATATCCACTAGTTGATCCATAACTTAAACATATAGCTCCAAATAAATCTCCTCTAAAATCAAAACATGAGAGGGATTAAGATAACTATTCTTGATTTGGGATAACTAAAAAACACCATGAATACCAATATGCTAGGTCAGTAACACCAACTGATAAGAAACCTTCCTGAGTCACTCATTGATGTAAATGGTCTAAAGAATCTCAGATCTAGCTTTCCCTATTTCCCAAGATAATAGAGATTGAACCACAGAGAACATTTCAAGAAAACTCGATCACTAATGAAAACCCCAAAAGGTAAATGTCAATAATCCACATACTATTTCTACTGACTCTGAGTTATAACTAAGAATCAGTGTATATCCAAAATTCTCTTTTATGTGTCTTAAATGATACTTGGTTCCCCAAGATTGGTTTCACTCATCTCTTCCCAACAAATAGGTGACCATAATAAGAAAACATACAAAGCCTTAAAGGGAGTCACTCAAATTAAAAATTGACAACTCTAGTTATATGAAAACTCGACCAGTCTTATATGGTTTTCCCATGATCCATAAAAATCCAAGACATAATAATAGATAACATCCTACAGGATTGGAATAACATGTTTTGTCTAACAATCCTTATATGGATGGAATGTTTTACTAAATCGAAACTAAGTCCCCATCATCTCTTGGAGAATATTCTAGAACCTATAATTAAACCTGGGATCCTTGTCTGAAATAATGGTAGAGGGAATTCCTTGCAACCTCATAGTATCTTACACATACATCTTACCCAGATCATCAACTTTGTTAGTGTTCCTGATCAGAATGAAATTTTCTTACTTTTCCAACCAATCAATCACCACCCAGATAGCATTATTTCCTCAGGTAGTTTATGGTGATCCAATCAATAAATCCATAGAAACCTCATCCCATTTCAAAACCATCCCCAAAATATGTCGGTTCATACAAGAAGGCTTTATTTTCCCTTATCATATCTTATTTTTGGTTTCATAGAGGGAAACTTAATCTACAATGGTGTGCTTCGTACCCAGCCAATAGAAACATCATCTCATGTCATAATAAATCACTACTGGAATATTAGCATTTACCAATGGTTCAAAACTGTTGGTAAAGGCCTAGAAACCATTGGTATATAGTATACCAATGGTTCCCCCACCCGTGGGTGAGTAAGGCGTGACAATAAGCCTATACCAACGGTTCTGTGAAAACTGTAGGTATAGGTGTCAAAATAGAAGGTATACCAACGGTTTGTACAAACCGTTGGTATATGTGTGTAAAAGTATAACATATACCAATGTTTTGTAAAACCGTTGGTATATATGTGTGACACCTCTACCAATGGTTTATAAATTCAAATGTAATAACACCCATAAGAGAAAATGCCTACATGTTAAAGGCAATTCAATAACAGACATAAGAGTATTCCAAATTTAGAATTTATTCTTCACTCAAACAACAACATCAACACACATTAGAGTATTCAAAATTTAGAATCCATTCCTCACTCAAACCACAACACCAATACACACAAGAGAAAAAACCTAAATGGTATAGGTAACACATGGGATGTTTAGTCATGGTCTTGGGTTGAGTATCTTAAAACCAATAGAAAAACATGGGCAGTGTGGCAAGGATCATGATAACCAAAAGATAAAAAATGGTAGTGATCATGTGCTTAGACCTAGGATGAGTTATAGGAAGCACATGGGATGTTTATATTCCTCTAATGATTATGTATCCATGTATAAATGGTTCATGATGTGTTAGTGGGAAACATTGACCAATCTCGACATATGAGATGGGTTACCGGAATAGCCTACATGTTTTTCATAGATTTTTCAATTAGAATAATGGGGTATGTATCTAATTGTAATTTTATCTCCTAGGTATGATGTGAGATGAATCCCCATCCTGGGTAGTGGGTATTAATATTTCATTAAGTCTTTGGTGTTGGGTTCCCAAAGGGACTTTGGCTTGGTCCTAGAACCCACTATTTGAGGATGGGATTTAGGTGATCCATGGAGCTATGGTGTCACCATATCTTTTCCTCACTATTGGGGTATTTTTATGAGACTTTGAAACTTATTTTTCAAGAATCTATGTGTATCCTTATTGACCAGTTTTTTATATGGTATGCTTGAGTGTTCATTGGTTTCAAATGAAATCACTATATGATATTTATTTGTTGTATGTTATTGTATAGAATGAACGACCCGTGATTAATAATTAAAACATGAGTGTTGGTGCATGTTCATGATGGGATGTCGAGACTCATTTCTAATATAATTCATGTTTTTCTATATATAATATGACCCATTGTGTTTCAATCTATGCCTTGTGAATATTTTCTTCTAATAACGTATGACCAATAAACCATATTTTATTTTTATGCCTTAATTTCAAGAATTTATGTGTAGCCTTGTGAAGATTTTCCGTATGTCAGTTGTTGTTTTCACATAAAATGTTGTCTGTTTCAAACAAAAGTGAGACACTTTTAGTGATACCAGTCACATCGTGCCTCAGATTGAGGTGGGGTTGACTCGTACCCGTCACAAATGATTCATGGATCATTGGGTGGGGGACTGTCCGGGGTGGGGGGCTGTTTGGGGGGGGGGGGATGTCCGGTGTGTGGGAGGGCTGTCCAGGATGGGGGGGAGACTGTCTCGGGGGTGCGAGCGGCTTTCTAGGGGTGTGGGGGGATGTCCGAGGTGGGGGGGGGTGCTGTCCGAAGTGAATTGTTGGCCATCGTAGTAGCACGACACCTCCGATTGACGTGTCGTCTGACCGAAAATTTCACAATTCACCTGTCATGACCCGACCCTACCAGGGATCAATCTGCAACTACCCCAAGCCCGCCTCCATAGGCCAGGGGCTGGCGACAAGCACTGAAGGATAAACAACTTGGGGAGGCATTTTCCTACGTACCTGTACACACACACGCAACCCACTCAATGTCGAAGTGCATAGTAAAAAATAAAAGTAAAGTACCAACTGCTATAAAAAACCAAAAAAGTGAATCGACCTCTAAACAGTAGAAAGAAGGTGCTGAAGGTAAACTGAAAAGAGAAGGGAAAAAACACGCTCCCAACCAGTAAAGTGCCACAACCCGGAAATAGGTAATCAAAAGTAAAGAAGCTGGTAGTGTCCCACACCTGGAACCCATCTACGACCACCACACGCGGTCCAAGCTCCCGAACTCCTAAGCTCCCCTGACATCACGACAAACCAGTCTGTCCTCTGCAAGGGCACACCAAGTGCGAGTAAAGCCCAAGTATGGGTGAGTATAAAAATACTCAGTAGGATGCCCCAAAGGCTCGAGAGAGAAACAAAGGAGGTACTGAAGTGGTGAGTAGTAGAACGAACTGGGAAAAGTAAAGGAGTAAAACCGAGTGTGCAGTAAAGAGTACAGATCAACCCAATAAGAGGAAGGAAGTAGACTCATATAAACGCAAGGAGCTAGAAATGGTGAGAAGATTAAATTCTTGTCGAGTCTTAGCTACCTATAGTAGGAGAGTATAATCATGCAACCATGAAAAGCTAGACATGGAAAGCACGTGGCATACCCTGCCGCGTCTTCACCTCTCCTGGAAGGAGAGTAACCAAAACCCAAGAAGTGGGTACTGGAACAAGGTATACATATATATATTCTCTTTCAGGAAACCCGAACAAGATCGTATGGGGATCTCCATCCCGTAGCTCAGCCCAAGGAAGTGAGTAGCCAACAGTCCCAAAAGTAAACACCATCGATGCCCACTATCCGTACGTCTGCCCTGAACTGCAAGTCAAGGGACTCAAATGACCGCACCTTGACACTATCTGCTTTGGGTGGAACTAACTCACCCTCATGGTTTTAGGTCACGTCACAAGGATGCGTCTTGGTGGGGAAAGTGCCCCTCGTACTTGAGAGTTCTAGGGGAATGTCAATCCACACCTCATCACTGCCCCGTAGTCAAGAGGGTAAACCCTAAGGGGTCGGCGGGTGACCCACTGCCCAGTCTCTGCTGGAGGCTAAACCATAAGAGGTCATCGGGTGACACACTTCCCACCCTCTATGGGAGGTTAAACCCTAAGAGGTCGTCGGGTGACCCACTGCCTAGTCTCTGTTGGAGGGTAATCCCTAAGAGGTCATCGGGTGACCCATTGCTCCGTCTCTGCTGGAGGGTAAAACCGAAGAAGTCAATGATCAACCCACTGCCCAGTCTCTGCTGGAGGTTAAAATCAAAGAAGTCAATGAGCAACCCATTGCCCAGTCTCTGCTAGAGGGTAAACCCAAAGAAGTCGATGAGCAACCCACTACCCAGTCTCTGCTGGAGGGTAAACCCGAAGAAGTCGATGAGAAACCCACTGCTCAGTCTCTAGCGGAGGGTAAACCCGAATAAGTCGATGAGCAAACCATTACCCAGTCTGTGCTGTAGGGTAAACCTGAAGAAGTCAATGAGTAACCCACTTCCTAGTCTCTGCTGGAGGGTGTTGAGTCAATAAGGTTTTCCTTATGACTTTTCCATTCCTTCTTGTTTTGAAAATCACAAACACCTTATCTTTAAGAAAATTGCTTTCTTAAGGAAAATCAATTTTATAAGGAAAATTGATTTCTTAAGGAAAATCGCTTTTATAAGAAAAATTATCCTTATCATATTTTCATCCATATTTTTCTTAAGTATGAGATTCGGATTCATTTTCTCGGAATCGTTGAAACTTTGATATAAAGCATTCTGTTTTAGGATTCATATTCTGGATAAGAACTATAAGGAAGTCTCGTTCCGAATTCCGGATATGAACTCTGACTAAGTTCTATTCCAGATTCAGGATACGAATTCTGAAGAAGAATTCTCATTATGAATTCTAATGAAGAATTTTCATTACGAATTCTAATGAAAAAATCTCATTCCGAATTCCCATTACGAATTCTGATGATGAATTATCATTACGAATTCTGATGACGAATTCTCATTACGAATACTAATGAAGAATTCTCATTACGAATTCTAATGAAGAAATCTCATTCCGAATTCCCATTACGAATTCTGATGAAGAATTCTCATTATTAATTCTGATGATGAATTCTCATTACGAATTCTGATGAAGAATTCTCATTACGAATCCTGATGATGAATTCTCATTACGATTTCTGATGATGAATTCCTATTCCGAATTCGCATTCCTAATTCACCTATTAAACATAATTTGAGTATCTTTGTTTTATACACTCTGAATTAATTCAGACTCCGAAAAATATCTTTGTTAGACTCCGAACTTTTATATTGCTTACATTTCTAAAATTTTTCTACTCTTTATTATTGTTCCTTACACTCCGAACCTTCACTCCGAAGTTTTCATTCCGAACTTTTATGTTAGAGTTTAAAATGATGTCTTACATTCTGTTACACTTGTTTTGTTATAAAATGATGTCGTCTGTTTTGTTATAAACTAACCGTTGTCTAAGTGACACGTGTACAGGTCCCTCCGATCTTTAAGGAAAATATGACCGTTGGAGAAGGAGCCGACCTTACCTATAAATAGGAGCTCATTTGAAAGAGCTCGTAGCTGATGGCTAAAAAAGTACTGAAAGGCTGACTAATTTGCTTAAAGTGATTTCTAGAGAGAGAGACTCTTATTAACTCTCAAAGCATCGTGCGAATCTGAATGTTGGTTATTACATTCGAGGGCTTCCGGGGATAGGAAGACAGAGGTGCTGACTGCCTTAAAGTTCGAGGGCTTTCTTGCTGAGGAAGACAGAGGTTTCCAACTACCTTGAAGTTGAGGGATTACGGGGATAGTAAGACAGAGACTCTGATCTTCGTATCGAGGGCTTACCCTGGTGTGGGTAAGACAGACTTGCTTGAAATTATAAATCAAGGGACATTTATCCAAGGTTGTTGGATACCCTTTTCTTTGGGTTAAAAGACTTATATCTTGTTACTTGTAGTTTTACTACTTGTTTCTATTCCGCTGCATTTTGTAATGTGAGGAAAGTATAACTTTCTTATACTTCCTTATTTGTACTCTGTTTCATTTAGATTCTATACGCTTTAAGGTAGAATATCATATTGTAATCTTTTGTTAATTTTCAACTTCCGGAACCATATTTCCGGAACCCTCATTCGGAATCTCTTTCCTAGTTTGCATTCGGTGTTAAGAGGTGTTGTGAATTTTCTTAGTTTAACTGTGTTAAACATAGCCTTTTCCTTTTCTTAAGGAAAACATAGTTATTCTTAACTAACTTTAAAGGTTCCAAATTTTTTTTAAAGTATACAATTCACCCCTCTCTTGTATATTGAGCATCTACATCACTATTTCGATCCTAAAATTGGTATCAGAGGTTGGAAACCTCTTACTCTATACTAATCCTACAATTGGTATCAGAGCAGGTCTCTGAAATAATTGTACTCACATTCAAGTTTTTCTTTCTCACTTTTTCATTCCGAACTTTTCCCATTCCGAACTTTTTTATTACGATTCTTTGATACTAACAAGTTTGTGTGAAAAGTTATTATAAGTATGGCAGAAATCAATATTGGATCAATTGATAATCTGAATCCGACAAGACCACCTATATTTGATGGTAATGACTATGAATAATGGAGAGATTGTATGAAGACTTTTGTTATCAATACTGGAGTAGACAACTTTGTTATGCTTACTGGTGATTATAAAATTTCTGACAAGGAAGTCAGATCTTTTACTAATCAAGAAAAGCAAGAATATCAACTAAACTATAAGGTATCTAACACTTTACTATATTCAATGACCAGAAATATATATAGCCAAATTTCTTCTTGTGAAGCAGCTAACTGTATATGGAAGAAGATAGAAGTTACACACTTTGGAACTTCCAAGGTGATTGAAACTAGAAGAGCTATGCTTAGAGCTGAATATCATGGCTTCAACTTTCCTTATGGAGAACCTATCTGTAAAGTTCAACAGAGATTTATGACTATCGTCAACAATCTACAATCTATGGGAGAGAAAGGTTTAGATGATGAAGCTCTTGTGGACAAGATAATTGATATTATGCCCAATGAGTGGGAATCCAAGAGAACAGCTATAGATGAGAACAGGAAGGTAACTCAAATTACTCTTGATGAATTATTTGGAACTCTTCTACAACATGAAACAAGAATGAAGAGAGATGCTGACAACATCAAGAAGAAGAATGGAAGTGGTACTGTTTCTTTTACTACAACTTCAAATCAGATGAAAGTTAAGACTCCTGAGAGAATAACCAGATCCAAGTCTAAGAAAGTTATTTTCCAATCCGAATCTAGTGAGAGTGAAGTCTCAGAAAATGAATTAGCCAATCTTGCTCGAAGGATGAACAAGATAGCCGGCCAGAGAAATTTTCAATATATGTATAAGAAAAAGGACAGGAAAGATAAGAAAGATGGAGAAGTTACTTGTTATGAATGAAAAGAGCTGGACATATTAGACCAGATTTCCCTATGCTCAAAAAGAAAGAAAGGAAGGAAATACATTCAGACAGGAACATAAAGAAGTATTATAAAGCCAAAGCTAAGAAAGTTCTGAAAGCTAATGACACCTGGAGTGCCAGTGGTGGTGACTCTTCAGATGAATCTTCTGATTATGAATCTTCAGGACAGAAGAATCTTGGTCTTATAGCCAGATTACCTATTGTTAATCATTGTCTTATGGCTAAGGTACGAAATGCTGAATCTTTGACCAATGTTTCTTTAAATTCTAATGATAGTAAGTATTATAACTCTTTTGATGAAGAATCATCTTCTGATGAGGAAAATAATTTACCTACTTATGAAGAAGTCTCTAGGTTTGCGGAACTTCTTGAGATTGAGAATTCCAAACTCAATAAGAAACTTGATAAGGAAAACTCTAGGAATTCTATTCTTACAAAAGATATATCAGATCTTTCTAAAGATATTGATAAGAAAAATTCTGATTTTGAAAATATTTCAAAAAATCTTGAGGAAGTAAGTTCTGAGAAGAACAAACTTTATAAAGAGTTAGAAAAAGTAATTTCTAAGAAAAATGTTTTCGAGCCAAACTCTAGTTCAAAAACTAATGATTTTGAGGATAAAAACTTGGTTGTAAAACTCAAGTCTGAAATTTTTTCCTTAAAGAAGTGTTTATCAAACTTTACCCATGGTAAGGAAAATTTTGATAAGATGTACTCCCAAATACGACCTTTAAGAAATAAATCCGGATTTGGTTATACCCATGCAAAACCTATTTTCAGTAACAATTATTTTGTTCCTCAAAGTACCCCATTTTGTACCAAGTGTCAATGTGGTGGTCACTGGGCAAAGAATTGTTCCTTAAACAAAACCCAATCTCTAGGATTTCACAAAGCTTACTTTTCTAAGAAGATGTGGGTTCCTAAAATTTTATTGTCTGGAAATCTCGGATCCAAACAAGTTTGGATTCCAAAAGTCTAATTTTCTTCTTGATTTCAGGATAACAAAGAAAGTACCAGCAACAATACATGGTACATGGATAGTGGATGTTCCCGGCACATGACTGGTAACAAAAGATTTTTTGAAATGATTATCAAAACGAAAGGAGGAAAGGTAACTTTCGGAGACAATGCTAAGGGAGAGATTGTTGGTATTGGTAATATTGTGCCTTTAGGTAAAACCTTGATTTCAAATGTTCTTTTTGTTAAGGGTCTTAAGCACAACCTCATTAGCATAATTCAGTTATGTGATTAAGGTTACCTTGTGAATTTTAGGAATGATAAGTGTTTAGTTCACAATTCCATGGAAGAATTTATTCTCTCAGCAAATAGGCAAGAGAATGTCTACACTTTGAACCTAGAAGACCTCAGGAGCCATGATTTACCTTGCCTAAGTGCAATGGAAGATCATTCCTGGTTATGGCATAGAAGATTAGGACACTGTAATATGAGAAACCTATGTAAACTCTCTAAGAAGAAACTAGTTAAGGATCTACCGGAGCTTAGATTTGATTCTTCTAAAGTTTGTGATCCTTGTCAATATGGCAAGAAACATAAATCTAGTTTTAGCTCAATCGGTGAAGTCTCAAAAACCGATGCATTACAGTTAGTCCACATGGATCTATTTGGTCTAACACAAACTGGAAGTATTGGAGGAAAATACTGTGTTTGTTCTAGTTGATGATTACACTAGATTTACTTGGGTCTATTTTCTAGCAAAGAAATATGAAGCTTTTTCTTATTTCAAAAGTTTTAGAGCTCAAGTTAAAAATGAGAAAAACCTTCCATTGAAAACTATTCATAGTGATCATGGAGGAGAATTTCAAAATTCTGATTTTGAAACTTTTTGTAGTAAGAAAGGTATTACTCACAATTTTTCAGCACCTAGAACTCTTCAACAGAATGGTGTAGTTGAAAGAAGAAATAGAATTCTTCAAGAAATAACTAGAACCATGTTGAGTGAATATTCTATTTCTAGACATTTCTGGGCTGAAGCTGTAAGTACTGCTTGTTATACTATAAATCGAGTTTTGATTAGACCTTTTCTTAATAAAACTCCTTATGAGTTATGGAATGGTAGAAAACCAAGACTTTCCTACTTCAAGGTTTTTGGTTGCAAAGTATTCATTTTGAATACTAAAGACAACTTACATAAATTCGCACCAATGTTTGATGAAGGAATTTTCTTAGGATATTCCACAACCTCTAAGGCTTATAGAGTTTTTAATAAAAATACTTGTACTGTTGAAGAAACAGTACATGTAAAATTTGATGAGTCAGATCCTTTTGTTTTTAAACCATCTCAACTTACATCTTCGGATGTATTTTCAAAAACTGATTGTCAACCTTTGATTGAAGAACCTTCTGATAAGGAAATTGTTCTAGAAAATACTTCTGAAACATTTACCCCAGAAGACTTTCTACCCTATGTTGATGAACAGGTTTTACAAAACCCAAATCAGGTGTTTCTTAAGAATCATCCCAGTGATAGTATCATTGGTGATGTAAACCAACCTGTAAGGACTAGAAGTTCCTTAAGAAATGAAGTAGACCATCTAGCATTTCTTTCCCAATTAGAACCTAAAATCATTGATGAAGCTTTAGGTGATGATGATTGGATCAAAGCAATGCAAGATGAACTAAATGAATTTGAAAAAAATAAAGTCTGGACCTTGGTTGAAAGACCTAAGGAAACTTCTGTTGTTGGAGTAAAATGGGTTTTCAGAAATAAATGTGATGAAAATGGAGTCATTGTTAGAAATAAAGCTAGACTTGTTGCTAAAGGCTATAATCATCAAGAAGGAATAGAATATGAAGAAACCTATGCTCCAGTGGCTAGACTTGAATCTATCCATATTCTACTTGCCTTTGCAGCATTCTTTAATTTCAAACTTTTCCAAATGGATGTGAAATGTGCTTTTATTAACGGTTATGTTCAAGAGGAAGTTTTTGTTGAACAACCTCCTGGCTTTGAAGATACAAAACATCCTGATCATATTTTTAGACTTACCAAAGATTTGTATGGCCTTAAACAAGCCCCACGAGCATGGTATGATAGACTCACTAGATTTTTGCTTCAAAATAACTATGTTAAGGGAAATGCAGATCCAACCCTTTTTATAAAGAAAGATAAGAAAAATGTTTTGGTTGTTCAAATTTATGTTGATGACATTATATTTGGTTCAACTCAGCAATCTTTGACTGACTCTTTTGCTAGTCTAATGAAATCTGAGTTTGAAATGAGTATGATGGGTGAGTTAACATTTTTCCTTGGTTTTCAAATTTCTCAAAAACCATAAGGAACCTTCATATCTCAACATAAGTATATTAAAGATCTTCTGAAAAAGTATGGTTATGACAACACTAAGAGTATAAGTACTCCCATTGGTACCTCAAACTCTTTAGATCTTGATGAAGCTGGGAAACCAGTAGATCAAACATCTTTTAGAGGTATGATAGGAAGTCTACTTTACATAACAGCTAGTCGACCAAACTTAATGTTTTCAGTATGCTTATGTGCAAGATATCAATCCAATCCTAAGGAATCTCACTTAAAGGCAGTAAAACGAATTTTTTGCTACCTTAAGGGAACCATGGATCTAGGATTATTCTATACTTCTGGAAATGATTTTGTTCTAAAAATCTTTTCTGATGCTGACTTTGGTGGATGTAGAATGGATAAAAAAAGTACATCCGGAACTTGTCATTTCTTAGGAGATTCACTAGTTTCTTGGTCCTGCAAGAAGCAAAATTCTGTAGCACTTTCCACTGCTGAAGCTGAATATGTAGCAGCTGGAAGTTGTTGTTCTCAACTGTTGTGGATGCAACACACACTCACAGACTATGGCTTGAGTTTTAATAAAACTCAAATTTTGTGTGATAACACAAGTGCCATTGCCCTAAGTAAAAACCCTGCACATCACTCTCGTGCAAAACACATAGATATTAGGCATCACTTTCTTAGGGATCACACACTCAAATGAGATATTATTCTTCAGTTTATCGGAACGCAAGATCAACTTGCTAATATTTTCACAAAATCATTGCCTTCTGATAGATTTGAATATATTAAACAGAAGTTAGGAATGATAACCGTAAGGTAATCTTTCTTAATTAACTTTCTGTTAAAAAAAATATCCTTACAGTAAAAAACTCCTTTTCATAGGGGGAGTACATTTGTCTGTTTGTTTAACAAAGTTTTTCAAAATTTGTTTTCAAACTTTTCAGAACAAATATTTCCGGAATGGAACTTCCAGAACTAAAATTTTCCAAAATGAACATTCTCATACAAAATACTTCTGGAATGGAAGTATTCGTATTGAAAATTTACGGAATGGAAAATTACGTACTGGCAGTTTCATAACCAGATTTTTGTACCGATTCTTTTCGTAATGTGTTTTTCGTACTAACTTTTTCATACTAAGTATTTTGTACTGTTTTTTTTATGTTTTTCGTATTGACTTCTTCGTACTAAGTTTTTTTTCTCGTACTGAGATAGTTTTCCGTAGTAAATTTTTGAGAACTTTATCTTTTCAAAATAAAGTTTTTTTAATCACCTTTTTATATTACCCATTATGAATAATCCTCCTAATCCAATCCGAAAGGTATGATTACCTTACATAAGTTTTCTTAGTCATATTTTGCTTGCTGGAATTTTCTTGTATTATGTTTTCGGATTATAGTTTTCTTAATTCTTTGTCTTAATAAAAACCTCAAAAAGATCGGATTCAAGTTTTCAACCGTCAGATCTGATCTCAGCTCATTCCAACCGTTAGATCAACTGTGGAATGTGAACCGTCATCTCGTTGCCTATATAAAGGGGACCCAAATACTCATCCCACATCGATCTCAAGCTCTCGTGTCCCGAATCTCTGCCTCTCTGATTTAAGGTCGTTCCGAACTTCAGTCTTCTTCATTCTGAACTTCCTAGAGGACTTCAGATCCGAATGTCTGCGGAGTTAGCATCTCAAGAAATGTCATCCACTAAGCCTATTTCACAATGATTAGTTTACAGAGAAAGGTTAGTCCATCCGGATTTCTTCAACAACTATGATTCCCTTATTTCAAAGAACATTAAGTTGAATGGATGAGAAGATGTTTCGGTGTCAAAAATCAGGAACCAAGATGAAGTGTATTCAGACTTACTTGTCAAGTTCTATGAATCAGTTTTCTTCTTTAAGGAAGATAATAGGGGGAAGTTCTCTTTTAAGTCTTATGGCAAGACTTACAAGATTTCTCACACCAAGGCTGCAAGCTTGGTAGGGCTGTCTTATGAAGGAGAAGCCGAGTTTATTTCACATGTGTTGCCAGACTCTAAGGGTAGCTTCAACAAGGAAAAAGCCTTAGAAACTCTCGGACTGGCTGATGACAAGGCTCCGAAGATTGCAAGTCTATCTGCAAATTTCCGGATTCTGGAGTTATGGGTGCAAGGACTTATCGTACCAAGGAAATCTGATAAAGATAACTTGAAGAAAAGTGATATCTATATCTTAGATTTCTTGATAATTCTATGGAAGTTCAACTTGATGAAGCACATTCTTCTTACTATTTAAAATTTGAAGAAAGGAAATATGAGAGCTCAAATTATTATGTATCCAGCAATCCTCTCCAAGTTAATTGTTCGGTGCCTTGAGTCTTTCAAGGAGGCTTTCAAATCTAAGCCAAGAGTTTGCAAGATCATGCTGGTCAGCGATGGTACTCTTAAGAGGATGGATGTGGCTTTCGACAAGGAAACTGGTGAATTCTTCGATTTGCCAAATCAAGAAGAAGCGGCTCCGAAAGCTGCTGAACCGAAATCATCTAAGCCAGTAAGGAAGAGAAAGCTGAAAGAAGTGGAAGTACAAGCAGATAATCCTAAGTCTAAGGAAGTCCATTCCACACCTCCAAAACCAAAGAAGAAGAAAGCCTATCCTGATGAGGTTGTTATGAAGTGGAGAGAAGATAAAGAAAAAAGGAAAGAAGGGGATCCACGGTTCGGATTGGACACTGCGGAGGCTAAGGCCTTGAAGGAGAAAACTGCTGATGAGCTTGAAAAACAAGCAAAGCAAAAGAAGCTCATGAAGAATATGTCTGAGGCTGAGGTAGCTCAGGCTTTGTTAAAATTCAATGAAATGGTTTCAGCAACTATTCTTGTTCCAAGATCATTCTCCTTGGAATCTCTACCTAAGACTCCAGGAAGAAATCTCGTTGCTCCAGAAGAAGCTATTGCTAATAATATTGAGGAAATAGAGCATGTATAGCAAGTAGAACAAGTAGAAGAGGGTGCTGAAGGAAGTGGTGAAACCGGAGATGTGCTGAAACAAGTAGATGATTACAAGGGGACACCTTCGGAACACTTATCACTCCGAACTTCTGAAGCTGAATCTTTGAAGCTAGTTACTCCAGCAATGGAAGAAGAGAAAGGAGAAGAAGAAGTTTCTTATCATGGAGAAGAAGAACATCTTTTACTTGATGTTGCTCAGAAAGAAATCGTAGGGGTTCATGTTCAGGAAGTCGTTGATGAAGAAGATAATGTTGTTCAAGTTTCTGATAGTGAGAAGAGAACTCCAGAAAAGGATTCAATTCCGGAAAAAGACAAGGGAAAGAAAATTCTTATTGATACTCCAAGCTCAGAAGTGAAGAAGAGGAAGGAAGTTGGTATCTCTTCAAAGAGAAAGCTTGAACTTGTTGAAGAAGAAATTTCTCCAAGAAAAGTTTCAGATTCGGAGTCATCTTCAGTGGGGCATGACTTTGTTGTTCAGTCTTTAAAGAAGTTGGTGGGAACCATTCCGACCTTCTCAAGTATTGATTCAAGATGCCAGATGCTCCAACATGCTTTGAATCAGAAAACTGACTCCGTATCTATGGTTATGGACAAGTGTGTTGAAATAGAGGCTCAGTTCAAAATATTTTTCATTGGCTATGAAGCTTATAGAAAATCTTGCAAGAGGATGAAAAATTGGTCGAAGAAGACTGTGGAAGAGATGAGGTTGCTCGATTAGTTTCAAGACAATGTTAAAGATGCTTTTGAGACTGATGACAAGAAGATAAATGAGTTAACTGCATCCTTTGAGAAGGATTTGACAGAAGAAAAGAACTTCCGGATTCAAGAAGTGAGAGATCTGAATGGGAAGCTCAATTCCATTTCTCAAAACTGGAAGTTTGAAAGGGATCATCGGATTGATTTTGAAGAAAGGATGAAGGCTCAGGAAGAAAAGATCAAAGCTCAGGAAGAAAAGCTGAAAGCCCAGAAAGAAAAAATTGAAGCTCAGTCCGCAAGAATAGTTGTCTTAGAGAAGCAAGCTGAAGAAGATCATAAAGACCTAAAGAAGATCAAGACTATTCTAAAGGGGCTCATGTCAAAGGAAAAAAGATCCGAAATAATCAAATCCGATCTTTTTGTTGTATTCTTTCTGTTGCTGAGATTTCAAATTTAATGAAAGTTGTGCTTGTCGTTTCTATTGTTTTCATTACTAATATTTCAGGTACTTTGTTTCTTTTCCATTTCCTCCAATTATTTTTGAAAATCACAAAGGGGGAGAAGGAAAATATCCTTAAGAAAAAGGAGAACTCTAATAAGAGTTTATTAAAGGGGGAGAAGAAAAAGATCCTTAAGAAAAAGAAAAACTCTAATAAGAGTTCGTTTAAGGGTGTCACGAACCAACCCGGGTCGACCCTGAACCGGTCACCCGAGCCGGTCCGCGGCAAGTCCCGAGGGGCGTTCCCGATCCCCCCGGGATGGCAACCAGTGCCGGGCATTAAGACTTGATCGTTGGGAACGATTTCAGCCCAAAACAAAAGTAAATAGAACAGAATAAATAAACACTAAGAGCAGAAAAGAAATAAAAACCACACAACCACGTACCTCCATGTGACCTCTCAGGTCACCACCCATCTAGAGAGCAACCTCGCTCCAACACTGAGTGACTCAAAACAGAAGACCTGCGACTGAAATGGTAAAAGATAGGCGTGAGCACAAAAGTACTCAGTAGGTGAGCCCCACAACAAATCCCAATGCACCGCCAGTAAATAAAGAATCTACCTATTTCAGGTTTGAACTACAATGTATAAAAGTATGCTTTTATAATGTTTCACTTGAAAAACTAAACACGAGCCATTACCCTTATCCTTTTTCAAAAGTTGAATTTCTTTTCATTGATTCTAAATTCGTTCTGAACGATAAGGAAGTGTTACATTTTCAGTTTTACTACACAAGAGAAAAACACATTTTTATTTAAGAACCATTTTCGCAAAACAACCAGTACAAGTGGTAAAGAAGAACTGAAAGTAAACAAGCAGGAAAGACAAGTGCAAGTAAAGGTAAGCAGGCAAGGAAAACCAAGTGCAAGCAAAAGTAAACCAGAAGTTATCAGCAATAACCATGGGCGATCCTGAACATCCCTAGAAAACCCCTGGACGTACTCGGGTTCAGACTACCTGCCGGCATGGTACTCCATAGTCAATAACCAACTGGCCGCCCTAACAGCCAACCAGTGGCACATCCCTCCTGGCCTGTCTGTAACTCCAGGGGGTACTAACCCGTCTAATCAGGGTTAGCAAGCAACCGTCACTCGATAATCTACAAGACGCCCAGGAACCCATAGTAGTTTTTGTAACACTGTGTAAGTGGGAGACCCGCGCACGCGTGACTCATCTCACCGCACTTGCCAACCCCTTACACGGACATCGCTACACGACAACCCTCGAAGGGAAGTCCCCCTGTAGAAATGCCCTCACAAGTACGTATATATATATATATATAATCACTTCACATTCAATAAAGTGCCAACCGGGCCGTCATGTCACTTACGTTTTGATCATTTAAGACTAAAGCATTTTTAAAGAGGGATGACACAAGCCATTTCATTGAAAACCAGAAACGCACTTAGAAATTTATTTAAGAAACTCAAATCAGCATCTCAAACCTGAAAGACGTTGGTATCACAAGTAAGAAATCATTTTTCCCAGTTCCAAATGCACCCCACTTTTATCAAGATCCAAACGGGCCTTTAAACACCTTTTGAAAGAATAATATTTCTCAAATGAAATCCAGAATTTTAATCACGCATCAAAGGAAAACATTTTTCTTTTTCAACTACCAAGAACCACGCTTAATGTTTCCCAAAAATCGAGTTTAAAGGTCACATGACGTTTTCTCTAATCAAGGTTCTAAGAAAACACTACTTTCCATAAGCAATATATCTACAAATTCACACACGCCAAAAACATTTCAAAACACAATTTAACATGACTTTCATTATTTAGGAGGGACCATTTAGCAAAACTACCATGGAAGCACACAATTAAATCCAAGAAAACGCTTTTAATGAAACGCTAGAATTGAAAAAACTTTTATCATCAGCAGATCACCAAACTATAGATAACTACTTAGTAATACTTTTGAATTTGCTGAAACATAATAAAAAGTCAAGGAATAAATAAATTCTAAATTTAAAAGGCGAGTGCAAAGGGAGACCTACCTCGAATCGGAATGACGAATGACATGGCCCAAGACTCTCGTTGCGAAAATGGCGCATCGAATTGCGCCGTCAAACAGATCCTAAAACAGTAGACCGAAAAAATGGGTGTATCGATCAGTAATGATAATATAATAGCAGTAACCAATATATATAATGTTAATATTAGTATATAATAACAATGATAATATAGTCGTAACAATGACAATAACAATAATAATATAATAATTAAAATAATAATAACAACAACTATAGTAATATAATAATAATAAGGGTAACAATAATATTAACATAATAATAATAGTTATTATAATGACATAATACCAATAACAACAATAATAAATATAATGGCGCAATAATAATAATAATAATAATAACAACAATAATATGATAATAATAATAAAGAAATAATTTAATAATAATTATAACAATAATAATATATTAATAATATAATTATATTAACATAATAAGCATAATAATAATATAATTATGATCATAATAAAAATAGTAATAATAATATAATAATAAAAATAACAACATAATATAATAATAATTAAAACAATAATAAAAATATTCATAATAATAATAATAATAAAATAATATAGTATTAATAATAATAACATAATAATAATTATAATAATGATGTAATGAGATTAATACTATTATTAAAATAGTAATAACAATAATAAATGTAATAATAATAATAATAATATAATAATGTAATAATTATAATTATAACAAAACAAAAGATAAATAAGTATATAAAAAAAATAAAAGGAACTTACAGCAGGGCGAGGGAGGAGGCCGGAATGGCGAGAGGGCGGCCGCGGGTTGCGCAGGGAAGGCCGGGACAGCGGAGGTGTCGGACGCGGCCGAGGCAGGGGGTGCGGGCCGCCGGAGATGCGGTCGACGGGCTGTCGGGGTAGCCGGAGTCGGGGGTTCGCACGGGGGAGCCGCGGAGGGCGCCTGGACGGCGGAGTCGGGCGCGAGGGAGGAGCGGGTTGGGTGCGGCCTCGGGACAGGGAGAGGGAGCAGGGACGGCGCGGCGGTGCGGAGGGGGATGAGCGGGAGAGCTGGAGCAGGGGCGTGCCGGGCCAGGGGTCGCCGGGAAGAGGTGGGAGGTTGGTGACGGGAACAGGCGGAGGCCGGCGGTCGGCTGGTGGAGGAGGCCGGTGCGGCGAGCTCGGGACGGGGAGAGGTGCAGGATGGCGCGCCAGGAGGAGGCCGCGTAGAGGAGGGGTGAGGCCGGGTGCTGGGGATGAGGGCGGAGGCGGCTCGCGCGGCTGGGAGGAGGAGCCGGGGCAGGCGCGCGGCACAAAAGAGAGGGGGGGGGGAAACGGGGAAGAAGGAGAGGGGAAGAGAGAGAGAGGGAGAAAAGGGTGGCGGCTACGGGAGGAATAGGTTAGGGTTAGGGGTTCTAAAAAAATATATATATATAATATTAATAATAATATATAAATAATAAAAAGGGAAAAAATAATAATACTAATAATATGATCAATTAATTAAATAAATAAAACCAAAACTTAATAATAATAATAAGACATTATAAAAAATAGTAAAACTTTATAATAATAATAATAATAATAAGTATAATTTTAATCATCAAACTAAAACATCATAATAATAAAGATATAAAACCCTTATAATAAAAATAATTAAACTTTATAACATTAGTGAAAATAATGATTAAAACTTATAATAATAATAGAATTTATAATAATAATTGTAAATTAATTCTAATAATAATCATTTTGATCAAATAATAAATTTATCTAAACATAATACATATATGTATACATTATTACACACACACATATATATATATATACAAAGCATACATAAACATATATAGAATAAAATTAACTATCATATCAACAACACAACTTAAATAGCGCTAATAATAAAATATCAACATAAAAAAAAATTATAGTATTTAAACATGCCGGGTGAATATACGGTCACCCGGGCTGAACGCACGGTCACCGCAAATGATGCAGTGACCGCGCACCGGCGCGACACCGCCAATCGCAATTAATCTTCGAAAAATTTAAACCGGGACCAAGAAAAGAGAAAAATTACGAACGTCCGCGGTCAGGGTGTGACAATTCTCCCCACCACAGACACTTTCTGCCCCCAGAAAGTCACCAGGCCGCAAGTCAACTAAAAACCAAGTCTATGCCCAAACATAACCAAAGGAACCAGAGAAGATTGAGAAACTCGGGGATGACCTTACTCCACACAGGTCACACCCGACCGATTTAAGAGGAAACTGAGGTCCGAGATTGAGGGGAGAACACGAAGGGGTTCTCCCCACCATAAGAACTTAACTAGGGCAGAAAAGATGACCATTTAAATAGAAAACCCCGGGAAGGGGGGGTCGATGCGGGAACTCCTAACCAATTCAAACCAACTCTTATAGCACGATTACTACAACGCCTCCGTCGAAACCTTGTACCCACGACTAGAGTCATCAACTTCAACACCAGGGAAAACCCATAGAAAAACATTTAACCAACATCAAATTGGAGACATGATCCACCGAAGTCCACGAAACATAACCACATTTTAAACATAACTAAAACGAGGTCAACCCAACACGAGAGTCAAACACACTTTTAAGAAGGACACACGATTTAGAATATCACCTCCACACGACAAGTCTGCTTAGATTATCATAGAACCAGTCCATCATCACTTTATAGAAAAGTTATGCATTTACAACGCTGTTGAAATTTCAGTAGCATGAAAACAAGTATGGAAGAGGTTTCTAATTTCTTCACCATCAACACGGAAGACAGAACTTGGACCAAGGCTTCACAACCCTGAGAACTCCTGACTGTGCGCGAGCTTAACCCCGAGACTTGTGGCTGGGGCTCTGATGGCTGAAGCATCTTCTGCCTCACAGTCAGGTACTGACATTCTCCCATCACAGCTTCCTCTTCAAGCGACGCTTCTTGCAAAACTTCTCCAGATGACCCAGACAACCGCATCGATGACACGTCTTCGGAGGGTTGCGACACGACGGCTTTAAATGGCCGAAACGACCATACTGATAGCATACCCTCGAACGATCTGACGAACTGGAAGCTGAGACCAAAGGGGATAACTCCTTAGAAACAAGTATCTCTGGCGCCTTTTCCTCACCAGAGGGGGAACTCTTACGAACAACAACAGGGGACACTGAAGTATTAACCACCCGCACACCGGAAACCAACTCAGCCAAGAAAGCTTTCTCCACCAGCTTCTCGAAACAAAGGTCTTTAGAAGGGAGGACACACTCCTTGATCTCTGGACAAAGTCCTCCAGTGAAAAGAGAGGCCTTCATGAGCTCATGCGACGCTACATCTGGAGAAAAGGAAATCAGTTCCTTGAAATGGTCAACATATGCCTTCACCGTCCGTTGGCCTTGTTGAATATGCACAAGCTCTCCCTTTTTCTCCAGCTTCACTTCCTCAGGTACAAACCATTGGATGAAAACGGTTCTAAAGACATCCCACGTCATTTCAACTTGCGCCGATGGTGGGGCAACCACCTTCCACTGGTCCAGAGCTGGACCCTTGAACAACTTCATAATTGCACGAACCTTAACATTATCGGGAGTTCCCCACATTCTAAAGACACGCTCCACTTCCTCGAGCCATTTCACTGCCTCTAACGGACCCTGATCACCATGGAGAACAGGCAAAGTCTGAGGAGGACTAAAAACTGGGCATGACATATCCGAATCCTTAAAGACCATTCTGGGCGGCATTTCCTGAGCGACATATAAAACACAAGGCCAAAACCCACATCAAACCAAATCAACATCAAATCGAAGCAACATCAATAAAAGCGCCTTTATCAAAAACAGTCAGCACAAGGACCAATCAAATACAACACAACCCAAAATAAAATCTCCTCCTTAAAATTTCCTTTTCATTTTTGATTTCAAAACCACCCTTTCTCAAAATCACTTTCCAAAAACCAACCCACTTTCAAACCAAAACTTTCCAAAACTTTTCCCATTTAAAACCAATTTAGAAAACAAAGTCAAGCCTTTAATTTCAAATACACACCCAGGTAATCTCATGAACCGTTGCACATGTCTTTATCCACTTTCCATTCATACTCGCACTGACATACACTTTCCATGCATTCTCACACATGTGCAAATGTTCATGAAGAGGAACCGAGGTTTCACCCCAAATCATTCTTAACCAATTCCAAGCAAACAACAGATTTTCCAAATCAAGAGATTTCAGTTTCAAAACCCATTTTATACATTTAAAGTCCTTTAAAAGAAACCAGTCCAATTTTCAAAATACCTTTTTCATTTCCAACTACGCACTCACGCAGACCAAAACGAAAACAACATCCAAATTTGCATCAATCACTGAAATGAGGGACTAGTAGTCACGCTCAACCTGGCGACATGGTAGTGGGCCATGTCCCAAGTCAGCGTCGACCACTAGGAGGAATTCAAACCATGTACTCGGACTCCACATGGGTCACTACTCCATGTGAAATCACGACGTAACGTCGGATTGCCTCCATTATCATCTCTCAATCCAAGACAAACCAGGAAAGACAAGGACACAATTCCCGAACTACCCCTGGTAACTCGAGGATCAGTGCGAGCAAGAGTTCGCGACGCTCTTCCCGTACTTACCCCTCGAGTTCCAACAGTCCTAATCTCCTTCTACCAGACAACCCAAATAACAAGACCACCTCTGATACCATTTTGTCACGAACCAACCCGGGTCGACCCTGAACCGGTCACCCGAGCCGGTCCGCGGCAAGTCCCGAGGGGCGTTCCCGATCCCCCCGGGATGGCAACCAGTGCCGGGCATTAAGACTTGATCGTTGGGAATGATTTCAGCCCAAAACAAAAGTAAATAGAACAGAATAAATAAACACTAACAGCAGAAAAGAAATAAAAACCACACAACCACGTACCTCCATGTGACCTCTCAGGTCACCACCCATCTAGAGAGCAACCTCGCTCCAACACTGAGCGACTCAAAACAGAAGACCTGCGACTGAAATGGTAAAAGATAGGCGTGAGCACAAAAGTACTCAGTAGGTGATCCCCACAACAAATCCCAATGCACCGCCAGTAAATAAAGAATCTACCTATTTCAGGTTTGAACTACAATGTATAAAAGTATGCTTTTATAATGTTTCACTTGAAAAACTAAACACGAGCCATTACCCTTATCCTTTTTCAAAAGTTGAATTTCTTTTCATTGATTCTAAATTCGTTCTGAATGATAAAGAAGTGTTACATTTTCAGTTTTACTACACAAGAGAAAAACACATTTTTATTTAAGAACCATTTTCGCAAAACAACCAGTACAAGTGGTAAAGAAGAACTGAAAGTAAACAAGCAGGAAAGACAAGTGCAAGTAAAGGTAAGCAGGCAAGGAAAACCAAGTGCAAGCAAAAGTAAACCAGAAGTTATCAGCAATAACCATGGGCGATCCTGAACATCCCTAGAAAACCCCTGGACATACTCGGGTTCAGACTACCTGCCGGCATGGTACTCCATAGTCAATAACCAACTGGCCGCCCTAACAGCCAACCAGTGGCACATCCCTCCTGGACTGTCTGCAACTCCAGGGGGTACTAACCCGTCTAATCAGGGTTAGCAAGCAACCGTCACTCGATAATCTACAAGACGCCCAGGAACCCATAGTAGTTTTTGTAACACTGTGTAAGTGGGAGACCCGCGCACGCGTGACTCATCTCACCGCACTTGCCAACCCCTTACACGGACATCGCTACATGACAACCCTCGAAGGGAAGTCCCCCTGTAGAAATGCCCTCACAAGTACGTATATATATATATAATCACTTCACATTCAATAAAGTGCCAACCGGGCCGTCATGTCACTTACGTTTTGATCATTTAAGACTAAAGCATTTTTAAAGAGGGATGACACAAGCCATTTCATTGAAAACCAGAAACGCAGTTAGAAATTTATTTAAGAAACTCAAATCAGCATCTCAAACCTGAAAGACGTTGGTATCACAAGTAAGAAATCATTTTTCCCAGTTCCAAACGCACCCCACTTTTATCAAGAGCCAAACGGGCCTTTAAACACCTTTTGAAAGAATAATATTTCTCAAATGAAATCCAGAATTTTAATCAAGCATCAAAGGAAAACATTTTTCTTTTTCAACTACCAAGAACCACGCTTAATGTTTCCCAAAAATCGAGTTTAAAGGTCACACGACGTTTTCTCTAATCAAGGTTCTAAGAAAACACTACTTTCCATAAGCAATATATCTACAAATTCACACACGCCAAAAACATTTCAAAACACAATTTAACATGACTTTCATTATTTAGGAGGGACCATTTAGCAAAACTACCATGGAAGCACACAATTAAACCCAAGAAAACGCTTTTAATGAAACGCTAGAATTGAAACAACTTTTATCATCAGCAGATCACCAAACTATAGATAACTACTTAGTAATACTTTTGAATTTGCTGAAACTTAATAAAAAGTCAAGGAATAAATAAATTATAAATTTAAAGGCGAGTGCAAAGGGAGACCTACCTCGAATCGGAATGACGAATGACACGGCCCAAGACTCCCGTTGCGAAAATGGCGCATCGAATTGCGCCGTCAAACAGATCCTAAAACAGTAGACCGAAAAAATGGGTGTATCGATCAGTAATGATAATATAATAGCAGTAACCAATATATATAATGTTAATATCAGTATATAATAACAATGATAATATAGTCTTAACAATGACAATAACAATAATAATATAATAATTAAAATAATAATAACAACAACTATAGTAATATAATAATAATAAGGGTAACAATAATATTAACATAATAATAATAGTTATTATAATGACATAATACCAATAACAACAATAATAAATATAATGGCGCAATAATAATAATAATAATAATAACAACAATAATATGATAATAATAATAAAGAAATAATTTAATAATAATTATAACAATAATAATATATTAATAATATAATTATATTAACATAATAAGCATAATAATAATATAATTATGATCATAATAAAAATAGTAATAATAATATAATAATAAAAATAACAACATAATATAATAATAATTAAAACAATAATAAAAATATTCATAATAATAATAATAATAAAATAATATAATATTAATAATAATAACATAATAATAATTATAATAATGATGTAATGAGATTAATACTATTATTAAAATAGTAATAACAATAATAAATGTAATAATAATAATAATAATATAATAATGTAATAATTATAATTATAACAAAACAAAAGATAAATAAGTATATAAAAAAAAAGAAAAGGAACTTACAGCAGGGCGAGGGAGGAGGCCGGAATGGCGAGAGGGCGGCCGCCGGTTGCGCAGGGAAGGCCGGGACAGCGGAGGTGTCGGACGCAGCCGAGGCAGGGGGTGCGGGCCGCCGGAGATGCGGTCGACGGGCTGTCGGGGTAGCCGGAGTCGGGGGTTCGCACGGGGGAGCCGCGGAGGGCGCCGGGACGGCGGAGTCGGGCGCGAGGGCGGAGCGGGTTGGGTGCGGCCTCGGGACAGGGAGAGGGAGCAGGGACGGCGCGGCGGTGCGGAGGGGGATGAGCGGGAGAGCTGGAGCAGGGGCGTGCCGGGCCAGGGGTCGCCGGGAAGAGGTGGGAGTTTGGCGACGGGAACAGGCGGAGGCCGGCGGTCGGCTGGTGGAGGAGGTCGGCGCGGCGAGCTCGGGACGGGGAGAGGTGCAGGATGGCGCGCCAGGAGGAGGCCGCGTAGAGGAGGGGTGAGGCCGGGTGCTGGGGATGAGGGCGGAGGCGGCTCGCGCGGCTGGGAGGAGGAGCCGGGGCAGGCGCGCGGCGCAAAAGAGAGGGGGGGGGGGAAACGGGGAAGAAGGAGAGGGGAAGAGAGAGAGAGGGAGAAAAGGGTGGCGGCTACGGGAGGAATAGGTTAGGGTTAGGGGTTCTAAAAAAAAAAATATATATAATATTAATAATAATATATAAATAATAAAAAGGGAAATAATAATAATACTAATAATATGATCAATTAATTAAATAAATAAAACCAAAACTTAATAATAATAATAAGACATTATAAAAAATAGTAAAACTTTATAATAATAATAATAATAAGTATAATTTTAATCATCAAACTAAAACATCATAATAATAATGATATAAAACCCTTATAATAAAAATAATTAAACTTTATAACATTAGTGAAAATAATGATTAAAACTTATAATAATAATAGAATTTATAATAATAATTGTAAATTAATTCTAATAATAATCATTTTGATCAAATAATAAATTAATCTAAACATAATACATATATGTATACATTATTACACACATATATATATATATATATACAAAGCATACATAAACATATATAGAATAAAATTAACTATCATATCAACAACACAACTTAAATAGTGCTAATAATAAAATATCAACATAAAAAAAAATTATAGTATTTAAACATGTCGGGTGAATATACGGTCACCCGGGCTGAACGCACGGTCACCGCAAATGATGCAGTGACCGCGCACCGGCGCGAAACCGCCAATCGCAATTAATCTTCGAAAAATTTAAACCGGGACCAAGAAAAGAGAAAAATTACGAACGTCCGCGGTCGGGGTGTGACAAAGGGGGAGCTTTTTCATTAAAGAAGACCTTCTTATTTATCACTCCGTAAATCTGAATACGATCCTTAGAGTTTCAAAGCTTATGGGGGAGTTAGTCGTATTCATCAATATCCTTAAAGCAAAGGGAGATAAGCCTTAATGTTTTTCTTTCTTCTTATAATTTCTTTTTCGTAAGGATGTTTGTGCTTTCCAAAAAGGGGGAGATTGTTGAGTCAATAAGGTTTTCCTTATGACTTTTCCATTCCTTCTTGTTTTGAAAATCACAAACACCTTATCTTTAAGAAAATTGCTTTCTTAAGGAAAATTGCTTTTATAAGGAAAATTGCTTTCTTAAGGAAAATCACTTTTATAAGAAAAATTATCCTTATCATATTTTCATCCATATTTTTCTTAAGTATGAGATTCAGATTCATTTTCTCGGAATCGTTGAAACTTTGATATAAAGCATTCTGTTTTAGGATTCGGATTCTGGATAAGAACTATAAGGAAGTCTCATTCCGAATTCCGGATATGAACTCTGACTAAGTTCTATTCCAGATTCAGGATACGAATTCTGAAGAAGAATTCTCATTATGAATTCTAATGAAGAATTCTCATTACGAATTCTAATGAAGAAATCTCATTCTGAATTCCCATTACGAATTCTGATGATGAATTCTCATTACGAATTCTGATGACGAATTCTCATTACGAATACTAATGAAGAATTCTCATTACGAATTCTAATGAAGAAATATCATTCCGAATTCCCATTACAAATTCTAATGAAGAATTCTCATTACGAATTCTGATGATGAATTCTCATTACAAATTCTGATGAAGAATTATCATTAAAAATCCTGATGATGAATTCTCATTATGATTTCTGATGACGAATTCCTATTCCGAATTCGCATTTCGAATTCACCTATTAAACAGAATTTGAGTATCTTTGTTTTATACACTCTGAATTAATTCAGACTCCGAAAAATATCTTTGTTAGACTCCAAACTTTTATATTGCTTACATTTCTAAAATTTTTCTACTCTTTATTATTGTTCCTTACACTCCGAACCTTCACTCCAAAGTTTTCATTCTGAACTTTTATGTTAGAGTTTAAAACAATGTCATACATTCTGTTACACTTGTTTTGTTATAAAACGATGTCGTCTGTTTTGTTATAAACTAACCGTTGTCTAAGTGACACGTGTACAGGTCCCTCCGATCTTTAAGGAAAACATGACCGTTGGAGAAGGATCCGACCATACCTATAAATAGGATCTCATTTGAAAGAGCTCATAGCTGATGGCTAAAAAAGTACTGAAAGGCTGACTAATTTGCTTGAAGTGATTTCTAGAGAGATAGACTCTTATTAACTCTCAAAGCTTCGTGCGACTCTGAATGTTGGTGATTACATTTGAGGGATTCCGGGGATAGGAAGACAGAGGTGCCGACTACCTTAAAGTTTGAGGGCTTTCTTGCTGAGGAAGACAGAGGTTGCCAACTACCTTGAAGTTGAGGGCTTGCGGGGATAGCAAGACAGAGACTCCGATCTTCGTATCGAGGGCTTACCCTGGTGTGGGTAATACAGACTTGCTTGAAAATATAAATCAAGGGACCTTTATCCAAGGTTGTTGGATACCCTTTTTTTGGGTTAAAAGACTTATATCTTGTTACTTGTAGTTTTACTACTTGTTTCTATTCCGCTGCATTTTGTAATATAAGGAAAGTATAACTTTCTTATACTTCCTTATTTGTACTCTGTTTCATTTAGATTCTATACACTTTAAGGTAGAATCTCTTATTTTAATCTTTTGTTAAGTTTCAACTTCCAGAACCATATTTCTGGAACCCTCATTCGGAATCTCTTTCCTAGTTTGCATTCGGTGTTAAGAGGTGTTGTGAATTTGCTTAGTTTAACTTTGTTAAACTTAGCCTTTTCCTTTGCTTAAGGAAAACATAGTTATTCTTAACTAAATTTAAAGGTTCCAAAGGAATTTTTTAAAGTATACAATTCACCCCCCCCCCCTCTTGTATATTGAGCATCTACATCACTATTTCGATCCTACAGAGGGTAAACCTAAAACTGCTATGGCCATCCATACTAGATGGTATAACACTGGAAAACAGAACACAGAGTGGGTATCGCGCAACCACCCAACTCCATAACAAAGCCAGGGGAAACCACTCAACATGACTGGTCAAAAATATTGAGAACAGAAGGACCCTCTACATCGCAAGAGGTCAAAGGTACGTAAAAAACTACACGGTGCACACATGGGGCCCACACGACGTGTGGCCCCAACACATATCCAAACCAAGTGCACAAACATTCTCAGGTACAAACTACAACATGTACCTCCAATCATTCCCGTATACTCCTAGAGTATACTACATTTCCATCCCAAGAGCTATCGTGCACACGAAACTCAACATCAGTGCGAAGGGAGAAAACACAATTTCGCAAACCTGCTTCTCAAATGGCCCTAGTACGGCCAACCACATCCTTTTAGACACTAACTTGATTCTCACAGGAGTGAACGCGATCACATGCCAAGGGTTCCCTATAAACACCGCAGGAAGAACCACCACCGGTACACCTTTCATGCTTCCACATTTAATGAGATCTTGAAAGAAACTCCGTACATCCAAACAGATTGTACCGTTGTAATCCTTGTGGAAAAACATACAAGATAGACTATTTACTCACCTCTAACAGATATCTTACGGAAAAGTCACCAACACTGCTTTACGTCCGAACATCGTCTCGTAGTCTTGAGCCACGGTCCCGAAAACAGTCTGGCGCATCACACCATTGCGATCTCCTTGGAAAGACACGACAAATTGACTGCGCACTTGAGTGCAATGGATATCCGAAAAAAAGATGCATTTTGTCGTACCGCACACGAGCAGTGCTTCGTGGTACATGTATCCCAGTCCCGAAGCAGAACTAATGGATCACACCGTTGCGATCCTCTTGAAAAAGTATACAAGATTGACTAATCACTTGTCCAAAACGGACACCCGGTGATAAAGTTAGAAATCATCGCCAACTCCCAAAATAGCCCTCGTGGGACCCACACCATCATACAAAATTAAAGCGGATGGATTTTGCCAATGCAATTCCCTTAGAAATACACCCTGAACCGACAGCTCACACACCCCGAACAGACGCCCGATGAAATTGTTACAAAACGCTGCTCACAGCTCAAAAGACAGGTCGTGGGGCCCACACCTCAACTCCAATTTCAATTCCTGAAACCAAAATAGAAAACTATACCTCGGCACCAAGGTCCCAACGCCATTGGCGGTGCTCAAATCAGACATCGGATGTGTCTGCGCCGCTCAAAACACGAACCCCCAAAAAAAATGTCAATCCACTTATCGTATGCGTCGTGCTACCGAGGCCCCCATCTCGGGAGTTAAAACCCCCAAAACCTTCTCATATTCTCCAACTTGAGCCGGGGTTCGCACTGCCATAGACATCATGCAAAACGGACACCCGTAGTGGAAGATACGGGTGTCCGTAATCAGAGGGGACAAACCCCTTGGGCTGGACCGGCCTGGTCCGCCCGGTCTCGGCTGGCCCGCAGCTCTACCATGCGGTCGGTCGGGGACCCGTGGTCCACGCGCAGACTGGCCCTTATGGCCTATCATCCTACCGCGTGAAGACCCGCTGAGGGCGGGTCTTTATTTCCCCCACGGGGTTGCGTGCTGTGACCCCGGTCCTCCGCGTCAACCGGGCGGCTCTTCCCGCTCCGTGCCCGCTCATCGTCACCCCCAACTCGCCCGTGACCACTCCGCCTCAACCAACCACCGATGTCGCCTCGACCTACTTCCGAGCCGACGTAGACCGCTCGGCCGACCGCACCTACGCCTGGACCCCCACCGCGCTGCCGCACCAGCTCGTCGGACCGCCGTGCTCGACCACTGGAAAACCTTGAAAAAGGCCGAAAAAATTTCCCAAGGCCACCACGGATGCCCCGGGACTCAGATTTTTGATTCGAAAGGGGTGATGGAAACCTCAAATCAAGCTCTAATAAAAAATTCCCTTCTCCTAACAATTTGACAACAATTCGATGCTGGAAATTGAGTTCAAAGGTAAATTCAGAATCAAAAACCAAAAACGTAACCTCCTACCTCGTTGGGCGTAGACCGACTCCTCAACGATGATCTGTTGGAGTCGCCGCTCCTTACCAGAGAGATGGAGGAGAGGAGAGGAGCTCATCATTCATTTGGAGGGCTTGCGCTAGGGATGAACAAAGGATGGGAAGGGGAGGTGGTTATTTTTAAATAAAGGAAAATTTAATTAAAAATTTAATTAATTTAAACCCCTAAATTAACCCGCATCCGAAACCCTTGATGGGGTCAAGGTTAAGCCTCCCCTAGGATAAAAAACACCTCCCGAGCACAACGGAAGTCTCAGAAATTTAATATGATCCTCTGTTAAAGAGTTATAAAACTTAACGCCCAATGCCGCTAAATTACGAAAACGCCCCTGGTGGCATTTTCCACAGAAGGCCCACGCCCGTGAAACGTACACACCTCCTAGGGTAAACATCATTCTTTGAAATCAACGGTGCCCTCGTTTTTTCCATCCGAGAAACCATTTAAGAGATTCTTGAGTTTAACCATTAAATGATTAAATTAGTTATTTTATTTATCTGTTTAACGTTCAGGTAACGGGCGAGGGGTCCCAACGTCCCGCACCGACATGTTCTATGTCGTTCCTAGGATAAAAAACCCATTTGGACCCATCTGTACATTCATATTTCTGATACAGATTACCGTTTAGGAGTTATTTCATATATTTGGCATACCCAGTGTGAATGCACTGAAAATTTAATTTCGGCCACACCGGGGCTCGGAATCGCACGCCGTCTGAATGCGCTGCTCGGGAATAACATCAAGAATATCCCAAAGTATTTTATATCAAAAAAATGGTTCTTACATAACCCAAACTCTTTTGTCGTTCGATTTCATGGAATTCCGAGGTTGTTTGACCGGTTTCGACCACCCCACGCACGCTTTTCAAGCGCACCTAACACCTAAAAGACACACATTTAGTTGTGCCGCACAAACCGCGTGTCCAAATGACGTTCTGTTTCCTCGTACACCTCTAGAATAATAACTAGGATGTTTTCGTGTGATTTCATGTCATTCCTATGTCATTCGACATGCATTTGACAGTAAAACCCATGTTTTGGCCATTTACGACACGTCGAGTGTGTTTTCAGCCAGTGCGGTCACACAACACCTCTGATCGGCATGCCGTCTAGCCAAAAAATTTAAAAATCACCCACCCTTTTTTTCGTTCGATTTCATGGCATTCCGAGGTCGTTCGGAAGGTTTCAACCACCCCAAGCACGCTTTTCAAGCGCACCGAACACCTAAAAAACACATATTCAGCCGTGTCGTGAAAACTGCACATATGAATTATGTGTGGTCTCCTTGTACACCTCAAGAAAAATAATTAGGGTGTTTTTGTATGATTTAAAATCATTCAAATGTCTTTAGGCATGCATTTGACTGTAAAACCCATGTTTTGGCGATTTACGACACCAGGAGTGTGTTTTCGGCCATCGCGGTCAGACGACACCACTGATTGATGTGTTGTCTAGCCGAAAATTTCAAAATACACCCACCATTTCTTATCGTCCAATTTCATGGCATTCTGAGGTGGTTCGGCTGGTTTCGACCACCCCACACACGCTTTTCAAGCACTCCGAACAGCTAGAAAATACATATTTAGTCGTGCCGTGCAAACCGCGCGTCCGAATGAGGTGTCGTCTCCTCATACATCTCACGAATAATAACTAGGGTGTTTCTGTGTAATTTCAATTCATTCCAATATCGTTCGACATGTATTTGACCGTAAAACCCATGTTTTGGCCATTTACGACACGCTGAGTCCGTTTTCGGCAAGCACGTTCAAACGACACCTCCGATTGACGTGACATCTGGCTAGAAAATTTTACAAATCACCACCCTTTGTTGTCTTCCGATTTCATGGAATTATGAGGTCGTTCGGCCGATTTCGACCACCTCACACTCGCTTTTCAAGCACGCCTACCACCTAAGAAACACATATTCAGTCGTGCCGCACAAACTGTGCATTCGAATGACATTTTGTCTCCTCGTACACCTCAAGAATAATAATTAGGTTGTTTTCATTGATTTCAAGTCATTCTGATGTCGTTCGGCATGAATTTGACAGTAAAACCCATGTTTTGGCCATTTACGACTCTCAGAGTGCATTTTCTGCCAGAACGGTCACACGACACTTCTGATTGACATTCAATATGGCTGAAAATTTTAAAATTCACCCACCCTTTGTTGTCGTTCGATTTCATGTCTTTCCTAGGCCGTTCAGCTGGTTTCGACCACCCTACACACGCTTTTCAATTGCGCTGAACACCTAAAAAATACATATTCAGTCGTTCCATGCAAACCGCGCGTCCTAATGACATTTCGTCTCCTCTTACACCTCACAAATAAAAGGTTGGGTGTTTTTGTGTGATTTCAAGTCATTATGATGTCGTTCGGCATGCATTTGACCGTAAAACCCTTGTTTTGGCCATTTACGATACGCGGAGTGCATTTTCGGCCAGCGTGGTCACACGACACCTCCGATTGACGTGTCGTCTAGTTGAAAATTTCACAATTCACCCACCCTTTGTATTCATCCGATTTCAGGTCATTCCAAGGTCGTTCGGCCGGTTTTGACCACCCCCCACACGTTTTTCAAGTGCATCAAGCACCTAAAAAACACATATTCCGCCATGCCATGAAAACCATGTGTCTGAATGACATGTCGTCTCCTATTATATCTCACGAATAATAATTAGGGTGTTTTCCTATGATTTCAAGTCATTATGATGTCGTTCAGCATGCATTAGACCATAAAACCCATGTTTGGGCCATTTACGACACGCGTACTGTGTTTTTGGCCAGCGTGGTCACACAACACCTCCGATTGATGTGCCATCTAGCCGAAAATTTCACAATTCACCCACCCTTTTTTGTTGTCCGATTTCATGGCATTCTGTGGTCGTTCGGCAGGTTTCGACCACCCCACGCATGCTTTTCAAGCGCATTAAACACCTAAAAATACATATTCAGTCGTGCCATGAAAACTGTATCTCCGAATGACATGTCGTCTCCTCATACAGCTCACGAATAACAATTAGGGTGTTTTTGTGTGATTTCAAGTCATTCCGATGTCGTTCAACATGAATTTAACCGTAAAACCCATGTTTTCGCCATTTATGACACGCAGAGTGCGTTTTCGGCCAGCGCGGTCACACGACACCTCCGATGGATGTGTCGTCTGACCAAAAATTTCAAAATTCACCCACCATTTGTTTTCGTCCAATTTCATGGCATTCCGAGGTCGTTAGTCCAGGTTCAACCACCCCACACACACTTTTCAAGCGCGTCGAGCACCTAAAAAGCCCATATTCAGCTGTTCCACACAATCCACATGTCTGAATGATGTGTCGTCTCCTCGTACGCCTCACAAATATTAATTAGGGTGTTTTTGTGTGATTTCAAGTTATTCTGATGTCGTTCGGCATGAATTTAACTGTAAAACCCATGTTTTGGCCATTTACAACACGCCAAGTGCATTTTCAGCCAGCGCGGTCACACGACACCTCTGATTGATATGCCATCTGGCCTAAAATTTCAAAAATCACTCACCTTTTGTTGTCGTCCGATTTCATGGCATTCCGAGATCATTCGACCGGTTTCGACCACCCCACGCATGCTTTTCAAGCGCACCAAACACCTAAAAAACACATATTTAGATGTGTCGTGCAAACCGTGCGTCCGAATGACGTGTCGTCTCCTCGCACACCTCACGAATAATAATTAGAGTTTTTTCGCGTGATTTCAAGTCATTCTGATGTCGTTTGACATGCATTTGACCGTAAAACCCATGTTTTGGCCATTTATGACACGTTGAGTGTGTTTTTGGCCCGCGCGGTCACACGACACCTCCGATTTGTGTTCCGTCTAGACGACAATTTTACAATTCACCCACCATTTGTTTTCGTCCGATTTCATGGCATTAAGAGGTCGTTCGTCCGGTTTCGACCACCCCACGCATGCTTTTCAAGTGCATCAAACACCTAAAAAATGCATATTCAGTCGTACCATGCAAATCATACATTCAAATGATGTGAATTCTCCTCGTACACCTCAAAATAATAATTTGGGTGTTTTCGTGTGATTTTAAGTCATTCTGATGCCGTTCGGGATGCATTTGACCATAAAACACATGTTTTGGCCATTTACAACACGCAGAGTGCATTTTCAGCCAGCGTGGTCACACGACACCTCCGATTGACATGCCGTCTAGCCGACAATTTCAAAATTCACCCACCCTTTGTTATCGTCCGATTTCATGGCATTCTGAGGTCATTCGGCTGTTTTCGACCACCTCATGCACGTTTTTCAAATGCGCTGAACTCCTAAAAAACACATATTCAGTCATGTCACACAAAACGCATGTCCAAATGACGTGTCGTCTCCTCGTACACCTCACTAATAATAACTAGGGTGTTTTTTGTGATTTCAAGTCATTCTGATGTCGTTCGGCATATATTTGACCGTAAAACCCATGTTTTGGCCATTTACGATGCGCCGAGTGCGTTTTCGGCCAGCGCGGTCACACGACACCTCTGATTGATGTGTCGTCTGGCTGAGAATTTCAAAAATCACCCACCCTTTGTTGTCGCCCGATTTAATGGCATTCCGAGGTCGTTCGGCCAGTTTCAACCACCCCACAAATGCTTTTCAAGCGCTCCTAACACCTAAAAACACATATTCAACCAAGACACACAAACCGCACATTCAAATGATGTGTCGTCTCCTTGTGCACCTCAAGAATAATAATTAGGGTGTTTTGTGTGATTTCAAGTCATTCTGATGTCGTTCGGCATGTATTTGACGAAAAACCCATGTTTTGGCTATTTACAAAACGCGGAGTGCGTTTTCGACCAGTGTGGTCACACGACACCTCCGATTGATGTTTCGTTTGACCGATAATTTTCTCAATTCACCCACCCTTTGTTTTTGTCCAATTTCATGGCATTCTGAGGTCGTTCAGTCAGTTTTGACCACCACACGCAGCTTTTCAAGCACACTGAACACCTAAAAAACACATATTCAGTCGTGCCATGAAAACTGCGCGTTTGAATGACGTGTCATCTCATATTACACATATCGAATAATAGGTAGGGTGTTTTTGTGTGATTTCAAGTCATTCTGATGTCGTTCGGCATGCATTTGACCATAAAACCCATGTTTTGGCCATTTACGACATGCCGAATGCGTTTCAGCTAGCGCGGTCACAGGACACCTCCGATTGATGTTCTGTCTAGCCGAAAATTTCCCAAATCACCCACACTTTGTTGTCGTCTGATCTCATGTTATTTTGAGGTCGTTTGGCTAGTTTTGACCACCCCACGCATGCTTTTCAAGCATGTCTAACACCTAAAAAACACATATTCAGCCACGCCGCGCAAACCACGCATCTGAATGACGTGTCGTCTCCTATTACACATCACGAATAATAATTAGGGCGTTTTTTTGTGATTTAAAGTCATTATAATGTTGTTCGGCATGCATTTGACTGTAAAACCCACGTTTTGGCCATTTACGGCATACAGAGTGCATTTTCAGCCAGCGCGGTCACAAGACACCTCCGATTGACGTTCCGTCTAGCTGAAAATTTTACAGTTCACCCACTCTTTGTTTTCATCAGATTTTATAGAATTCCGAGGTTTTTCGGCTGGTTTTGACCACCCCACGCACTTTTTTCAAGCATGTCGAACACCTAAAAAACACATATTTTGCCATGCCACGCAAACTGCGCGTCCGAATGACATGTCGTCTCCTATTACACCTCACAAATAATAATTAGGTTGTTTTTGTGTTATTTCAATTCATTTCGATGTCGTTCGACATGAATTTGAACGTAAAACCCATGTTTTGGCCATTTATGATACGCGGAGTGCATTTTTGGCCAGCGTGGTCACACGAAACATTTAATTGACGTGCTGTCCGAATGAAAATTTTACAATTCACCCAACCTTTGTTGTCGTCCAATTTAATCGCATTCCGAGGTTGTTTGGCCAGTTTCGACTTCACCATGCACACTTTTCAAGCGCCTCGAGCACCTAAAAACACATATTCATCCGTGCCGCACAAACCGCGAGTCCGAATGACGTTTCGTCTCCTCGTACAACTCAGAAAATAATAACTAGGGTGTTTCGTGTGATTTAGAGTCATTCTGATGTCGTTCGGCATGCATTTGACTGTAAAACCCACGTTTTGGCCATTTACAACACATTGAGTGCATTTTAGGCTAGCGCAGTCACACAACACCTTCAATTGATGTACCATCTAGCCGAAAATTTCACAATTCACCCACCCTTTATTGTTGTCCAATTTCATGGCATTCTGAGGTCGTTTGGACAGTTTTGACCACCCCACGCATGCTTTCCAAGTGCGCAGAACACCTAAAAAAACATATTAAGTCGTGCTGCACAAACCGCTCGTCTGAATGATCTGTCGTCTCCTTGTACACCTCAAGAATAATAATTATGGTGTTTTTGTGTGATTTCAATTCATTATGATGTCATTCGGCATGCATTTAACCGTAAAACCCATGTTTTGGCCATTTACAACACGCGTAGTGCGTTTTCATCCACCGTGGTCACACGACACCTCCGATTGACATTTTGTCTGGCTGAAAATTTCACCATTCACGCACCCTTTGTTTTGGTCCAATTTTATGGCATTTCGAGGTCGTTCGGCTAGTTTTGACCACCCCACACACGTTTTCATGAACGCCGAGCACCTAAAATACACATATTCAGTCATTCCACGCAAACAGCGTGTCCGAATGACATGAAGTCTCCTCGTACACCTCATGAATAACAATTAGGATGTTTTTGTGTGATCTCAAGTCATTCTGAGGTCGTTCAACATGCATTTGACAGTGAAACCCATGTTTTGGCCATTTAAGACACACCGAGTGTATTTTCAGCCAACGCGGTCACACGACACCTTCGATTGATGTATCGTCTATCCAAAAATTTTAAAAATCACCCACCCTTTGTTTTTGTCCGATTTCATGGCATTCCGAGGTTGTTCGGATGGTTTCGACCACCCCACGCAAGCTTTTCAAGTGCGCGAAACACTTAAAAAACACATATTCAGCCGTGCAGCGCAAACTGTAGATCCGAATGATGTGTTGTCTCCTCTTACACCTCAAGAATAATAATTAGGGTGTTTTTGGGTTATTTCAAGTCATTAATATGTCGTTCAACATGAATTTGACCATAAAACCTATGTTTTGGACATTTAAGACACGTGGAGTGTGTTTTTAGCCAACGTTGTTACACGACACCTCCACTTGACGTTCTGTCTGGCCGAAAATTTTACAATTCTCTCAAAATTTGTTGTCGTCCGATTTCATGGCATTCCGGGGTTGTTCGGCCGGTTTTGACCACCACACGCACGCTTTTCAAGCGCGCCAAACACCTAAAAATCACATATTCAGCCGTTTCATTTAAACCACGCATCTGAATAACATGTCGTCTCCTCGTACACCTCCCTAATAGTAATTAGGGTTTTTTTCGTGTGATTTCAAGTCATTTTGATGTCGTTCGGCATGCATTTGACCGTAAAACCCATGTTTTGGCCATTTACGACACACAGAGTGCGTTTTCGGCCAGTGCGGTCACACGACACCTCCAATTGATGTACCATCTAGCCAAAAATTTCACAATTCACCAAACCTTTGTTATCCTCTGATTTCATTGAATTCTGAGGTCATTCAGCCAGTTTTGACCACCCCACACACGCTTTTCAAGCACGCCGAGCACCTAAAAAACACATATTCAACAGTGCCACACAAACCGCACATCCTAATGACTTTTCGTCTTCTCGTACACCTCACAAATAATAATTAGGATGTTTTTTTGTGATATGAAGTCATTATGATGTCGTTTGACATGTATTTGACCGTAAAACTCATGTTTTGGCCATTTACGACACACCGAGTGCCTTTTCGGCCAGCACGGTCACATGACACCTCCGATTGATGTGCCGTTTGGCCAAAAATTTCACAAATCACCCACCCTTTGCACTATTCTGATTTCATGGAATTCTGAGGTCGTTAGGTCATTTTCAACCACCCCGTGCACGCTTTTCAAGGGCACCGAACACCTAAAAAAGACATATTTGTCGTACCGCACAAACCACACGTCCGAATGATGTGTCGTTTCCTCGTGCACCTCATGAATAATAATTAGAGTGTTTTTGTGTGATTTAATATCATTCCTATGTCGTTCAACATGCATTTGACCATAAAACCCATGTTTTGGCCATTTACGACATGCAGAGTGTGTTTTCGGCCAGCGCGGTCACACGACAACTCTGATTGACGTTATGTTTGGCCGACAATTTCACAATTCACCCACCCTTTTAAATCCCATATATAGTTTTCCCATGAAACAATATGATTAAAAATTACAACTTTTTCATTTTACCACATTACCGATATATTGGAGTCGTCGCAGCATCATTCAATTTTTTCACCCTATCAACATCATCATTTTCACTGGATGCATCATGTGTGATTGTATCAAAATATTGTTTGTTGGACATCTTGTCCTTCTCATGATGCAAAATAAATGGAAACTGATCACATATCAAACTCTCCAATTCAGTCCTATCATTTGGATCATCAACATTTTAAGATTCCATTTTCACTCTATTGTGATACCACACATAATAGTTTGTTTGGAAACCATATTTGGTTATATGATAGCTAACTGCTTCACAACTCAACCAAGGTCTTCCAACACAATTAAAATGTGGGCAGTGTATGTGACCACTATCTGAAGCCTTGTCGAATGAAAAATCTAGAAAGCTGTTCAAATTATTTTGAAGATCAGTTGAAATCTGATCAGTTTTGTACATCCAACTTCTATCAATTCTGAAAAAAATTTCAATAATTCATTTAAAAGAAATTCAATAATATTTAATTTCAATCAAAAAAATATTTAGGTAAATTACAATTGTTTACTTTAAATAAAAGCATAACCGACACATGACTCTATATGAGAATCATATTACGAAAGACCACAAAATACAATGTATATAAGTAAATAAGATACAGAATTTCTAATGCCTATATTCAAGTATTTCCCTGTAAGATATTCGAAGTGGATCAAGGAATACATAATCCTTAAGGGTTTTGTTGGGAGTACATGAGTTTTATACTTTAACTTCTTCAGGGAGATTAGGATGAGGTGTAGGATGAGAATTTGGAGAGTGGTGGGGCTGTCTAAGGGGGGTGCGCAGTGTCCAGGGGTGCGTGGTGTCTAGGGGGTGGTGGGGTCGATTGGGGGGTCGGAGGTGTCCAGGGGGTGAGGGGATATCTAGGGGGTCAGGGTGTCCAGGTGGGTGGGCTGTCCATGGGGGTGGTCAGGCTGTCCACGGGGGTAGGGAGAGTCTAGGGGGGTGGGCAGGCTATTCAATGAGGTGAGCGGGGTGCCTAGGTGGTGGGTGGGGATATCTGGGGGGTACGAGGTGTTCAAGGGGGGTGGGCGAGCTTCCCACAGGGTTGGAGGGGCTGTCCATGGGGTCTGGGGTGGCTAGGGGGTGGGTGGGCTATTCTGGGGGTGGGCGGGATATCCACGGGGGGTGGTCGGGTTGTCCACGGGGGGGGGGGGGGGGGTGGCTGGGCTGTCTACAGAGGTGGTCGCGCTGTCTAGTGGGGTCAGGGGTGTCAAGGGGGTGGTTGGGGGGCTTTGAAGTGGGTGGGGGGAATCCGGGGGGATGGGGGTGTCCGGGGGGGTGGTGGGCAGGTGTTCGGGGGTGGGTTGGGCGGGCTGTCAACAAGGTTGGGGGGGTGGGCTTTCCAGAAGGGCCTAGGATATCAAGGGGGTGGGTGGGCTGTCCACGGTGGTGGTGGGGCTGTCCAGGGGGGTCGGGGTGTCCATGGGGTGGGTGGGGGGGGGGGATTTCCAAGGGGTTTTGAATCGTCACAAAATGTTTTTTAGTGGCATTTTTGGTTTTAGCGACGGTTTCACCTACAAAAAAATGGAAAGGATATAGTAGTGGTTTGAACCGCCATTATATACTCACCATTTTTTGTCATGTAAAACAAATAATAAAACAAAAAATAGTAAACAAGTATTGATTTTAAATTTTGGTCGTTTAAACCACTACTAAAAAACCACTAAGAATATTTTGCACAGGTTTAAAACATTTCTATATATCACTTTAAAAAAAGCTCAACTGCAGAATTTGCAACCCCAGAAGATAAAAACAAAATTCAATACATTTGTTTAAAATTATATCCATATTCACCACACCCACCTATGAGATCATATAATCATGAAGGTTATCAAAATGGTTTACTAGAATGTAAAAATTAATTGACTATTCCAGGAATACATTACATTATTTAAGCAAGGAAATACATTCAAGTGGCTATTAGATTTCCAAGACATCCTTGGAAGACATTAATGAAGGAAGAAGTGAACTCATTAAAAACTATAATGAGATGTACACAATCTAAAAATGGTATTAAGCTATGGGATATTAGTGGTAATGCTCAAACATGGATCCAAACTTATAAAGGATTCACTAAGTATAAATATGTTTAATGAGATTTTAGAATACAATAAAAATCGTATCTTTCTTTGTACAGTACCAAATAAACCACTTCGAAATTTTTTAACCTATTTTATAAAAATATATTTAAAAACCACTCGTTTATATCATTAAAATATAAATAGGTTTCATCATTAAAAAAACCGAACGTTGGAATCATAAAAACATAACCAAATAGTCACTCAGTGAGTCGACACCACCTACAAAAAAATTAGCCACACTTTATTAATATGATGATCTCTAAGAAGAACTTATGAATAAATCACATGAAATTAATGACCAAAGGAACCCAATACATAACCCCTATAAATGCATAAGCAAAAAATACATTAAAAACCAACACTACAAACTCTATAGAACAAAAGAATAGGAAGCCCCATGATCCTAGGAAAATTCCACAATTCTTAGGTGGAATCACCATATTAGTGGTAGTATGTCGTATGTTTAGTTAAAAATGATATATGAAACCAAATCCAACACTACTCACAGACATATACCAATCATGTATTAGTCATTGATTCAATATCAAATTGTGTGAATCATAAAATTTACCAAAATCCCTGAAATAGGAAAAAATGATGTGATCTTTATAGATATTATAATAAATGTAGAAATCGGAGGAAGAGGGCTTCTATGATTGTATTTGGGAAGAGGTTTAAAGATTATAACCTGAATGGGGGATTTGCAGCCGATCAGATAGAAGAACTCAGGTTAGGGTTCACCTGTGCGCCGGGGCTTCTGGAAATTGGGGGAAAGGAGTTATGTGCTGTGTTGTAGGGGAGTCTGGAAATAGTGGTTATTTGAGGAGACCTTTCCCAACAGTTTGTAAAAACTATTGGAAAATTATCACTGTAGAGACCCAAAGCATGAAGTACATAGACATTACATTACTTTTACAGAATACTTAATATATAACAAAAAACAAACACTGAAGGACCATAATAGTTTAGTGTCTTTGGAAACTCGGAATATAATCTTATAAACGTGGTGAAAGATCTTCAACATCTCCTATAAAGATCTTCAACTTTTGTTTTCTTACCTAAACCCTTCCTTTATATCCTAGGGAAAATAAAACATAAAAAGGGTGAGATCAAATTCTCAATAAGGGTAAGAATGTAGAAAATAAAACAAACCATATACATTTGAACATAAAAACGTGAACATAATGTTTAAACATCGAAATCTTGAGCAATGGCATAAAACATGGGAGTACGTAATACATAGATCATAAAGGAACATCAATCATGATAAAATATCTTGGAAATAAAACTTGTAATTGTGGAAAAACATTAAGCACATGATATTATTTCCATAGTAGCCAAGGCATTGCTTCTAAGACCATCTTAGTGGACCAAGTCCCTTTCTGAATCGACTTCACTCCTCGTTTGAGTCCTGTAACACTGAACCGGATTAACTTACCATTCCAGACATGTCTATCTCATGAGATATAAATCTTTAACTAATGCATTGGAGGGTTATATAGGACCCACCCATCTCATATTGAAATCATTCTTACGTGTGCCACAAAACAATCATAAATCATTCATCATAATTCAAACAATAAATTGGGTTTCATAAACATCATTCCATCATAACATAATCTATATAAAACAAATGGATATCATTTCATCATAAGAAAAGTGAAACCATATAAATAATAGAGACATTATAATTGAAACACACACATATGAAATAATTTCATCGTAGATGGAAAATGGTTTTGATAAAGCACTTGAAATGAATTCTTGAGGAAAATATCCTTTCTTCTTGAAAATCATTATCTTTTCACAAAATTATATTCAATTTTAAAAGAAAGGGATTTTGATGAAAATATTCATGAAATCTTGTAGAGTAAGCTTTATGAAAATAAGGCGTTATGAAACCTTAAAAATCTGTTCATGCCGTATAAGTTAAAAAAACATTCTCCTCGTACTTTTTTCGGAAAATTAAAAAAGTACCTCGTATGGTAAATAAAAGAAAGATTCATTCCATACTATGTGGTAAAAGTAGAAAAGGGTAAAAATGAATTTAAACATACATGGAAGAAAATTAAACATTTTATAAAAACATTTTGAGAACACATGGACATGGATAATAAACATAACCCCAATAAATACTTACGAATAAACATTCTCGGATAAGAATGAGACTTGAATAATTATCCCTTACCTTAGGTTCAATATGATTCGTACATATCCGAACCTCCTGTATAATGATTTAAATAATTTCACTGACTTATTAAAGAATCATATTCATTGTTATTATATCATATATGGTTTACTTATGACTTTATATTACCCGTTCTTTTATAAATTCGATGTAAAAGCAGCGATTTGGGTAAAATTGTTTCATTTATTATATGTGTTTCGACTTGTTGTTCTTGATATTGTTACTTATATCATGATTTAATTAATTCCAAAATTTAAAACATGATTTATATATAATATATATTTATAATATACATATATATATGATATATCGATAAATGTAATGAAATACATCGTTCTTGGAGACGGTAGGCCATACGTACGTATGAACATTATTTTCATTTCCTTATTGAATTGAATGGAATTAAGTAGATGACAAACATATATATATATATAAATAAATACAATATCATTATTATGTCATATATTTTCATGATTACTTATTATATATACTTTATAATCATTCATGAATGGTTAATATGGAGAATGAATCTCATTGCGTCGTGGAGACGGTAGTCCGTACATACACATAAGCGATGATACCATTCCCATGATCGTGGAATTGTATTGAAGTGTATTTATAATATTTCATAATCAATATCAATTTAAAATAATCATATGTAGTTATTTATTTACACCATTATACCCATCCAAGTAAGGTGGAGGTCAAAAACAGATTACACCACGGCGTGGAGACGGTTTTCCATACGTACGCCTGTACGGTGATTTCATTTTCCGTTGGATGGATAGAAGGTGAAATAGGTTTGTTTCATATTTATAGTAACATATCAGTATATAAGTAATACTTATGTTATTAATTTATAATTATACAACTAAATAATAAGAAATATAAGAAGAAAGAAACTTGAGAGAATTAGAAGAAGAGATTACCTATTCTTCGACGCACCTCCTTTATGCTTCTTCTTAAGGAAGTAGATTTGGTCTTTTCAGAAGACCAGAACCACCATAAAGTTTATAGGGAATTGGAGAAGAGAAATGGGAAGGTTTTTTCCGAGATTCAAGGCTCAAAAGGGTGTGAAGAGAAGAGGGAAGGGGTTCCCTTTTTATAAGGGAGGAGAGGGGCACCTTTGAAAAAACATAAAATATTATTTTATAATAAAGTCATATTCGGTTTTAAATAGCTTAAAATTGATTTATTTAGAATATAATCTGGATATGGGTCGACATAATCTCAACCAATAGGTTTTAGACAAGTTTAGGTTCCTATTTTAACCTTATCATTTAGATTTAACTCTAAGTTAAATAATTTAACTCTTACAATGTCTTCTTGTTTTCTTACACTATATGGTTAATAAAATTACTATAACTAGACAAAAGAACCCCAAGTGATTCATTATTAATATATATAACCTTATATAAGTCATTTTTTGGAACCTTATATTTTTAGGAATATAATAACAATTAATAATATAATATTTGTTTTAAAAACTATTTTATGTCAATTTGGACAATATTTGGTAATTGATTTTTGTGAAAAACATAACAGAATGATTAGTTTGAAAAAAGTTAATTAAATCAATGATAACATGTCATGCTAACCTATAAAAGTAGTGGAATTCATAAAAAGTCTAAAATTACATTTATTTGGGTATTTATAACATCAATTATGTTAATATTTCATTAATAATGTAATTACTGCATCATTATTGTGTCATAAATAAATTAACTTATTTAATGTCTAAAAATTATAAATAAAATATCATTATGTAGGAAATCTTTTTATCATTCTAATTAATATTTATAATCTAATTTATCTTATGTATGACACTATATTAAAAAAAATTAGTTATTAAACTTTGATATTAACTATTTTAACTCTTCTTTAAATAAAATAATAATAAGTGTCCTAATCTAATCCAAGTGGATCTAAAGGGTAATATTTTATTCCTAATGTTTTTTTGGTCGAATTAAACTTATACAATAGAATTAGTACATGTGTTAGGGTAATAATAATATCATTTTTACCCTTAATTACCCTATTTACTTTTAACCGTGGTAAATAAAAGTAAAAAAGGTACTATTCAAAAAAAAAAATTATCTTATTGAACCTCATTTTACTCCTTGATATTAACTGTGTCTCTCGGATTTTTGAAATTCCACTCATAGAAGCAGTAAAATTATGTTTTATGTAAATTTTCAAACTCTCATAGGAGGTGGGTAAAAGACGGTGAAAAGTTCAATAAAATTTTTATATATCTAAAATTATTATAAAATGACTCCAATGAATTAAATTGAACTTATATAGGTATTATGTATAAATTTTTACCTAAAATAAATTTAAACAAAATAACTAATTATTTAAATAAAAAGTCGGTTTTTAAATAGTAACCCAGTGTTTTCACTATTCATTAAAAATTGAATGTTTTCAGAAAAATACAAAAAATTCACCCTAGGCTAATTTCGATATTCCGAATCCAAAAATGAAGTCCATTTTGAAAAATAAAGTTTATAAATTTTCAAAAATTGGGTTTTACTATTCATAACAGCTAGTTTATATAACATATCGTTGTTTAGTGAAACTCGGTATTGCGTACAACACACGCTATCATGGAAGGTCACGATCGCGTGTAAGGCAAGCCAAGTCAGGGATGCGTGTAGTGAAAGCTCTATTTAGTGTTGCGTATAACACAATCAAAACTTTTTTTATTTATTAATTAAACAAAATCTATACTTAATGTTGTGTAGAATAATTTCCACAAAACGAACTTGAAATTGTGTATAACACGAGCGAAGAATTGTGTTGCGTATACTGCAAGCTCATAGGGTGTTGCGTATAGTACAATCTAATCTTGATGTCGTGTATAATGGAAGACATCAAAGAAATTAAAAATAATATATCTCATAAAATCTTGGGTTGTTACATTCCACCCCCCTTAAAATGAATTTCTCCCTTGAAATTCGTCGGGGTTATAAATCGTTTACTACTTGAAAGTTTCATTCATAGAAACCCACATCGTAAAGAGGAATACTAAATCATAATTTTAAAAAGGAAAGTTAGAAAGAAAACTGATACACAAAGTAACTCATCACTTGGGTTCTCACATAGGAGTATATTGGTGGGAATATAGATATAGAAGAGAAATCTAATCGTCAAGTTCTGATGGAGAGTGGTAGAGAACATGGCTATGAAAAAGCCAACAATAACAAAGACATAAATATTTGATGATCTAAGGTACCATCTGATTCATCAGATATGAGATTACAATGACAACATTTTTGGCTTCCAAGATCATTTCCCTAACATTGATGAATTTTTAGATAATGAGAAATACTTACTTTATTTTAGTGTAATATCATCGTTGGTCATTCCATGAACAATTTCTAATTCATCTCTATTTAAAGAAATGAAGCTAAAGTTTTCATTCAGGAAGTGTTAGAAAATCATGTGATAGAATGATAAGTCATTCCATCTGTTTCTATCACAAAAAGGTTTGCATAAGTTATTAAATATACATAAGTCCATCTATGGTGAGATTAATCGTATATGATTCCAAAAATGGACTTATACTTTATCTATCATCCGGCTTAATAAAATAAAACTAGTTCCTACTAACCAGGGACTTCCTATAGTCCAGTGGTAGGCGATAAAGTCTTGTCGCACTTTGGTTGTGGGTTCGATTCCCACATCCTTATCTGACGCGACGGGTTGTCACCCGTCCTGCAGGTTGACGTTTTTCTAAAACTACATTATTATAACATCCCATCAATAATATCGAAAAACAAGTTCTATCCTTACATAATACTATCTTATGTCCAACATAATCCATTCCAATCATTTGGTTTTTCCAAAATACATTTGTCCAATCTCATAGTATAAATAAGATGGTTACTTAAATGGTCACATAACAAGAACGTGAATACCATCATTTATCCCCCATATATCATAAGATATATATTTTTGGTCACATTCCAAACATGTGAATACCTTAATCATGTATTTTTTTGAAACATGAATTACCATAGAACCTTAGTGAAAACATGAGTGTTGCCAAAAGATAACTCTTTCCACATACCAGAATCCCAGAAATTCTATATACTCAAACCATGATATCACTTAGTCCTTATATCAATCATGATCTCATGAATACTATCAAACATATTATTTTCTCCTTATCCATTCATTATGCGTATATAATCTACTTTCCAAAAATATTTGAATCACTTTTCATGGTTAACAATGCCAAATTCTTATGGAAAACCACAATGGACCATTACATTGATATTCCAATATACCATAAAAGTACCTCAACAACATTATTCTTGAATACCAATACATAAACACTTTAATCCATCCTCTTCAATGATTTCCATGAAATAATTCCTTCCTTGATTTATAAGTAACCTCTTAGGTCAGGGCATTGAGTTGGGTAATTCCCATGTTCTCCACATATAAGACATTGGACTCCATAATAGTATTTCACTCTATGACCCTTTTCTCCACATAGATAACATCTTCCCCTCCATTTGATGTATTCATCAAGGTTCTTCTTCCCTTCTTTATAAATCTCAATCTTCTTTTCTCTATGCTCCTCATCATGAGAATATGCATAAAAGTCCATCTTCCTCTTATTTGATGAATTAGGAATACCACTAATGTTCACCTTGTTAATCATATATCGCGTTGACTGATTCGGCATAATCACAAAATCTTTCTTTCTAGGAATTAAGAAATTTCATTGCTCATAGTCACCAATTATTCCATTGGATTCAATGTTTACCCAATTACTTCTAGTTCCCTCCATTGACTAAATCCAAAAACCATGGTGTAAGAAACTGTTAAAATAACAAGGAACCACATAATCATAAAAATTCACTTATGGGATATATAACAAATTACACATTCATTAATCCATGACACCCTAGGTTCACCCTAGGTCATTCATGATCGTCAAAATAATTCTAGGATTGTAACCTATAGTTATACTAAACCTTTGGGACATCCCTAGACATACCATAGAAATATCTCTAGGGATCTCACCAAAGTTCTCGCATCCTAGTTTCCAAAGGTTGACTAAACCGAACCTCTGATACCAACTGTAGAGACCCAAAGCATGACATACAAAGACATTAAATTAATTTTGCAGAATACTTAATACATACAAAAAACTGACACTGAAGGGCCGTAATTGTTTAGTGTCTTTGGAAACTCGGAATGTAATCTTCTAAATGCGGTGAAAGATCTTCAACACCTCCCATAAAGATCTTCACCTTTTGTTTTCTTACCTAAACCCTTTCTTTATATCCTGGGGAAAATAAAACATAAAAAGGGTGAGCTCAAATGCTCAGTAAGGGTAATCATGGAGAAAATAAAACAAACCACATACATTTGAACATAAAAACATAAACATAATGTTTAAACATTGAAATCTTAAGCAATGACATAAAACATGGCAGTACGTAAGGCATAGATCATAATGGAACATCAATTCTGATAAAATTGCTTGGAAATTAAAATTTGTAATTGTGGAAAAAAATTGAACACATGATATTATTTCCATTGTAGCCAAGGAATTGCAGCCAAGACTATCTTAGTGGACAAAGTCCCTTTCAAAATCGAGTTCACTCCTCATTTCAGTACTGTAACACTGAACTAGATTAACTTACCGTTCCAGCCATGTCTATCTCATGAGATATAAATCTTTACCCAATACATTGGAGGGAAATATAGGTCCCACCCATCTCATATTGAAATCATTCTTACGTGTGCCACAAAACAATCATAAATCATTCATCATAACCCAAAGAATAAATTGGGTTTCATAAACATCATTCCACCATAAAATAATCTATATAAAACAAATGGGTTCATTTCATCATTAGAAAAGTGAAACCATATAAATCATAGATACATTATACTTGAAACATACACATATGAAATAATGTCATCTTAGATGGAAAATGGTTTTGATAAAGAACTTTAAATAAATTCTTGAGGAAAATATCCTTTCTTCTTGAAAATCATTTTCTTTTGACAAAATGCAATTAAATTTTAAAAGAAAATTCTTTTGTTGAAAATAGTCATGAAATATTGTAGAGAAAGCTTCATAAAAATAAGGCGTTATGAAACCTTAAAAATATGTTCATGCTGTATATGTTAAAAAACATTCTCCTCATACTTTTGTCAGAAAATTAAAAAAGTAACTCGTATGGTAAATAAAAGAAAGATTCCTTCCATACGATGTGGTAAAAGTAGAAAAGGGTAAAAATGACTTTAAACATACATGGAAGAAAAGTAAACATTTTATGAAAACATTTTGAGAACACATGTACATTGATAATAAATATAACCCCAGTAAATACTTACGAATAAACAATCTCGAATAAGAATGAGATTGGAATAATTATCCCTTACCTTATGTCCGATATGCTTCGTACGTATCTGAACCTCCAGTATAATAATTTAAATAATGTCATTGAATTATTAAAAAATCATATTCATTGTTATGATATCATATATAGTTTACTTATGACTTTATATTACCCGTTCTTTTATAAATTCGATGTAAAAGCAGCGATTTGGGTAAAATCATTTCATTTATTGTACATGTTTCGACTTGTTGTTCTTGATATTATTACTTATATCCGGATTTAATTAATTAAAGAATGTAAAAAATGATTTATATATAATATATATTCATCATATACATATATATATGATAGATAAATAAATAGAATGAAATACCCCGTTCATGGATTCGGTAGGTCGTACGTACACATGAACGCTGTTTTCGTTTTCTTATTGAATTGAATGGAATTAAGTAGATGACATAAATATATATATATACATAAATCCAGTATCATTATGATGTAATATATTTGATGATTACTTATTATATATACTTTAAAATCATTCATGAATGGTTAATATGGAGAATGAATCCCATCCCATCGTGGAGACGGTAGTCTGTACGCACGCACGAGGGATGATACCATTCCCATGATCATGGAATTGTATTGAAGTGTATGTATAATATTTAAGAATCAATATCATTTTACAATAATAATATATAGTAATTTATTAATCCATTATATCCATCCAAGTAAGGTGGTGGTCGAAAACAGATTACACAACGGCATAGAGACGGTATTCCGTACGTACGCACGCGCTGTGATTTCGTTTTCTGTAGGATGGATAGAAGGTGAAATAGGTTTTTTTCATATTTATAATAACATATCAGTATAGAAGTAAATCTTATTTTATTACTTTATAATGAGACAACTAAAGAAGAAGAAGTAGAAGAAGAAAGAAACTTGAGATAATCAGAAGAAGAGATTACCTCTTGTTTGACGCACCTCCTTAAAATTCCTCTTAAGGAAGTAGAGTTGGTCTTTTAAGAAAAACATAACCTCTAGAATGTTTCTAGGGAAGTGTAGAAGAGAAATGGGCAGGGGTTGGGCGAGCTTCAAAGCTTAAAAGGGTGTGAAGAGAAGAGGGATGGAGTTCCCTTTTTATAAGGGAGGAGAGGGTCACCTTTGGAAAAACATAAAATATTATTTTATAATAAAGTCATATTTGGTTTTTAATAGCTTAAAATTGATTTATTTTGAAGATAATGTGGGGATGTGTCGAAATCCTCCCAACAAATAGGTTTTAGACAAGTTTATGTTACTATTATAACCTTATCTTTTAGATTTAAATCTAAGTTAAATAATTTAACTTTTACCGTGTCTTCTTGTTTTCTTACACTATATGGTTAATAAACATACTATAACCAGAAAAAAGAACCCCAAGTGATTCATTATTAATATATGTAACCTTATCTAAGTCATTAGGCTTAAACTTATATTTTTAGGAATATAATAACAATTAATAATATAATATTTTTTTTAAAAACTATTTTATGTCAATTTTGAAAATATTTGGTAATTGATTTTTGTGAAAATTATAACAGCATTATTAGTTCAAAAAAAGTTAATTAAATCAATAATAACATGTCATATTAACCTATAAAATAAGTTTAATTCAGAAAAAGTCTAAAATTACTTTTATTTGGGTATTTATAACATCAATTATTTTAATATTTCATTATTAATGTAATTACTGCATCATCATTGTGTCATAAATAAATTAACTTATTTAACTTATAAAAATTATAAATAAAATACCATTATGTAGGAAATAGTTTTATCTTTCTAATTAATATTTATAGTATAATTTATCTTATGTATAACCCTATATTAAAAAAAATTATTTACTAAACTTTGATATTAACTATTTTAACTCTTCTTTAAATAAAATAATAATAAGTGTCCTAATCTAATCCAAGTGGACCTAAAGAGTAATATTTTATTCCTAAGGTTGTTTTTGGTAAAATTAAACTTATCCAATAGAATTAGGACATGTGTTAGGGTAATAATAATATCATTTTTACCCTTAATTACCCTATTTACTTTTAACCGTGGTAAATAAAAGTAAAAAGTAACTATTCACCAAAAATTATTTTTATCTTATTGAACCACATTTTACTCCTATATATTAACCATGTCTCTCTGATTTTTTTAAATTCCACTCATAGAAGCAGTAAAATTAAGTTTTATGTAAATTTTTAAACTCTCCTTAGAGGTGGGTAAAAGACGGTGAATAGTTCAATAAAATTTTTATATATCTAAAATTATTTCAAAATGACTCCAATTAATTACATTGAACTTATATAGGTATTATGAATCAATTTTACCTAAAATAAATTGAAATAAAATAAATAATTTTTTAAACAAAAATTCGGTTTTTAAATAGTTACTCAGTGTTTTCACTATTCCTCAAAAATTGATAGTTTTCAGAAAAATACCAAAACTTTACCCTAGGATAATTTTGATATTCCGAATCCAAAAATGAATTCCATTTTGTAAGATAAAATTTATAAAATTTCAAAAAGTGGGTGTTACTATTCACAACGGCTAGTTTATATAACATATCATTGTTTAGTGAAACTCGGTATTGCGTACAACACATGCTATCATGGAAGGTCGTGATCACATGTAATGCAAGACAAGTCCTGGATACGTGTAGTGAAAGCTCTGTTTAGTGTTTTGTATAACATAATCAAAATATTTTTCATTTATTTACTAAACAAAATCTATACTTAATGTTGTATATAATAATTTCCACAAAACGAACTTGAAATTGTGTATAACACGAGCCAAGAATAGTGTTTCATATACTGTAAGCTAATACAGTGTTGCGTAGAGTACAATCTAATCTTAGTGTAGTGTATAATATAATACATCAAAGAAATTAAAAATAATATATCTCATAAAATCTCGGGGTGTTACAATGACTTTTCCCAACAGTTTGTAAAAACCGTTGGAAAAAAATGGCCTTTACCAATGCTTTTCTATAAACCATTGGTAAAGGGGGAAAACATTTTGGATTTCCCAATGGTTTATTCAAACCATTGGGAAAGCCTTCACAAAAGAATGATTTACTAATGGTTTTTACAAACCGTTGGTAAAAAACACTTATACCAATGGTTCTCTAGAACCGTTGGTATACAAGTGTTGGGAAAGCCCAACTTTCTAGTAGTGAATATTATAATTTCTAAGTTAAATTTACCATAAAGGACTATGAAAATCATGAAAGAATAAATTCCTCAATGATAATGGTATGAAAAAAAAGGACACCCAAAGTGAAGGATTCCATCAGAAGGAAGATACCAACAATAAATGGTCTCCCTATGATATATGGTTTCTATCATTACTTTGAACTTAAAATCCAATTGCTGGCCTTAGAAAATAGACTCATTGAGAGATAATGATAAGTGATCATTGGTCATAACCATACTAGAACCTTCCCTATGCATGTTCATATGAAACTGAGAAAAGATCCCCATCATTTTCCCGCTTCTGATTTTAAAATAAACTATGGTGGAACATTCCTAGTGGGAGTGTCAACAATGAAATTACCCATCCTTGGGGTGCATGAGATGTTGAAGTCCAATTTTTAGAGGTATTCCACCCACCACCTCTACCTGAGATTCATGTCATTATAAGAAAATATATTTCATAGAATCTTTTTATTACAAAAGACTATTAACCTATACCCAAAAGGATGATGTCTCCAACATTTATTGAAAGCATAACAACATCTTGATATAAATAATAAGTGTGGTTGTTTTTCTTATAAGGATGAAGCTAATCAGAGCCATAAGACATTGGGTAATCATCCTTCATAATTAAAAAACCCATACTAGTTCCAAAAGTAATGAAATATATCATATAACCATTACTAGGCTTAGGGAAGATCAAGATATAAGCCAATGATATAAAATATTCCATCTAATCAAAACAATTCTTCAAAAATAGCATATCAAGTGAACCTCACCCATTTATTTGTAAAATTAGTCAAATGTCGTGAAAAATTTATGAAATCAATGATGAACTATTAATAGTATATATCCATACATAATAATATCTATATATCGAATACGTTCCATGGATCTTCCCATGATAATATAGAATTATTCTTTTTAAGGGTGAATGATAAACCACATTTATAAATCACATTCCCCAAGAACATTATTTATCATATTCAAGAAATTTCATTTCAATAGCTTTCAATTAAGTTGGTGACTCTTTAAGAGATCAAAAACTAGGTTCAAATGGTTCTCATTCTCACTCTCAGATCTTGAATAAACCAGGATATCACCCATAACACTATAACAAAATTTTTGAGATACAGATAGAATATTTAGTTTAACAAAGACCCTAGAACTAATTGAGAATTCTCCAGACCAAAAGGCATAAAAATATATTATTAATGGAAATACCTACTCCTAAAAGTTTTCTTCAGAATATCAGACTCCCGAACCCTACACCGATGATAACCTTATCAATGATCAATTTTCAAAAACCAATTTTATTTTGTTAAATGATCAAACAACTCATCCACTTAAGGAAAAGGGTACTTGTTCTTGAATTTTACATTTTTCAACTTCTGATAGTACATAGAAAAACAAACTGAACAACTTTACTACTTGGAAAAGATCATGAGGGATTCCTAGGGTGAAATACTATAGAAAAAAAACCTTTCTCTGTTATATCATCCTACAAGATCTTGAGCTCTTTCATCACTTTGGGTTCCATTTGAAAATAGGGTATTTAGATTATTTTTATACCTAGAACAAGGTAAATATTAAACTCTACTTCACTTTCTAGATGGGCGCCAATGATGTCTTCTGGAGAAATGTTGATAAATTCTTGCAAAACCACGAGAAGATCACCATGTGGGAAACACAATTTTGATCAACTGAAATGGAATAAAATTATCTCATGAAATCTAGAAAGGAAGTTCTAACATGAACATACCTCATATCCCAATCTCCCAAAAAAAGTGTATGATCTCATTAGAGGAAAAGAATGAAACTCACCAATGACAATAATCAATATTAACATGATGAGAAACAAGATAGTCTATCCCAATGATGAAACTGAACTAATTCTGATTGAGAACTAATAAATTATTGACTAACACAGTATCATCTATTGATAAAGAAACTTTAGGAAAAAAAACCCATACACCTTCCTCTTTCCATGATATGTCTCCAATTATATAATAATGTACATGATCTACATTGGAATTTTAATCAAACCAACAAAACGGGAAGATGTAAATGAGTGTGGGGAATATTTATCCAATAAAACCTTTTATATAGAAAATGAAAAAAAGATATACCTCTCACTATCATTGGTGTCACATCAACCTATGTCGAAAATCCATCCACTTTGTAAAGGTGTTTCACTTCTCAAGCATGTGGATAAAGCTCTATAGAATTTCAAGCATCTGAATGGGGAATATACATAGCCTGGAAGAACCTATAAAGATTTATTTGGCATCCATAATCATTTAAAATCTTTATAGGTGTCGGAAATTTATGTATGGTGTTCCCAACTATTCCATAATGATGGCATATTAGGAGTACACTGGTGGATTCTTCAAATGGTGAAGAGGGGTTCTACTATTGAAATTTACCTCCACTACCCTTGTGATAATCATTCAATATTATCATATCCCCCTTATGTCCACTAAAATTGTCGATGGATAGATGATAAGAGATAAAGAATCCAATATTTCCTATCATATACATTTTTTCCATAATAGATCATTAGAAAATCTTCATATAGGTAGAAAGTTGTGTCATATATAACTATACTCAAATATCTAGTCACAAATCCTATAAGTATTTTTTCTCTTAGCTAATAATTCATCATAACCAACAAAGAAAAAAAAACTAACTTTACAAAATGGTTGGTGTATTCTAACACCAAACAACATCCCTAATACAAGGATAGGAACTATAGAGACTTTAATCTCATTAGAGACTCTAGATAAACCTGCTATAATAGGAGGTTCTTAAAACCCTTTGAGTCCAATCCCATGTACAAATCTTCATGTACCATGGAATCCCACCACTACTTGTTGGGACCCTTAAGCTTGAATGTCACTCAATCCACATTGATATCTTTATGTGTGTGTAGGAAATCAAATACCTAATCGATCATATCCATCTAGTCCTCTTCTACTTGAGGTTAATTCATACCTCTAATGGAAGTGGGATTATCATGTTGGGTATCTTGTGATTGATCCATGTCTACCTAATCTCCTATATGTGAATCAACATCATGATTTTGGGATCATTGTAAATTATGGTCCACAAAATGAACATTCTATATGATATTCTCAATTATATTCTGATTCATAAGAGGATTCCCTTGAGGAGAATATATCACTGAACCCTCATCTGGATCACATGGAAGATGTATTAGAGGCATGTTTCTAAACACCAGAAACAAAATAAATGATCACATAGAGAATGAAATATCAATTTTAACTAGGAATCAATAACTAAAAATTAATATCCATATAAAAAAATCCAACATAGGAGACACACATCCTAAAATTCCATGGTCACTTGAAGCTCATCATGGAAAAAAATAATTAGGCACTAACTAAAACCTACCTCTCAAGTACAATAAATCATATCTATCATATACTAGACATTCTGAGACAATGTCTATTCGTAGAAAAATAACCTATGATACCAATTTTTAATGAACAAACCTAGGATACCATAAAAAACTAGTACATAAACTAATTATCTACTAACCTAAAGGGTGTTCCCAATTCACATGGGCTGGAGACTAGCACCTGAAAATCAAATACAAACAAGATTGAATCATTTATTCTAACTTGAAAAAATATTAAAGGAATATCTGTATAAATAGTGTAAAGAAAATAAGATAAATATATTTCATAACCAAAGATGTGACAATAGTAATGATACAACTCAAAAGTGACAAGATAAAACTCCAATGTGAAAGTTTAAAAACCCAACGGGACAACCAAGATAGTAAGTCACTACATGATGTGATATTTACACAATGTCCCACCATGTCACCACCATCTACCCATACCTAGATGACATAAATATCACAACATCACTATGGTGCTTTACATTTTATTGCATCAAAAGACAATACAAGTTCTACACAACACTGAAGGAATGTGCGGGGTGTGATATAAACAGGATAAGAAGGATCATAACCAGGTTTTCCATATCAAGTCTCTTACAATATTCTCAATATTATCAATTTAACAAGAAAAAATTCATGATAAATAGTTTAACAATTTAATATCAAAATCGTGGTAAATAGTTCCCCTTTTCCACAGTTCTAAAAAATTGCAAGTAAAATTGTTTCAATGAAAAATTTCCAAATCATTTTAAATTTATCAAAATAGTTATATCAAAGTTAAATAGTACAAATCCAAATAACAAAGATAAAATTCTCTAATTATAACTTACATTTTTGTTATCTAGGATACTTTTATATCAATTATAATTATTGAATACTACAAGTCCCTAGAAACCATACATTTAGGTCAAAGAAATATAGGAAAACTTTAGAAAGTGGACCCTTCTACCATGTTGATCAAATCCTTGATTTAAATGAATCATGATATTGGAATGAAAGAATACCCCAGAAATTGAATTCTCATAAGATATTGAAAGATGAGTTCCAATACTATACCCTACACATAAGCACCCATGTCTCACATGTGATATATTACAAATCATTTAAAAGGGATTACACATTTCACAATACAATTTCAAACACCCTTTTTCTTTTATAACCTTCGTTGAAAAATAATTTCACAGTCCATTTCACAATGCTTGGAAAATCACCTTACATTTAACAAAACAATGAGAAAACCATATTTAAAAAAACCATTTACAGACACAAATCAATCAATCGAAATCATGTCAATTATTTAGAAAATAATTAATAAATCCAAGTGAAATTTTAGTTCACCTGAAATTGAATATAAATAGAAACACCTACCGTAGACTCATGTCATATACCAACTATAATGGTATCTACACATTGTATGGAATTTTGAAATGAAAAATGGATTCCTGAGGATTGATTTCAACATCTCATAATCAAATTTCACAAAAAAGGTCAGAAAAGAGGATAGGACAGAACATACTTTGAGGAACCAATTCACTACACCACAACCAACAAAAGGACTAGATCAGAAAAGAAGATCATAGATCTTGGAGAGATCAAAAAAGAATCTCTTAAGATTATAAATCTAATAAAAAAATTGAAACACCTCTTCCAAAAACCAATATCAAAGAAGAAGCATAAGTTATAATAGAATTCTTACTAAAAGAGAAGAAAGAAACCTTACTGAAGATCAAGGAACCAAAATAAGAAATCCCGAAGTGTTGTAATCATCCAAAATATCCTAATAGGTACCTATGGTTCATGGTAGGAGGTCTCATAATTAAAGAATTAGGATTCATTATTATAGTGCATAAATACATTATGTCTGGAGTGATTCACATCATGAATACCATATTCATGGAATAAATCCCAAAAGTTACATGCTCACAAAAAAAGTAAATTCCTAGACTTAAAAAACCGACTATTTCATTAAATTAATCTCTTTTATTTCCTGAATTATTTTCACATCAATAACTTGTTTCATGGATTCTGCTGAACGATGGATTCATACCATGAAAAAACGTCACAGTCTGAATTTTTCTGGAATGTAGTTCCATGAAGTTTCTCTATAGAAAAGTCCAAATTCATCTATGAATCCCTCAGAACCTAAATTAAAACAATTAAAAATTAATAATATAATTTGCATTATACTAATATGTTACACAACTACTTCAAAAATATCTCTCCACCCATCATAATTCAACTCAAAGCATCTTCACATACTTCAAAACACTTCAGGTTTCTTCTAAAATTCCTCCATTTTATAACCTATAGTTTCAAAAGTTTCCACCTTGATATTGTTTTAAATCTTAAATCTATGTTATCAAACATTCATATATTTTCTTTGAATATTTCAATCTACCCATATAGATTTATTCTCCCACTCTATATTCTTTATCCAAGATGACTCATTTTATAATATCTTAGCTAAGTCATTATCTATGATATCACCATTATTAACAATCTAACTTTTAAAAGATCATCCTATTTTTTATTAAATATTCCAATTAAATGTAATTATCACCATGGTATCATTATATTCCTTGATTTATTCTCCCCCTTTAACAAAAAAATCAAAGGGTTTACCTTCTTTAGTTTAGATCATGGTCATATCCTTAACAACATAACTCTTTCAAATATTAACAAAGATAATTTAAATAAAATTTAAGACAACATTAGTTAAGGAATGTTGTAGGATAAATGATAAATAATTGTGTATTTAAATCTTATCCAATAAAAAATAAAGTGATAAAACACTTAAACTTCCTTGAAATCTAAATGGATTGTGTCTCCCCTATATTCTTTCACCAAATAATAAAATTTAGCTAGGAACAAGATTAAATAAAATAGGGAGTGGGGAATATGTAAATCATTAGATTGAGTGAATTTATTTAACACTATGATTCAACAAGTTCTTCTAAAAAACAAGTGCATTCAATGGTTTAGTGAAGATATTTTCCACTTGGGGTTGTACTCCAACAAATTCATGTTTCAAAATGATTCTCTCCACCTTATATTTTATAAAACTTTAACAGATCTCATTATGTTTATTGTGTTATTTTCATACCAAATTTTTCATTAATTAAATGGAACACCTTTTCATATTGAATTAGTATTGATTGTTATAAAACATCACCAATATCTTCCCATTGATTATTCATCCATATATGTTGCGTATAGGCATCATTAATAGAAATATACTCTCAATATGATGTACTCAATGTGTTGTGATCTTATTTCTTATTTATATAACCAATATAGTTTCTTATAATGTAAGAATCTCCATGATCTATTAATTCTTGATCCAAAACATCACTAACACAATAGGCATTTAATTAATCTAAAAGAATCCAAAACTTTTTCATCCTTGAATACTATACCATAATTCAATATTCTGTAAATATACCTCAATATTCTCTTCACTACTAGGAGGTGTTGTTTCTTACAAAAACCCAAGAATCATTCTTCTAATAAAGAGACATATAAAATGTTAGGAATATTTATAATAAGAGAAAGAAATATCTCAATGATTCTTCTATTAAAAGTTGTGTATACTAATTTATTTTACTCATACCTACCAAGTTTAATTCCAACTACTATCAGGTAAGAAACTTTATTACACTCTTTCATTATATATTTCTTTCTAACTACATTAAATATTTTACAAATGAGGTAAGTATAATATATTCTTTTTATTTTATTTATATCACCAAAAAATAATTCAATTATATAATCATTGACTTATAAAATTCCAAACTCATTAAATGAAAAAAAAATATTAACTAAATTATTCATATTACCTACAACTGTAATGTCATCCTTATACAAAATCACAATGGATTTTTCTTCTTCTAAGATATCAATGTACAGTTTGTGATCAAACACTGCTCTCTTTAACTTCTACTTCTGCATGAAAGTATCAAACAATGTATATCAAGCCCTTCTCATTGTTGAAAACCGCTCTCTTTAAATTTAACTTCAACTTCCTAGGGTTTCAATCCTTTGCTCATGTTCGGGTTTCTTCCGGTTTACTTTTTCCTGTTTTGGTTTTTTCTGGTTACGTTTCTTCATCTTATTTCCTTTATTTTGGGTTTACCCCTAGGGTTTAATTCCCAAATCCTCCTTCGGGGTTTCATCCCTCTTTTTTCCCAAATCCTATTTCTATTTTTGTTTTTGGTTTTTTGATGTTGGCTATCGATTTTGTTTGTCTTTGTGTTCTTTTTTGGTGTAGATGAATTCAATGATGAAGTTATTCTATGGCATGACGATGTTGATGTTTCATCCAATGTGAGTCAGTTGGTTCGATTTCTAGTAGACGCCGATGCTATTTGACAGTGGTGGAGTTACGATGATGAGCCATTGTAGCTAATTATAATAACCTCATGACAGTGATGACAACATGTTTTGGCGTTGAAGGTGTTTGGTTTAGGTGACGTTGGTTTCTGGTATAGGCGGTGGATGTCGGAGACGAGGCTGGTGGTGATGAGGTGTGGATGTTTATGACCATGGTGAGGTGTTGATGTGATGACAGTGATGGTGATTGTCTGGTGATGTTGATGGTGCATCTCGGGATAGACAGGGTGGCTGTCATGATGGTTGTGTGACTCGAGGCAGATGCATATCGTTTTCCTTGATGGGTAATGATGACTTTTAATTTGAAATCTGAATTTTGTGAGGTTTTTTTTGGAAGAAGTTGTGGCATGTCTCTGTTAGGTTTGTTTTGTTCTGAAATTTTTATGCTGTAAGTGGGGTTTGTGCGGGTGGTTTATTGTGGTTTTTGTATGGTTCCCACTTACCCAAAAAGTGGACGTTTAAAAAATAAAAAAAATGGATGGTGGTATATCAAGAAATTGGTGTTTGTTTTAGGTTATATAGATCCTTTTTTAATATTCACAATTTTGAATCATTATTACCATTGAAAATCCAATTTTCTAGTATATATAATCATTTTCATTAAATATTTTTTTAAATTATGTTTTCACATATGTTGGTCCTAAATAAGGATTATATCGTAAGAGGGGTGAATAAGGGTTTGTAAAATTTAATTTTCCCCTTTTCAAAGATCGTATTCCATAGTTATGGGGAACACCTATTTCTTCCACATGACACTATGAAACAATAAAGAAATAAAAAGAGACATAATATATTTTTACACGGTTCACTCAAACTATCTAATACAATGAGAATTCATAGATTTCTTCCTAAAACATTCAATATAAATACTTTTGATTAAATGGGTTATAGTTTTCACACTAACCCTATAGGTTACAAACCTGACCAAAGAATGTTAACAACTCTCCTTACATAATGGATTTCACTTCTCATGCAATTTGAATCTTACCCGCCATAAAAGAATAATGATATTACACTAATGGTATAGTATCACCATGTTTGACCTTATTTTATTTGAATAACTTCAAAATAATTTTCTAGAAAGAGTCATCATGGAACAATTTTCTGTTCATTTTATTTCTACCATGTGGCGGAAAAATTTTGTTTTATTGTACACGCTTTCTTAAGATTTCTATAATGCTTCAATCTTCCATTATCTATTTTCTTCTTCTTTTCCTCTATAAAATCTATATATCTCTTTTAAAGAGATATTCTACAAATTTTTTAAAATATTTTTATCCTGATTTTTATCTAAGAATATAACTTATGATTTTCAATGAAATTTAATTTTAAATGGGATAGGTTAACTCTTTTTTTCTATGCTAGAAAAATCATCCTTAAAAATAAAGAAAAATAAACCCCATTAATGATGAAACAAACATTCAAAAAAATAATCTAAAACTTCTTATGAATCATTTATTTAAAAATACACTCATCTAATCATCGATGTTCCCTCTATGTTTCCACCAACCACTTCTATGAAGTGGTTTGTGTGGTAAAATATAGTTCCATAAAAAAAACTTTAATATTGGATTAAAATAAATAAAACACCATGGAATTATCCTCCCTTAATTATAAGCTTGATTATATCCAAGATTGGTTAAATAATTTGTTAATAATATTTTATGATTAATAAAATATACCTCTAAATATATTATTGGTTATCCTTGATAAAAATTCAAAAAGGGCTAATTTGTGTGCACCACATGATGACTCGTACGTATTAAATAGTCACTAATGTAAATTAATCATGATGAATCATACATAAAAGTTAATAAATAATACATATTTATTGATAACCCATAAATATAAGTTAATGACTCATATGTAGATGGCTCTATGATTCATATGAAAATAACACTTCATCATTTTCCTTAAATGAGACTTACACAACCCCAAATAACATGTATGGAGAATCTAAATTAATAATAAATAGATATATATACCTCTAAAATATGAATTATACATAGATTACTACCCTACATATGGATGACATAGGTGTATAATTCACTTAGCCAAAAACAAGATATTCCACTAAAAATAGATTTTCTAGAAAGCAGCTAGAACACTAATAAAATTGACCCAAAACACTTCCATCCTTTAATATATGAGTTAAAAAATACTCAAATGGGTTCCAATTAATATTAATTATACCTTATTGTCAAAAACATAGCCTAAAAGGCACACATATTAGATTTTTTCCCCAATTTCCCCATTTGGGATTATTTAAAACTGCCCAATTGATTTGAAACTTAAACATTTTAGAAATTTTAGAAACAAACAGACTTGATAAAAAAAACTTGGTAATATTTCCTTCAATGAGCATATCATTAATTCACTTAAAATAAACTATAATCCTACATCATCCAATATCAAGGTGAGAAATACGAGTTAAATGAAATGATCCTCATAATAGACTTCATTGATCTTTATAAAAATTACCACTTTTCAAAGCCATATATTCCTAAACTTTACCACTTTTCCAAGTTATAAATCTTCCTAAATAATCATTCAAGCACCTTGTGCTTTAAAAAAACATCATTTATCCCTATTTTTCAATAATAAGGAACACTCTTAGATAAATTCAACATTTCAACAAAACATCTCAAAACTTATATGACTCATTTCAAGTATATAATTAGAAATGCTTCCCCCTTTTTCTATGACCCCAAAGAGTACTTATCTTGCTACAAATAATAATTCCCATGGAGGATTGGGGATCCCATGACCAACTCATCTAGTTTGAGTGAGTCCGTTTGATTCTAATATTCAATTCAAGCCTTTCAAAATATTTCTTAGTTAAGGAATTTGTCAGAATATCATCCACATTATCCAGTATTGACACATACTCCAACTTCACTATTCTTTATTAAAACCTCTTTTTGGTAAAGTGATATTTTATCTCAAGGATATTTTCCTTGAAATATGAATTATATTTTTCTATGATTTATAAAACTCAAGTTATTACACGATATAAAAAAATATGATTTTATATCTACTCAAATTTCTTCAAGTTATCGATTCATCTATAAATATTGATTATAAAATGGACTAGTAGATACTTATTTATCGTCCATGTTGATCAAATGAAATTATTCTTACTTCTTACATAGAAAATAAATTAAAGAACTCATAATATTAAAGTAATCACTTGATGTTAACTTTATTATATTACATTAACCCTCCTAATATACTTGTGTAATTATCATTGAATCTGGATATGATAATTTTTTAAAGAATAACCCAGAATCCACTATATTATTGTCCTATTAAATTATCCATTTATTTGATAACATATGTATCTCTTTGAGATGAATTTTTTAATATTCAACTAGGCATATAGAAGAATTAATATCATCTTATAAGGCTATTATGTATAAGAAATATACTAACAATCAATATATATCTAGTCACATAAACGTCATTTAAATCACCATATTTTGAAAAAATAATTTTGGTAGAAGGTAGAGTTTTCATTATCCTTGAATATTCCATTTGAAATATTTTTATAACTTCCTTGGATTAAATTAAGTTGAAAAATAATGTACAATAATTTTCTTTAGTTTTTATTAATTCAAGAAAAAATATACACTCTCTAACCATAGAAATTTTGAATTCACATCCATATCAATTCCTTAAATTTGAAAATATCCTTTTAATTCTAGATATATTTTTTTACATTTCACTAGGTCATATTCATTACATTAATTTTGGAAAAACCATTTGGTTATGATAAAAATTTTATCCTTTAACCTTGTAAAAACATATAAAGTGTGATTATTATCAATTTGGTTAAGCAAATCATTTATACAATTGTTACAAATTTCATCTATAGAAAAATTATAAAAAATAATTAAGCTCTACTTGAGATGGAAAATATTCCTTTTGATCCTCTATCCATAAAGTTAAAACTGGAGATTCCTGATCACTAACAATGTTTTTATCATTTAATTCATCCCTACTTACCACTCTCTTTATGGATATTAAAACCAATGTATTTTTCTCTATATTGGTTATGTATTAAAATTATTATATATACCCTTTATCTTATATTTATCCACTCACCACAATATCACTTTTTTCTTCAATTCCTAATCATTTTTCAGTATACTATGATAGTGTGTTTAAACATTCTACTCATTTTAAACAACCTTTACATCTTGGATTTCCACAATTTGTCTATTAATTTTATTATATAATTTATATTCATTACTCTTTGATGAATAAAAAAGTAAAATAAATTCATCCCCATGAGATTCAAACTTCTAATGCTTCTCTTGGTGGTGAATAAATCATTTACTTCTAATAACACAAAATTACTTTAGTATTGGATACTTTATGTACCACATCTAATAGGTGGTATTATATTCATATTGATATAGTAAATCTCTATTGGGGATGTAAAATAATTTAATAATATCTTCCTTCTAATAGATCTCTGGTAGATTAATTTTTATGATCATTTTCTAGGCCATATTATTGATAATTTGGATCCTCCTCTCAATTACTATGTTTCTTTGATGAGACCTTACCACTAAAACATGATATCATATTACATGTTTTTCATGCTACTATTATACATAATTATTAGTGAAATTTATGAAATTATTAGTCCAAAACATTTTAATTTTATCACAATCATATGCTTTGCTAATATTTAGTATTGAGTGATCCATTGGAACACATAAAATTTGTGAACATTGACCATACACTAGTACAAAAATTATTTACCAAGTTGGAATTTTTTATATTGGTTATAAATAACTAATGTGAAAAGATAAAAATTTTGATTTATCAAGTCAGTTATACTATAAACGACATAAAAAATTAATTATCAAGATTTATCATGTGGGTTATAAAACAACCATAGTGATAAATCAATTATTTGGCCTTATCACATCGGTTATTTTATAATCTTTTTGATAAAGCCAATTTATTTCATTTTTTATATAATAACTGACATGATAAAGAACTTTATCACATTTTTTATATAATAACTAACATTAATTATAATTCATTCTATCACATCAGTTATATAATAACTAGCATGATAAATGTAAAAAAAACTATTTATCATGTCGGTTATTAAATAACTGATGTGATATATATTTTAAAAAATTTATGAAGTCACATTTCATGTTATTCCACTATTTTTCTTTCAGGTGACAGCGACTCAATCTCTCTCTCTCTCTGGTGGAAACCCATCATTTGAATCTTTAATCCTGTTTCATATAAAGTCATTTTGAATTCTTGGTTCATATTGTTTTTCCACAGTGCCTCTATCTTCTCGACTTACAACTCTCAAGTTGATTATTATGGTCAATCTCAATTTTCTTCTTTTTCATTATATATAATATTTCATAAACCAATTATTTCTTGGTATGTTTATCCCTATAAATGATAGTGGATATGTTTATGAGAATAAGGTTTAGGTATGGTTCTAATTTGGGGTTTTTTGGTGTTTGGGAATTATAGAGGGGTCTTATTAGATTTATTGAGCTTCATCATTATAGAATACTTTCTATATATTTATTTCTACTTGATATAGGTAGGGGTATTTGTATAATTCCTTTAATATACATTTTAGTCAATTATATATGTTTTATAATTACATGTTTTTCAAATTAAATCTATATGTGATAGTCCAAATGGATTTCATCATATTTTTACTATTTTTTATCATTTGTTATAATATAATTATAATGAATTTGTAGTTTATATAGAGATGTTTCAAATTTCATGTGTTTGTAAAAATGTTTAAAATGTTTTTTCTAAATGATATTTATGTCTTGTATAGTTTAAACTCATTTTGTTAATTAGAATAAAAAAGGTTCGGTTTCCATGGATTTTTTTAAAAATAAGAAAATAGATGGATTTTAAAAATGATTTAAAAATAATATGGTTTACACTTTAAATTGTTTCATATGTGGTTTACCATGTGTTCATTTTAGTGGAAAAATTAAAATTGGGATCTTAAATGGTGGGAAAGAATTGAAATTTTGAGTTCATTTTGGTAAAGGCTCATATCAAACTTTTTAAGAGAGTTTTCATATTGAAGATGGGACCCTTTGTTGGACCTCTTAATTTTTTCATACTTTATATGAATTGTGGTCCCTAAGGTTGATGTAGTTTATTAGAAATTTTGATGAGGTTTATTTGAAAATGGTTTATAAAGGGAATTAGTGGTGATGTGATAATTATGTATATGGAATTATTTTTAGTTGATATGCTAATCTAATGATTCGTTATTTTCACATATCCACTATGTATACATTTATTGGAACCCTAGGAACAAAGATAAAGGTCAATATTTATTCTATAGTAGTTTAGTGTAGACAAGTTATAGTGACCCTAGATATGTGATACTAGGCCTGGGGGCCCGATTATGCTAGTGTGGACTAGATGAATAATTTGTGTTTTGGTTAAGACACAAAATAGCCATCAATTTGTCTATTGTATTTTATCTTTCTACGATAATCACACCTTAAGTGATATTTAGTTTCCCCTAATACTTAGTTATAGTTGATGAAATTATAGGGGATTTCAATCATCCATTTTATCAAATTCCCTATTTTGATTGGCTTATGTGGAACCATGGTATGTTGTTTATTTCATTTATTACATTGATTCTATAGTGCCTTATTGTGTTTCATTTTTATTCTTCTAATTTGATTTAATTTTTTCTTAAAGAATTTTAATGGTTAATTTTGAAGAAGTATGTTTTTAAAAAGGCAATGGTTTTTTTATATATTTCAGTTTTTTAGAATGGATGGGTTTTAGGAAGGATTTTTATTTTTTAAAATACTCAAACATTCTCTCAAATTTTTTCAAAGTGTGTGTTTATTAGAGTAAAGATAATAAAAATGGTTTGTGGTATAATGTTTTGATTAACCCAATATTGGTCCCATATCCATGATCCAACCCATCCATCATGTTATAAATCATTGGTTGTTTGTGGATTCCTTAAATCTAGGTTTTTTGATTTTGTTCAATGTGTCTTTAACTATTAGTTGTTGAAGGTGGTTTAGTATCCTAAAATTGTTTTATCATTGGTATAGTGAAATTTTTATTCAATGATGTTTTCCATTTAGTTACTTACCATATTTCCAGTGATTATTTTAGGGAGATAAAATTAAATATGAATTTTCATTTAGATATACATACCATGTCACCCAATCTACATTTTTTATGTATCCTGATGTTTTATAAATGGATGAGACCATAATTGAGAGACTAGAAGACACTTTTACATCTTGATAATGAAGTCATTAGAACTTCTTATAATTAAGGGATATTTTCACCACCTTCCAAAGATAGTCTATGATCTTTTAAAGGCTTGTACATAAGACCTTTTTACACAATACTATTATACACAAGACCTTTTTTCACAAAACCTTTTCCACAATAAAATTTTTCATCACAAACTCAATAAGATTGATAAGACCCATAAATGTGGCCATAAAAATTACATTAAATAAAGAAAATATTTCTTTTCAATACAATCATAAGACCGATTAGGTTAATATTTTAGATAATTAAGATAAAATTTAAATAAAAAAACTCATGTTTTGATGGGTTAAAAATATATAACAATAGATGATTGTGTTTTTTTGTTTAGTGGTTTTATATATTATTTCTCAAAAACAATATCATTGTAATTTTCAAATAAGCATATATATGTTTTATATTTCAAAATTGTGTTAGTTTAAAATTATGGAATATTTTGTATAAATATAAAATCTAACTATATTTTCATTTTAAAATTGTTTTCATGCATATATTTTTATGATTTTTCATTTATATTTAAATTTCTCTTCCATTACTGTGTAGAATTTGTAATTATATTTTTCAAGTATGTGTAAATTTGTTTTATATTTCAAAATTATGTTACTTTCAAATTATGAAATATTTTGTATAAATATAATATTGGACTGTCTTAATAAGATGTATAATTTTGATATTTTTTATAGGTAATAATGATTCGATGTTGGATCACAACACATATAATGAGTCATGAATATGAGGAAGGTGTTGATGCTTTTTTGGAATTTACTAAACAAAATGTTCCAAATAATGACATGTTTTTATACCCATGCCTGTAATGTTTATATATGAAGAAGTTGAATAGTAAGGAGATCAAACATCATTTAATTGGTAATGGTTTTAATTCAAGTTACATCCCTTAGTTTGGAATTTTGAAACTCGGTAGAATTTCAGATCTACTGATGATGATTCTTTGAAAGATAGTAACTATAATGAAATTGAAGAAATGATCTATGATATTGAAGTAGAAAAAATTGAGAAAGATCCAAAAATTTAGCTTCTATATGGAAATTATGAAAACCATTATATCATAGTTGTATGGATTTTATGGTTTTATCAACAGTGTTAAGACTGATTAACCAAAAAGTGAAGCCTGGATGGAGTGAAAATAGTTTTACAGAGCTGATACAATTGTTGAAAGATACTCTTCCTGAAAACAATAATCTTCTAGATTCACATTAGAAGGCCAAGAAAATATTATTCCCGATGGGATTATGATACAAAAAATACATGCTTTTCTGACTAAAAGTGAGATATTAAGGAAGGAATATAGAATTAACTCAGAGTTTTCCAAATGTGGGATATGACGGTATAAGTTGAAAGAAAAATCACATGAGGATATTGAGATTACAGAGATCCCTACCAAGGTATTTTGGTATCTTCATATAATTACTCATCTAAAATTTTTATTTGATAATTCACATGATGAAAAAAAGGTTAATATGGAATGTTGATGTGTGGATATGTAATGGAAAAATACATCATCCAGCAAATTTTACACAATAGAAGAAAAAGGATGTGAAGTATCCTATTTTTGGAAATTAAGATAGAAATCTCATACTTGAGTTGTGCATCGATGGAAAGAATCCATATTAAAGCCTCGGTAGCACACATAGTTCATGGCATGTTTTATTGGTAATTTACAACCCATCTCCCAAATTTTGTTTGAAGCATAAATATGTCATGTTGAGTTTAATGTTCTCTAGACCAAAGAAACCTGAAAATGATATTGATGTTTTCTTGTCACCATTAATTTATGATTTGAAACTCTTATGGGAGGATGGTATTAGGGTGTATGATTCTTATAAAATAGAATATTTTCAACTGTATGTAGTGATTATATTAACTATAAATTACTTACCAATGTATATAAATTTTTCCGGATACAGTGCTAAGGGGCATAAAGAGTGTCCAATTTTCAAACAACAGACTTCATATTGTCAATTGTATAATGAGAGGAAAATAGTATACATGGGCCATTAAAGGTTTTTTCCTATGGATCACTCTTATAGAAGATTAAAAAAGGAATTCAATGGATCAAAAAGAATTTTATATTTCTCAATAACTTTTATCCACTGATGATTATTTTGATACGGTTCAAAACCATTATGTGACATTGGGAAATGCACATAAATATGGTAATGATAGATATATTTGGAAGAAACAGTCAATATTTTTTTATATACTATATTGGAGATATCATAAAGTGAAACAAAACATTGATTTCATGCATTTGGAGAAGAATATATGTGATAGATTGATTGGAACATTGTTAGATATTAAAGGAAAGACTAAAGATGGGTTGAATGTATGATTAAACTTACTATCAATGGGAATACATTTGTAGTTAGCTCCCACACCTAATGAAAGACAAATATTTTTTCACTGGCTTTTAATACTTCATCCAAGAGGGAGAAAATTATCTTTTCATAGTGTCTTCATGACATCAAAGTGCCGTAGGTTTATTCTTCAAATGTAAAAAAATCTCTCTGAAGTATTTGCAGTTGAAAGGCATGAAATCTAATGATTTTCATGTCATGACACAATAACTTCTACTAGTTTCATTGCATGTAATATTTACCATTCGTGTCAGAAGGGCTACGATGAATGTTTGTTATTTTGTCAATTCAATTTGTAATAAGGAGATTTATCTAGATGATTTGAACATTTTTAGAAAATGAATCAATTTATATACATTGTCAATTGAAAATATAGTTTTCCTCCATCTTTTTCATGATATAATGGTGAATTTAATGGTTCATATTGTTTGAGAAATAAAGCTTAGTGGAGCTGTATATCTATGTTGGATGTATCCTTTTGAAATGTATAGGAAGATATTAAAGGGGTATGTGAAGAATTTATATTGACTTAAAGCCTACATTTTTGACAAGTATATTTTTGAGGAGGTTACAAATTTTTTTACGAGCTACATTTTTATGGTGGAGCACATTGGTTTGGATCCATCTCACAATGAATGAGTTAATAATAAGGGAAAGATGATTCATATATTGAAAGTAAAATCATTATTAGGAGAATAGATGAAGAAGGTACATTTGTACATCTTGAATAACATGGATGATTCTCAACCATATATAAAATTTCATATTAATGAGTTGAAACATTATTATCCAAAGAAGAAAGAAATGTGGATTTGAATGAGCATAAAAAACTTTTTTTCAACGGTTTAAAAAAGTTCATGTTTGGTAGTTAAGATGCATTAGAGACATTAAGATGTTTTGTGGGTGGTCTAAGTTTAAATGTGATAACATGGTCTTGTTATGAAATTAATGGCTATACATTTTATAAACAATCTCATGACATCAGATGTTCAGTTAAGAATAGTGGTGTATTGGTCTTCATAAAAGCAATACATTTTTTAAGTTATAAAGAAAAAAACCAATTTATGCATTAAGTGTATATAATGGAGTCATTAAAGAAATATGGGATGTTGATTACATTAAAATAAAAGTTATTTCATTTATCTGTAAATGGATTTTTGATAACAATAGTTTCATACATGATGAATTTGGAATGATAGTTTTTAATATGAATATATTGGAAGACACAACTGATTATTTTATAATGGAAATGCATGAAAAACAAATTTTCTTTATTCCTAATCAATTTGATATGCAGTGTTCTGTAGTTTTTCAAGGAAAAAAAATAATATGTTGATGATGATCAACTTGATGAAGATGTTGATTTATGTGAGATTCCTACTTCCAAGGAAAGATTAACATATAATAATGATGAGAATATTTTAGACATCATTTGTGCCATAAGGAATTATCATGACTATGGTATTTGTGAAAAAATATATTAGTACATTCATAATATTACAGGTAACATATTTTTATTTCTCGTTTATTTTTATTAATTTCATTAAATGTTATATTGTATTGTTTTTATTCATTAAAACACGTATTAAAATAAATCAGTATAAATGTCTATTTATTTCAGGATTATTTAGTTTAGTTTACCATGTTTACAATTACGTACCTTATATATTTGTTGATTTTTTTGAATGAAAACAATTTATATTATTTATGTTAAATTATAATATTTTTTTTATAAAAAATTGATTTATTAGGTTGGACCATTTTTAATAGTTCTATACCAATTTTAGATTTATTTTTCTTTCATTTAAAGGACATTTCATATATCATTACTATTGTTAGTGTTTTAATTAACAATATAAAATGTGAATAATAATGTATTAAGTTTTAATTACATTTGGGTTTAATAATATTTCGTTTTCTGTTTACTTTAGCATTATAATATGTGAATTTGTATATTTTTTGTACTAAATGTTTGTTTCTTTGATTGGAAAGAAAATGACAGATCAATCAGATAACCAAGCACAAAATTTTGGAGATGAGCGTCATGATTATACCTATGGGGAAAAATCTCCACAAGATTCACTTGGTGTTCCTCAATTTTTTTATGTTATCCGACAATGGTTAATAAGATTATAGGGGTTGGTAAATGTGGCAACACATGTTTACCAAAATTATGACTTGATTGTATCTAGGACCAAAGGATAGTTATAGACTTTGATGAGAGTGATGTTCCAAGAGTTCCTAATGCAAAACAGTTCATGAGTTTTGTATCAACTCATGGTCAAATCAATGTCAGCATATTATTTAATAATTGGAGAAGTGTTGATAAAACAACACTAGAATAGTTGTGGGAGACCATTTTTGTAAGATATTTTGCTATTGTTTGACTAATATTGAAATTTTTATCATATAATATGTTTTCCCTCTCCTTTTTTATATGAAATTTGATATACTTGACACTTTAGGATTCAGGAGGAAGTTTTTATCAATGAATTCTAGGAGATGGAGGGATTTCAAATCAACCCTCACATATAATTTCATTTTTGGGGATAGTCAACATGATAATACAAGTCATATATATCCTTTTATAGATGAAGACACATGGAAACAATTTTTCTAAAGTATAAGACAAGAATCATTTTTGGTAAGTGCAATGTAATATTTTAGAAGATTTCTTATATTAATGATATTATTAATAAATACGTAAAGATTTATTATTCATAATTTACAGGAATCAAGGATATATCATCAAGAGATCAAATATAGAAATCTATATCCTCATAGTTTATCTCTTATATGGTATACTTTATTGGAAGAACAAATGATAGCTAAAAATTTACAAAAACTTAGAGCTGAGTCTTCCGACTCTAGAGAGGTTTCCCCTCCATCGCCTCCATCTGGATATGGAAAATTGAAGAGGGATTGAATGATCAAAAGGGGGAACTATATTATAGAATAATTGAGGGTTATAACTGAGAGGATTGTATGTTTTTTATTTTATTTATTAAAGTCAATTCAATTATTTATATAATTTGAATTATTAAAAAAAATTAAATAATTCATATCAAATTCCCTTGAGGATTAGATCATACTGAGGGTATTTAAATATGATGGGAGGCATGATATTTTATCTACTACATTGGAAAATTCCGAATACCCAGGTCATGTGTGAGGATTACAAGTGGGTGTATCGATAAGAAAAGTTTTACCATGTTCTTATACTTCTTTTGTGGAGGTTATATATCAAAAAATATCATATTTGGAGGATAAAGTTCACAATGTTAATGTGACGATGGAATCAGGGAATTGGAACATTATATGTTTGCAGACATTCAATGACAATTTCATATTGCAGATCCTTCTCCACCCCTACCAAAAGCTCCCACTAACCCACCTCCACCTCCAAACCCCATTATTTATCATCCACCTCCACCTACAGAGCCAATTATTTATCCTCTCCCTATTCCTACAGACCCCATTTTTTATCCTACTCTTATACCCCCTCCAGGAAATCTTCTATGTTATTATGAGTTGTATATTAATGATCCTCACTATCATACAGTTAAATATGGAATGATATGTTATATAGGAGATAGAATTCATCGTCAAAAATTTTAGGTAGAGAAACATAGGGTTACTATATAGGATATTATAGATATATCAACTAGATTCACTATTACTTACAGACGTGGTGATGACAATTGGACAATGTATCGACCACTTCTTAGTTTGGCCATCTATACTTCTATGACCCATCACCCTAGAGGTATGTGTGTTTTATATCCTTAATTTTATTTTACTATTAATTTTTTTAACATTGTATTGTTAATAGTTTTTTCTATTTATTTACATGAATACTATAAAGGTAAGAAATATTCTATAGAAAAAAAGAAAGATAAAGGCATATGACATCAGATTCAGATTCTAGTAGTCTTGACAGATTGTCAAGATATTAAAATTTTTTGGCTAGTAATTATACATTTAAAATGGAAACTCATGTTTATGGATGTGAAATAAATATGGGTATTCGAAAAAATGATATCATGGAGCTTTATACAAGAGATAAGTTGGGCATCAATTTGGTGGAAGTTTTTCCGTGTATGTCTTAACAAAAATCCTTCCCTACTTTAAATTTATTTAAAATTTATAATTATCTATTTTGAATTAGTTATCTTTATAAAATATGTTAGATTAATGAGGAGATAGATTTATATGGGTTTATGGACCCATAGTAGATTTCACCTATAGGGAATTAATTGGATGAGGAACAAAAAGCAGTTTATATTGCAGAAATATTTCAACAGAATATAATTACCTAGTGTTGGATGTTTCCTTTTGTTGAGAGGTATGAAATATATGTCTCAAATATTGTTATTTATCTTTTAAAATAATAACCAATAACATTAAAATTTCCTTTATATCAGTGACCATTGGATTTTAGGTGTTTTTTTTGTCCAAGGGAGAAAACACTTTGTTGTATATGCTTTTTCCATGGTGATGTGAAAGGAAATTTTAATAATATTTTGGAAAAGTAAGTTTTAATTTCTTAATAGATGTTTATATTATCATGATTTTTAAATTTATTCCATTCATATTATTTTCTAATAGAGTATGGGATTTATTTCAAAGATATACAAAGAAAAATATTTCCAATATCAAATATATAAAATTAAAGGTTAATATCAATTTATAATCAGTACATTTTGGGTTACATAAAAATGATATTTTGAAATGAAAAACTCAATTAAATATAATTTTCATAAATAATATGGTGTCATCAAATGAAGATTTTATATGATAAGATTTATGAATGAAATAATTTCTACTGCAGTAATTACGAAGTTCGACCATGTTATATTTCCTTATAAATTATTCATTAATATTTCATTTGTTTTATTCATTATACATGTTAAATACTTTATTTTTTAATTTTTAACTATTTGATGTCACTCAAACTTATAGTGCACAAGAGTTCAAACATTTACAAGTGGAATGGACAAATTATTTTATAGGTTTTATTTGATTTTAGTATGTTTTTATTGAATATTTTAATTTTTTATGTTATAATTATAAATGTGTATTTGGTAGTTTTTTGGTTGGATTTAGATTTTTTAGTTAAAATTATAATTTTTGAATGTTGTAAATGTGAATGTGTACTTTTTCTACGGGATTTACTTGTTTTTTTATCGTGCTTTTTTCTAGTCTGGTTTTTGTTGTTTTGGGTCTAGTTCTATAGTGAAGTGGAAGGTTTCATAAATTATTTTTAAAAAATAGTTTTTATCATGGTTATTTATTAACTAATGTTAAAAAATAAATAAATCAGTTTTTTACATCAGATTTTTTATAATCGTTGTGTTATATAGTTTTTGAAATCAGTTATTTAATTACCGATATGAAAAACATATTTTTGACATCATTTATTTACTAATAGATGTAAAAAATGCACCAGAATTAGGTTTTTTCAAGACATATTTTATATAACTGACGTGGAATGATGGTTTTTACATTGGTTATTTAAGTAACTGATGTGAAAAACTTTTACCGAAGTGTCTTTCACATCGATTATTAAATAACCGACATGGAAAAATTCCAAAAATAATATTTTTAATGTTGGTTAATATAAGTGACATAATAACTTTGATTTTTTACATCCCTTGGAAAATGTTTCCCTAAAAAAATGTGAAAAACCTAAAAAACCAACGTAAAAAACATTTTGTGCACTAGTAATAGACAATGCCATCATGGTATAATTATCAATGAGAAAGATATAACACCTTCTTACATTCATTGATTTAGTTTTCATTAACCCACTTACAACCATATAAACTAGCTTGAGTAATCATATTAACTTATTCTCTTTTGGCATGTTAGTCTTTTGACCGATGTTACCTTTTTGAAAAGTATCACCCATGTGAGTATAATCTCATAAGGGTTTGGTAATTTCTCAAAGATCCTTAAATTTTCACCAAGTCCTCCATGGATTTTTGGGAAAATTTTACAAGAATTTTGAGCCACAATTAATATACTTCCTCCTTGGAAAGAAAACATATATCCTCTTCTGCATTGATAAGATATAGGTTTTTATTAGTGAATCTTCCATGAAAAACTATATTACCATAGTTTTACTTTATGATAATAATTTTTTTAAACTTCATGACACATACTGAGTCACATAATTAACTCTCACTAAGTATATTATAACCAAGTCCTTCCACTAATAATATAATTATGTTCCTCAAGTCATTTTCTACTCTCTTATCCTTTCTTGGGATGATGATCATTATGCCCACATCATTTCCAAATCTCACAAGTCCATCCATATCATATATTATTCCTATGAAAAATAATTTATTTAAAAAAATATAGGAAGTGCATCTATTTTAAAAAATATATGTTTGGGACCTATATATTTCTTTTAAAGAAAATTCAAAAACATTATCCTTCTAAATTTTTATTTTCTTAACCCATAATCGATGGTCCATCAAATTTGATGGTGGATGAACCTACTAATCCTCAGGTTCAATGTATTCCTATTCACTCTATAAAACTAAAAATCTATTTCGCATTTTTATCTTGTTTAGAGTGATTTATAGCTAATATATTCCATATTTCTAAGTTTCCTTTGGTACCATTCTTTATAATCTTAATGCACAATTTATTGACTTGTTCTAAAAACCTTTATAGAAAAAGTGGCATCTTTTAAAATCATGAGATAATGAGGAATTTTTATCATCTTTTATTTCTTATCTTACTATCTAGAATATATTTTTTCTATATTCCTCATATATTTGTTATAACCTATATTTCCACCATAATAACACCAACATTTTGGTTCCTTTTCTCACCCTTTTCTACATTAAAAGTAATATTTTTGAGTGATTTGGAAATTAATATTCTTCAAGGGTGTTGGTGCTTGAGGTTTTATATCTATTACTGCTACCTTATTTTTTATATTATGTATCATAACTGATTTTTCCTTTTTCACCAAACCATTGAACTCATGGTCAGTCCTTATTCCTTCATGAGGATTCCCTTTGAACTTTCTTAGCCTTTAAGAGTTGATACACTTAAACTCCATAATCCCATACTAAGAGTAATTATTATTTATTTATATTAAAACTTATTTCACCACTTCATGACTTTTATTTCATGTTAATAAATTATTTTTACTCTATATTTTATATATTTATTCAAACCAACATTTATATAGTCTTTTTCTTTACCTTTTAACCTCATCTGAACATCTTTTTATGAGATTCTAGAATTTACAGATCTAAAGTATTCAATTTCTAATTACAATTATGTAATTTGTTTCTTACTATCGACTGATATAATGTTTGTATTCTTGTGAATCCCTATAAAATTTCTTCATTTATATCTCCTTGGGTTAATTTCTTTATGAGGAACCTCAATTTCAGTATCTAGGTCAACTGTTCCCTCGATGACAATATCATCATCATAATTTTCCTCTACTTGAGGCTTGCCTAAAATAGCCACAATGACTTATTAATTTTGTTTTCTACAGTAATACACATCCTTTTATTCTACTTCATCTGAGATTTCATCTTCTTTAGATAATATATTATTATTATTAAATAATTTTTACTATATTTTCCCCTTAATCATCATTGATTTTAATGTTTTATTCATTTATTCTCCTTCCTCATCATCATATTGAATTTTTTAGGACACATATTAGTATGATGCCCCACTTTTCTTCATCAAAAATAACAAATTATATGATTTCATATGAATTTTACTTTTCTTATTTTAATATTTAAAGAAAAAAATAGATCAACTCATCAACTACTTCATACTTGTGAGTATCTCTCAATGGGATCTTTTTTAAACATATTAATTCTATAAATAGAGTGTTTTATTTTAGAAAGGAATCATTATCATTTTCATTATTATTTATTCCACAAGGGTTCTATAGAGATCAACCATATCACCTCCTTTGGGTATTTTTCATTAATAACTGATATTTTTCATTAAATCATGGAGGAAATATTTTCAAGACTCTTTAAAAATAAAATATATCATTAAGGAACACCCTGGGTCAATGCATTCCTTCCATAAGATTTTACACCTAAACAAATAATGCATTACCATATTATTTAGGCACATTCACAAGTCTTCATACTTATTCCACAACCTCTACCACATTATATCTTTAACTTTTTAATCACCATTATAAATATTGAGAAACATTTTCCATATTCCATGATAATTTCTTCATAACATCACATTTATATAGATGGTTCTATCAAAGCTACCCCAAACACATTTATCACCTTGGAGTTGGTATCAAACTCTTTGTAATCCATGTTGGGTAAGCATACACTATCTATTATATGAATGTTTACATGAACTGAATTCATGTACACATCTATCACCAATGACCTAAAATAATATTGAATCCAGATTTTATATAACTATTTGTTATTACATTCAAAGATATAACTCCTTTATTATTGAAAACTACCACCATTGAGATACAAGGATTGAGAAAATTATAGAAAAACATTAAACAATGATTAAATTTGTTTGTCCCAAACAAGGATTATACTGAGAGATGGGGTGAATTATGGTATATCAAATTTAACTTTCCTCTTTTCAAAGATATTTTTTATTTTTATTAGGAACACATCTCTCTTCCACATAGTCACTATGAAATAATATGCAGTAAACAATGGAATAATTTAATTTTACTCAATTCAACCAAATGTAATTATAAAAGTGGTATTCATGGAAATATTTTTACAAACCTAAAACACTAAAACTTACTAATTTTGTTTATAATGTATGGATTATTTTCATTGAACCTCCCAGCTAATAACCATAAAAAATAAATCTCACTTCTCTCTTTAAAAAATGAAATTAATATCTCCTTCTGTAACTATATTCTCCTCAAAAGGCTAAGAATTCCATTACACCCATAGTGGTGTATCAATATGTTTCACCTTCATCTATTTTAAGATCTTTATGGGAACATTCTAGGGAGATGTCACATGGAACACTCTTATCATATTCTTCTTATTTATATTGGGATTATGTAAAAAATAATTCTATGTGTTCCTATTTTCTAATTCTTGCTAAAATGTTTCCCTCTTACCCTCTCTATTATATAGTCCTATCTTCCATAGTGAAATAGCTACTCTTATTTTCAAAATATATTCTACTAATTATTATAAACATTTTTTTCTTATTTTATCAAATAAAATTACATATTCCTTTAAAAAATGTTATTTTAGGTGGGATGGGTCAAATATTTATTTTCCACACAAAAATAACTATCCTTCAAAATTTAGAAAAATACATTCTTTCATGGTGAAACAACCATCTGAAAATAGGAACTAAAAACTTATGCAAACACATATATTTAAAAATACACTCAACTCATCACTTTTTAACCCTCCTTATTTCCACCTGCCACTTCGATGATGCTGTGTTTTTTATTCAAAAAAAGTTTCAAAATGGCCTTAATCATGGGATAAAATAATAATAAAAATATTTGATTGATCCTCCATTAATTTTTATATTTATTATCTTAATGATTGGTTGCGTAATTTATTAATTATATTTTATTATTAATAAAATATACCTTCAAATTTTGTATGGGCTATCCTTCAAAAAAATCAAAAAGGGTTGACTTGTAATAACCCATGATGAATTTTACATAGTTAGTAGTCACTCATACACATATGACTCATGATAAGTCATGTGAAAATATTTATGGATCATATATATAGGTTGATTACTCAAGTGGGGATCTTTATGAATTATAAGAAAACGAATCCATTGCTCATAAATAGATGAAACATAGTCATTTTCATCAAGATGAAACCTAAACTGCCACATATAGGGATTCCATATAACTCATACACAGATTTTTTTCTCTTCAAAATATGAATTATATGTCAATGAATCTCTTATTTTTGAATTACTCATGAACATAAATGACTAATAAAAAATTATAGATTATTCTAAAAATAGATTTTATAAAAAAAATAACCCTCCAACTTAAAAATTATATCCATAACACTACTATCATACATGATATGAATATAAAATGACTTTAATAGTATTAATTGAATATTCATTCCACTTTATTAGCAATAAAAACAACCAAAAAAGTACACCTAGAGGATTCCTTTCAACAACATCCATTTGAAATACTTTAAACATTCATTCAGCATCCACCACTAGAAAGTGCGTAATAAATTCCATTCCTTCAACAGTAAAATATATTTCTTCTATATTAACTCCTTAAACCTATGAATAACCCTTACATACCATCATAGATTTATTTAAAATAAAATTTTCATGCTCATCAATATTTTTTTAAACTGATTTTTTACCAATCAAATTATGTTGTCTTGGTTTATCCCCAAGCTCCCAAGTTTACTTCTTATCCATTTTTCTAGTTGTTATTTCATGAATTTTACCCATGATTATTTTTTATATACTATTTTAAAGAAGTTAGTTATATATATGGTAATAATTTTGTTATCTCTATTCTTATCATTTTATGTATCTGCATTGGAGCATATTTATCTAAAATAATATTTCTTGAATAAAATAAACTCGCTTCCTTCTTGACTTAATCATAATTTTACTCAATTATTCACATTGTTCTTAAAATGATTAAACTTTAGAATAATCATCAATATGAATATTTTGAGATTCCCTTGATTCTAAATTATTCTCTTCATATTCTTTAATAACTTCCTTATGAACAATATCACCTAATATTTCTTCAACTTCTTATTCAACCTCTTTCACGTTCCTTATATAAAAAGTCTTGTTGGAGATTTTATTGAAACACTTATATGACTTAATATTTGATGAGGGCATAAAAATAAGATTTCATCTACTACATCACAATATTTAACCTAATTACCCTTTTTATTCTAAATTAAGCAATTTCTTCCAAACATGAAAAGATTCTTCAATGAGGTATACCTTCTATGCTAAAATTTACATCAAATCTTATTTACTCATGGAATTATGAAAACTCTCTTATAAGTATATAAATCCAATTTTACCTCTTATTTTAAGTAGTGATGTGAGATTTTACTTTCTATAAATAATTTATTTTTCATGATTCTCACCATATAGTTTCTTCTTTCCACAACCCCATTTTATTGGGTTATTTTCACAAAAGATAAGTATGTTTAATACCATTATGTTCATGGTAATTTTTAACCACATAAGGTGTGTATTATATTAAATTATCTAATATAATAATCTTCACAGTTATTATATTTTTATTTTCTGCACTTTTTTGAAATAGCTTTATTCAATCCATCACTTCCTTCTTTGACCTCGTAAATATAGGACATCCCATCCTACTACAATCAATAAAAAATTAAGATGGAATTATTCTCACCACATGTTCAATCCTGAACAATTGGACCACATATTTGAGTGTGGACTTGTATTAGCAAATCATATTCTCTCTTCTTCTTCTACAGATACATATTTTGAACCAAATTTCCCCAAATAAATGTATCAAAATCTTTTATCAATATAACTTAAGGTTAGGAATATATATTGTGGTTGTCAATTTTTACAAATTCCAATTACTTTTTCGATTAATGTATATATATTCCACAATATTTTTTCTTCTAATTTTAGAATACATGTATTATAATTATTATTCACCATATATAAATTGTCATTATTTATTAAACATTTCATAAGAAAATTCCCAAAATTTCCTTTGATATTATAACCATTCCGATTGAATGTGACTTCCAAACCTAAGTCAAAAAGGTTAATAACAATAAATAAATTTTAATGATGTACATTAACATTTAGGACTTTATTATTCTACAATTAATCTCTATACCACAAGGTATTACCACTTCCTTCAATTTTTAATGATCTATAATTTCCAAAATTCATTATTCAATCAATTGTTCCCTTTATATTCTTTAACAAATTTATATTAATAATCACACATGATGAACACACGTTATCCAAAATCTAATTGATACAATTCTATGATGCTTAAAAAAATCGGCCAAATTTTCCTTCTCAATATTCATCCTTTTCTTCTAAAATATTCCAAAATGATTTGAGACCTTTATTGATATCCCATCACTTTATTAAATATAAAAATCAGATCAAAGTCCTCCTATTTAAGAGGTTAAAACACATTTCTCAAAGGAATGAAATAATATTATCTTTTATCCATTTGACATTGACTTTAATAAAAATATATATCTTTTATCTTCCATTAATATATTGTTTTATACCAAAAGATTGAGCAATTAAAACAGTGTTGTAAAATAAATTTTCATTATTATACGAATGATTTATTCTAACTCTACTTTTTTGACTTCTAATACCTACTCCTATTAAATAAATTTAATCTTCACTAAAATAGAACAAATTGTGGATAATAAAGTCACAAAAATAATAGTTAATCAATGTAAAAATAATATTTTTTCCATTTTTTCATGAATATATTACTTTTAAATATTTCTTTGATTATTAGTAAGTTACTAATGGATGTGAAAATTATCCTGTATTTTACTATCATATTTTATTCACGTTGTATGAATATATTTTTATGTACCATCCACAAAATAAATACTAATTTTACTAATTAAGTTTGATATATGAGCACTAATTTGTTCCTATAAAATTTTTATGTCTCAATCTTCTATTTCTTAAATAAATTTTTTTGATAATTTCTCAAACTATATATTCTTTATTGAACCATCTATTTTAATCTATTATACAAGATTCATTCTCAATTATATGAATTATTCTTCAAGATTTTTTATTTTCTTAACTTTATATATAGAAATAATGTTAAGATCATCAATGATCTTGTTTTTTTCCACTATATTATTTCTTTAATTCATATTTAAATTATATTTCACTTGATTATTTTTACATTATTTCTACTAAATATTCAATAATATTTAAGTTTTTTTAATTACATTAGCATAACATGAATACTCCTTAAAAACATTGAATTTTACTATTCTTATTTATATGTAGACCAAGTTCTATAAGAGACCCTTCTAATTCAACTTAATTATCTATAAATCCTTTTGGTTGAATGACTTCATCCACTATAGATTTTTATTCTTTTCACTAATTATATTTTGGAACCTTTTATATCTAAGATAAAATTAGTTCCAATGGTTTTATAATGGATTTCCCTATGGATATTCTTCCTATAAACTTACCAAGACCATCCTATCAAACACATTGAAAAATGAATTTATAGAATTAAGATTCCTTATAAGGGTTCAATTATTTATTTTAGTTCTATGGTTATACAACCTCACCAATATATTAATAAATTTTACTTGTATATTTAGGAATTATATGTATAATATTACCACACTAAAAAATATTTATGGATAATTTACCCTTTAATATCCCTTTGCCTCTCTAAAATTTTCTTCCCACTGGTGATAAAAAACCATCCCTTACATCATGTTTATTTTTAGCCTCCTAGACTTCTTCCTTATCAAATTCATTAAATGATATACCCTTATATGAATGTACAAATGAACACTTTTTCATTACCCTCATTTCATAAGTGACTATGTTATAGTGTTAGTCGTAAATGAATAATTCTACAAGGTATATTTCATTAAGTATCAACACTTTTGGGTTACACATTTGTGGTTACCTTCAAAATATTTTCTTTAAAATATCAAAATACATGATCTAATTAATAATTCTATGTATTTCACCAAAAAAATTTGTATTATGATTAAAAAATCCTTCCATATTTTCACTGGAACTCTTCTTCATTTCATCAAGCATGTTTTGTAAAATCAGAAATTTTACTTCTTTTACTTTTATATCACAATAACAGATGATATAAATTTTACCCCAAACTCCATTTATTATAGTAAAATCCATCACTTATATATAAATATAATTGATTATTCTATTAGTAAACCATTATGATCCTTATAATTATCTATCAATAACTTATTATCAGTTTCATACATTAATCATCCATTATAATCACATACATTAATTCCATGTACTACTACCGAATCAGTATCATGTCTAATAGATATTAAATTTGATCTCATATTTTCTAATAAATATTTTAGTTTTACCCATAAAACAATGGTACTTTATTTTTTTCATAATATTTTACATGAAAACTATGAACCAACAAAAAAACTTACAAATTAACAAATGAATCAAATACCACTTATTGTAACATGAGGAACTATTACACCATAAGAAGATATAGGGGAATTGGGGTATATTTATTTTCTTCTTATAATTAAAAAAGTGGATCTCGTCTTCATGTTTTCATGTACAGCTCATATATATATTGTATACACAATTAGATGAAAAATATTAAAGAGAATGAATATAATTATTTTTACAAGGTTCACCTATAATTATCTATTTCTAAGGAGAATATATTAATGATGATTTGATATATAAATTAACCAACAATTCACTAGTATGGGATTACAAACATTAGGAAGATCTCAATACTCATCCAAGGTACATGACTTCTTCCCCTATTAGGATCACTTATTTTCAAGAAGGTTACAAGGATATAGTTTACATGTTTAATAAAATCAAAATAATATAACCAATAAAATATTAAAAACCATACTGAAATGGTTGTCTTCCATGATTATCTATAATTCATATATATATCCTTAATGATATGCACTATAAATCTATCCTCTATTCATGAACATCAATTTTTTTTATATTGATCATATCTCACCTTTTAATAAAAATTATTCAGTAAAACATACTATTAATTATATATTTATGGATATTCAAAATTTTTATATGCCCACTCTATGTGTGATAATTTTTTCTATGCATATTATATTAATTTATATCTTGAAATTTTTTTAATTTAAAATTAAAGATTCACAATATAATTAACATCTTGTTTCTTCAAAAAAAAATCCATCCTTTTGACCTTCTTCAAAAGAACATCCACCATTATAATTTTAATGGGTAGTTATTAGTTTCTAAAATAACTATTAGGCCATCTTGAGACTTCCACAACATCGTTTCTATTAAAACTCTCTATAAATATAAAAATAATATCATGAAATACTCTTTCACAATGTGAATGGTCTATTTCAACTTTAATTTTATAAAACATCTATATGTGCCTAAATTCTATGTAATTATTCATGGAATGTACCAAATTTGGGTTGGCTAAAAGGAAAATTTTTAAAAATCCTAGCCTCTATATAATTTCCACTATAGGAAGTCATAGTATGAATCCTTCAATCATACAATATGATTGAACTGGATATAGTGTGATGTTTCTTCCACAAAAATAGCATCTCCAAATCTCCATAATAATGGAATTATTCTAAATCCTATAATAATATGGAATCTAGGTCACTGTGTGTATGAATCTTACATTCAACTTTCCGTTTTCAATTTTCCATAATGCTACTGCATTCATGGTGTGACCTTTTCTCTCTTAGTGTGAAATATTACTCCTACATCCTGTTACTTCAGAAATATTTCACCACATATATTAATACATATCCAAGAATCTTCATATACTTCAATACACATAATATAGATTATAGGACGCATAGAATACCATATTTTATTTGAATATGATATTTTATTTGTTAAATATTCCTACTAAAAGAAATATGAGTTATTTCCTAAACACAAATGAGTTTGGAAATCATAGAAAAATATTATAAAAAATATAGTTTATAAGTGGCTAGTTTAAGCATGTTTAGACAAATAGAAGTTCAAAATTAACAAATAAATGATTATATAAATTGAAATATGATTTTCAAGGAAACATTTTGATGGAAAGGGTTCCAAGAATGATGATATACTCAGAAATAGTTCTATATGGACAAAAAAATTATTAATATCATAACATTTAAAGATTTCATGTTATTTTATTTGAATATTTTCAAGGATTTTAATGTTATGAATATGATTTATTAGTCTCACCATTATCAAACAACATTACTTCATAAATGTATCTCACTAAATATCTTAGTGGGAGGGTTTTATTCGGTAGTCACATAGAGATGTGATGGAAATTACATAGATATTTAATGTAGATAACATAACCCTAAAACTATAAAAAAAAATACTGATCTAGAATTTTATCATATATGATATGATAAGACATGTTATTAACCATGGTTTTGTTAATTTTCATAAAATATTTTAATAATATGAATTTGATCATGTTATACTAACATGAAATGTCCCCGTTTTTACTCTTTCATGTTAACTGAATATATGTGTTTGTTTTTATATATCATGAAGTAAAATGATAATTTACCTCTCAATATATGACATTAAGTAATCACTATTAAATGTTTTTTATAGACTATTATTGGTTATCATGAAATTTCAAGGTTATCATGAAATTTCTTGGTTATCATGAATATGATTCTTATATCAAGATATGGAATATGCTCATGAGATAGAAAATGGTTTTTGTGAACTAGATGATCTTCGAATTATACCACATTCATTTTCATACACAATTTATTAGTATCATAAATGTGAATGGTTCATATTTATACTCACCAATAATTGAGGTCGGTAAGAAACCAAGCACAAGAACCATCATACTTTGACACCTTTATCACATAATTCTTAAGTCTTAGCTAATCAAGTGGTGGTTGGTGTGTTAATGATCATGTCATTGATTTGAGCTTAAAAATATGGAACTTTCCTCTCATTTGATGAGTATGAGATTGAGGCCCTCAATTGAAATTGATAGAGAAAGTGTATGAATGTACCAAGATATTATATATGATGTTATTATCTATTGGGTGAGGGGAAAATGAGGGGATTATCTATTAAGTTAATGAAGTGTGATGTTTCGTAAACATATTTAATATATACTCATTGAAAAAAATGTATGAGTAGATTTGATGAAATACTCAATTTTTCAAGTTTAATCAATTTATTGGACAAATAAATCATATTAGAATGCATTATTGAAAATAATATAGCTGGTGGCTAGGATGTAGAGATATATGTGTTGATGGATATCATGCTGGATCCCTTTGTAGATTTAGAGGCATTGATAATATTCTATAATCCACTCCTTTATTAAATTTATATATTAGGTTATTAATATTGGTATTTAATTCTAAAAAGGATGGTGGGGTCACACTTGGTGGTTGATTGAATGAGGATGAGTTTTAATTAGAGAGATACTATAAAAAAATTATAGTTTTTCTAAAATGGGTTTTGGATTATTATTAATGAGATATTGAATATGATGTGATACAAAGTGAATTTAATGACAAATTTCCCAAAAAAAATGAAGAAATACAAAAGATTATTTTGGTATGGTTTCACTTGTATATTATACAATATAAGGTGAAATGTAACTATATTTATTAGGATTTATTAAAACTGGGTGATTGAATTATATATGACTAAAAACCTACATGCATTTGATTCTTTTAGGATATATCATATGATAAAATATGTAAATGTCATATTTATTATTATAAGATAACAAGACAGAACCTTCAACTAATAATAGGGTATAATTAAAGAATATCATTGGCTATGATATAATGATATCACTATCATTTTCTTTTCATGGTATAAAAATGTTAAAGGTTGACATTTGAATCACAACTACAAAGGTTATTACTAATATTGAATGTTTCATATGATGAAACCATAGGAAGATTAATGAATTCATATGATGAATTCATTAATTGTAAAATACTGTTTATCATGTGTTGCAATGCATGAATAAATGAATAAAAATCAAGGATAATCTTAAAGGTTTATTGATAACTCTATTTTTTAACCATATTTTGATGGGTTTTTACATGTGAATTCATTGCATATTAATTTTTGTGATATTATTTCTGTGCCTAATATTAATGTTTTGAAAATTATTTTCCAGGATTGACTTGTACAGAAAAATAAGGAAAACATGGAAAAAGTGGAACAAAGCGACTCTTCGGACCGTGAGTGAAAAGAAGCAGCATGACACTGGATTTTTAAGATGAAGGAAGACTGAAATTTTGGACCAGAATCAGTACAAATCATGTACTGATCATACATGACATGTTGTTCAAGACATGTTGTAGACCGCGTAGAATAATTCATGATGACGAAACACATTGTGAACTACTATTACACATCGTGTGACTGCCCTACATGACGTGACTAGAATCAAACTAGTGCCTGGAGATTTTGTAGATTCAATGCAGTGGAGGAAAACTCAGATATAAAGTCCATGATCTTTAGCTCGAGTACACATCATGATGATGGTGATACACTAAAACATAAATGTGATTTGAGCCATGGGTTTCGGAAAAAACACCTAAAATACCACCCTCAGCCACCCATCCAAGATATTCGAGAGCACTCTGGACCTGAGGAAGTAAGCGCGACCACCAGGAGCTTCCATAGGATTCCACCATAAATAGGTTTTGTTCACATTTTACATTCATTATTTTATGTAATAGTTGAATTCTTTATATTTTAATTCCACTCTTTTGATTTTCTTTATTATTGTCTCTTTCTTTTGTGCTCAATCTCTATCCTATGGATTTGGTTTTGGTCATCATTGGCGATCACCTGATAATAGTTGGGTAAACCTATACGAGAGAGAAGAATCATTCAAAGGGGGTGTATACCATTATAGTTTGATTTTTCTTTGCTCATAATGATAATATTATGAAATAGTATAATGTTGTGCCTACATGAGTATTTTATTCATTATTGATTCATAGACCAAATTATTTCAATAATTAATGAACCCCAACATAATGGAGATAATCTATTCATGACGATTGAATTGAATTACTCTTCTACATATGGCAATCCGAAATAAATATTCTTTAGTTATTTTGATTTATCTGACCATGATGAATTGGGATTCTATGGTTCATTGATAGGGAATGAAAATTTATTCTATAAATGAATATATTTGGTTGAACATCTATTTAATATGATTATTTTTCAAGTAAGGATAAATTAATTTAGAAAAACCACCCCTATAAACTAATTCCCCACTCTTATATTTCTATTTTGAGACTCATTTCACAATTTTTTTAATAAAATCAATTAGAAATTTGACCAAACCAACCTTTAGTTAATATTTTTCATCTCTATGATCCCCACTCTTTGTGGGTACGATCCCACACTTCTTCTATACTACACCATTGTAGTTATTACTTTACAGGACATTATAAATTTATAATTTAAATCATGCCTAGAGGAATTAACGATTCCTTTCGAGGGTGTGAAATTTTGGAACCTTTGTTGTGGAGCAGTGGAGCATTGCATACAACTCGAGACCAATTGTTTAGGTCTAAGTCTTTTCTTATCCCATTTATGTTTACTGATTTTAGTTTAGATAATTTTGTAGCCAAATTTTTTATCATACATTACACTTTTGGTAGAGTTTCATGATGTGCATGATGATTTTTTCAGATGAATCAACATTATGCTGCTACACCATCAGAATTCATAGAATTTATGAAGTATTAGACCATGTGGGAAGCACTAAATTCAGAAGGGTGTACATAGCATGAAAATAGTTAGAATAATTATTTTTCTTCTAAGAATGATGAATTCCAGCCTGCACTGTAGAATGGCATATACTATAAGCCCAACGGAGAAGCTCTAGACTATCAAAACTACCAATTCATTTGATGGTTTGAGAAATACCCTCACGATGATTACTATATTAAGAAAACTAAATGGAAAAATCTTGAAGAAAGACTAACAATATTACTCACTCATTGCATTGAAGTTTTGTAAAAGAAGATGGACAAAAATGAGGCTGAACTCTGTGAGCATGGAGAATAGAATACTCACCTTGCTCAAATAATTTCAAATTTTAATTACCTTTTTAATTCATTGCCAAGGGTTTCTAATTAATATATAGGGGATTTTAAGATAATGAATATCAAGGAGGGGAGGATTTCCAATAAATTAAAATAAAGTAACCTCAAGAGAAAAATATTCAAGAAGACCATTCCTTCCAACCACATCAGAAGCAGAATTCAGATGATAGACTTGCCAAAATACTCACCAAATTCATTACAGTGTTGTATAATTGAATAGATGATCATAAATCCCAACTTAGTAAATAGGGAAATTTTATTTATTACCTTTCTTATTTTATTTTAGATTAAAATTCCCTAGTGTGCAACTTACCATGAAAATCTAATGCAGGGAATGATTGGTTTGAAGATGAAGAAGATAAAAAGGTGGAAGAAGTCAATTCTATAGAAACATCAAAGGAAGAAATATTAGAGGAAGAAAACAAGGTACACTTCATGGAGTATGTTGGAAACATTGAAAACAATGATCCTTAAGATTTGGAAGATGTTTCAAAACCTCAGATATCACTTCTATATATAGAAAAATTCCAAGAAGAACAATGAGAATTACTTTTGCAAATAAGAGATGAAGGGGAAAGAAATATAATGGAAATTTGTGATTGGATGGTTGAAGAGGAAGAAGAGGAGGAGGTCAAGGTAGTACAATCAATAGAATCAGAGGTGCAATCTAGGTAATTTATGAAGTATAAAGAAAAATTTGAGGAAGAGGACAATGAAAAAACATCCATCGACCCCACGAGTATTATTAGAAATTATGATAAATGGGACCCCCCAAAAAATTTGAGAAGAAGATAAGAACAACAAGGCTCCAACTAAAGAATCCATTCAAACATGTGAACCAAAGAATGTGAAAGAAGAAGTTGTGAAACATGTGAACTATAAAATATAGTCAGATTAAAATTTGTTATTATTTTCATCACATTTTTCAACATATTTTATCCCACTACTAGTCATGAAGAACCAAAGGAAGAGGAATCGAAATAGAACCCTAGATGCAAAAAAATCTAGAAGTGGTTAAATAAAAGATGGTTAGATTTTTACCATGTTCCAATTTTCTGACAAAGGTAAAAGGTTGAGCTAAACGACCATAAAAAATAGCAGTTACTGGGAGGCAACATGAATTTTAAAATTTCTTTCTTAGAATTAAATTTATTTTATTTTATTATTTCAAATAAATATCCCACTTGTTGGCCTATTTACCTTTTTAATCCAAATATTTTAAATTCTCAATGGCTTGTACTTTCACTATTTATTTTTACATTTTAGGTCCCTAGAAGGAAGAAGCAAGAAGAAAATAAAGAGATGAAAATTGGAACATTACACGTCGTGTAATCACAATACATGTCATAAACCTGACCAGATAGAACCTAAAATAATCATTCAAAAACATCAATGTAAGGGGAGTAATACTTATACTTGTTAATATCATTGCACCACAATTTTTTCTAGCACATGATTAAAATAATTATTTGAATTTTTTCATGAGATGAATTGAATAATATTCTCCCAAAAATGGTTGATTTTTTTTCTTTGGACTGAGTGATCCAGGAGACATTAGCATCAGGGAGAAAAATTTTGAAATGTTGGAAAATTTAAAATATGATTACCATAAATGAAAATATATAAATGGAAATTTTGAAATCTATATTCTTACATTAATTTGGGAATTCTTGAAAATGATTTTTGATATGATTTATTTTCATGATGTTGATTCCACGAAGCATGCACTGAGTAAACTGATTATTGGTTTTCATGCCATGATCTAATTTACTCATATTCTATTCCCATTATCTAGAGGATTTTGTACCAAATATTTCATATTTTTCTAAGCATATTTCATGAGTACAACTTGTGTCATGTAAACCGACTAGAACTTGTATTGATATCTTGTCAAAGCTATGAAAGTACAAATTCACTTTTGAAATGATTGAGGCATTTGATTAATAAACCCATATATCCTGAGACCCACCTACACATTAATCCTCCTTTAGTATATAGAATCCAAGGATGACCTTGTTAGGATTAATCCACGTTACAAGCCAGTATTTCCTTTCCTACCCATATCTTTGTATTTTTCATGATGATCAATTGAATGAGTATGGGGGGGGGGGGTTGTTAATAGTGGATTTGGGATGTGATATCTTGAGGGGAGATTATAGGGGTTTTTCATGGTATTTTGGGAAAGTATCATATTTACATTCATTATATTCTATTGTATATCCCTCTTATTGTTAAAAAAATTCTGAATAACAAAATAATGAAAAAATGTGTTTTGAAATGGGAGAATAAAAAAATCACCATTTTCTGGACTGATAATGTTTAAAACATGTGGTTAGGTGGTGGATGTGAGGTTTATTCTAATCTAGAATTTAGAAAAAAAATGAAAAAAATAAAAAGAAATGAAAAAAATAACAACAAGAGAGGGTTATTTTTCATTATGATTACTTTGTCTCTGAACCTTCACTTTATGATTGGGGGGGTGATATGGAATTACATTTTTGTGAGGAGCATTTAATTGAGTTTTTCTTTTGAATATAATTAATTGTGTGTTATATTTTAGCCTCCTCCTTGATCCTTACTTGATTTACAACATTTTACATCCCTTCCCTCATCCAAAGAGTCATATGATCCTTATTTGAAAGCCCACATGATTAATTGTGATATTTGTCTTTATGGGGTGGAGAAAGTAGATTCAATGAAATCATATGGTTATAAACATGTACTTGAGGTATGACCATAACTCCATTAAATTATTACCCTGATTAATGAGTGGAAAAATTAATGGTGAGGTAAATCTTAAATAGAATGGGTGTTGAATAAAGGTTAAAAAATGTGCTTGAAATGGTAGAAATGACTTGAATTGCACATTTTAAAAGAAACATGATTTTGGGGGTTATTTATTAGGTAGGATTTTGCTTCAAAAATATATAGTTATAAAATGTTTTAAAGAGAATCATAATTTGATAATTCCCTTGTTGATGTATGGACCCATAGTGATTTGATGTTGAGGTTTTTCTCTAGGATGAGAAAAGGATGGAGTGTGGGGGGGTCTTTGATAACTCTATTTTTTATACATATATTGATGGGTTTTTCATATGAATTTATTACATATTAATTGTTGTGATATTATTTTTTTTCCTAATATTAATGTCTTGAAAATTATTATACAGGATTGAATTGTGATAAAAAATAAGGAAAACATGGAAAATGTGGAACAAAGAGACACTTAGGGCCGTGTGTGAAAAGAAGCGGCATAATACTGGATTTTGAAGATAAAGGAAGCTGGAAATTTTGGATCAGAACTGGTACACATCGTGTACTGAGCATACATGATGTGTAGTTTATGAAGTTCTACAGACCGCATAGAAAAAGTTGTGATAATGGAACACACTATGAGATACAGGTACACATCCTGTAACTCCAGTACACGATGTGACTAGAGTCAAACCAGCGCACAATGATTCTGTGGATTCAATGCAGTGGAGGAAAGATCAGATATGAAGTGCATGACATATATCTCTAGAATACATCATGATGTCAGAGATATGTTGAATCTTAAATGCAATGTGGGCCACGGGTTTTGGTAGAAACACCTATAAATACCACCCTTGACCACCCTTCAAAGATATTATAGAGCACTTTGGACCTGAGGCAGCAAGTGTGAACACTAGGAGCTTCCATGGGATTCCACCGTAGATTGGTTTTGTTTACATTTTATGTTCCTTTATTTTATGTAATCATTGAATTCTTTATATTTTAATTCCAATCGTTGTGTTCTCTTTATTTTTGTCTCTTTCTTTCATTATCAATCTCTCTCCTATGGATTTAGGTTTAATCGTTATTGGGGATAACCCGGGGATGGTATGCTAAACCCATAGGGGAGAGTGGAATTAGTCAAATGGGGTTTTTACCATCATAGTTCTATTTTTCATTGCATGTAATGATAAGATGATGTGATAGTATAATGTTGTTTATACATGCCTACATTATTCATCATTAATTCATTCACCAAATGATTTCAATAATAGAAAAAACCCAACATGATTGAGATAATTTATTCACAAAAATTGAATTGATTTACTATTCTGTATATGGAAATCTGAATTAAAGGCACTTTAGTTATTTTTATTCATCTGAACATGATAAATTGGGATTCTTCAATAGTTTGATAGGATATGAAATTTTCTTTTGTTAATGAAATTGTTTGGTTGCACAACTATTTAATATGATTATTTTCCAAGGATAAATTAATTAGGAAGACCACCCCAAGAAACTAATTCCCCTCTCTTCTATTTCTATTTTGAGATTCATTACATAATTAGTTTAATAAAATCAATCAAAAATTAGATCAAAACAACCTTTAGTTAAGATTTTTCATCACTGCGTTCCCCACTCTCTATGAGTAGAAAACCGCACATCCTCTGTGCTACACCTTTTTAGTAAGTATCATATGGGCCATTATAGATATCTAATTTGGATCACGCCTAGACGAATTAACAACACTTTTAGAGGACGTCATCTATATAATCATTATCAAAACCATTTCTGATGGATCTATTAGTATAGATCTATACCCCTAGTTTCTATAGAAATGGTGAGTATATAAATAGGGATTTTATCATACCCATGGTTATCAAAACCATCGGTATATATTTTCCTAGTATACAACATATACCCACCGTTCAATGAACCACGGGTTTAGGTATCTATCCACATTTAGCTACAATAGTAGCTCTTCTAGCCCATCCTGAACCTATATAAAAAAGAAACCACAGTGCATATTCAAGGAAATAAAAATATTATATGTTTATCATTCAAATAACTTCTTTTAATAATTTAGAAATCATTTACAATACTATTACAAACATATACATCCATACAACCAATCAATTCAAGTCATTAAACAACATCTACGTGTATCTTTACTACTAATTCAAAAATATAGGGGATCAATATCTCCCCCATCACCAATATCTATATCCTCATCGCTATAAGAAACATCCTCATATCTAATAGCATCATCTAGAGTAGTTGTATCATCATCATCATCATCATCATTATCATCATCTTCATTATCATCACCCCCACCACTTCCACAACCATCATCAACTCAACCACCATTATGAACCACTTTGACATAACTTGAGGCATAATTTAAATATCACAATGATTCCATATATTATTCAATAGTAGTAGAACCCTCTTATGGAAGTGATTGACTTATAAATTACATATCCTTCAGGAAGTGTTTGGTGATTAGTTTACTTCTTTCTCAGTACTATAATTTTTTTCACGCAGCTACATATGCATGAGCACTTTTCATCTTGATGATCTGGGATATTTGAGAGAAGATTAATGACGACCAATACCTATTGGGTATGAAGTTTAAACTAGGTTGAAATTAGACTCTCCCCTAATTCTCCTCACCTAATACCTAACTCAAATGATCACAAGGACACAATTTATCATTTTATTTATCATCGAGGTCTTCTAAGTAATACTATTAAAAAAATAAATAATATATTTAATTATGAATTTCATAAAAATATTTAAAATATAAAAAATAACTTACAATATTTTATTGTGTTTTTTCATTTACTGTACATCCACCCTTAATCTCCCTACTCGAGAGAAATTATTTTTCTAGAGGCACATAGCCTTCGACACCCAATTTCTCTTTCTATAAATGGAATTGATTAGTATAATTCTACATTATTGAATAATATGAAAGTGATAATCCTAAAATGAATCAAAATTTTATACTTTGGAGAAATCAATGAAATGATGAAGCAACTAAATATACATTTCATTAGAAATTTAATATTAGTGGATTACCATAAACAACACATAAAATTTAGCATCATAAACATGAGTATGATATAGATTCCTCTTGTATGTTCATTTGGGTACAATTATATTTTTGTTATATTATTTTTTTATTTGGTCCCTTGGTAATTTTGATAATTTTGCCATTAGGTACATTTTTAGTGTAACGTCCCAAACCCAAACATCACCCGAACAATGCTAATGAACTGGGTTCTACTGGACATAACACAACCTTCCTAAATTCCAAAGGCTACTGACTGGTATCAAGTGTGTAAACATATATAGTGGGGAGGATATACTCTTTTGGAAATAAATATAATACTAGTTTGAGCATAATAAAATAACATGGAGTGGAAGTAAATGACTCAGCAAACTCAAACCAGCCTCGCAAAGAGGAAGAATAGTAATAATAAATAAATAGTGGAAGTGATATAGAAACAACTATAGTTTAAAGCCATGTGAAAGGTGAGGAAACTTTGGTGGATAATGATGAGGCTATTGGGTATGGGGTTGAGGCTCACCATGATTGAGGTTGTGGTCTAAGATATTTATTTGAGGACATACATTGTTGTTCCTCCGGTTTTCATGCCATGGGCCGATGTGAGATTACATGCAGTGGTCCTTGGGACCGGGATACTATTTTTGGGTTTTAATTCAAGACATTTGTACTTTGAGGCATGAGTTTTCAGGGGCGAGTGGTGGTGGGCTATGTGTGTGAGGTGGAACATGAGGAATCACATGGGATTTGTGACCATAGGAGTAACTTGGTCCATGGACCAAGGACTCTCTTGGCTTATGAGATCCCAACATTGGCCAAAGAAACTGACACACCATGGTGGATAATGAGCACCAGTGGAGGGTGCATCCCCAGGTACGAGGGACAAACCAAGTTACTTTTAGTGGGAATTGTTCTTTTGATTTTCCTTAGATTAAAATTTATATTATTTATACCTCGGTGGCTTACGTGGTTTGTGATGATTATTGGTTTTGATATGTGACCCTTGACCTATTATGGTAAGGGAGAATTAGACCTTCGCCTGGTAAGTCAAGGAGTGGTTGTTTGTCTTTTTATTTCCATGTTTTTTTGGTATTTCAATTTCATATATTCATGTATGGTTTGTGAAGTGATAATGAATTATGAATAATATCAAATTCCATGTGAACTATGATATTTCATGCTTTATATATATGTGAAATTACATGTGTCATGAGGTTTGGGACAAGATCATATAAGATTAGGCAAGTACTATGGATGAGGTGATTTTGATCACCAGGATTGGGTGACTATGTCATCAGATTGAACCAATGTTGGTTTTTAGGACGAGCATGGCCTGAGGATATTGTGATACTTGGCTCCATTGAGGGAGGGATAGGAGACCATGAGGCTGCGATTCCGTGGGGCATGGTTGTGATGGGGGGAGTAAGGGTAGTTTTTATACACTAACTTTTAATGCTTTCCATATATTTGTTATATATTGTTATATACATATGGGTTGACTAACCATTTACGGTATATAGTGTGTTCATCCTAGACATCTTGATGGAGAGTCAAGCGGGTGATGGTGTTGTGCTACAAAATCATGTTCATCTTCAAATGCCAAAGGTTCCGGAAGAGCATGAGCCATAGGTATAGGCTGAGGGATAGGATCAGGTTCTAGATGCAGTGAAGGCAGGGTAGCTCCCAGGCTTCATAGTTTTCAGGTCGTGGCTCGAAGAGAAGCTCAGATCTAACCTGCTGCATGTTTTTCTAGGGATAGAAAGATGTGCTTAGGGAATAGATCACTCTATAGATTACTTTACTCATGAGTTCTGGTCTCATAAACCATCATTTTTTGGTTGAGGGTGGTCCAAAAGTAGTTGATAACATGATCGAGAGAATGAAAATGATCCTTGAGCAGCTCGAGATGCCTCTAGGGTGGAGGGTCAAGTTGGAAACATATATGCTTAGTGTACTAGTGAAGTGTTGGTGGGATGTGCAGGTTTAGGCTCACAGACATGAGGAACTGGCTTGGATAGACTTTTTAGACAGATTCTTCGATCACTTTTAACCTGAGACACTGACGGTGGAGAGAGCTTGGGAGTTCCTGATCCTTTATTAGGGTTATAGGTCCATCATAGACTATGCATATACCTTCACTAAGATGTCATGATTTTCACCAGGTATGGTAAGCAATGACATCTCAAGGTTGAGGCACTTAGAAGATGGATTATGACATTCCATACACGTATAGAAAAACAACATTAGGTTGGCCTTGTTCTAAGAGGTGTTGAATCAGGTTCTCATAGCTAAGGGAGACCTGATGGACAATTCTCACTTGGAGCATGTGGTAGATTCAGGTGATGGATCAGATGGAAGGAATCTAGGACAGGATGAGTTCTATTAGAGTGTTGAGGCCAAGTACTTTTCTAGACCCCTTATGGTAGCACAAAAATGGTTTTCTTTCAGTATGGGTAGCCAGGGAATGTCTGGACCCAGTGCAATAGGCCTCCAAAGGAGTGTCGGGAAAGTTGATAGGTTGGTCATCTTGAGAGGTTCTTCAAGAAACATTCTCAGACAGCTGGCAGGCAGGGACCAAGGTAGGCACAGGCTTAAAATATCAATTAAGGATTTCTACCATGTTAGGTTAGCCAAGGTTCAACTTCATGTGGAGGATGAGGAAGAGATAGTGGGACCCAGTCGAGGGGTCAGCGGCTTGTGACTGGTGTTTCACTGTAGGGAGGCCAGACTTCAAGAAGCTGTGTGTTAGGACAGGTGCACACCGTGGAGCTACCAGGGGCTGAGCAGGCTAGTGATCCAATGATGGTCAGAGGTACGCCATGGTTGTGGTCATGATTTCCTTCTTCTTTTGTTTGGCATGGATGATTGAGGCATGCCTGTTTTGAGTGCACGAGGTGCATAAGATTTATATGGAATAACCAAATGTTGTTCAATGGGTTGGAAACATATCATGTGTGTGATTATATATATATATATATGGTTCTTGGCATCAGGAGTATCATCGGATGCAGTCTACTTGCGGTGTCAGGACATCGGGGCATCATTGGATGTGGGTTACTTGAGGTGCCTTGGGAATTAGGGGATTGAGGATGCAGTTTTTATTGATTTTCAAGGAACCAAGTTTATGTGAAGAATACCTGGGAATCTGGACCTCTTTGTGCAATGGTTTCCATGGGCTCATGGTGGGTACCGATGTGGTGTAGGGTGTGATTAGGTGTCGGAAGTGACACGGGGGGTACCTGATGAGGTGGAGGGGTCATGATGCATCACAGGAAGACCATGAATCCAAAAATAGGTCGATGGACCTTTTTTATTTGATATATGGTATAGAGTTGTTCTGGAATGTTCCTCCACCACCCATATAAGGGAAATTTAGGGATGAATTTCTTTAAGGGGGAAGTTTGTAATAACATGATTCTTCCCTTGAGGTATGGATCTCTTTTAGGGTTATTTTTCGTAAAAATAAGGAAAATAGGGTTAATATTTAGCGACAATCCTATTACTTGGAATGACATGGGGTTACACACCATGTACACCTAGTACACGCCTTGTAAGGGTTTGGCTGTGTATTGTCCATACATGGCTTGTAAGGATGTTAGCATGGAAGAGAGAACCAACCAAGTACACACTGTGTACTTACCAGTACATGTAGTGTATTGATGTCAACATGAAACTTTAATTAAGTGGAAGGGAATTCGGATAAAGATGGAAAATATACCATATACATGGAATGTATTCTCAAGTACAATCCATGTACTTTATTTTTATTAAAACAGGAAGTAGCCCCATCTTCTTCATTCAAAAAGAACCCTCCCTTCCTAGTTCATGAACAAAAACACTTGAGCATCATTTTACCTCCAAATTCATCATCTAAACTCTAATTTGATCACCGTTGTATGGATTGGAATACTATTGGTGAGTTGTTGATTCCTCTTGAGTCATTCTTCTTGATTTCTTCTCTTAGTCAAGTTATCAAGGGTTGATATTTTAGGGTCGTTTGTAGATCTACCTCATTTTAGGACGAATTATAGGTTGACACTAGATTAGGAGAGTTTTATTAGTACGAATTTGGTGGTACATAACTTATTTTGAGTTTTAGAGAAAATTTGGGGGTTTCACATTTTTAGATCAATGACATGTATTGAGAGAGACCCCCATTATTGTGTATTTAATTGACTGTGTGTCTTGTGGGTTTCCGTTGGGAAATCCCTTACCTTGATTATGAAAGAAAGGTCGGGTTATAGGTCATCGCTCCATGGGATATTTTGGTTGGCGTTGTCAAAATGGATATAATTTTTTTTAGTTTAAAACTTGTATATTGAAGTTGTTTAAACTTGAATAAGGTAATTAGATTCATTCAAGGCCTCGAGGGTGCTAATGTGACATAGATTATAGTTATTGCAATTCAATATATTTAAATTTAATTACTTTTTTGAAGTTCTTAAATGTGTTTTATTTATATGTAATGTTAGGTATTACATATGATGAGACCCTTGGGGTTGTGATGGGCTTGCCCTAAGGTTAGGATGGCATGGCCATCAGGATACTTTTGGTTAGGCATGGATCAGATTTTCTTCGATGGTTTTGACCACAATATTTCGTGGCATGGATGTTAGATTGAGGTAGTGTGACTGTCAGGTTTATAAAGGCCCAACATACATGGATGGCATGACCATTAGATTTGAGCGACGTGGTCATAGGGGCACAAGGTATCATAGATGGTGTGGTTTGGGTTCTTTATTTGGTGAATGATTCTCACATGTGATGTCCAGAGCACTTATTAAGTAATGTGAACATAGGTAGAATCTAAGATGAGGTGGTTTTGAACACTCATGTGGAGAGAGGCCCCCAATAGTGTAGTTTAGGTATTTATGGTTTGGGGGTTCTTGATATAGAAGCCACGTATAAGGTAAAGATCCTTAAGTGGATAGTGATGAAGCTATCAGGTTGGGGGATGAGGGTCATCGTGATTGAGGTCATGGGGCTAGACATTTATTTGAGGACATACATTGATGTTCCTCCAGTTGTCATGCCATGGTCTTATGTGATCTTAAGTGCAGGGGTACTTGGGATAGGGATACTTTGTTTGGGTGTGCCTTTAGGACATCTGTACTTTGAGACACGATGTGTCACAGGGCATGTGGTGTCAAGCTATTTTTTTGATGTGGAACACAAGGGTTCACATGGTCTTTGTGACTATAGAGTACCTTGGTCCATGGTTTAAGGACTCTCTTAGATTCAGAGTACCAGTATTGGACAAAGCAGGTGACACTCCCTAGTGTCTACTGAGCACTAGTGAAGGTTGTGTTTATTTATTACGTCACACAGTTTACTTTAATTAGAGATGCATGTCTACCTAAAAACATATACTAGGTATTCACCATTATGTGGTATCCTTCTAAGATTCATTTCACACCCTACATAGGCCCTTGGGGATGCGTTTCAACTCTATGAATTTACGTATAGGGAAATGATCAGCCCTAGGAGGTAGAACGTAATGCTATTTCGCATGGAGATTGAGGTTATGCCTAGATAGAGTCTTACTTCTATTTATATTTCATTCCTATAACAGCATGATTATTATTATATGTATCTATTATGGTTAGCCATGGGAGCCCTTTGTATATTAACATGTATGAAATTTTATCGATGCATTCTTTGTTTGTTTCAGTAGTGTTTAAAAGTGGTGTTTGTAATGTTGTTCTATTTACTTTCTATTGTAGTTGTTTTTATATTACTTCCACTATTTATTGATATTGGATGTGATTCTCTCTACGGATCTTGTTCGAGTCTACTAAGTCATTTATTTCTACATTATGTTATATTATTTCTCTCTAACTAGTATAATATATGTTTCCTATAGGGTATATCCTCCCCACTATACATGTATACACCCTTACTGCTAGTCGGCAGCCTTTGGAGTTTGGGGATGTGTGGTTAAGGCTAGTAACACCCATCCTGTTAGCACTATTCGGGTGTCTTTTTGAGTTTAGGATGTTACATTTTGGTTAGGTTGTCAGGTAAATTGGTAAATTGTTCATCTATCCAGTTGGTCATTTTTTCATTTTTTTCAATTATGCCATTTAGGCCATTTAGGCCAATTAGTCCAATTAAACAATTTAGGATAATTAGGTCATTTATGCCAATTTGGCCATTTAGGACAATTAGTCCATTTAATCCATATAGTCCAACAATATAATTTATGTCAATTATGAATTTTAGTACATTTATGTCATTTATTCCATTGAGTCCAATAAGTCCAATTAGGATATTTATTTCATTTAGGCCAATTTAGGCCATTTATACCATTTAGTCTAATTAGGCAATTTATGTCATTTAGGCTAGTTAGGATAATTAGGCCATTGGACATTAGGTCATTAGGACAATTGGACAATTTGGCCATTAGGTCAATCAGTTGTTAGTCCATTATTCCAATTAGCTGATGAGTTATTAGGACAATTTTCAGTTAGGCCGTTAGGCCAATTGACTGTTAGGCTATTAGGCCATTAGGACAATTGGATAATTTGACATTATTCCATTAGTCCATTAAGACAATTGGACAAATATTTCATTAGACCATTAGGAAATTAGGATAATTAGGCAAATTGGCCACTAGTCCAATAGTCCAATTAATTTATTGTGTCATTAGGCCAATTGGCCAATTGGTCATTAGGACATTAGTCCAACTCTCCATTTTTTCATTAAAAGAATTGATCATTAGGTCATTAAGCCATTTTCCAATTAGTCCATTGTCCCATTAGGCCATTAAGAAAATTGTTCATTAGGTTATTAGGCCAATATGTTAATTGTCCAATTCCCCATTAACCCATTACACCAATAGGACATTATTCCAATTGGCCAATTTTCTATTAGGTCATTTAGCCATTTGGACATTATCCATTATGATAATTGTCCAATTGTCCATTATCCCATTTAAAGTGTTGTTTCCAACCTTATATTAAAGAGATTAATGATAATAAAACTAAAATTTCAGCATGAAAAGCTAACTATGTAACAATATAAATCTAGATATTATTTATATTCATATTAATGTACCTAGAACTTCTCATGATTGAGCATTATAGTTCACCCCAAAGTGTCTAAATATTTCACTGAATCATTGTTAATTTTGCTTTTTCTTGCAAGATCCTTTAAACAAAATATCAATACAAGTAATAATATTTAAATTTTATATGAAAACCATTAATTATTGGGAATACCTTAATCTCAATGGTCATCCAATATGAAACTATTTTTGATATTATGTTGTTGGACATTCCGGGAATATTGGTACACCCTATAAATCATAACCAACTCTTCTCCTCCAATCAAAATATAACTTCTGATTATATGCACTATCTGGATTCTTAATAGGATACGATGGATCTTTGGACTTTGCTATATAATTAGTCTCTAAAGTATCTGTCTATTCCAATAAATGCTCTAGGTTATCTATATATATTAGAGTGGAAGATGAAGAAATAGATTCATAATATCATATATGGATCATTGGAAATAGATGCTACCTAGACATGGTAGAGTATGGGTAATAGGTATGGGGATACATAAAAGGATATAGAAATGGAAATGGTGGGAACATTCCTTGAGGTAGTGTAGGCATAGTTTTGTAAGAAGATCCTAAATGAGATGATGATAGAGGAATGGGTGGGAATAACCCTAAAGGTTCAAGAGGAGGATGGAAATGGGTGGTAGATGTGGTGACCCTTAGGGGACAAGGTGGGAAGGGGTACAATGGGTGCTCCGTCTAGGCTTAGATGCATCCCTACTCTGACCCATGCTAGTAGAATGATGAGGAGTCAACTATGTTGAGACTGAATGTACCAAAAAAACTAATAAAAAATGAACATGACATTATATATAATGTAGGAGAAAAAAATTGCAATTATTATACTCACTAAGGCAAGACAAGGAGGTAACTTGTGCTTTCACATCTGTCAAACAACATCAAATAATCAATTCCTTCGAACATCTACTTTTTTTCATAATCTTCAAATGAATAAAATCTATATTTTTTAGAAACTATTTTTAAAAATCATGCATATAACTTAGAATTAAAATACATCATAAAAAATTTCATAATTTTTTTTAGAAATAATAATTTGAAACCAAGTTATACATTTTCTAAAAACATATTCTAAACAAATTTCTATGAATTGAAATAAATATAATTAAATGCAACATGTCCTAGTGAGATCAAAAGTCATATTTGGTCATCCATATGATATTTACAATAATTTAAAATAACTTTTCACATATATTTTTCTCCAAATTCATTACATCTAAACAATGACGTAACATATTTTTAGACCAATATAGTAACTCAAAAGAGATACTTCACTTTTTCTAATTGTATGTGGATTTAATTTCAACATTTTTCATCTTTTTAGATTTCATATGAACTTTCCCTCAGGAAAACTAAAATATTTCAATTCATTAAGAACATTAGTTCCCGACATATGTTGAGGTGGTTTTTCAATATCAATAGTATTATCAAACCTCTGTTAATTTTTTATATATCGATAATCCATTAGAAATAATCATTGATGCCCCATGAAACTAAAACTACAATGATATTTAAGCCTTTTAGATAATGTATTATTTATAAAATTAGTATATGATATTTTTCCCTTCTTTTTCCAACTAGACATCATTTTATAAGAAAGGAAAACATTCATAGTATATAGAAAGGCAACACACATCTGAATTTTTTTTGAAGAAGTGTCAAATGTGCACACACAAATATTCCAAATATGGTTCAACTCTCTTATTAAAGGTTCAAAGTAAATCTAAACATCACTGCAAGGATACAAAGGTCCAGTTATTAGTATACTCATTAATTTGAATGGTTTTACAATACACATCCATAAAGGATGATTATAAATGTTAATAAAAACTAGCCACTTGTTTTGTGTAGTATGCATCTGACCAAATGGATTAAAAGTATCACAGAATATACCCAACCCAAAATTACATGCCTTAGCTATAGAATCAGTATTTTTTTATAAAATTCAAACCATTATAATCAATCTACAAAATGAACCAACTCATAATTAACTTTAATTATCTCAGAATTTTTTCATCACATTTTGGATGACATTTTTACATACATAAATAGATTTAGAATCCTAGGAATCATTGGAAAGTACCACACAACTTTCTATGGATTTATATATTGTGTTCCATCTGTATTATCATTTCATCAAGATGTTACACATTATTTATAGTCATTAAAGTCAGTTTGTTTACTCACAAAATAAACTACAATCTTTCAGAGAAACATGAATTTTATTAGTAGTTTATTTGAGCTATTTAATTACCATGCCTTATAATGATTTGAGGGAGTTTCTACACCATCAGGAAGTAGGTCCATCAAAAAGATAACAATATAATCATTATAAGTATTAGGAATTCCATACATGGTATTTCAATGATATGACTGCATTAAAATTCCAACTTTTTCATTTCAGTACATTTCTAATATACATGAGTTATAGCATCATCCATTAAATTTTTTACTCTCTCAACATCATCATATTCAGTATTTTTTTCATGTGTATTGATATAGTTCTCTTCTTTCACTATCATACTATCTATCTCATTATTATGCACTAATGGAAATTGATCAAATTTCAAATTCTCTATACCACTTATTTCTTTCCATTCATGAATAGTATAATATTGTCTCATCTATCCATTGTGATTCCAAAAATAATAGTTTGTTTGAAAAAAAATCATTATATGGTAGCTATATTCTTCTCAGCTTAACCATTGTCTTGAAACATAATTATAACATAGACATTATAAATCACCTCCATCTGAAGAATTGTTATATGAAAAATCTAAAAAATAAAATTCTTTTGAAACTCAGTTGAAATATGATCAGTATGATACATCCATCTTCTATCCATTCTATTATTGGAAAAAAATTGTGTTCCAATAAAAAATGTTAACAATATTTATTTGAGGTTAACATTAGTTATACTATTTAAACATAAGGAAAACAAATTTTACATGATTTTATATTTAATTTTTAGAAGATCCATCAAGACTAAATAATTAATCCATTACATACCACTTTATAAAAACCATTCATTATTTCATAGATGAAGTAATATTCAAGAATTACTTATAATAGTATAATCATGTATGTATTTTACACTACTTTATTTTTGGGTTATGACAATCTAATAAAATTTTTGACCATGGTTTATGAAATAAAAAATTAAATTTCAATAATTAAATCACATAACTCTAGGATAATAAAAACCTACATTAACCCGTGTATTTAACTTAAATGTGACTCCTAACACTAAAAAATATAAATCCATACAATATTCCCCCAAATGAATCTATAATTTAAGTTAAATTAATAAGAATCTCTGTGATATTTTTCAAACTAAATTAATTATAATTAAAATAGTAGTTGTTTTTAATTTAATAGAATATATTTACAACAATCATGGTCCTTACTTCACAATTAAACATGATTTATTACATAAACATAAATTTAATACAACTCATAAGATCTATATTTATAGTGTCATTGGGGATTAAGAACTTTAAATAAAAACTTAACACATTAAATACACATCTTTATTGAAAACTGCTTTTGCATGATCACAACATTCCTTTGTACTTAACATTTTTCTGGATAACCTGAGGACATACATAAGAAAAGGGTGAGCTATAAATCCCATTAAGGGAGTTAAAAAGGAATAAAATAAAGAATACAATACATGTTATGAAATATACATATCAATGGATCATAAGAGAAACATGAACATAAAGGCATGATATAACATTATTATCAAAACATGGAAATGCGGCACCAACTTAAGATACTGTATCATTAACATAAAGTAATCTAGTAAAAACCTATCCCAACATGATAGAAAAAATTTCTATAAAGGAATTAGGTAAAACCATGTCCTGGTATGACCTATCATGATACTAAACATTACCCAATTCATTGGAGCACCATCAGGGCACACCCTTCAAAAATATTTTAATCCCATGCTTAAGAGTGCCACATAGATCACATAACATGGATTCATTCAACATCATAATTTATTACAAGATAGAAGAATGTGGAATACATAAATTTAAGTCTCCAATCAATAATTATATGTTCATAAAGGAGAATACCCTTGAAAGATTAATGGGTATGGTATTCGCTTGACGATCATTTTGGTATGGAAAATCGTGGTGCAATTTTAACAGCATAACAACTTCATATGGAAATTCATTAAATGGGTAGATGAGGGAGAAAGGGGTATCTCATTATTTATAAAAACAAATGGATAGTGAGGGGATCATGGACCATAATATCCCAATATTTTAAATGGAATTTAATATGCACAATACAAATGAAGTGCTTGAAATGAAAATGAGATGAGAGAAATCCCTTACGGAATTTCAACATAGTTACGGCGTTGGTAAGGGCCTAAATGGGGGAGTATAAACAATACCTTATTGAAATAATATAAAATTAATAGTAGTTAATTAATTATAAAAGGAATAAAATACAACCTTCTTAAATTAAAATGACTAATTTCAAACAAGGTTCTTGAATTGAAAGGAAGAGAGAAAGATAAGGATCTCTTACGAAAATTTGGAAAAGTAATGGGTGTACATAAGTGTTCATACGAGGGATAAATGAGAGTTAAAGGGTATCTCAACATTTTTAAATAAAATGGGTAGTAAGTAGGATATTTAATAACATATCACAATATATGAATAAAATAAATTAAAATACATAACATGAAAACAATGTTTGATAAAAGAGAAGGTTGGAAGATCCCTTACTTGGATGTGTGATCAAAACAGCTTAGGAGAGGATTCTTAAAAGATTAAGGACACATTGGTAGGACTATAGGGAGTGTGGGGATAGAGTTTTGTTGAGATTTAAAGATATTTAGTGAAAAGGAATGGGTTCTTGGGTGGGTTTATATAGGAAAGGTGGGGGTGTTCTTTATTATTTAGGTTTTGGACCCTACACACTAAAATATTCAAAACCACAAACCATCCCTTGGTTTTTTCCATGGTTTCTAGAAAATGGGAGTGGTATAAATTATTTTAAAAGGATAAGGGCTAAATTTTTATAATATTTTCCTTTATTAAGTGGAGTTGAGTCACACTTTCAAGGAAATGATTTTAAAATCATAAAATATTTTATATGTCTTGTAGGATTCACAAAGGATTTTTAAAATATATCAAATAAACCTAAAATTAAATAATTTTTAATGAAAACATATATTTGAGGTAATATAAGCTTTTTATTATTTATTAAATCATTATTGGGTCATTATTATATAATAAAACACATTATATATTTATACAGTATTTAATTTTTACCCTAAAAATCAACTGTCTCAGAAAATTATGAAAAAATCACTATTAGATAATTTCAAAACCTTGATTACAAAAATAATATTCGTTTTATCTACATAATTTTATAAATAAGTGAATTTTTACTTTTAAAATTAAAATCTTTATTTATTGAAAATTGACAGGTTTTCAGAAAATCTTTTCAAACCTTAATAAAAATTATAATCAACTTCATTAAAATGATACAATAATTTATATTTAATAAAAGTAATTTAATAATAATATTTTATTAATATATTATTTATTTCAAAAATCCTTTTATTTATCACAACAGATTTCTTAATTGAATTTGAATATTAACCAAAAATATTATGTGTGCTTTAAAATCATTTACAAAGTAAGAATAATAAAATGAAAGTATATTCATTATTCTATACAAATATAATGCACATAATCATAATTTTAGGGGATTTTTACTTATCCATTTATTACACCACTATACTTCATATAAGTAAGGTGTGCGGTGGTGGGTCTTCCATGAGGTCATTTAGTAAACATGGTTTGGGACCTAATCTTGATGAGCTTAAACTTCTTCTGTAAACATTTCCACTCATTCTTAAGTTGTTAGATCTCGACTTGGTATTGGTCTAGGGAAATGTCTATAAATGCTATATCTCTTAGAATATTTGATAAATGGGATTCATAGGGTATGATCTTATGGGTTGAGGCCATCACTTTCTTTATCTGTGTCAAAATTATTTGTTAAAACTCTATATTTATACAAGTCATGTGATCACTATTCAATGGCTATACTATCAATCGATAAGGATAATTAATGGCCACTTAAATACAATTGGATATAATAAAACAAATGGAGTGCATGTGTTTTCTATATCGATAAAACAATTTAATTAAAGGAAAGGGAAAGTTATTCATAATAGTTCCGGTCATTACAACCATTCCCCTTAAAGAAATTTCTCCCTAACATTTTCATTTTCAAAAACTAAAACAAATGATGGTAACTCTATCACATCGCTTCATCTAGTTCCCATGTTGTTTATTCAAACTTGTAGTTTCTCTACAACACTTTAATGAGGGGCATTGTCTTATTTCGTATAACTTTTTCTATATGATTTATGATCTTAACCTTCTTCTCTTAAAGTTAGAGTACATTATCCAATGGTACTACCTCTATATTGAGTACATGTGATGGGTGTGTTATATACTTCCTTAAGCGTGATACATGGAATACATCATGTACTAGAGATAGGTTCGGTGGGAGTGCTAGTCCATAGGACACTACCCTGATGCGATCAAAGATCTCAAAAGGGCCAATGTACCTTGGACTAAGATTTCCCTTCTTACCAAATACCATAACTCTATTCCATGGACATATACAAAGAATAACATGTCTCCAACATCAAACTCTAAGTCTCCTTGACGATTTTCATCATAACTCTTTTATTGACTCTGAGCACCTTTGATGTGTTGTTGGATGGTCTTAATATTCTCCACCATTTCAGTGACCATTTCCAAACCTAGAAGTTTTCAGTCCCCAACTTCATCCCAACATGTAGGTGTTCTTAACCTATTATCATAAAGGTCTTCATAATGATCCATTTGGATAGTTGAGTGGAAACTAATTTTGTAAGAGAACTACACCAATGGAAGATATTTGTCTAATCCACCTTTCTATTGAGAAATCTCTCAACATGTCCTAAAATATATGGGTATTCCACTCAGATTGGAAATCACTTTGAGGGTGATAGGTCATTATGAAGTTCAAATCATTGTTTAGAGCATATTGGAGATTCTTTCAGAACATAGAGGTGAATCTTGGATCTCTATGAGACCTAATTTGTAGTGGTACTACATGTATCCATACCACTTCCCTAATGTATATATGTTCTAGTTGATCCAATGAGAAATCCTCTCAAATTTTAATGAAGTTTGAAATATTTGTAAGACGATCCATAATAACCCATATAGAATTGATTCATTTAGATGTCTTTGGAAGTCCAGTGACAAGGTCCATGTGATGTTCTCCCATTTCTATATTGGTATGGGTGGTGGTGGCATCATCCACTTAGAATTATGCCTCTCAGCCTTCACCTGCTAACACAACAAGAACATTGATTCATATTTAGCGACATTCTTTTTTATGTTATCCCACCAATAATGATCTCAGAGACCTCAATTCATCTTCACATTTCTTGGATAAAAGTAAAAATTTGAACTATATGAATCTTCCAAAAGTTATTTCTTTAACTCCAGATTTGATGGAACACATAATCTTGAACCAAATATCATAATTCCTTATCCATTAACATTTAAATATAAGGATTTCCCTTTTCTAATAGTTTCCACTTTCTTCTGAATTCCCACATCATTTTTTTAGAATACTTTAAGCTTTCCAAAATATATGGTTGAGAAATAATTTGTGAAAGGATAGTTGATTTTCCCATATTTATGATTCCCATGACCATCTTCATCAAATCTAGGAAGAATGAATCCATTTAAACTCTAACCGATGATAGAATAGAAGGTTCCTTTCTACTTAGATCATCCACCAACATTTTCGCTTTCCCAAGGTGGAAATGGATTGAGGAATCATAATCCTTAATGAGATGAAACTATCTTCATTGGTTCATATTCAACTCTTTCTATGTGAATATATATTTTAGACATTTGTGATCAATATATATTTCAAAATCCTCCCTAGAGAGATAATGCCACCCAATTTTCAATACAAAGATCACCACTTCCAACTCCAAATCAGGTTTGGGATAGTTTTTATCATGAATTATCAATTGGCTTGAGTCATAGGAAATGGATTTTTTATTCTGCATCAACACACAACCCAACCCCTTATTCCAAACATCGTTGAATATTATGAAAAGCTCCCCACTTGTGGGTAGTTTTATCATAGGGGAAGTGATAAGCCTCTTCTTCAACACCACGATGCTTTCTTCACATTCATCATTCCAAGAAAACTTGACTCCCTTTTGGGTTATATTGGTAAGAGTATTTGAAAATTGGGATAAATTTCTCACAATTTGGAAATAATATCCAGGTAACCCTAGTAAGCTATGAATATCTATCATAGATGTCAGCCTCAGACATCTGTTAATTTCTTTTTATTTGGAGGGATCCATAGATATTCCATTTCTTGTAATTATATTCCCCAAGAATGAGACTTCCTTCAACCAGAACCCACACTTTTTGTTCTTTTCATTGAGCTTCTCCATTCACAAGGTCTCTATTACAGTTATTAGATGCTCCTTAGGAACCTCCTTGGTTTTAGAGTATATTAGAATATTGTCTATAAAAACTACCACAAATTTGATGAGGTAATCTCTAAAGTCTCTATTCATCAAGTCCATGAAGATTTCTAGAAAATTAGTGAGTCTAAAAGGCATTAATAAAAATTCATAGTCCCATACCTTGTATGAAAATTAGTCTTGGTGATATCCTCTTTCTTCTCCCTTACTTGGTTATATACAGACCATAGATCCACCTTGAAGAAGTATTGTGCTCCACACAATTGATTGAACAAGTCATTAATTCATGGAAAATTATACTTGTTATTTGTCAATATTTTTTGAGCTCATGATAATCAATGTAAAGGTGAATTGAACCATCCTTATTCGTCATTAATAGGACTAGAGCACCCCATGGTGGATAACATGGGCGTATAAACCCTTTATCCAGATTCTTATGTATTTGTTTCTTTAGCTCCTAAAGCTCCAAAAAATCAATTATATATGAATTCTTGGATATTATCAATGCCCTGGGTATAAGATCAAACAATAATTCAATATCTTTTTTAGGAGGAAGACCAAGAAATTCCTCAAGAAACACATCAATGATTTCCCCCACAATAAGCATGTCTTCGAGGATGGTTCCTTCCTTAGAATAAATCATTTGAGAAAGATATGGATACTCATAGGGAAGTAATATCCCTACTTGAGATGATGGTGTTAACTAAGATTCATCCTCCTCCTTACACTTGTATAGAATCTGGGGATGATTCACCATATGGAGAGTGATTTCCCTCTTGCTACATTTTTTGTTAGATCTATATAGGGAAAGTCAATCCATTCCAAGAATTGCATAAAATTCCACCATGGGAAGTATGATGAGGTTTTCTAGGAAGTTCAATCCACAAATTTTGACAAGGAGGAGTTATATTCATGTTATGTAATAATTTTCCCCTTTTTCAATTTCACAGACATCTCTGATTCCATTATTTGTAGTGATGTTTAGATTGTTCTAATAAACTTTTTCGGTATAAAAGAATACATATATCTAGAATCAAAAAGTATATTATATATTATTGAATGAATAACCAATATACATATCACCACATCATTGTAGGGATTCACTTTGGTGGTAGTGATCGAAAAATCTCACCCTTACTACCTTGGAGGTTGTTCATTACCTTCGAAACCCATTGGCTTAGGTAATTAGTTTGTAAAGTGCCCTGGTTCTTTACAATTGTAGCAATGAACAATTTTTTGAGGATCAAACTGAGTGTTACTTTCCTTTTCCACAGTAGTGGGGTTTTTTTCTAGAAATCACTAGTTTTTTTCCCTTCCTTCTCGCACCTAAAGCATTTCCTCATCCCCTTAATTCAATTACAATGGTGATTTTTTCCACACTTTTGATAAGTGGGGTGCTGAAATGTTTTATAACAATTTGATTTATCCCTCAGACCACAAAAATTAAATTAAACTTTCCACTTCTTATCACCATGGTACCCCTATGATTCACCAATCTCTATCTAAACTTTTATGGCACATCATACAATCTCTTATAGTAGTCACAGTCACAGATTGATAGGGATTTCCAAATGTTAGGTTTTAGCCTACCAAAGTAGCGTCCAAACTTGCATTCAAGGTTAATGACAAAACCAGAAGAGTATCATGCATGTCTGGTGAATTTTTCCTCATACTGCCCAACAGATTCATCATCATTTTAATTGAGTGTAATGAAATCTCATCCCATATTAAGACGGAGGGTGCAGGGAAAATATTTATCAATTCTGTAGGACCCCGGGACACCCTGAGAGGGGAGGGGGGAATCAGGGTGACAAAATTTCGTTTAAAAACAAGGATCTTGTTCCCACATTGGTAGAAACTAGTTAAACCTGTATTATGGATATATTCAGCAATGAAACATTCACACGCAAAGATATGACACAACAATATTTAATTTGTTCACCGCTAAGGGCTACGTCCAAGGAGTATACACCGACAAGTTTCCGGTTGTACCAAATTACACTATTATTCACTATTTGTGGATTACAAAGGTTTAGGTATAGTCCCTCTATCCCATGCTCACTACCTTTACAAAAGTTCAGGGATAGCTCACTGTGTCCCTTGGGTCACTCCCGTTGACTCCCCCTGGCTCACTGCCTTTGATGAAGTGCCACTCATTTTATAGACATTAAGGCCTTTTCAACAGATAGACATGAAGTTCTTTGTCTCATGTTCATCATGAGACTTTTCTTGCATCAGGGTTTAGAGTTGATGCCCTTTTCAGTTCAATCCTTCTTCTTTAGTTTAATGACTGAATGCACAAGATCAGTTCTCCATGTATGCATGAGATCATACATGTATCATTTAGATTTCCTCTTTAATCTCACTTTGCACCAATGGAATCAGGAATTCTTCTAGCTTTCATGCAGCTCCAAAATCACTGGCAGGATTCAGTAATACCTGGAGCGCTTCCCCAAGCCCATCATGCAAGTCTCTTGACGGCACGTAAGTCTCAGTGTGCAAGTCCAAACCAGCATGCAAGTTCACCTAACCTATTGCGTGACTCTCACTCCTTCAACTTCAAACTTGCACGACCCAATCCATTTCTCGCCCAAAACACCTTGGACGCACAACAATCAACTGTCACACAACTTACACTTGCACAAAATACACACCACTTGTGCGACTAGAACACCTGCGCGACGGGATCTATGATTTTCACTAAGTATTGAGCTCATGTAGAATGAGGAGGGGTCGACCTGTATTTATAGTCATTTGGACACCCTGTGCGACGACACACAAGTCTCTCCTCGACGCGTAAGTCTCGCCATCGTAGTCCTACCGCCCTTGTCTCTGTCGTGCTAGTCACTTGAGTGACCAAACCAATACTTGCGTGACCCTATTTACTTTTCCATATTTTGATGTCCTGATCTTGAAAAGCAATTGGTGTTCTAGTTCCCAAGCCTCCATGTAATCGGCGTGCAAGTCCCTTTTTTCGCGCTAGTCACTTACATGACCAAACCCAAAACATGAGAGAGCCTTATCCCTTTTCCATAATTTGATGTTCTAATCTTGAAAAAAATATGGTGCGTAAGTTTCATCTCCTTCATGTAAACGGAGAGCAAGTCCCTTTTCGAAAATCCACTTTTCTTCATTTGTCAATTTTCAGGCCCAAAAATTTGGCAAACACTGGAAAACAGCGACACCTTGTATCTGCTCTTTTTGTACCGCCTACAAAGAATTCATTCCCTTGTTGACGTTCTTGAATCAAACATGAGTCGTTAACCACAACCCTTGAACTTGACATCCCACCATGAAATCCCCTTTTTCAGCAAATTTGTGTTTTATTGTTTGCTTTGTGAACAAGCACAATCACTTCAAAGAAAACTTCTTTTCTGTGATATGCATTCTTCATAAACTCTTCTTATTTCATCACAAACTCCACTATAGTGATATATATCCTTTAATAGATTAGCTTTAGAATCATCATATTTTGATACAATGTGATGTGCATGGCCATCTTGAAATTCCAATCTCTTGCACTTTGTCTTTTTTTTTCAATCGTTATTTTCTACTTCATGCAAATTATAAAATTATATTCTTCAAGAAGTCTCTTGCATGGTTCTCATGCAATCATGAAGAATTGCATGGTATTAATCAAATACCCATTCCTCTTTAATCATCATCAGATTGAATATACCTCAACATTCTTCACTATTGTAAACAATGTGTCACATTTGACTCATGTTCTCGGAACTTATGATCAGTACAACAATCATATGAATTTCCATTCCTCCATTGGAGTACTTCTTGATCTCCTTCATTTTGATATTCATTGAAAACTATTGACAAAAAATACAACCTTATACACAAAGTGGTCCCAACAATCTCCACCTTTTTATTTTGTTGTCAATGCCTTACATATCTTCTGAAATGAATTCATCAATGTCAAAATGAGAATCCTCTATTCTATCAACTTTTCTTTTCAAACTTTCATTTCACTTTCTCTCCTCATTATTGACAATAAATACAATGCTCCTGATAGGGAGGGTATCAATCTATACTTAAGAAATGTTTCATTAATCATTTCACTCTAAGTTTACTTGAGAAATGCTCGATGTAGAAAACAAGAGGATTTGATTTAGACAACAAGGTTGTCCATTATTCATAGATCATGATACCACATGCGATGAGAACAAATGTTGTTTGTCTTCAAGGGTCTTCCATTTTCATTTCAGGTTAATGAAATAAAATTTGATAGGTAATAATTGACTGGAAACTCTTGCACTCATATCAGCAAACATATCAAAAACATTCAAGTGCAATTGGCAGGATAAGTGACCATGGGGAACTTCCATTCTTATTATGTCACTAATCAATTCAGTTACTCCCCCTTTGTAGAATGATCTTTGTTATGAGTAACCAAGGGTGAGATATTGATAAATGACATACCTTCTCCAATGACATGTTCTTCGAGAAATGTAACACCCCGAGATTTTCTGAAAAATATTCTTTTTTAATTTCATTAATGTCTTATATTGTACGCTACACCAAAAGGATCTTGCACAACATGCATCCTTGACTTTCCTTTCATTACACGCAATCGAGACCTTCCTCGATAGCATGTGTAGTACGCAATACCGAGCTTCACTAAACAACGATATGCTATTAAAATATTATTAAAACCAGTCGTTATGAATAGTAATAACCACTTTTTGAAATTTTGTAAATTTTATTTCTCAAAATTGACTTCATTTTTGGATTCGGAATATCGAAATTAGCTTAGTGTGAAATTTTGGTACTTTTCGGATAACTTTCATTTTCTGATTAATAGTGAAAATTACTAAATTTTAATTAAAAACAACCTTTTTAGTAGAAATATTTAATAGTGATAAATTGTTAATTTGAGCGGTTTTAAATTATATTTAGAATATATTTTTACAATTTAATACAATTTTGGTCATTGGATGTAATTTCACATTTAAACCAGACATAAACAAGTGTCAATCTTTTGATAGTTATTATCTCTTAAGAACACGCTATTTGTTTTGATGACAGGAATTAATTTTTAAATTAATTAATGCAACTGATATGTTTTGAATTTGGTAAAATAGACATAATTTTTGAGTTCATAATATCAAATATAGCTTAGGCCTAATTTTTGGTATTTTTCTGGAAACTTTCATTTTTTGATGAATAGTGAAACCACTATGTGGTAGTTAAAAAAAATGAATTTTTCATAAAACTTAATTTTACCGCTTCTGTGAGTGGAATTTCAAAAATCCGAGAGACAAGGTTAATGTCAGTAAGTAAAATTTGGTTCAATGAGATGAAAATAATTTTTGGTGAATAGTAACTTTTTACTTTTTTTACCACGGTTAAAAGTAAATAGGGTAATTAAGGGTAAAAATGATTTTATTATTACCCTAAAACATGTCCTAATTCTATTGGATAAGTTTAATTCGACCAAAAACAACCTTAGGAATAAAATATGACCATTTAGACCCACTTGGATTAGATTAGGACGTTTATTATTAATTTATTTAAAGAAGGGTTAAAATAGTTAAAATCAAATTGTAACAAGTAGATAATTTTTAATATAGGGTTATACATAATATAAATTCTACTATAAATATTAATTAGAAAGATAAAAAGATTTCCTACATAATGGTATTTTATTTTTAATTTTTAGACATTAAATAATTTAATTTATTTATGACACAACGATGATGTAGTAATTATCTTATTAATGAAATATTGACATAATTGATGTTATAAATACCCAAATAAATGTAATTTGAGACTTTTTATGAATTAAACTAATTTTATAGGTTAATATGACATGTTATTATTGATTTAAGTAACGTTTTTATAACTAATAATTTTGTTATGATTTTCAAAAAAATAAATTACTAAATAGTGTCAAAATTGACATAAAATTGTTTTTAAAACAAACATTATATTATTAATTGTTATATTATTCCTAAAAATATAAGGTTCGGCCAAATGAATTATATAAGGTTATATATATTAATAATAAACAACTTGGGGTTCGTTTGGCTTGTTATAGTAAGTTTATTAACCTTATAGTGTAAGAACACAAAAAGACACGGTAAAAGTAAAATTATCTAACTTAAAGTTAAAACTAAATGATAAGGTTAAAATAGTAAACTAAACTTGTCCAAATTATATTGTATGAGAGGATTTAGACCCATCCCCACATTAGCTTCGAAATAACTCAATTTGGATCTATTAAAAACCGAATATGACTTTATAATAAAATAATATTTTTAGTTATTGCAAAGGTGCCCCTCTCCTCCCTTATAAAAGGGCACCTCCTCCCTCTCTTCCTCACACCACTTTGAGCCTTCAAGCTCGGCCAAACCCTGAAAAATTCTCTTCTCCAATTCTATAGAAACATCCTAGAGGTCCTGGTATTCTTCAAAGACCAATTTTAGTTCCCCAAGAGGAGGACTCAAAGAGGCACTTCAAAGAAGATGTAATGTCCGCTACCGATTCTTTCAACTTTATTTCTTCTTCCACTTCTTCTTCTTAGGTTGTTTCATTATGAAGTAATAACATCAGTATCACTAATATACTGATATGTTATTTTAAGTATGAAACAACCCTATTTCACCATCTATCCATCCTACGGAAAATGAAATCACCGCGAGTGCGTACGTACGGAATACCGTCTCCACGCCGTGGTGTAATCTATTTTCCACAACCACCTTACTTGGATGGGTATAATGGTGTAAATAATAACTATATATGATTATTTTAAAGTGATATTGATTCTTAAATAGTATACATACACTCCAATGAAATTCCACAATCATGATAATGATATCATCACTCGTGCGTACGTACGGACTACCGTCTCCACGACGCGATGAGATTCATTCTCCACGTTAACCATTCATGAATGATTATAAAGTATATATAATAATTAATCATGTAATATATGACATAATAATTATACTGGATTTATGTGTATATATATGTATGTCATCTACTTAATTTCATTCAACTCAATAAGGAAATGAAAATAGCGTTCATGCGTACGTACGGCCTACCGTCTCCATGAACGGTGTATTTCTTTCCTTTTACTAATTTATTATATATATGTGTATTATGAATATATATTATATATAAATCATGTTTTATATTCGGTAATTAATTAATCATGATCTAATTAATCATATGAATAATTACAAGTCAAATCCGGGACGACAAATGAAACGATTTTACCCAAAACGCTCTTTAACATGGAATTTACAAAAAAACGGGTAATATAAAGTCATAAGTGAACCATATATGATATCATAACAATGAGTATGATTCTGGAATAAGTCAATGACATTATTTAAATCATTATACAGGAGTTTCGGACACTTACGAAGCAAATCGGACCTAAGGTAAGGGAAAATATCAGAATCTCATTTTTATCCGAGATTGTTTATACTTTGGTATTTACTGGGGTGTATTTTATCATCCACATCCATGTTTCCTCAATATGTAATTTTTATATCCTTCTAAAATAGTTTATATCCAATTTTACCCTTCGGTGAGTTTTTAGTAAAAGATATGAAAGGAATCTTTTGTCCTTTTTCGTACGAGGTACTTTTTGACTTTTCCAACAAAAGTAGGAGAATAATGTTTTTTTAACTTATACAACATGAATGGATTTTTAAAAAATTATTTCCAAGAAGCTGCCTTTAAAAGTTTTAATGTTTATTTTTAATCAACTTCTTTTAGTTTAAAATTGTATGACGTGTTAAGAAAGAAAAATGTTTTTGAAGTTGAAAGGATATTTTCCTCAAGAATGGAGTTCAAGAGTTTTATCAAAATTATTTTCCATCTAAGAAAATATAGGGTTCTATTTCTATCCCTATTATTACATGGATTTGATTATGTTGTGATAGAAATATTTTTATGAATTCCTTTATCTTATAGGAATTGTTTTATGATGTCACGATGTTTAAGATTCCCATTTTTATTACATGGGTTATGCTATGATGTATGGTTTATGATTTTGTGGCACACATAAGAATGGTATCATTATGATATGGGTGGGACCTATATCTCCCTCCAATGCATTGGGTAAAGATTTTATATCTCATGAGATAGACATGGCTAGAATGGTAGGTCAAACCGGTTCAATGAAACAGGACTGAAAGGAGGATTGAACTCGGTTCAGAAATGGACTTTGTCCACTAAGATAGTCTTGGAAATGATTCTTGACTAATAAGAAATGATTCTCTATGGTTATGTGTGTACGCCACAAATTTTCATGTTTTAAGTTATGATTATTGGGATTACATTTCACTATTTTGATTTATCCCATTTTATGATATTATGATCTCTTTTGCAGGTTAAGATTTCCAAAATGTTATGTTCTTATGAATATGATGTGATTGATATTTCTTTTGTTTACCCTTACTGAGCATTTGAGCTCACCCTTTTATGTTTTCTTTTCCCCGGGATATAAAGAAAGGTTTTAAGTAGAAAAAAAGGAAGATCTTTATGGGAGATGTTGAATATCTTTCACCACGAATAAAAGATTATATTCCAAGTTTCCAAAGACACTAAACTATTACGGTCCTTGTGTGTGTGTTTTTTTTATGTACTAAGTATTCCGCAAAAGTAATGTAATGTCCATGTACGTTAAGCTTCGAGTCTCTATAGTTGGTATCAGAGGAAAGGTTTAGTCAACTTTGGAAACTAGGATGCGATAACTTTAGTGAGATCCCTAGAGATATTTCTAAAGTATGTCTAGGGATGTCCCTAAGGTTAAGTATAAGTATAGGTTATAGTACTATAATTACGGTAACTCAGGATGTTAGATATTGAAGGTACTCCCCCTTTATTATATTATTTTCCCTAGCATGATTTCTTCCTCTCACACTATTCCTTTTGGGTTTTAGAAGATGGATGGAACCTGAAGGAACCTTATTGATCAATGTAATGGACAATGCAAAGATTGTCCTCTTGAACAAACAAATGTTATGGGAGATGGAGTGAAAAATCTTATTTCTATACTTACACATGCTATGAATCATTCTGGACTTCCAAATGAGTAGAGAAGGGAACAATATTCTATTGAGTCCTTCATGAGGCAACGTCCACCTTATTTTAGTGGGTCTTCTGATCCACTTGTTGCTGAACAATGGATCTGTACTACTGAAAAGATATTTTCAGTTATTCAATGTTCTGAACATGATAAAGTCATCTTAGCAGTGTATCATTTGGAAGGTGATGTTGTTCAATGGTGGAATCTTATCAAGAATACGAGGCCAAGAGATGAAATTGAGTCTATGGAATGGGATGAGTTCAAGAACTTATTTTTCAATAAGTACTTCCCTCGTATTCTTTAAAAAAAGATAGAGAAGGAGTTTCTTGAACTAAAGCAAAAGGATGATGAATCTGTTGGTATATACGAAGCAAATTTTACAAGGCTTGCAAGGTATGCATCTGGATTTATCATCCAACCTGAAAGTAAAGTTGATCGATTCTTCAGTGGCATAAAACCAAATCTTTGAAGGGAATTAGCTATAAGAGACTTCAGTAGCTAGGAAGAAATTGTTCATTATGATATCAAGGTAGAAATGGAAGTTGTTGTTACTTATCCATCTCATAGTTTTGACAAGAAACTAAAGATGGAGTTCAAGGAGAAATCTCAGAATAATGGTGAAAAGAAGATGAATGTTTCCTTATGCTCAAAGTGTGGAAATAAGCATGGTGGATATTGTCTTAAAGGGACTAGAAAATGTTTTAAGTGTGGAAAAGAAGGTCATCGAGGAGATGGGTGTCGAAGTAATGGAAAAAGGGTTTCTAATGATGTGAATAAAGAAAAGACTGCAGAGAACGCACCACCAACACTTCAATGCTTCAAGTGCAAGGAAATGGGGCATTATGCTAATAAATTCCCTAATCCAAGGGTTAGTGATGATCGACATGAGAAACCACTTAAGGCAAAGGACAAAGGGAAGTCACATGCGATCACTATTGGCGATGTTGAATATGACAATGATATGGTGGAATGATTTAGTTTTTATGTAATGGGATTCCAAAATAATGTTGTATATAGTATCGTGGAATATTGGAATATTTATGTATTGGTCTATTGTGGTTTTCAATGGTACCGGTAACCATGGAAAGTGATTGAGATATTTTTGGAGAAAAAGATGATATGCACATAATGAAGGGAAAATGAGAAAATGAAATGTTTGACAGTATTCATGAGCTCATGATTGATATAAGGACTAAGTGATATCATGGTTTGAGTATATATAATTTTGAGGATTTTGGTATATGGAAAGAGTTAATTTTTAACAGCATTCATGTTTTCAATAAGGTTCAATGGGTATTCATTTTTTTCAAGAGAATACATGATAAAGGCCCTTGAATTTTTGGAGTGTGGCCAACAAGACATATCTCATGATATATGGGGATCAACAATGGTATTAACATGCTAGTTGTATGAACTCTTTGGTAATCGTTTTCACTATAATATGAGATTAGACAGCATTATTTTGGATAAGCCTAAAGATTGGAATGGATTATGTTGGACATAAGTTAGTTTTGTTTAAGGATATAAGTTTTTTGATATTATTTATGGGATGTTAATGTAATGTAGTTTTAGAAAAAGGATAACCTGCAGGATGGGTGACAGCCCGACGCGTCGGACAAGGCTGTGGGAATCGAACCCTCAACCGAAGTGCGACTGGACTTTATCGCCTACAAATGGCCTACAGGAAGTCCCTGTTTAGTAGAAACTAGTTTTATTATATTAAGCAGTATGATATAAGAAGTATAAGTCCATTTTAGGAACCATATATGATTAATCTCACTATAGATGGAATTATGTATTTTTTGATAACTTTTTTAACCTTTTGTTTTAGACAGATGGAATGACCCATCATTCTATCACATGATCTGCTAACACATCACGAATGACAAATTAAACTTAATTTCTTTAAGAGATGAAGTGGAAATTGTCCAAAGAACGACCAACGGTGAGACTATACCAAAATCACGAAAGTATTTCTTCTAATTCCAATTTCATCAACTTTAGGGAAATGATCTTGAAAACCAAAAATGTTCTCCTAGTGCTCTTATATCTGATGAATCAGATGTTACCTTAGATCGTCACAAATTTATGGCTTTGAGATTGCTGTATTTTCCATAGCCATGTTCTCTACCACTCTCCCTCAGAACATGATGGTTAGATTTCTCTTCTATATCCATATTTTCACCTATGTGGAAACCCAGTGATTAGTTTATTTGGGTAACTGTTACGTTTCATAATTTTGTTTTCTAAAGATTGGTTTTGGTATTCCTTTTTACGATGTGGGTTTCTATTAAAGAAACTTTCGAGTAGTAAACCATTTATAACCCCGACGAATTTCGAGGGCGAAATTCATTTTAAGGGGGGTAGAATGTAACACCCCAAGATTTTATGAAAAATATTCTTTTTAATTTCATTAATGACTTGTGTTGTACGCTACACCAAAAGAATCTTTCACAACACGCATCCTTGACTTGCCTTGCATTACACGCAATCGGGACCTTCCTCTATAGCGTGTGTAGTACACAATACTGAGTTTCACTAAACAACAATATGCTATTAAAATATTATTAAAACCAGCCATTATGAATAGTAATAACCACTTTTTGAAATTCTGTAAATTTTATTTTTCAAAATGGACTTCATTTTTCGATTCGCAATATCGAAATTTGCTTAAGGTGAAATTTTGGTACTTTTCGGATAACTTTCATTTTCTGATGAATAGTGAAAATTACTAAATTTTAATTAAAAACAACCTTTTTAATCGAAATAATTAATAGTGATAAATTATTAATTTGAGTGGTTTTAAAGTATATTTAGAATATATTTTTAAAATTTAATGCAATTTTGGTCATTGGATGTAATTTCACATTTAAATCAGACATAAACAAGTGTCAATCTTTTGATGGTTATTATCTCTTAAGAACACGCTATTTGTTTTGACAACGAGAATTAATTTTTAAATTAATTAATGCAACTGATATGTTTTGAATCTGGTAAAATAGACATAATTTTTGAGTTTATAATATCAAATATAGCTTATGCCTAATTTTTGGTATTTTTCTAGAAACTTTCATTTTTTGATGAATAGTGAAACAACTAAGTGGTAGTTAAAAAAATGAATTTTTCATAAAAATTAATTTTACCGCTTCTGTGAGTGGAATTTCAAAAATCCAAGAGACACGGTTGATGTCACTAAGTAAAATTTGGTTCAATGATATGAAAATAATTTTTGGTGAATAGTAACTTTTTACTTTTCTTCCACGGTTAAAAGTAAATAGTGTAATTAAGGGTAAACATGATATTATTATTACCCTAAAACAAGTCCTAATTCTATTCGATAAGTGTGATTCGAGAAAAAAAACCTTAGGAATAAAATATGACCATTTAGGCCCACTTGGATTAGATTAGGACATTTATTATTAATTTTTTTAAAGAAGGGTTAAAATAGATAAAATCAAAGTTTAATATGTAGATAATTTTTAATATAGGGTTATACATAAGATAAATTCGACTATAAATATTCATTAAAAATCTAAAAAGATTTCCTAAATAATGGTATTTTATTTGTAATTTTTAGACGTTAAATAATTTAATTTATTTATTACACAATGATGATGCTGTAATTATCTTATTAATGAAATATTGACATAATTGATGTTATAAATACCCAAATAAATATAATTTGAGACTTTTTATGAATTACCATAATTTTATAGGTTACTATGACATGTTATTAGTGAATTAAGTAACTCTTTTAGAACTAATCATTCTGTTATGATTTTCACAAAAATCAATTACTAAATAGTGTCAAAATTGACATAAAAAAGTTTTTTTTTAAAAATATTATATTATTAATTGTTATGTTATTCCTAAAAATATAAGGTTCAGAAAAATGACTTAGATAAGGTTATATATATTAATAATAAACAACTTGGGGTTCCTTTGTCTTGTTATAGTAAGTTTATTAACCTTATATTGTAAGAACACAAAAAGACAAGGTAAAAGTAAAATTATCTAATTTAAAGTTAAAACTAAATGATAAGGTTAAAATAGTAAACTAAACTTGTCCAAATTCTATCGGATGAGAGGATTTCGACCCATCCCCACCTTAGATTCGAAATAACTCAATTTGGAGCTATTAAAAACTGAATATGACTTTATAATAAAAAATATATTTTTAGTTATTCCAAAGGTGCCCCTCTCCTCCCTTATAAAAGGGCACCTCCTCCCTCTCTTCCTCACACCACTTTGAGCCTTCAAGCTCGGCCAACCCCTGTCAAGTTCTCTTCTCCACTTCCCAAGAAACATCCTAGAGGTTCTGGCCTTTTTCAAAGACTAATTTCAGTTCCCTAAGAGGAGGACTCAAAGAGGCGCTTCAAAGAAGAGGTAATGTCCGTTACCGATTCTTTCAACTTTATTTCTTCTTCCACTTCTTCTTATTAGGATGTTTCATTAGGAAGTAATAACATCAGTGTCACTCATATACTGATATGTTATTATAAGTATGAAAAAACCCTATTTCACCATCTATCCATCCTACGGAAAACGAAATCACTGCGCGTGCGTACGTACGGAATACCGTCTCCACGCCGTGGTGTAATCTATTTTCCACCACCACCTTACTTGGATGGGTATAATGGTGTAAATAATAACTATATATGATTATTGTAATGTGATATTGATTCTGAAATAGTATACATACACTCCAATACAATTCCACGATCATGAGAACGATATCATTGCTCGTGCGTACGTACGGACTACCGTCTCCACGACGCGATGAGATTCATTCTCCACGTTAACCATTCATGAATGATTATAAAGTATATATAATAAGTAATCATGAAATATATGACATAATAATGATACTGGATTTATGTGTATATATATGTATGTCATCTACTTAATTCCATTCAAATCAACAAGGTAATGAAAACAGCGTTAATGCGTACGTACGGCCTACCGTCTCCATGAACGGTGTATTTATTTCCATTTACTAATTTATTATTTACATGTATATTCTGAATATATATTATATATAAATCATGTTTTATATTCTGGAATTAGTTAATCATGATCTAAGTAATCATATGAATAATTACAATTCAAGCCACGAACGACAAATGAAACGATTTTACCCAAAACGCTCTTTAACATGGAATTTACAAAAGAACGGGTAATATAAAGTCATATGTGAACCATATATGATATCATAACAATGAGTATGATTCTGGAATAAGTAAATGACATTATTTAAATCATTATACAGGAGGTTCAGACACTTATGAAGCAAATCAGACCTAAGGTAAGGGAGAATATCACAATCTCATTTTTATCGGAGATTGTTTATACTTTGGTATTTACTGGGGTGTATTTTATCATCCACATCCATGTTTCCTCAATATGTAATTTTTATATCCTTCTACAATAGTTTATATCCAATTTTACCCTTCAGTGAGTTTTTAGTAAAAGATATGAAAGGAATCTTTTGTCGTTTTTCGTACGAGGTACTTTTTGACTTTTCTGACAAAAGTACGAGAAGAATGTTTTTTTAAATTATACGGCATGAACGGATTTTTAAAACATTATTTCCAAGAGGCTTCATTTACCAGTTTTCAAGTTTATTTTTAATCAAATTCTTTTAGATAAAATTGTATGACATGTTAAGAAAGGAAAATAATTTTGAAGTAGAAAGGATATTTTCCTCAATAATGGAGTTCAAGAGTTTTATAAAAATTATTTTCCATCTAAGATAATATAGGGTTCTATTTCTATCCATATTATTAAATTGATTTGATTATGTTGTGATGGAAATATTTTTATGAATTCCTTAATCTTATAGGAATTGTTTTATGATGTCATGATGTTTAAGATTCCCATTTTTATTACATGGGTTATGCTATGATGTATGGTTTATGATATTGTGGAACACATAAGAATGGTATCATTATGAGATGGGTGGGACCTATATCTCCCTCCAATGCATTGGATAAATATTTTATATCTCATGAGATAGACATGGATGGAATGGCAGGTTAAACCGGTTCAGTGAAACAGGACTAAAACAAGGAATGAACTCGGTTCAGAAATGGACTTTGTCCACTAAGATAGTCTTGGTAATGATTCTTGACTAATAAGAAATGATTCTCTATTATTATGTGTGTACACCACAAAGTTTCTTGTTTTATGTTATGATTATTGGGATTACATTTCACTACTATGATTTATCCCATGTTATGATATTATGATCTCTTTTGCAGGTTAAGATTTCCAAAATGTTATGTTCTTATGAATATGATGTGATTGATATTTCTTTTGTTTACCCTTACTGAGCATTTGAGCTTACCCTTTTAGGTTTTCTTTTCCCCAGGATATAAAGAAAGGTTTTAGGTAGAGAAAAAGGAAGATCTTTATGGGAGATGTTGAAGATCATTCACCACGATTAGAAGATTATATTCCGAGTTTCCAAAGACACGAAAATATTACGGTCCTTGTGTGTGTGTTTTTGTTATGTACAATGTATTTTGCAAAAGTAATGTAATGTCCATGTACGTTAAGCTTCGGGTCTCTACAAGAAATGTACATAGTAATAGAATTTAATACCAACCGGAGTTGATACTGATTGGAACAATGATTTTGGAATCTTCTTCATTTTCCCACCTCAAGGGAAACACTCTTCATCATCTTCATAAAGAGTGGTAATTATATTAATCTTTTAATATCAATTGAAGAATCTTCCAAGGATGGAAACTTCTTCAGATTAGCTATCAAGAGTTGACAGCATTCACTACTTCTCAGGTTATCCCCCTGAGAGCATGCTTCACCTTTAATTCCCTGCATTATTAGCACCAATACAATACACAAATGATTAAGGTAATAAGGTGGTTCCTCCTTGCTTCATCAATATGAGCTACATGGTTGAGGTTCTTTTCTAAACAAATTTCCTCTATTCAATCCAGTCTTCATGCCTGCACATTTGAACATATGCTCTGATATGTGTTGATGGGGCATGGTTCCCTTCACATTTTCTTCTACATGGTATGGAGAATTATTCTGCTTAATACCCATTTTTAATGATGCCTTCTTACTCCTTTTGAGGACTGCTTCTTGCTCTGATATTAAGTTAGACAACCTTTTGCAATGTGACCAGATTTCTTGCATCTCTCACATAGAATTTCTTTGACACGTGTGTTTCTCTTGGTTTGCAATCTCTCCTGCACTTTGTCTTCATCACGTGAATGTTTTTCTTTTCCTTTATAACTATCCCTGGCTTGTTCTCTTTCAAGTTTACTAATTATTTCCAAATATTATTGTCCAGATGACCAACATGTCATTTGGAACTGTTGAAGCAAGTTTGGATCTTTCACACCAGTTCATTTGAGTGTCACCCTTCTTATTTTATATTTCGGATGAATTTCCCTTTAATTTAATGGATCTAAAATCCAGGGACTTCTCATCTTCCCTAATTAAGATTTTATTGGGGACGTGTGTGTTCACAACATTCTTCAAATTTCTTCCCAAGGTAGCTGCTTTATACTTAGTCGGAATTGGAGGTCTTCTTTTCTTATCAACTCTAGATATCTGTTGACAAAGGCATGCAACATTCTTATGACCACTCCCATTGCATACATCGCAAATTTTGTCAAGCATTCTAAATCTGTTTGTAGTAAACAAATGCTTATGGATTTGTGGATTTTGCTTATTATTCTATGGATTTCTCCCCCTTGTTATGGGATTTCTCTGTGCTTTTTCATTCAACGGATTGTACCAACAATACAGTGTGCAATGCCCAAATCTATTTCATCACCAACATTGACCCACAAATATTTTATTCTTTATATATTATGTATGAGGTTTTTGGGCCTTCTTCTTAATTTTTTGTGCTCTATTTGAGGAACCATCTTCCTCATTTTTCATCCCATCCAACCTAGCAATAGTGGTAGGTTTATTATTCTCATCTTTCCTCATCCATACTTGCTTTGAATTTTTCTTCCAACCTGCACTTTTTGAAGGAACATATTTAAAAACAATAGTACAGGTTTGTATGGACGGTAACTTCACTTTTTTAGCTACTTATGATAGATTAGTGAGTGAAGTCATAATCTTCTTATCACATGTTGTAGGTATTTTGACAGTAGAATCCTCCAGTGAGAATTGAGTACTAGAAGAAACTGTTTCATTCCTTTTTGAAGTCTCAATATGTTTCTTCTCAAGATTTTTCAATTGGGATTCCAATTTTTGACCTTAAATATTGAAGATGATCTTATAATATTCAATCATGATCATCTTCTCTTCACAAGTCTTATTCAATATTTCAACCTCATTTTGATGCATCTTAAATTTTTTTTGTAACAAAGAGTCAAGTTCCTTGAATCTCTTCGAAGTTTCTTCAAAATAAAAACTCTTGACTTCAGTGAACTTCTTCATCTCATCTTCAAGCGCATGGATATTTTCTTTTAGAGTATTACTGACTTTATCTTTTTATTCAAATACTTTAATCTACTTAGTGAGATTTAAGTGTTCCAGAACTGTTACTTCCAAGACCGCTTCCACATTATCAGCTTCTCTTTCCAATCAGTTGATCTCAACCTGCATGCATTGAAATATTCTAAAAATAGGAGGAACTATTTCTTTAGGAATATCACATAGATAGCTTATTAATTTCTTCTAATCACTTGAGATAGAAGTGTCTTCCTTTCCAATGGTAGGAACTTGGGACACCTGCTCGATACTTTCCAAGCCAAATATTTCTTCATTATTGGAAGGGCATGGAGAACAAGACACTGTATCTTCTTTGGACATGAGGATCTTCTTCGACTTCTTCTTCTCTTTATTTTTCATGTTTGTCATGGTATTGCTAGATGTAGGATTCTACTTAGAAATGACTGAATCATTATCAAGACTGCACTTCATTGTTGACTTTAGGAAAGAAACTCAAATCCTCTTCTGAATATAATTACTATAGAGTATCCAGCATATGTGAACCTTTCCCACTGATACCACTTGTAGGACCCCAGGACACCCTGAGAGAGGAGGGGTGAATTAGGGTGAAAAATTTTTCTTTTAAAAACAAGTATCTTATTCCCACATTGGTAGAAACTAGTTAAACCTGTATGATTGATATAGTCAGTGATGAAACAGTCACACGCACAGAGATGACACAACAATTTTTACTTGGTTCACCGCTAAGGGATACGTCCAAGGATCATAAGCCGACAAGTTGCTTGTCATACCAAATTCTATTATTCTTCACTAGTAGTGGATTACAATGGTTCAGGTATAGTCACTCTTTCCCAGGATCACTGCCTTTAAAAAACTTCAGGGATAGCTCATTGTGTCCCTCAGGTCACTCCTGTTGACTCCCCCTAGCTCACTACCTTTGGTGAAGTCCCACTCAGTTTATAGACGTGATGGTCTCTTCAATAGATAGACATGAAGTTCTTTGTCCCCTGTTCAACATGAGACTTTTCTTGCATCAGGGTTTAGAGTTGATTCCCTTTTTATTTAAATCCTTATTCTTTAGTGTAATGACTAAATGTAGAAGATCCTCTTATCTTTGTTTTCCTGACTCACAACCACTTATGTGATTGCTCAATAAATTAAGCTCAACTTACTTGACATTATCATAATCACTTATCTATGTATGCATGAGATCATGCATGTATCATTTATATTTTCTCTTTAATCTCACTTTCCATCGAAGGTGCCGGGAAATCTTCCAGCTTTCGTGCTGCTCCAAAAGACCGGTGGGCTTCAGCAATACCTGGCATGCTTCCCCATGCCCGGCTCACAAGTCTATTGATGGCGTGAAAGTCTCAGCATGAAAGTCCAAATTGGTGTACAAGTTCACCTCAACCACTTCCGCGACTCTCACTCCTTCAACTTCAAACTTGTGCGACCCAATACCTTTCTCACCCAAAACACCTTCAACGCACAGCAAACAACTGTCACACAACTTACACTTGCACAACCTACACACCACTTGCGAGACCAGAACACCTGCGTGACGGGAGCTCTGATTTTCTCTAAGTGTTGAGCTCGTGTAGAATGAGGAGGGGTCGGCTTCTATTTATAGTAATTTGGACACCCTACGTGATGGCGTGAAAGTCTCCCCTCAGTGCGCAAGTCTCGCCGCCCTAGTCCTGTGCCCTTGTCTCTACTGTGCTAGTCACTTGCGCGACCAAACCAATACTTGCTTGAACATCTTTCTTTTTCCATATTTTTAAGTTCTTATCTTGAAAAACAACAGGAATGCAAGTTCCTAAGCCTCCAATTAATCGGCACGCAAGTCCCTTTTTCTGCTCTAGTCACTTGCGCGACCAAACCCAAAACTTGCGCAACCCTTATCCCTTTGCCATATTTTGATTTTTTGATCTTGAAAAACATATGGTGCACAATTTTCATCTCCTTCAATTCAATGGCACACAAGTCCCTTTTCCAAAAACTACTTTTCTTCATTTTCCAATTTTCAGACCCAGAAATTTGGCAAACACTGGAAAACAACGACACCTTGTATCTGCTCTTTTTGTACGGCCTCCAGAGAATTAATTCCTTTATTGAAATTCTTGAATCAAACATGAATCATTAACCACAACCCTTGAACTCAACATCCCACCATGAAACACCCTTTTTCAACAAATTTGTGTGTCATTTTTTGCTTTGTCAACCAGCACAATCACTTCAAAGAAAACTTCTTTTCTGTGATTTGACTTCTTCAGCAACTCTTCTTCTTTCATCACAATCTCCACTATCATGAAATATATATTTTCATAGACTAGCTTTAGCATCATCATATTTTTATACAAGGTGATGTGCATGTCCATCTTCAAATTCCAATCCTTTTCACTTTGTCTTCTTCCTCAACCATCATTCTCTACTTCCTAAAAATTATACGATTCTATTCTTCAAGAAGTATCTTGCATGGTTCTCATGAAATCATGAAGAATTTCATGGTCTTCATCAAATCCCCATTCTTCTTTAATCATCCTCAGATGGAATATACCTCACCATTCTTCACTGTTGTAAACAATGTGTCACCTTTGACACATGTTCTCTAAACTTATGATCAGTACAACAATCATCTAAATATACATTCATACATTGGAGTACTTCTTGATCTCCTTAATTTTTATCTTCATTGAAAACTATTGACAACAAAAACAACCTTATTCAAAAAGTGGTCCCAACAATTTTTTTTCCATAAATCCTTCCATCTCATCACCTTGATTTCTTTCTCAGGCTTCATATTTTTTATCAATGTCCACCATTGATCAGCTTCAACCTCCATATGATAAGTAGCTAGAAGAACCTTATCTTGTTAAGAATATTGAATGATAGAGAAGACATTCTCAATAGAGTTGATCCATTGTTTGGTGATTGAGGGATCACATGATGCATTGAAAGTATGAGGATTTTGTCTCAGGAAGTGCTCGATTGTAACTTGTTCTTTCTTTGGGGGTTGGACGTTCCTTTTGATCTATGTTTCTATTCAAATATGAGTTAATTGAGAGAGTATCTTGACAAATTTTGTGATTCCCACTCCCATCGGTTGGGAATCTCATTAGAGAAGTCATCACATTAATCCTCGCATTAGTTGTTAGCTTGATTCCTCATATTACCAGCCATTTGATAGAATAAAATGAAAATTTGGGGTAAATATTTTAAACTATTAAACACATATAATGATATTAAATGGATAACTTATAAATAAAATTTATCTCCTTAACTTCTGAATTTCTAATCTTTGATCTAAGTTATCCATGATCTACTTCCAAACATATATGCTTAGGGACATTTTTTATGTTCCCTTAATAATGGTTCATACTAATATTATGAATTTACCAAAGAATATACCCTGGGAGTGTCGAACCAAGAGTCAAAGAAGGATTTTTTCATACACCAGTTCCCATTCAAGTCTATCTCAAAGAAGTGTTTTCAGGTTTTACCCTAGATACATCTGTGCCAGATCCACCTCTACTTGTTTGTATCCAAATATGTATGTATTTTCATGATAAACCATATACTCTATACTCAACCAAATTTAGGGATTCATTTATTATACATAGTCTTATCCCTAAATCACCCACTAGATTTTTCTAATTCTAATCCTAGACATAACTAAACCTTTCATCTGATACCAACAATAAAATCCTTGGTCTTTACTTCACATTTAAACATGATTTATTAAATAAAATTTCACTTAATACAACTAAAAATATCATGATTTCTAGTGTCTTTGGTTCATAGAAACATTACATAACAACCTAAAACATGAAATACATTTCTTTATTTAAAACCTTTTTTATGTGATCACAACATTCCTTCATATGTAGCATTTCTTGGGATAACATGAGGATATACATAAGAAAAGGGTGATCTTTAAAGACTAGTAAGGAAGTAAACAGGGAATAACATGAAGAATACAATACATTCTAGGAAATAGACATATCAATGGATCATAAGAGAAACATGAACATAAAGGCATGATATAGAATGATTATAATAACATTGAAATGTGGAAACAACTTAAAACACAACATCATTAACATAAAGGAATCAGGTAAAACCCTATACCAACATGATATAAAAAATTACTATAAATGAATTAGGTAAATCCCTATCCCAACATGATGTATCATGATACTAAACATTACCCAATGCATTGGACCTCCATACGGTCTCACCCTTCTTAAACATTTCAGTCTCATGCTTTAGAGTTCCGTATAGATCATATAACATTGATTCATTCAATATCATCATTTATTACATAATGAAAGAATTTGGAATACGTACATGTATGTCGATAATAAATAAGTATATGAGCATAAATGTGAATAATATTGATAGAGGAATGATTATGGTATTCCCTACATGATGGTTTTGGCATGAAAAATTATGGTGTAATTTCGGCAACATAACGACATAATATTGAAATTCAAAAAATGGGTAGATGAGAGAGAAATGGTAACTAATAATTTATAAATAAAATGGATAGTGAGTTGATCATGGAACATAATATCCCAATATATTAAAGGGAATTTAATATTCATAATATAAGTTGAGTTCATGAAATGGAAATGAGAAGAGCGAAATCCCTTACAGAATTTCGGCATAGTAACTGCATAGGTAAGGGTCTAAATAGTGGAGGATAAATGATCCCTAATTCAAATAACATAAAATGTACAGTATTTAATTCATTATAAAAGGATGAAAATACAACCAATTGCAATTAAAAATACTAATTTCAAACAAGGTTCTTGAATTGAAAGGAATAGAGAAATGTGGGGATCCCTTACAAAAATTCAGCATTGTAACGGGTGTACATAAGGGTTCAAAAGAGGATAAATTAGAGTAAAAGGGCCTATAATAATTTATAAATTAAATGGGAAGTAAGTATGATATTTAATAAGATATACCAACATTAAAATAAAATAAATTAAAAGAAATAACATGAACAAAATGCTTGATAAAAGAGAAGAGTTGAAGATCCCTTACATAGATCTATGATACCAAAGGCTTGACAGAAGCTTCTTGGGAATTTAAGGGTGCCTTGGGAGGACTCTAGGGAGTAGGTGTAAGAAGTTATTCGAGCTTAAAATATATTTAGTTAAGATTAATGGATTCTTGTGTGGGTTTATATAGAAAATGTGGGGGAATTTATTATTATTTTGGTTTTGGACCCTACATACTAAAATATTCAAAAGCACAAACCATACCATGCTTTTTTTACCATGGTTTCTAGAAAATAAGAGTGGTATAAATTATTTTAAAAGGCTAAAGGTCCAAATATATTAAAAATTTTCCCTTTCTTTTTAGGAGATGAGTCACACATTCAAGGAAATGATTTCAGAATCCTAAAATACTTTATATGTCTTGGATGATTCACTAAGGTTTTATAAAATAAATCAAATAAACCTCAAATTACATTATTTTGAAAGAAAAAATATATTTTTTCCAAATATAACATTTTTATTATTTTATTACATCACTATTTGGAAATTATGATGTCATAAACACATTATATATTTATACAGTATTTGATTTTTACCCAAACATTCAATTGTCTCAAAAAACTATGAAAAAAACACCATTAGATAATTTCAACATCCTGATTCCAAAAATAGTATTCATTTTATCTAAATATTTTTTTAAATATTTGAATTTTCACTTTTAAAATAAAAACAGATCTTTATTGAAAATTGATGGATTTTCAAAACAATAGTTTTCAATCCTTAAAAAATATTACAATTGACTTTATACAAATTATATGATCATTTTATTTAATAAGTGTAATTTAATAATAATATATTATTAAAATATTATTTAATTAAAAAATCCATTACTTTATCAAAATAGTTTTCTTAATTGAATTTGAATTTTAACCAAAAATACTATTTATGTTTGAAAATTCATTTACAAAGTAACAATAATAAAATGAATGTATATTCATTAATCTATAAAAAAATAATGCGCATAATCATAATATTGGGGTCTTGTTACATATCCATTTATTACACTAGCATACACCCTAATAGTAATGTGTGTGATACTAAAGATTTCATGGGGCCTTTTGGTGAACACGGTTTGGGATATGATCTCAATGAGCTTCAACTTCTGCTGTAAATAGTTTTACTCATGCTTAAGTTGTCTGATCTGAGCTTGGGCATGGTCTAGGGAAAATACCAAGAATTCTATCTCCCTTCGAAGCTATGATAAATGGGATTCATAGGGTATGATCCTACCAACTGAGGTTATCACATTCTTTGTCTGTGGAAAAAGGATTTATTAAAACCCAATATTTATACTAGTCATGTGATCACTATTAAACAACTATATTATCAATCAGCAAGGATAGTTAATGATATTTTTAATCCAATTTGATATAATAAATCAAAAGGATTTCATGTGTTTTCTATATACATAAGAAATTTAATTTTATTCATAATAGTTTGGGTCGTTACAACATTTGATCTCTATTAGACTATAATTATAAAAACTCAATGATAAAAGTGATACCAACATGATCTATTAGAATCACATGAGTAGATAATAATGAAAATAACAGCCAGCAGAGGACAAGATGGATTTAGAACTCACTAATATGATGTTAAAGTTGATACAGATAAAACATCCATCAATTAGAGGACAACTCCACAGAAGATATGACACAAAATAAGAGGAGGAAAGGAAATCCTACCTCTCAATGATTTTAATAAAAAAACATCAAGAAATGGAGGATTAACACCTATTAGATTGGTTAAATGTCACCTAAGGAGGGGAGGGGGTGCTAAAATTTACTTCAGAGGTGAGGGAGGACTCCATGTCAAGTGGGAGTGTAAATAACCTAGGCTTAGAATGATGATGGGGAGGGGGATCCCAAGTGAGGCCGACTGTGTAACGGGATATACTGATGGTTTTTTAAAAATGATTGGTATAACTCTAAATATTAAAATAGTTTTTTCGAACCATGGGTATCAGTTTGGGAAGAATGTATATACCCATAGTTTCTCTAAAACGTGGGTATAGATCCATGGGGACATATCCAGTTTCTAATATTGATTAGAGGTTCCTACTCAAAAGTTGGTTGCTTCATCACAAACTATGGATACACCATGAAGTAGGGATGTCTTTTGGATTCCTCTGGGTAATATTTATCAATCATGATAAATATATTTTTGGTATAATTCATTGGTTTATGTTACACATAAGAAAACTCTTTTTTTACAATTTTGATGGTTTTAGATTTATATCATAGTGAACTTCGGTTCATGGGTTTTAATTGTTTCTATTTCTTTTTATATGTGTTGTATGATCCTTTGAAACAAAAAAATATGATCAAAATATTGTGTTTTTAATTACACCATTTGATCTGAAATGATATGTTTACATTGGAGTTTTAGTTTTTTGGGAATCTAAATTTCAGTGAGAAGTTGGGAGGGTTATTACCAAGGCTATAAGGTAAGCTACATGATCTAGAAGACCATGTTTCATGGTTTTTAAGGTATAAGAAAATGTATGGTCAGCTTTATAGCCCCATAGATCATTCATTTTTAGTATAAGGTGGAGGGGGATGCACGATAAATTTCATGGTCCCATATATCGTGAAATTTGACCATTAATTTGTGATTAAGATTCATGATTTTTCATTATAGCACCCAAATATTCTATGAAACCCATTAATTCTTCTCCAAAAACAAATTAAAATATTATTTGGGACTTAGTTTTCTCTATATCTATTCGATGGATTATGAGTGGGAACTAGAATTTTGACTTAAAGTATCATGTAAGATCTATATTTTATTTATATTTATTATAATATCTCATTTTATCTATCATATTTGAACATAAGGTTGTCAAATATATGGATTTATTATAATATATTGTGATTAGTTATTTTTGTTGATAGTTATTTGAGATATTCATCCCGTTGTGTGATCATGGGCATTAAATTTTTGGGAATTAATGTATGATATGTCTAGGTATATATCTTTGACACTATTTATTAGTTTTACTAATATAGTTATTCTTATTAAATAGTTATTATTATAAATTTATATAAATATAATTATTTTTATAAAAATCATGGTTTTTGAAGGATAGTGATCTTGATATAAAAATTAGTTTTCTATATTTGTAGTTTTCTCATATCCAATAAAGTTTTGAAAATATAAAGTGATAATTTTTTCAATGAAATTAATTTATATTGTTTAATGATAGATATTTTTTTGGTTTTCCATAGTATGTGGTGATTTTTATAGAAGTTTATATTTATATAAAAAAAGTTTTTTTGAAAAATTGTTAGATATGGTTAGTTTTTTGAGAAACCGTGTGATGTTGTGTTATTTTTAAATTTCATACATAGATGTGTGTGTGGATGAAAAATAAATTTTTATGAAGAATATTTTAAAACCACTTAGCTTCATTGATGGTAAATAAGTGATTTACCGAGTGTGCATAAAAGTGAGTGATGGTTTGGTTGACCAAAGTTTGTAGTTAGCTTCATGGTATAGAATTTTGATGAGTGAACAGTAATGTGATTGAAGCTATATGGAATCCTAACATGGGCCATGGATTTGGGTTCTAATGTTTGGTAGTTACATCAAGTTACCATGTCTGTTATTTTGACACTTCATAAATTTTTCAAATGATTAGAGTTATCATGAAGGGTTTCCATAAAGGATATCATGTAGTCGATATCAAGTTCCCACATAAGGTAATGTTCTATGATGAAAGGAGGAGAACATGTCACCCGTCATGTTAATTGAATAGAGAATTTAATGATTATTTTCCAGATGTAGTTTAATGAAAATGAAATTATAGATACAGAAAGGGCCCGGCTAATATAAATGGTTGTTAATGTTTCATTAACTCTATAAAATGACATTTATGATGATATATTTTCTATGAAAATTTTAATAAATTAGTTATGTTTTAGTCAATAAAGGATAACTATTTTCAAAACTCAATTAGTCCTAATGAGGGATTACTACATCAATATATAAAACCTCAATTACAAGATCTCCTAAGACTACAAAGATAAAAATATATTATTATATATATCTTGTATTTTTATTATAGATATCTTGTCATTTATATTTATTATGTATTCATTGCATTCATCTAATCACTTCATATGTATATATAAATTATATACGAACATATTTAAAAAAACATTTTAAAATAATATATATAATCTTTTAAGAAAGTATACAACGAAAAATATTTAAACATAATAAAAAATAGAATATATATAATAAAATACACATTAAAAAAAGATATTATATAATAAAAAGAAACATAATAGTTTTTTTGTCACACCCTAGTGTTTATTTTCTTACTAAATTATTTATTTGTTGATTTTGGTGGATTGGAGAATTCTGAGCTTGAATTTTACTAAGCATTGGAGTTTTTTTGGGTGTCTCATGGTCATTTCATGGTCATTAAAAATCATTAAATATAATATTTTATATGAAACATACAATTCAATGAAAGTTATAGAGTGGATGGTTAGAAGTAAACACATTTCCAAATAATATACAGTATAGGTAAACTATGCAACTTAATCATCCATATGGTTAAAATGAACTATAAGGTTTAATATTATATAAGAGTTTTCCAGTTTAGAGTAGAATCTTGGTAGGTATATGGATTGAATTAAGTTATTATAATTAATCATTCAAAGAGTTAATTTTAAATGGATATCACATAATTTTCATATATTTAGGAGAAAACATGAAACCTAACCATAAAGTGTTCATAGTTTGAATCTAGTGGGATTTCATGGTTGGCATAGGGTTTTCCAAATCATCTTACCAAACCATCTAAGCGACCAAGATATAAATTATGTGAAATGACCTAGCTTCCCATACTCAATTTTATTCATTTTGACCCCATTTTTTCTTTCATTCAACTACCAATAATCCCAGGTGTCGTCTCTCCCATATTATCCTCTTCTAGGGTGACAACATGTGATTTCTCATTCTTTTGATAATGATTATTTAAGGTAAAGTGATATAAACATATACCTCTCTTATTTCTATACCTTATCTTACTTCTTCCATTTTTATCTAAAATGTATATAGTGACCTAGGTTTTAGTGTTACTCAAATTTAATTTGGGTGTTTCTTGATTTATGGTTCATAATGTACTTTTAAAGTATTATTAGTCCATTTCTTGTGGAATAAAATCATTAATAATAAATTTTGTAAGGTTAATCCATGTAGTGTCCTTTAATTTAAATCCATTAGTGATTTGTTACTTCTAAATAACATTTTAATCAATTTTAAAAAATCATATTAAATGTATCTATTGATTCTTTACTAAAAAGTCTCAGTTCCTCTCTTGGTTTTCATTTTCTTTAGTTGTATTTCCCATTTTTAAGTTCTTAAAATATATTTTCATATAAATAATGAACACCTATTATTTATTTAAATTGTTGTGATTAATTTTTAATAGTAATTCTATAATTTAAAAGTATTATTTGAAACACAATCTATTTCTAAGGAAATGAATCTTTTCCAAGTGATTTAAAAATGTTTATTTCATGGTTTGGTTCATTTGATATGAGATTATAACTAGAATTTTATAAATAGGTTCCAAAGGCCCGATTAGAAAATTATAAAAAATATGTTCTCTTGATGTATGTTCACTCTTTAAATTATACCCCAAGTATTATTATATAAATTTAATGTGATAATAAAAATTTGTGAAGTTGATGAAAATATCCTAATTAGAGGATATGATTATTATATGATTATTATTTATTAAAAATGGGTTTACTTTTATAATGTTTGATCAATGGTGAGAGAATATTTTGATTATTTTTTATCATATATATTTTAATTTTCTAGTTTTTAATTCCTTATATCTATTTTACATCATGAGAAACCATGGGTATCTAGGTGGTAAATCTAGGTACAATTATAAAACAAGTTTATGATTTCACTCTAAATAGTGACACAAAGTGAGGATCATACCCTTTTTAATAGATTTCACCTCTCTGTGGGTCCATATCAGGTTAAAATGAGTGTTAGGTTGTTGAATCTCAATATCCACCAATTATATGGATTCTGTTTTCATTTTTTCCATGATTTTCTCTAAAGTTACTAGGTGTTCCCATAATGATTCTCATTTTACTATGCCTATAATAGTTAGATTATGGTTACTGCATGATAGTATATTATCATTATTTTCATGATTATTATGTTTTTTTATTAGTGTTTTTAATTTTTTCTATAGTAATTATATTGGAATGATTTTTATAAAATTTATTGAAATTATTCCCTTCCTTTATAAAAAATTATTATGTTTTAAAGAGGTAATGGTCATTTTGGTTAGAGTATGAATTTTTTCTTCTATAAATTATATTAATAAAAGTTTTTTTATACTATTAAAATAATAAATTAAAACTCCCAAAGATATTATTTATTTAATTTGAAATGTTTTAAAATCTTATGTTATTTATCTTATTTATCTAATATGGGAATTTCCAAAGTAATACTGAGAACCATTTCCATATTTTTAAATACAATATTTTCAAGAGAAGATTTAAATTGTTTTTATGAAAAAAGAGTATGTTTTATGCCTTAGGAAGAATGAAATTTCTTATAGGTATAATGTTACCTATTTTTTTAGAATATAAAGCTTAATTTCAATGTTTTATTCTAAAATAGAATAAAATGAATTTAATTTTAAAAATTTTACATGGATTGTGGGGTGAATTCCAATTGTGAATTATTTTATTATGTATATCATATTATAGGTTAAATTTAGGTTCCTCTTAGATGTATTTTATATTCCTTGGATACTGTGGTTAAATTATGTTTGTGGTGGAAAGTTAATATTATTCACCTGATTCATGGAGAAGGATAGTTTGGGATTTATCTTTGAACTTTCTTTGTTTTATTGGTTCATATAGTGTATCAAGACACCTTATATTCCATTATTTAGTTATTATAACTAATTTATAACCTACTTTATATCATTTTTTTGGATTTATTTTTTGTTTTACTTATTGGTTGATGAGTTACTCTTATATTATTATGCCTTGTTTGGTTTTTCTTGCTTACATAAACTTATTATTTTATATAGAATAAACTCTAACATATGAAGTGGACTTTCTAGGATTATATGTGGAAATACACATTTTATTTTTTTATTTGGAGGAACAATTCCCAATAATGTGTAAATTGATGCATAGACGCTTGTTTCCAACCCATATTGATTAATAATCACTTCAGAACATTTCATGGGACAGATCAAGTACATGAATTAGAGTTTGAACGAATAGTTTTTTTGAGTATTAATATAAAAGAAAAATTTTATTTTTTGGTGTAATTATATATAGGATATATAATTATCATTTCTTCAATGGTAGGTGGGAGTAACATTCTGACTAACACATTTCATATTCAATCTTGAGTTATCAGGGGTGTCTGGGACACGTTTGTCTCAAACTCAAGATTTTTTCTCAATAAATTTTGATATTTTTAATCTATTATTGATTATTTAAATTTCATATAGTAATTATATGAGTAATTTTTAGGATCTCTATGATTTGAAGTGGGAAATGATAAGAAACCCAGGGTCACACAGTTACTATGAACAATTTGGAAAACCATGTGAAACCCATGTATCCTATTTTTTATAGCTTCCAATAAACATAACATAGTTAATGTATAATTTAGCAGACTGTGTGACAAAACCGTATATAGTTTTAAATTTTATAATATTTTAATTTTTTATTAATTAATGTTCTATTAGCTTTTTTTCCCATCGATTTTTTATTTTGGATGAATTGAAATAATTTTTGGGATTTATCTAATGTTTTTTGATTAATTAATTTTAGGTTCTACGATTAAATTCTTGTTTTTTATCTTTAAATAATGGTTAATTTCACAATCTATGATATTTTATAAAAATCAGTGTATTTAAAGTGATCTGTGATTTTATAAATTTTTTGATTTGAGGTAAAAGGAAGGTAGTGTAAAATGTTTTAGAAATTTTTATTATTGTGTTTTATAAAATTTTATTGAGATTTATTAAAGTATTTGATTTTTAAATGTTTAGAAAATATTGTATAGAATGATTTGGATTCAAATAATTTCTTTCTTATATTTTAACAAGTATATTCTATGGGTAAATAAAATGATTTTTTTAAAGGAATATAATGGTTTTCTAAAGATTTAAATATTAATACCTAGTATGATTATTTTTCATATTTCATAATCTTTTATATTACAAACCCGCCATGTATTTATTGATTATAAAGAGGAAGATATGGAGGCTTCTCCACAAGTGAACCATGTGGTTGAAGAAATGCATACTAAGTTAATTATTTTATCAGCTCTTTTTTTAGCATGGTGTTTTTACTCTTATGGCTCAACCTAGAGTCTACATTCAAGTATTTTAAAATTTGACTCATTATCACTTCCATCAGAAGAAATATCACCATGAAGTGTTATAGTTATTAGATAATATTGAGAATATATTCAACCTTCTCAAAATTTCAACACCTCCTAATCTCAAGATCACTAAATTTGTTCTTGAATGTCCAAGATGTATGTGGTGGAAGTCCACCATTTAATCATAGGCATAATATTCTATTGAAGGGAAGTTTTATGAGAAATTTTTATACAGTCATATTTTAGTGTGAATGTGAAAGTTTCAAAATCAATGGAGTTGTATTTCATCAAGAATATGATTCAATCAATTTTAAGGTATGATCATTACTTCATTGAACTAGTGAAATATATTCCTAACCTAGACTTTAATGATTCTCTATAATATCGGTATTTAGAAAGATTTATTTTCATGTATCTTTGGTTATAAGTGTCCTTTAATGGATTAACCCCTTATATAGAGGCAATAAAATAGGTTTTCAGGGATGTTACAGTTATATCTAGAGTTCTCAAGTTTATCAATATTTCTTTTATCATCAAAAGGGGTGAAGAAAACTCCAGTAGTGGAAATAAGAAATATAGTGATTCTGGTTAGATGGATGGTGGTAGTAACAAGTCATCCCATTTATTCTCATCAACTTCATTGGGGAGTAGTACCTTAGTGTGGCATTAGTGTTTAAATTCTGGTCATAAGAAGTATTCATGGAATGAATCTCTATTAAATTTCATTATTGTTACTATTTACGTCATCTGCAATGGTTATATAAATTATTTTTTCATAATAAATAGAATCTAGATATATTATTTCAAAATACCCTTAGGTTTAACCAATTAAAATAAATGTTGATGTAATGATTTCTTAATGTATTTAATGTTATATTTTTTTCATTCATTTATATAGACTTATTTAAGATGTATTTTATTTAATATTATGTTCGTTGTTAGTAATAGATTATCCAAGTATATAATCTTATTAAAATGCATAAAGCCTATTGTTGGTCATGATTTATAATTGTTCTATTGGGTATTTTTTTCAAACTTTTGGGAGTATGTTATTGACTTTGGATATTGATATATTAGTTGAATTATTAATATAAAATGGAGTTCACCATACCTAGTCAATTTATTATATTATATGTTTTTATTTCTATGTTTTTTTTCAATTTAGAATATAGATATGTATGAATTCTAGGGTATAGGTAATTATTTCACAAACCATTTTTTATACAATCTAGTCTATAGTCAATTGAGTTAAATCATATATATGAGATTATCATGTGTGAATTCTACACTTGACCTCAATTTTGTTGATAGAGAACCTAGATTTTGGTTATGATTTCAGAGTATCCTCAAGGATTATAGTCTATTTTTTTGTTTAAATTACATTTTTAGTTGTTTTAGAGTCCCTAAATATTCAAAATTATTCATTAAATGGGGGATTTAATGTTGTCTTTTTTATCTACTTTTTATACTAATTTTTTTGGGGGAAATTTATCTGGTGGGGATAATTTTCACACCTAGATTTTGATTTTTATAATATTTTTTATTTATCAATTTTTTTGTATTTAGAGAATTTGGAGTTTGAATTTTTATAAGTATTATATTTTTTTTTGTTTCAGTGTATTCATGTGGTCATCATATAGATAATAGAAACTGTGTGATGCAATATTACATTTGATACTTCTAGATCAAGGAAAGTAACATGGTTAAGGGTGACCATGTGAATTAATCTTACATGGATAGGGGAAATGATGTAGTATAATAATTCATATGATTAATAGAAATTTTGTGTGTTAATTCTACATTGAATTTCTCCATATTTACAAATACACATAGTTAGCACACGATTTAGAATAAACTGTGTGAATTAATCATACAAATGTTTACTTTTCAATGGATACTACACGGTTTATGCATGGTTAGGAGAAACCATGAATCCAAATTGTGTAGGATGTATGTATTTAATCCATTTCATGTTTCACATTTAGAACGTGGTTTTTCAAAATATGTGGCTAAACTATGTGAGCTACCCTATTTTAAATATATAAAATCACCTAGATTCATGTGATCGATTTTAATATCTATGGACTATTTATTTCCTTTCATTCAACTCTAAACATTTTTAATCATTATATCCCTCATTAATCTCCTATTATTAGGATACACCATGGTATTTATCCTTACATATATGATGATTCTTTAAGTTAAAGTGATAAAAACCTCTCCCTCTTTTTTGTCCTTTATTTTTCTCACATATCTCATTTTAATTTCTACTTAATATAGAAATGGTGACCTGAGGTTTAGTGTTACTCAAACATACATTGGATTTTGTTTATTTAGGGTTCATAATCGACATATAAATGGTGTTTTGGCCCTTTTTTGGGGGAATAACATAGTTATCAATGAATTAATATAGGTTCCTCTATGAATACTCATTTAAATTTTAATCTATGAGTGCTTCATTATTTCGAACTCATGTTTTAATAACTTCAATAAAAATCATATTAATTATTCATATTGATCCTTTTTTAAAAATCCTTGGTTCCTCTCTTAGTTTTCATTTTCTATAAATGGGTTTCACATGTTTCAATGTAAAAAATAGTTTTCATATAAATAATTTGAACTTAGTTTTGTTTAAATTCCTGGGAAAATATTCATAAAGGAATTTGAAAATTTAAGGGACATTTTAACTCTAATTTTATTTATAAAGGAATTGAGGATTTTAAAAGAGATTTACTAAAATTTATTCTATGATTTATTTATTAAAGATAGTCTATAACATAAATTTTTTAAATACATTCTGAAGGCCCAATTGGAACATTATAAAAACAGGTTCTCCTAAAGTATGTGAATAATAAATCCAATAATTGCATATATTTCATTAAGTATTTTTATTTTTTTAATATAAACATTTATAAATTACTAAGTAATTAGCACTTAATTGGAATATAGGTGTATTTTAGACTTTTTTGAAAAAATGAATGAAATATTTGTTTTAAATTTCTTATTTATTATTTAGTAATTTTCAAAATAATGTTTACATTTAATATCTAGTGTATTAATGAGTTTTTTGGTCTAATTAAAGGTATTTCAAAGAGATCACAGAATATTTGGGTATTCTATAGTTTCTATAAAAGATTGACCATAACTAGAAATTTCACAAAACCCCCAAGAGACCAAAAATTGAAACTACCATGTTGTCAATTTTTTATCATTCTATTGATCCATCAATTATAATAATAAATTAAACTACCATAAGAATAGTAAGAAAATTAACCATGCCTATCAACCTACCATAAAAAGAAATTATCAATCGACTGTATGTTGATCTGACTAACCATGTGAGCATCAATAAAATGAAAAAAATATAATATTCCATTTCTAGAAATTATTTGAAGTATCTAATGACCAAATGTGAATAATGATAAACAATGGACATTTTATTTGTCGAATGTGGACGATTTTTCATATTTAGTTGTTTATCATTCAATACAAACAACTTATTACTCATTTCATTGACCACGAACATCATTGTTGATCTATGACATGGTGAAATTCAACTCATGGAGTATTAAGATCAGACTTCATGAAACTCATTCAAAAATTGAACTGAAATTTTGGGATACCACCTTAGTACTCATATCATCAAATAAAGGTAGACACATTGATCAAAACAGTCATAATATTTTAATAATCATGAAATAAGGAAAATATAAATCTAATGATCTCATGAATATTTAAAAAAATGAAGAATAAGGAAGACCATAAAGAAAAAAGAAACCTAAAAAACATTAAAAATATTGAGATCTTTGAATATTTGACCAGGTTACGAAAATGGAAATTTTTGAATATTTTAAGAAGGTACCTACAACCTATAAAAAAGATGTTGTACAACTTTATGGTGGATCGGTCACTACACTGAATATCATGACAGAGTTCCACTACTTTCTTTTAGTTTTATATTTTAATTTTATCATATTTTTTTGTAATCATGTATCTGTATATTAAATCAAGTGTTTTTATCTCTCTCATTATTTATTAAATATATCCACTCACACTCAAAATGGTATGTTAATAACATGAGTCTTATACATGGGGTATGATTATAGTGGGTCCTCAAATTCATGATCTTTAATTCAAAATGTGTTTATTCTTTTTTTAGTGATAGAGATACGTGTGTTCAACTTTGATAAATTGGTTTTCCACCAATCCTTAGAATGACTCTCAAACTCATTATATTTTCTATAATATCAATATTCCCTCTATTATCTGGATTATACACTTAATACGGTGGATTTATATGTGTTTAAGGGATGAAAAGTCATATGATGGACCTATATTTTAGAAGGTATTACACTCTCAGTTGGTGTTTTTACAACATTCTTTAATATTTGAGGAGCTGAGGTGGGAGTTCCAAATAAGTTTCCTAGGAATGATAAACTTCACACTCAAATTAGGTAGTAATAGTCCATGTATAGTGGGATGGACAATCAAATATAATTTAGAAAATAATTCTGAATAATTAAGAGACCTAATTAGTAAACCCCTTGAACAATGTTAATTATTACCGATTTCATTCTTTCTTCATTGCATGTTCATGTTTCTTTTATATCTAACATTACATTCTAAACCCCAACATTTTTATTACATTCATATAGCATAAAACCCCAAAAAATAAAAAAATTTGAATTAGTAATAGTTATTGCATGACCTGTGAAATCTTTTCAAGTGAGACAACCCTATTCATACATGGTGATACACTATAAAAACATAAATAATAGTTTTTTCACACCCCATGATAGGTGTTTCAAAACCTGGAACCATTTTCTGGGAGACAAGTATTTTTTAACTCGATAATTTAATTCACATTTTGTAAACTAATTTATTTTTTTTTAATTAAATAAAACTAAAATAACTAAAAAAATTCTCCATGATGTATTCAAATTGAAACTACTATGCATAGACTAAAAACTCTTTGGTGTAACAAAAATAACAATAATAATAAATTAAATAAATCACACCTATATAGAATTATAAATTACATAAAAAACATGGAAAAGAAAATTAAATTGTTAGTTGGGAATGGACATGTATATTAATAGTTGTATCTATAGAAACATAAACATGATCCTGAACTAGTTTTATAAGTGGAAAAGGTTTATCCACCCTTTTCTTAAGAAAATTGAGTAGAAATATAAAGAGTTATGTAGAGAATTATTATCATTAGCCTACAATTATCCATGGCTAGAGGAGTTTCTTAAAGAAAAAAATTCATGTTGATATGATTTTGGTAGATAACTTTTTTTATAATAATCTTAGAATCACTTTATTGAAGATAACCTGCAACATGATCTCCCTATATTTGAAGAATCGTCGCCTTTTTAGCACTTTTTTGGAAATGGAAGAAGTAACCACACATGTTATGTAACTTTAAGAATAGATGGAGGAGCGTGACTTCCTACTTCCATCCATAAAACTTCATCTCCATGCGGAAATTTACAGTGAATTAAAACATCAATCTGAACCAAATTTGGGATATAATTATTTCATAAACTCAATTTATTTTAATTTTTTTGAAACAAAATAGAGTAATAACTCCCCTTGTTTGAAATTATTAGAATATTACATCACTTGGAATACCTTATATGATGTAGAGTAAAATTATTATACACATTATGAGGATAACATAGAAATCAATAAACCCATTGAAAAAATTTTAAATTGGGTACATGAATATTTTCTTAAGTATGTGCATGAAGAAACAACGTACGAAGTTGATACTGATAAGGGAGATTTGTATTTCAATTCAATTTTTTTTAATTTTTTATTCAAATAAGATTATTTTTTTAATTTCCTTTTGAAAAATATTTTGATGAATCACATTGAAATCATTCCCTAGAGGAATAAAAATAGTGTTTATAAGTGAAACACAAATAAGAAGAGGATCTATATTTTATTCTATCCCCACCATGAAATATATATCTCATTGCTATGGGGATGTATTTTGTGTACTCTATGCAAGTATACCTCAATAAGAAATTTTAAGGAATGAAATCTAAAAGGAAGAAATATTAGTGGTTCAAATTAATGAATATCCATCCAATATCTACTTACGTGTAATATTTAATACTGTCGATCTAGGGGTATCAAAAAACCTAGGGACAACTTGGGGGGGGGAACCAAAACCTATCCCTATATTTTCATTCCATTTTATATTTTTATTTAAACATTAGCCACATTTAATAATTTTTTTCTATTTTATTGTTTCTACATTTTGGTTTCTCATTGGTGGAAATTAAGAGATTAACTCAAAGTTATAACTTCCAATTAGTCAGTTTGTTTTTCTCTTTTGTACTTAATTTGTTACATCCTAATTTAATTCTTCATGAATAGTTGTTAAGAAATTTTTTTAATCAAATAGGGGTAGTAAAAATATAAGTATAGGGGTACAAATATTTTTATGATTTTCTTGTTTTGTGTTATATTTTAAATATTTGGTTTGTTTTTTTAGGTTAGAGTTTTGAATGTTAAATTTCTTCCTTCCTAGTGAATAATAAAGGTATTTTTTAGTGTTTAAACAACTTTAAAGTTGTTTAATTTTTATGATTGTTGAGAAATTTCTTCACATCCTTAATTTATTCATAACTAGAAGTATTTGAATACAAATCATTAAGTGTAATTAGAATTTTAACATGAGGAAACTATACTTTTTATCTCCAACATGGGTAATTTTTCTATTGTGAGAAACAACACCTCTAGGAGACAAAAAAATCATTAATATAAATCCTTTAAAATAGAAGTAAAATGGGAAATTAGGATCTCACATGATGTTTTGGGATATTGGACATTGAAAAAAAATGAAAATGATAAAATGAAAAAAAAACAAAAACAAAAAAAATAATCCATCATTATCAAAAAGAAATATATTTAGGTTAGGGGAATATTTAACACCTTATAAATAAGTATAAAATTGAATTATAAGAATTTTATTTTGGTTGTATCATGGAATTATGAAATGGATCTTTTATATAATAAACTTAGGAAATAGGAATTTATGATTGTGCAAGTTGTTAAAATATTAATTCTACTAAATTTCATTATATTATAAAGCCTAAGACTTAAACATTATATTAAATTGATGTGGGTGGTGTATGGGAAAATTAATATGAGGCATGATTTTTTCAATAATGAATAATTATTTGACTCTCTTATTTCCTATTTTGTGTTTTTAAACCAATGTAAAATAATTATTTTTTATAGTTAAATACATTGTATTTTCAATAACTATGATATTTAATAATTTGGGAATAGACATAGACTATACTTTTATATATTTCATGGGTTTTTTTCTTACTTTTAATCCCTCATATAATTTACTAAGTAATAATCAGATATTTGGGTTATAGTAATATTTTTTACTTTCATAAGAATATAGTTCAAATATTTATTCTTAATTGATTATTTAGTCTTTAGGTAATATTAGAATAATGACTATATTTAATACATAGAATATTGATATATTTTTTAGGTTAATTAAAGTTATTTAAAATATATCAAAAAAAATATAGGATTTTTTTAGTTTCTGTAGAAGCTTATCTTTAACTGGAAACTTCAAAAAGTCCCCAACTGAATCCACATTGAAGCTACCTTGTGGTAACTTTTTGATCATGGGGTAAATAAATCAAACAAAAGTAGATATTAACATTTCATAGAAGGAACCATACAATTTATTGTCCATCTAAACCTACCACAATAATAAATTATCCATCAACCACATGTTTATATGATTGGCCATGTGAGCATCAACAGTAAAAAGGAATCTGATTGGTTATGCATGGAAATTCATAAAATCAATGACCGACCACATGACTATATGATTGGAGAAATAACGAATATTTCACATAGTTACTTGTATATAATATGGTCACTCAAACTTCATCATCGATCCAATAACCCTGAATATTATATTCGAACCATGGATTTGTCAGATTCAAATCATGGAGTATCAAGAGAAGACTTTATGAAATTACTTCAAACATTGAACCTAACTTTGGTGATTACACAACAGTACTTGTATCACTAATTAAATGATTTAATAGGATCTAAACAAGTATAATATTTTTATCATACTCAAATAAGTAAATTATATATCATTAGATCTTATAATGATTAAAAAATACAATGAAATATGAAAAATTAAAAGAAAATTAAAACCATAGATTAATATAAAATGGAGGAGATCATATAAGTTTTGACCATAGAGGGAGATACAAAATTTTAATATTTTAACAAGACACATGATGCCTATAAATAAAATAAGGGTTCTCACTTCTGTGAGGGATATAAGATTCTAAATTGGAGATAAGGCTAGAGTTTTGTTTCATTCTTTTAGTTATCTAATTTGGTTTTAATTTCTTATTTTATAATCATGTATACATAATTTAATTAATGTTTACTTCTCTATCTATCATAATTAAATCTCTATTACCTATCACACTAAAAATGGTGAGTGACAAAATTAAATATTTTACTTGAGTAGTATCACACTATGTTTCTTAATTCTTACTCATTAAGTGTTATTTTTTATCATTTTTGTGGTGAGAGAGAGGGGAGTGTTTGGGTTTGGTATGGAATTCATCCACCACTTCTTAGAATGTCACTCAAATTAATTACATTATTTATCAAATAACCATTCCCTACCATGTATCATCCATAGTATTCATATTAGAGAGTTGAGTGTGTTTTATGGATTAAATGATATACGATGGAGTTGGGTCTTGAAAGGTATCACACTCTCATTTTAGGTGTGTACATCATTATTTATTATTGGAGGTGGAGAGGTTCTTTGAACCGAAGTTATATCCTAGGCATGATAAATTTCATAATCAAAGTGGGGAGTAATAGTACATGTATAGTGACATGGACTATCAATTATAATTTATATAAAAAATAATTAATAGATAAGGTACCCAATTAGTCGACCCCTATGAAATTTTTATTTCTTACTAATTTTATTAGGTCTACATTCCATCTATATGTTTCTTTTCTATGCTACATTCCTTTCCAAACTGATATATTTTCATATATTTTATAAAATATAAAAATCCAAAAAAATATAATAATTTTAATTAGGAATAGTGAGTGAAGCAACCCTATATTTTGAAATAAGGACATTACGTTTGATAGCATGTACGATATGCAACAATGAGCTTAAATGACCCATGAAATATATTAATACAATATGATCATTATAAAATATTAATTGAACTAGTAGGTAATAATAATATTAAATAAAATATTAAATATACATAATGGTCCTAATAAATAAAAAATTATTTATTAATTCTTTAGAAATAAGAATACAATTTTTAGTAAATTCATTTAATTCTTTAAAAATGTGTTATCTTCAAAAAAGATTTTTATTTATTTTTTTGTGTATATAGTACAATTAATTTATTAAAAATTTAGTAATTGTATTTTATAAAAAGGATATAATTATTGTAAATATAATATAAAAATTATCTTTGGATGGAATTATTAGATTTTTCTAGAAAGATTGGTTTTTTAGCAAGAAGTTAAAAATAGCCATTTTTGTAAAACTGTAATTTATTTTCATTAAGTAAAGTAATTTAAAAGTATAGTTACATTTTGGAATCAGTATTAAGGATAAAAATTATCTAATAACTGTAGAATATAATAAATAATTTTATTTCAATAATAATTTTTCAGAATTTTGGTATAAATATTTTTTTATGCTTAAAAATGCATTTTTTCCCAAAACCGTTTTTAAGTACCAAATTTTCTTCCATTTTAATTAATAAAATTACCTCCCATTGAGATATATTTAAATATAATTTATATTATATATATATTATAATTAAAATTCATATAATGAATTTTACTTATCATATAGATGATGTAAAATCATTTTTTCCTTGAAAATTTCATTTCCCTAAAAAATTACTTTTTGTCAGGCTTTACATGATTATTATTGATTAAATTTATGCCACTTAAAGATATTTAATTTGAAAAAATTTATTCCATATTTGGAGTTAGAATATTTTATATTTTTTAATAATACTTAATTAATTTTTGTTCATAAGGAATAGTAAAAATAGTAAAAAAATTATCACCATGTTAAAAGGGTGAATCATGTTAACCTTGGTTAAAAATAAGTTATAAGGACACAATTTTTCATATTAGTTATTATTTAATGAAAATATTTACACCATTATCACCTTATGATAAATATGTAATTGTTTATGGGATATATTTCCTTGAAAATGAGCTATATGATATCTTAAGTAAAGAAAAAGATAAAAATATCACTCTATTGTTTTTAAATATATCTTACGTGTTCACATAGGGGGAAAATAAACTTGTGAATGAATATTAATGATTATATTTAGAATAATGAAATTATTTTCATGATATTAATTTATATAGAATTTTAATAAATCATATAATTACCTTAAATGGTTTTACAATAATAACATGGTATTTATTCAATTAATAGAAAAAAATTAAATGATTTTAGAAATATTAAAAGAAATAAAAATTGAATGAATTATTATGTTCCATAAATTTGTTATATAAATATAACATGTTAGTGATATTTGAAAGTATTATATTTTAATTTCATTTCATTCGTGTTTTTTCTAAATTCAAATTAAATAAATAATTACAAAAATGATATTAATGATATTTTATAATAAATAATAATCAATTAAATGATTTAAAATTCATAAAAATACTACATTCATTAAATTTATTCGTATATGGGTTCAAATATTATATCATTTTCTATTTATTGACTATTTTTATTTTCATAATAACTATCTTGACACCTGAAGGCTATAAAAAGTGTTAGTATGATAATTGTCTTAATGGGGTTAAAGTGTATAAAAACAAAAATATGTTTGTAGAAAACTAATCAAAAGTTTTAAAAAAATTATTAATTGATAGTATTTCAACCCATTATAATTTTATATTCTAAATATATCATTTTGGTTTTCATTTTACCATGGTAAATAATTTATATTAATTTAATAATTTAAGAAATTACAAAAGTTCCCCTCCCATCGCTTATAAAGGAGAATCTCATCTCCTCTTTTATTCACACTTAAATAAAATTATTAAGAATATCAATGCCTAAATACCTAACTTAACTTCCTTACCATTCCCTATATGCCTTGGTTAGAAAATAAAACACTCCTAGGAATGCTTTTTGTGTAATCCTAAAGAAGTTGTTTGAAGAAAAGGTATCATTCTTAACTGAAAGTTTTTTATATCTTCTTCTTCCTCCTTTAAACATTATTTCAACATTATGATATAAGAAAATAATTATATAAAATATAATTATATGTTTTATATTAATATAAAACCCAATATCTATATCCTCTTCCATCAAATGGGAAAAGAAACATTCATTCTTCTGTATAATAGACCACCACCTCACTAACCAATGTAATTCATTTTCCATAATCACCGCTCATATAAGATTTTAATTATAGATTTTCCATATATATATATATATATGATTTTAATGATATATTTTTTATTATATAATGATATTATATCATATAATTATTACATTTCCATTCATTTGAAAATTATAGTGTTGTTCATGTGTACGTGTAGATTGTCACCTCCACAAAGCGATGTGATTCATTTTTAATAAAAAAATCACATGATGTAGATATATTAGTGTATTAAAATAAATAATATGATATTTTTATTGTAATTATCATTTTTATAGAAAATAATAATTATTATGTTCTTTCCATCATGATTGTTAAAAAATAGAAACGTTACTCATGCACATGTATTACTTACCATCTCTATAATTATAACATAGTTCATTTTTCATAAATGCATTTCATGGTCTGATTAAATAGTATAATTGAATTATAAAAATAATAATTATTTAATATCTATTTTTTGTTATTATGGAACAATGACCAATTTAACTATATTCAAATTATCGAAATTATTTTGGACATTTGAACTGAATATCATTTTAACATATGATCTGAACTTAATTGATTATATTATTAAATATGATGTGGTATTAAATACAATAAAATAATAAATAAATATTAATAAGGTTATTAGTAAATTAAATAATTAAATTCATTTTATTATTTAGGAATATAAAGGATATGTGTGATGAGTTGGACCTATGGTAAGGGATTTCATCACAATTGCCTTTCATTGAGGCATAATTGAATGTTATAAACCTAATTTATTATATATGGTGTATATACTGAAATTTTTCATATTGTATCATTAATCCTTCATAATTCATGTAATGTTACGTTAGAATTCATTTTAATTTATCCCAGAGGATTTGATTTGAAATTTACCTAGTAGTATGGGCATTCATAAATCAATTTATTTTCTTTGGAATATATTACTTCTTAATTATCTTTGATATTCAAAGATTATGGGTATAATTAATTTTTATTATTTTATTTTTTTAATTCTATTAGATTTATATGAATTTAAATTTTAATCATATAATAATTCATAAATTAATTCTCACTTCAATAGTATGATCTTTGTAAGAGATTTTGTCTCTATTTCCACTCCATTGAGACATATTTAGTATTATGAAATTATTTATTTTTATGAGATGTATCTACTAAAATTTTATATTTTATATCATGACAATATTTATATTAATGGTAGTTAATGTTTAATTTTATGTTATCTATTTCATGTGGGTTATGATTAAAAATATACAAAAGTCTTAAGGGTTTATTTCACAATCTAATCATTATTTTGGATTATTTATGTTTGAGTATCTGATCAGGTAATTATCTTATCTTCATATCTTAAACCGAAGATATTTTATTCTACTATATAAATTTCTAGAAATTATTATTTTTCCTTTTAGTTTCTACTCATTAATTACTCCAGATTCCAAAATGATTTTTTTAAGGAGAACCAAGTTGTTTTCTACTTTTTAGATGATATTTTCCATCTATATTTATAATTAATTCAAAAAAATTTAGGGAATATTTATAATAATATAAAAATTATTTATTAAATAAATTTTTACACATTTTTTAATTTCTACAAAAATGGTTTAAAAAAACATTTCTTGTTCTTTTCTGAATAAGGTACTTTTTGAATTTTTACTAAAAATTTGAAAGGAATATTTATTTTAGTGTAGTAGTCATGAATGTAATTTCCCCACCACTACTAATTCTCATTTATTTTAATAATCATTTACCAGAGTACAAGGTTTTTTTTAAATAATATCATTTTCCAAAAATTATTGATTTTTTGTTGTTTAAAAGTGATTTCAATTGTGAAAAGCGTGTTTTCCTAAAAAATGTTTTAATAATACTTCCATGGTATTTATATTCATAAAAAATAAAATATTATTTTATTTTATTTATACTCTAATGGGATATATTGTAATGATATTATCTATATTTTTTCTTTATATGGGTTATGATCAGTTTGACCAAGTAAAGTATTGGAATTCAATATCTTGATTAGTTTTCTAATCATTAAATTTCCCCTGGAAATATATACCCTCTTAAGATAATTATATATTTTGTTTCCCTTAAATAATCATATTAATTATAATTGGTATTCTTATTGATTAAATTGTATATCATTTATACATATGGTGTTTTACTTTTAATGTTATTTGATTGATTGGGGAAATTTTTTTGTTTCACAATCTTTATTCAATACTGAAATTTATTGATAAAGCATATTGTCTATTAATTGAATTAATAATTAAATATATAAGGAATTTATTAGAAATTTAGCGAAGGGTATGGTCTATTTATATATAGGATCTCGATGCATTTGTGGGTATCATGAGACAAATTAGTATGTTGGTGTTAAATGGGTTTCTAGTGTATATCAACCCATCGATTAAATTTCCTTGGAATAAGGTCTTTATGGTTCAAATATCATGATGTATGAGATCATGGCATCCAATATTAATAATTTTCTTCATTTAGAATTTAGTTATAATTTTCTATGAGATTACTATGTTGGTATTATCCATGGATTCATTTCATGCACAAGTTATTGATTAAATGTAATGTGTTTTCATTTATTTAACTAATCATTTTTATTATGCCTTATTTATTCATGAAATATTTAATTTTACATATGGAAAATCATGGCCCCGAAGACACTAAACTACTTTCCTAATCCAGTTCATTAGATGACCTCAATCATGACTTCCTATACACTCGAGGTGGATGGCTAGTGGTACAGGTCTATAGTGGTGATCTGGGGATAAAATGCATGCATATTAGATTAAAAAATATCTAAAATAATATCAATAGATGTCATAATAAGAGTAAATAATAAATGGAAAAAATAATAAAATTTCTAATAATAACCAAATTAAAGCATAATATAAAAATCAAATGTACACTCTGTATAGAAGGCATTCATACAACAAAAACACAAAATAACAAAACTATGAAAACCTCTAACATGACCTAGAGTCCAAACCTAGCCCTAGAATCCTAGGATCTATCCTATTATCCCAAACATAAACCAAAAGATGGTTCCTGGTCCTGAGACTGTACCTAAAATAAGTAGTATTTTACCCGATACCTGAGTTTTTTAGAAGAACCAGAAAGGTGTGAGTAACACTCAATAGCCACCACCAACTATGTCTAAATAAATTATCATTCTAAAAAATAGTGTATAAAGATGAAAAATGGACCAAACAAATAAGACAATAATAGAAACATGTCCCATAATAAACATTTATTAATTATCTATTTCTACTTTTGGTTTCCATTGGCTCACTCAACTAAACAAACTTTCTTCAGCTTTGCTAGACGTATGAATCATAACATATTGGGGTTAAACCTTATAAATAACAAGATGGAATTTATTAATCATTTAGACTCTTGGTTACAAATTTAATTGAGGTAATTACCAATACCATATCAAATTCTCTTAGTTCTCAGATCACCATGTTGGCACCCTATCCAAAAATATGTAATACCTTTCCCATAGTATCAAATAAAGGATGTTTAATTCCATGTAAAACCATCCTAATTCAAGTATAATAAATTCCATGTACAGTGCATCAAATCAATGATGTTGAACTCTATGTAGATCAATCATAAATAAATCATTAGGAACACCATGACTAAATCCTTAACCATTGGTTTGTATCATCATGTCTAACATCTCAAAATTTCACAATTTCTAGGGTCTAATACCCTCGGACTTTTATCACGGGTGCACCAATTCCAACATTCATTCATTATCATGGTCTAACATACTAATCATTTTGCACCAATTACATATATAAACCATTTTAACATTTATTAATTTAACTCAACAATTAAATGTTCTTCAATCCATTTAATAAAATGAAAATTAACCTTTCTCTATTTCCCATTTTCCCTTCATACACATCATAAACACCCAAAATAAACATGCTATTATAAATCCTTGAATACACTATTTAAAACATGGTTCTTCCACTTCAGAAAAAAGGACCAATACCTTCATTTCCATTAAAACCACATAAAGATCCATTGTGTAATTTTCCTCAAAAGTGAAACCACACTCTCATTAAAAATAGAAATTTTAATCCCCTTTTAAAACACCTTAAGGCTAACACCTCATTTTTAAACATTATCTCTTTTTTAAAATTTCGTTTTCCCAATTGAAAACTACAACTAGACCAATATCCAAAGAACACAATTTAAACCTTTTCTAAATCATACTAGTAATTTCACAAAATATTATCACAGAAAACATTTCAATTCATCCTCTAAAAATGTAATAAAAACTTATCCTCAGATCATACCAACTATATCCTTAACAATGATATCATACCAAATTAAAATTAAAACCAATTTGATCAAATAAATTATCTATCTTATCATCTATCATTTCATTACACCACTTTCATGGGATTGGAATACCCCATGGGTATCCCTAAGCCCAGTATCAAATAATCAATGGACCCAACAAGGTCTGTGAGGGGTCTCACACACCAATATAAGGCCTAAATTACTTTTTATAGTCAGGGACATAAAAAATAGAAAGTCATCACAACGAAACAACCACATACACAAGAAAAATATTAATAATATGGGTAAAATATTTTTTACCACATACCTCATGCTCATAAAAAACCACTAGTCCAAACAAAGAACTCTATTTAAGATAAAATACCCTTAATCACAAAGGTGACGCACTACCTGAAAATAAATTTCATAAGCGTAAGAATAAGAAGAAAAAACAAGGAAAACTGATTCTAGAAAATTAAAAGAAACTAAATTATAGAGTTAACCAGTTCTTTAATTCTCACTAAATAGAACCTGATATTCATAATAATTAAAGGAAAACCATCCATACAAGAGTCGGGACATGGAGGTTCTCACCCTATGATGTTGGAGAAGAAATGGGGGTGAAAATCGAGGGATGAATATTTAATGCTAAGAGGAAAAAATGATAAATTCCATATTTTTTAAGAGGATCATTGTATGGAATTATGGTTTTCCAAACCATGATCTAACCATGTTGTCTCCATTATCTAATGGTAAACTGAGCAACACCATTTCTTTTTCTATCATCATAGTTTGGAAAACCATGCATTCCCCTTTATCTATAGGGATCCCCCAAGCCACATAGTCTCCTAGGAAACCACATATGCTTTGAAAACCATCCCCCACCTCTTATAAGTCACATGGTCATGGGGCATAGTTAGAACTAATTGTTCTCCATGCACTATAATGTGATTTTTTCATCATTTTTATGTTCTGAACCCCCAACACACTCCTGATACCTTACCTACATCTAGGAATAATTTCGTTAACCATTTTCAAAGGATTTTAAGCAAAATTTAAAATAAAAATTATTTGTTTATAATTTTAGAACCTTACAACCTCCCAAAAAAAAACATTTCTCTTCCTTAAGAAGTCCTAGTGGTCATCTATCCACATAACTATAACCATACTGGTCACAAACTATAGCTAATTTGGTAAGAAAAATCTAGTAATGATTTATTACAATTACCTTTATAGCTTCTAAAGGGTGTGTAGATTCCAAAGGAATAGTCATTGTCTCCTGAAGAAGTTATCTATTTCAAGGGTCACTTTGTGGTGTCATAATTTCTGTAGAATGTGGTAATGTAGGATAGCCACCAATCTCAGTTTTCCATTAAACATGGGACCACCAATTTGTGCTACAATATTCAACACCTACTCTGGTGGCTAGGTATGAGGTGTGATATAGTTTAATTTTTATCCAAGTGTCATACTTATCAGTGGTTTAAATTCAAGCACCAAAGGCCCTCTGGTTTAATTTAGGAACTACCCATTTCTACCCATAAGTGGGTTGATGTTTTTATAGACTTCATCATTGGCTTACTTAGTACTCCTCGGGTATGGAATTCCATATGGGTGGTGATTTTCCATTTGGCTAAATCATCCCATTTCATTCTGATCAAGGACTTGACCAAGGTAGATGGGTTTGATCGGTTGTATGTTCAAGAGGTCATGAGGATTTTGGGTGTGTCATCGGATATCATTTTCAACACGTAACCATTGTTTACCTCTCAATTCTATGATGTCCTACATAAGGTAATTAGAACTAAATTCAAGTTGATTATAGCATGACATCCTCAAATAGATGGTCAAAGAGAGTGGGTAAACCATATCTTATAAGACATGCTTCAGGATTGTGTTTTATATCTTAAAGGTTCATGGGATAACTATTTGTGATTGGTGGAGTATACATATAATAACAGATACCAATCCTAAATAATAATGTATCCATTTGAGGCACATTATGGTCAACCATGTCAGTCGCCTATGTGACGGACAGAGGTGGGTGAGACCTCATTGTTGGGACCCAACATTGTACAAAAGATGTTTGATAATGTCCGATTTATCAGGAAATTCTTATTGTTATCATAGAGTCACCATTAGTCTTATGTATATTTGCAGCACCGATCCTTTTAATTATTAGTGGATGATTAATTGTGTTTATAGGTGGACCCTCTATTAGGTCACTCGCAACATGGTAAGTTGGGGAAGCTGATATTGAGGTTTGTTAGACCTTTTTAGGTAACTGATAGAGTAGGTAAGGTGGAATACTAGTTATATTTTTTTGGCTCAGTTGAACTAAATTAATAACGTGTTCCATTTCTCATAATTTAAGATGTATCATATATACTTTCCTCACATGTTTAATTTAGAGTAATTTGAGCTAGAACTGTATTATTAGGTGTTTGAGAAACCATTGTAAATCGTGGATTACCAAAAAAAGTGATTTTGAAAAAGTATATACCATCTGGTTTGATCCTTTTTTAGTATGCGAATGGTGATCATGAGATATGGGAGATGAATTCCAAGGTGTAATATTGGTATCCACATTTATTCTCTTATCAAATTTTTTTTGAATTTTTGAGGGAGGAAAATTTTCATGATGAAGAGAATTGTCAAATTCATGGTTTTATTTTAAGGTATATTTCCCTTTTATTTTGGTATTATCTTTATCTCCTATATTTATAGATTGTTTTTAAGGAAAATGGTGGTTTTTTCTAAAAAATAGGTGATAAACGGTTTGTGCATGGTTAGTAGAAACTATGCACCATCAAAGCAGAAATTGTGTGCCTGGGATAGATGCATCATCCAGGTCACACGACCATGCACATGGTCATGCGGGCTAACCATTCATATAGGATATTGGATTTATCTAAGTCACACATCTACACAAACAAGTGAGTGCCTCCTCTATGAATCTATGTAGCCTCTTTCCCCTTTGGATAGAGATGATGCATGGTTGGCACATGGTCTGGTAGACCGTGTAGATAGATTATGCGACCTTCCAGGCCATTAAAAAGTTCAAAATTCAAATTCCACACCTCCCCTATTTTAACCCCCAATCCACCCATTTCCTCCCCATTCAGACTCCACATACCTAGGCACACCTCCCCCATCCCATTTGGTCCCTTGGACCTCAATCTCTTAGTGTTTTTTTTCTCTTCATCTTATTTCCTGGGTTCTTTCTCCTATCTTGGACTGGTTGACCTAATTTGGGTTCAATTTTTATTCTTTGGGTTAAATATTGATGGATTTTGTGTGTTTTTACTTTTAGGTTTACTCCTTGATATGGTTGTGATTTCCAACCAATTTCTCGAAGTTTCCAAGAAAGATGTAGGTGGTTCCATGGTTTGACATTGTTTAATTATTTTAGTATACTTGATTTTATTTCTACATGGGTTCTATATTTTTTTCAGTGGTTCAAATCAAGTTTGCAAATGGTTTTTGTGCGTGTAATGATTTTAAAGGTGTTTACCTATTGGAAATGGTTTATTATCTTGTGTGTTTCTATTGTTTGTAGTTCTCTTAGCTTAGTGGTGGTTCATGTGACATAGGAAATAGAATTGAGCATAATTGAGTCCAAGGTATCTCAGTGAGAATAATAGATCTAGTACATTAGGTGAGTCCTCAGGGCTGATGTCTAGTCTCCCTATCATGATTGATGAAACAACACTATCTAAACATACATGTGATGGGGATTTGTAGCTAGAGTAGGGCTATTGCACCCCAGAGATGGTCTGATCACTGAGAGTATGAGGATCCTAGTACCCTATAAACCCATTTTCCTTAGGTATCACCCATGTTTCTCTTGATATACTTATCAAGAATTTTATTTTCACCTTTTCTTTTATTTTAAATTCAAATAATGTTTTATTTTAAATTACATCCCTTCCTTTTATTAAAAACTAACATGTTAATTTGTATCATAATTTCATTGAACGGAAACACTTTTGGTGGTATCATATTAGGAATTTGGATCACACCCTATATACACCCTAGAGTGCATGTAGACCTTATTATGTTTGACCTAAGTAAAGGCATGCTATTCCATGGTGGTGATAGTATATCTGATTTTTGGTGGTTTATATATTAGAAGGTGTTGGTGGTGGTGGAATGGAGGTGTTGAACCTCTTGATGTTTGAAATCTTGGTTTTATTATTGGTTCACCTCCCAATTTTGGTATTTTTGGCGTTTGTTAAAATTGTAAATAGTTTAAATCATGTGGGTTATGCTTTTGGTTATGGATTTTGATTATGATATGACTTATTATTATAGTGGGATAATTAGGGTTGATTTTTATGGGAGAAATAATTCCCAAATGTGATGCATGATTCCAATAAATAAGTTTCCCACCCATGGGGATCAAGAATACCCTTGTATCCTTACCATAGATTGAGTCAGGTGTTGGGTTAGATAAGAATTCAGCTTGGTTTATAACATTGACCAAGAAGGGAATCCATTTTATGTGGTCTAAAGTGTGCAAGAAATGTTTTTATTAGTTGAAGGGAACATATACCTCATCCTCTATCCTAATCCTACTTAAGACTAGAATAGGATGTACACTATTTTTTGAGGCATCAAGAATTATTATATGAGCAGTTATCATGCAGATGGATTGAGTTTTTTTGTATGGGCCTATTCTCCATGAGCATAATTATATGACACACAATCTCGAGCCATAAGCCGTTGTCTATGATTTACATTGATGAATACACTATTTTCTAGGAGAGAGATTTTTGGTGTATACAGACCACAAAATACTCAATTATATCTTTACATAGTGTGACTTGAACCATAGATAGTGGAGATGTGATGAATATATTCATTCCATTGACCTCAATCTTGCCTATATTCCAAGGATGGGAAATACATTTTTTGATTTTATGATCACGAAGACTTGGAAAAAATCTATTCAAGAAGCCAACAATGAATATAGGTTTTTGGGGTTTCTTTCTAAGTTGCATCTTGAGGTTCAGGAGAGTTACGAGAATCATTTTTTTAGGGACTAGGTGGTAGCCTCATCACTTCTTGATAAAGTGAAGAGGAGTCCATTCTTAAATAATGATGGCTTGGTCCTGAGTGAGATATTTACCAGTCCAAAACCACCACTGGATTCATCATTCGATGGAGATTACATCATGAATATACATGGGTGTATCTAGGTGTCAAAAAGAATGTTATAGGAAATGATGCAAGAATCACATGCATCACAATGGGCAGTTTACCTAGGGATTTCCAAGAAGTAATGTGACATGTCCACCAGTATTGGTGGTCAGGGATGAAACATAATATTGTAGCTTTTATAACTAGGTGTTCGACCTATCAGTAGTTGAAGATGGAGCACTCATGGATTTATAGCTTGTTACAACCATTATGAGTCCCTAAATGGAAATGGGATGGGATCATAATGGATTTTTGTAGCAGGTTTATTGAGGTCATCTCGAGGTAGAAATATGGTTTCAGTAGTTATGGATAAACTAATGAATGTACCCCACTTCCTTCTTATCTAAGAGACCTTATAAGTAGATGAACTGGGGAGACTATATGTTTAAAATATTATACACCTATACATTTTCCCTTATATTGTTATTTATGATAGGGTGTATCATTTAACATCAGGGTTCTGATAGGGGTTGCAAAAGGAACGGGGTAGACATGTACTTTTGAGTATAGCTTACCACCCACAGACTAACATCCACTCATATTGGAAAATATATGTATTAGAGGAAATAATTTTAGCAGGTTTCCTTGATTTCATAGGTTCTTGGTAGAATCATAAACCCCTAATTGAGTTTTTCTATAATAATATCTATCAAGTGAACATATATATGGCTCGTTATGAGGGATTATATAGTAGGTTAATTCTGTTACCTCTCTGTTGTATAGAGGTAGGATAGGTGCCACTATGAGGACCTCATCTTATCCAGAAGATATTAGAGTAAGTACGACTTATTAGGAAGTGCATGTTTACTGCTTATTCTAGAAATAAATATTGTGTTGATCATCATCGATAACCTTTAGATTTTGTCATTGTAGTTCATTTTTTATTTTCTGCCTCGCCTAGACAGGGACATTAGCAGATACAGAGTAAAGCTAATATGACTCATTATTTTATTGGAACATTTGATATATTATAGATAAACCTGCTAATATACAATTAGGTCGATCTTCCTCAAAGGTATCAAACCATTGATGATGTCTTCCATGTTTCAAATCTTCATCGATACCATGCTGAATTATCTCATACTTCTAATTTGGAGGATGTTCAAATGGAGGAAAATGATTCTTTTGAGGAGTATGCTATTTGTATCATTATTCAAAGAATAAAGGATCTATGAGGTAGTATTCCCCTCTAGTATGAGTGCTAGGATAACATGTCCATGTACATGAAGAGAATTGGGAAATAGAGGCTAACATACATGCTTAGTGGACAGAGTTATTCTTAGATAAAGAATTACCACCCTGGGAAGGGAAATCGAGGGATGATTTTCTTTTATGGAGAATACTATAAGATCTATGTTTTTATTTGAGGTATGGAACCTTTTTATTTTGGTTTAATTATTTAGTTTTATCCTATTTGAAGTTACTAATGGGAAAACATAAGTTATGTGGGACTTTTAGGCTTCCTCAGAGCTCGAAGCCCTGGATTATGGATAAAATAGTTGGGCCTCATGGTTAATATAAAATGTTCCACCTATTCTACATAGTTTTTTTAAACTATCAGAGATGATCCAATGAATAATAGGGGACTACACAGTCTACTTAAACCATGAATACTAGGGTTCATGGCTATATTAATGTTGTAGGGCTTATTTAAGAGGTAATATTCATTGGCTACACATGGTTAGTTAAACCATCTTCCCATACCATGTGAGGGGCCTCCTATGGATAGTGGTTGTTGCATGGTTTTCACACAGTTGTCCTACAGTGTAGAAAAACGGTGTGACCCATTAAATTTTGGATAAAAATCCCATTTCCCTCAGTTATTTAAAACCATAACAAATATTTTATTTTATCTTCCATGAAAAGTAGCCTCCACCCATTGGGAGATCCTCCTCCATGCCTAATTTATCCTTTGAACCCATTCCATCATCAGGAATCCATTTCTATCACTGTTAATCTTATTAGATTCATGATGGTAATATCTTTATTCCTCTTGTCCTTTCTTATTTTATCTCCCCCCCTTTGGTGAAATTTTGGGGCGAGCTAATATGCTCTATTTTAAGAGAATTTTCCATTCTTTTATTTTATTACAATTCAATCCAAACCAATGGATAATACTAAATGAGGCATATTCTACAGTCATAAGGTAGGTAGTCTATCGCTTTTCCCTCAAATTATCATTGTTTATAAATTGTATTTGTTGTATGCTCTCCAGTTTCACCAAGACTTTATCATTAAATTCATATTCATTAAATTAAATCATATAAATTGAAAACTATGTTCTAGTGAGCTCTTTTTATATCATTGGAAGTTCAAACCATAATGTTGACCACCCATTTTAGGGTGTGTTTATTATTATGCCTTTAGTAACCAATGTTGTGATTACCTAAGACATCATTCAGATGTGACTGACTTGATCATTGATAAGGTAACTAGTTAAAAATAATAAATGAATATTTAAATAATTCAATGTAAAGTATATATATATATATATGGATATCACTTTTATGTGATAAATTGTAATTGAAATGGAAATTGATTTCATGTTTACTTAACCTTCTCACTTATGATGAATGTTTTTGGAATGAACCTAAGTAAATAATAAATGGAATTAGTATTAAATAGAATAGAATAATGATTTATTATATACCAAATTTATAAGGTTCTTATTTCATATGTAACATTTTCATCTTTATAGGAATAGTCAGACTTGATCCTACCTTGGATTCCTGAGGGAATGCCTTGAGCACTCAGAGGACACTATTTTGATTCATTGATTTGGTTTCTAAGGGAGATAAAAAACTTGGAACTTTGTCCTTTTAAATTAGATGATGTGTGACAAGGCTCCATTATATCTCTTTTCTGTATATAGAATATTATAATGCCTTTTATACATTCCTTGGATTCATCGTGATGTATCAGTACATGCAATGTGTTGGATTATTCATCTTCAGATCCAATCATGCTTTGCCCATGATTAACCTTAGACATCATCCATGGACTTGGAATCATATATTTTCAGCTAAATTCCTTTTTTTTACCCCTTGTATTAAACTTTTACCCTATATTTAGCATGCATGGTTGTGTACCATGATCTATATTGACCATCTAAGCTTAATTATTCCTTGGTTTTTCCTTGGGTCCTTTTTATTATTATAATCATTACCACTCCATGGTCACTAATATTATTTACCTTAAACCCGGATTAAATAATTAAATAAACCAATTCTTAAAGAGACCCATCCTATGCTGAAGAAGGTTTGGTTAGCCAGGTGTCCCATGAGGGACCTAATTTAGACATGGGTTTCATTTATTTCTTATTTTACTATAATATACATGCACATTATTATACTTTATATTCAAAAACTAGATTTTCATCGACACTATCAGTGGTGGACTATTGAGTTTATCTCAAAACCTATTTGTGTCATCATTGGTACCCATGTATATTATTTGAAAGTAGTTTTAGATAAAGGGGAGAATCTATTTAGGGCTTTTTGACTTATTGTATTATAATGGGAGATTGGTAGTAGATGACTGAGCCAGTGCTCAGGATTCATAGATATTTTTTAGTATTTTAGACTATTTTGTAAATTATATTGTATCTAGATTATACAATTTATGATTGAATCATTTTTTGAGGCATGGCATCATTTGTGTATATTCCATTTATTCATCTTTTGATTTGATTATTATTGATTGGATTTTTATACTTATCCCATTAAATTATTATTTATTTGTACTTATGCTTATTTATTTATACATTGTTTACCACAATACCTAATTGATTATTAGGGTGTAGTCTCCCCACCATACCACCTCAAACCCATTATACTATTATACAATATTTTTCATATGGGGATGAATTATTGAATCCAAGTGGCTAACCATTTTGGTTACTGCTACTGGGTGATTCAGGTCATGAAGTCAATGTTTTTCTTTTAAATTATGGATATATATATGAACCATGAGGGTCTAATTTGATTTAAAAGTTATTTTAACCATTTGAATGGAATAATATCCCATTCTATGTGTTTTTAAAAAATCCTAATTTAATTTTAATTAACTCTTTTGGTTTTAAAAATTTTCATGAGCACTAGTTGGAGGTTTTAAAAGGTGATCTTATATTAAATGACCCTCAAACAGTGTTTTACGTGTTTTGAAAGTATTTAAAATGTTTTACATGTTTTTTATGGTTTTAAAGTTGTTTTTTAACCATTTTATTATATATTTGAAACCTTTTTACAACCTAACTTGATTTCTAAATAAGAAATTTGATGCGTTTCAAACTTTGATATAATCAAAATGGGTTTTTTGGATTAAAAAGGGTGTGTTACCCTATGTGAATTGAATTTTGAAACATTTTATGGATTTTAAGTATTTAAATGGTGAAATTAATTGATATGTGGAATTAAAAATGGGTTTTCAAGAACTGTTTTATCAAATTGGAATCAAAAGGGGAATGATGATTCTTTAGAAAATGGTGTATTGTCATAGAATTCTAAGAATGTTTTATAAAATGTTTTTTTGATTATTATGAGAAATGAGATTTTATAAATTGTATAGAACCCTCTTTGATCCTCATGTGACTACTATAATTCCTATAGTGTCTTGTTATCCAATTATGGGATTACTTATGTTAAGGAATCATTCAATGATGTCATGCTTGAATGTGTGATTGTGGTTGTTGCTTGTGAGGGTGTAGGAGGTGTGGTGTGAGTTGTATTAAATTGATTTATATTTTATTAATATTATCATTGATTTATCTCATCCTTTAATAAATTTTAATTTGATTACCAGGTTGATAGTAAGTGACCTATTTTATGGGAAAACCTAGTGGAGACACTAGACTAACTAGGGAGTGTTTCTTCAATAATTTTAGATGGATAGTCCAAAAGGAATATCTAGAATTTATTCTATAAATTTATTTTATTCTAATATATGAGGTCATTTGGAGATTTTTACTTTTAAAATCATTATGTGGTACTTATGGGAATGTGATAGGTTCATTATTTCTAACCTAGGTTCCCTGTCGCTAGTTCAGGTCCTTTATTGCTAGAGTCATAAAATGGTTCCCAAGACATTAACATCTTATTTAGGATTTTTTTGGGGATTTATCATTTTCCTTTGGCTGTATCCCATGTAGATTATATTATTTTTTACAACTGTGATCTTGGGTTTATAATTTTTGTATGAATTTAAATGGTGGTTTCTATTGATGTGGTTACTTCTTTCTTTGTGTGTCTTACTTTCTAATTGTTTAAAAAGTGATAGTAATGGGTTTTAAATAAAGAAAGAGTATGTGTGATTAAAAAAAGTTCATTTATACAATTTTAATAATGAGTATTAAAGGTATGCTTTAAAAAATACAAATTACTTTTCAAAATATTTTTTGGATGGTTTTTATGGAAATTATATATGATTTTTTTTGAAACATTGATTTTGTATGGGATTTTAAAACATAATTTTAGGATAATATGCATAATTTTATGAAATATTGGTATTTAATTACATTTGGGAAAACTATGTGGAAGTTTGCAACCTATTTTGAGTTCAAAATTTTTATTTCATAGAGAGGTTTTTATGAAATGAATTTAAAGTGGGAATTTAAAATTGTGGCTTTACCAAGAAGTTTTTGGTAGAGTAAAATGTTTTCAAAGAAATTTATTTATTTAATGAAATCATGTAAGAGGAGTTTTAACACAATTTTAATGTTTTTTTTATTTTTTTAAATACTTGTGAATAATATTAATTTTTCTACTATGTTTCTAACAAGAATTTTTAGAATGTAATTGGAAATCAATTTCTTAGATTCAGTGGGTTGTAGAGACCTAGTGGGTTTTTTAGATCATGCATTTATTTTTATATTTATTTCATCATTTGAGTTCAATTTTCCTCCATTGATCTTATAGGATATATGTTTAGTTATATAATGATATTGGGTCACTCGATAGCTCATTGGACTTGATCTTGGGATTTTCATTCAATTGAGTTGTTTATTTTTTTCGCCCATTACATCTTATTATATAGATTATAAATTTTTTTCTGATGTTCCGTTATCATTGAACTATGTTTATCCTATTTATTTAATGTTTATTTATGTGTATCTTAAGTTCGATTTTTTATTTCTTATAGTGGACCTATTTTGGACCCAGATAAGAAGGATCCTCATGTCATTTTGTTAAATTAGGTGTGTGAAGTGCACACCTTAATAGCACTCTAGTGCATTGGGTAAAGAATAGATCTCTTGAGATAACATGTTTATAATGCCTTGAAACCATTACATGGTAATATTTCACGATACCTTAATGAACAAATATGGAAATATGTTTTACAACACCTTGGTGATGAACCTTTTTTATATGTTTATTAATGTCTCATTTTTTTGATCACCCATTCCTTTGGGTGTATGTTCCCATTAAATAATTCATAGTGAGGTGATATTTCATGGAATAATGAAGGATTATTTCATAAAAATTTAAATAAATTTTATGTTTTCATTGTGATTTATGCACTTAATGTATTGTTTATCATGTTTCCAAGCTAATAAAACTAAATAGATATAAAGTAATTTTTAAATAAAATATTTTTCAAGAAAATATGTTAAAAATAACATATGAAAAATTGGGGTCATCATGGAGAACATCATTCCTACTCATCCCTCCCAATAACATGTGAGGATATAATATAATTATTCACAATTAGGATATATTATTATACTGATCAACAGTGATTGATGTAAGTAGTTACAATAATATATTCCAGATATGAAAAAATTTACAATGATGTTTCAAGGTTTATGAAGAATATGTGGATTATAGCTGGAGTGATTATATAGTTAGATACTTCATCAAAATAATGGTATGATTAGAGTAACCAAACGATTTGACAATGAAGAAAGCATTTAATGAAAAGGTAATTCTTATTTATATGAATTAATTATAAATTATATATTAAAATATCATCTCTTTGGTTCTTTCAAGGTATTTATCATCTGATTATGAGGATATATTCAATGAAATCAATGAAAACCCAATGTTGATCATGGGTCTGACAACTTCCCCTACACCCTAAATCATTCAAGTGGTATCAAATAAAACTCATATAAATTTATAATTATTTATTAATCATTGATCAATTTAGACATTTTAGTATTAGTTTTTAATTTTGATTTTATTTATTCTTAATTCAAAAATCAAGATATCACATTTTTTCACTTTTATATGACTAAGAATAGTGCCAAAACCGATAAAGAAGACTAAGATATCTTATGGAGTGGTTTAAAATATTTTTACTGAATAACATGGTACTACATTGTCTTTATCCAAAATTTACACATTGTTTACACATATTCATCATCCTAGAATGAGTAGCATTAAACATGGAACATTGTGTAGAGAATAATACACTACTTCATTACAAATCGAATGTTCACCATCTAGATAGATTAAGGATTTAGGGATTATAGTTGTGTAGCTGGCATACTTGTTGTTTAATCTCACACAATTTCATCTCTTGGGAAAAGAGAAAGCTTTATGGTCAATGTACGTGACATATATTTATACCACATCATATAATGACTTAAAGATTATCAATAAGGTCCAATTGTGACTATATTTTATGTAGTTAGAATATAGTCCATGTAACACATAAATTTATAGATGGATCATACACCGAGTCCCAAGGCATATATCATAGATGACCACAATAACACATATATGAACTATAGTTAAATGTATGCACCATGTGAACCATTCACATTTACATATATTACACCATAAGCAAGTATATACACTGCATAAACTAACTACAAATAATGGAATTTAATTTTTTTCATTAAAATAATCTACATGAATTGTAATTGGTGTACATGTTTCTTGATAGGGTTTTACATAATATTAAATGATTAATTAATTTCTATATTAATTTTGTAAATATTTGTCATTTATGGTTTCTGTATACTTGGCATACTTTATGGACATTAAAATTGGTGCATGTTGTGTATATTAACATGTTTTATGTGTCATAAATTCCAATTTTATTTCATTGATTAACTCAAAAAACTACACACCATGTAATTGCGTGATACACCATGTAATCTACATGTCTTTTAAGTACATAGTATATAAAAAGGATAACACAAGATATTATGCAGTTTATAGTGGTATATGTTGCGTTTTATCTATGTAAACATTGGGTATATAATTTATTTTAAATATAGTTATTTTAGTTAATTTATTTAAAATTACAGGTGATGGGAATCTCTAAAACTATTTGTAGGTAAAATAAACATAAAATAGTTAAATAAAATATTATATAATTAATTGAAGTTATTTATCATAATAAATAACTTTTTTATGTGAATGAAATCTTTATTAATGTGTTGTCATTTCATTTTTTTATGATAATGAGCTCAAATGACAAATGTATATTTTGGGTTTATGGTTAATTTAATATGTATTAAACGAGTTTATTATGTGATAATTGTTTAATTAATTTAAATATGATCATTTGTGAGTCATATCTCCCTCCTTTATTATGTACATACCTGTGTGTCCATGATTTCTTTTATATAACCTCATACCCCCAAGTCCCCCTTACCTATATTTGAATAATCTATGTAAATGATAATTCTCCTGGTGGGGGAGGTGGCTTAGAACCCAAGTTGAGGTAAAACTAATGAAGGAGATACATTAGGTTTTAGTGGTATGCTAAAACTCAAGTAAAAACCAGCTAAATGAGTCTTCATCCTAGGGTTAAGAGTTATTTTATCCCTAAATCAAGAAATAGGCCGGTATAAAATCTTATGTTCATGAAACATATATTTATTTTATATTTTTCTAGTGCAAGGTTAACTACTTGTGTCTATTGGATGCTTTATTACGATCACATTAAATGATTGAATTAACTAAAATAAAAAATTGAATAAAATAAATGGATTGTATATAAATTATTTTACCAAGACATAGTCAATCACTCATGTAAAATTCATGTATTATATATAATCATGTAAAATTAATGATAGATAAAATAATAAAATTTTAAACATAAGATAAAAAATTACTCAAATGAAATATTGAGTTATAATCACCTTACATTACATGATTTAGCATGAAAACATAGATCCAAATGTTGGTATAATCCTTTTATGATAGTTCCATTTATCAGGTAGTTCTAATAATAGTTTTGGGTTGAATTAACCAAGTTATCATAAATAGGATTATCCCTTGTTAGACATGGTTTAACATGGAATAAAGCCTTAAGGAAATATGAATTAAGGATTTTAGGATTGGGGATTATACTCAATGGATCAATGATTTTAAATATAATTCATTTTGAAAAACCTACTACCTAAATACATCCTAGTAATTGACCAAAACTTTTTTTGGGTAATGGGAAGGAAAATTTCGATCCTTTACACTATAATATCCATATGATTTGATATTTGGAATCCAATAGTGAGGGATATTGGTATTTGATTAAATAGTGGGAGAGTAATAAATAAATTTATTACATCTTAGTTTTGGTAATCAATATGAACTTATAAAATCTACTCTTAATTATTGTATGAAATTGAAAGAGAAACCATGAGTATACTATGATATTTTTTAGAAAAATACCATTTCATATCAAGAAAATTTTTCCAAAAGTGGTATGGTTGTTTATATACCGCATTACTATGGGAAACATTTAATGATGTGTTAGAGTCCTCTATACCTATTCAGTTACCTTACTAAGTGAGCATTGGTGAAAAGGATTCTTATTGGAGACACATAGAGGATGACTATACTATATATTTCATCTTTATATCATCTATGTTTTAAGACATGATAATAAAATATAAGTAAATTTATCATTAATCCCTATAAATTTATCTCCTTGAACTTGAAACAGATAAGGAGTGGCATAAGATGATTGATATTTTCACAACAGTATATCATTGTAAACCAGAATACAAAGGCCAAGCAAGTGATAATTCCATAATTTTTTTTATTATATTGATTAGTGACAAACAATGAGCTTACATATGGATACTAAATCATCTATTCATCTCATATTAACATTATCACCATTAAAGTTCTCTTATTAATTTGAAATTACAACATGAATAGTGTGGATTAACCTCTTAGAAATATTTTTACTGTGCTTCACCAAGATGATAAGGTTTAGTGGGAATATAGTTCCTCTCCCTTATGGTGAAAATTTTGAAAGAAAAAAATTTTAAAATACAATGACCATTTCAAATTTAATATATCCTCTACAATAACATTCAAAGAGAAAACAGATTAAGATGGAGAGAAATGAATAGGAGGTTATTTTATTTTCATGTTTCTAGAAAGATCATTGGAAGAAAAGCATAAATTAATTGAATAAGAGTAAAAAGGTTTCATTTAATTTACCTATGTTCATCATCAAATATTTTTTACTTATTGGTATTTTATTATGAATTATTATTTGAAAATTTCTATTGAAAAAAGGAAACTAATGTATTTTAGAGACATTAATAGATTTAAGCTAAAAACTCCAAGTGATTGAGAATGGGTGATTCCAATATCATCAATTAAAAACCCACAACTTCATATTTTTGGGATGATTGTGTAACACCCCCATATTGAGGTATTCTATTATTCTCCTAGTGTTTTATACCCATTTTCATGGATTTAGGTGGATTATGGGATTTTTAGTGAGTGGCATAAAAGATTTGGTAAGACCAAAATTCCCAAATACTTGGTGTGATCAAGGTTGTGGTGCATGGGGGTCTAATTTTAGAAAATAGTTAAATAAGACTCATCATATAGTGGTCTAGGTCATGGTGTGCCTAAAATGACATGGGTTTCTACACCAGGCCATGTTGACTAGATGTGTTTCATTTTCTACATGTCTCTAATTTAAGACACTAGGGTTTTGGTAGATCTACTAGGCATGGTGATGGTCAATACATTTTTGAAATGGCCAGTTCATGTGATTTTTTTGGGAGGCATTTTGGGTCTATATCTATTCATTTGGGTAAGGCCAATAATGTGTTTTAGAGTGGAAATCACCTCTTATGACCCTTTTTTCCCTCCTTCACTAGGTATTTTTAGATCTAGATTTTTAGGGTGAGCCTTGGATGACTTTCTACTAGTCACTTGTGGATATTTTTGTGAGACATTTTAAAATTTTTTCTCTTCCTCTCTCGCAATATAGTAGTGAAATTGGATTTAGGTTGGTAGATTTACTCTCAGTCTATTATTTCACGAATTGAAAGGCTTAAAATTATACATTATCACACTATAATTTTCAAAAAAAACCCATGTTTTTTATTGTTTTGAATATTTTTAATTATATGGATTTAATAAATTCAAATTTCTCATTGATTAATGATTTTTTATCTAAGTGAATACTATTTATCCTTGTGAATAAAACTTATTTCTAATGTTTTGAGAATGAATTTTTTATTGAAATGCTTCCTGAAAATGAATAAAAGTTTTGTTTTTAAAAAAATTATACAGTAAGGTTTAGAATAAATGGTTTTATGTGTCTATATCACATTTCTGTTTCATTTTTGGAATAAACTTGGTGCTCTGTATTAACTAGAATGAAATATTGGATTATCAGCTCGTGAAAACCTTGTGAAATATGGATATTTACTTGTCAGTACTAGGATTTTAATTTAACATGCATGTGTGTGTGAATAATGGATGGGTATTATAGGTGGAAAGAAAAAATGAATTTATGGTTTTAGTTAATTTATTTTTATTAAACTATTTTTTTATGTTATGTTTTTTTGATATTATCACTCTTTGTTTTATATAAATCATGAGAAAAACTGTTTATAGTCCTAGTTGAATATAAGGGATGTTTGTTGGGGAAAGCCTACTCAGTATGATTACTCACCCCTGCATATGAACTTTAGTTTATATATAGACATTATTCTTCATGACACTGGTAATAAAAAATTATCATTCTTATTTATTATAGAATCATTATTCTATTTCCTTTGGTTGGAGTTTTGGATATTGGAGTTTCCTTCATGGAGTCTTTACAGTGATTCCACATTGGTGTTGTTGCATAAAGATCTCCTTTAGTTTTTCTTGAGTCTCGTGTTATTCTTTGTCACTACTACAACAATATTATTGTTTTACTGGTTTCATTTCATGATTTATTGTAATAATCATGCATAATATAGCTTGTTTTGTTTGGTTTCTTGAGGATATCAGCTAACGCAAGTAGCACCTCTGACTATTCCCAAAACAATGGGTTAGGTTGGGATGTTACAAATGGTATCAACCCTGGATACTCTATCATAAGGGAATGGTAGCATGGAGATAATAATTTCACAACTTAAAGTTTATATCATAAGAATATATGGATAACTTATTTTTGGTAAAACTAAATTTACTAGGGCGGTCTAGGTATAAGCAGTGTTCTAAACACCTATATGTGTGTTTTCATCTCATCATCATAGGCTTAGCCAATGAGTGTCACATATCTTTCATTAGTAGTGAGGCATCCCACTAAAAATGTATTTTTTATAATGTGCTTGATCATTTTTGAAATTAGTTTTGATTATTGTTTTTATGATTATTTGGAATATTATAATCCATTAATTGAATGTAAGAAATGATTAAGCGATGTTTTTCCTTCTAATATAGAAATGGAACCTGTGAGATGGAATAGAAATATGCATGATGATTCCATAGACAATGTAGTGGCACCTAAGCCATATGTGAACCAATATCCTATTCAAAGAAACATTCAATATCTTCAAGTTGTTGATAAGGTAGATTGAACTAATAAACCACATCAAGTGGTTAATTCTATGAAATTTTAAAAACAAAATATAATAATCTTTCCTAGGGTTTAAAACCTAAAAATGAATAAGTATGGCTTAACAGAATGAAATGAATCTATGATTTCTATAGAACACCATCATATCTAAAAGTTCAATTTAGTAGTGTACATACTAGAGGATCGAGACATCTAAGAGTGGGATTTAAATTTCCAATATAAAGTTGACCATGTCCTTATATGGGAGGATTTTGATGAATTTTCTTAAAAATTTCTACCATCACACCTTCAAGATAGATATAGTGAAATATTTCTTTAGTATAATTTAATAAAATCTATCAATGAAAGAGTCTGCATCTCTTTTTAGGTACTTATATCATTTTTCTCTAGAAGTGATTTCTAGTGAGTCTCTAAAGTCATACATCTTTGATTTTGGATTGTGATATGAAATTAATTATATGATATATTTACTATATATTTCTAATTATACAGATGTGGTTAATAGATGCACAATTGTGAAATGGATATTGTTGTAAATCCAAATAGAGGAAGAATATTTGTTTCCCCAAGAACATGTGGAAATATAATGATAGGAACAAGAGGAAGAGTGACATCTACTTCCAAGGTGGTAAAGGATCTCAGAATCAAATATCTAAATTAGTTAACATTATTTTGTTACCAACTATCAGGACTATCCATTTTCAATAGTTTAAGTTTAAGAATATTATGTGATATTGTATGGAACCACCTAAATCAGGTCACAACAATGATAAGATGGGTCATCTTTGGTGTTATTTTCATAATGCTCCAATATTTTTTGCTATCATTAAATCTTAAGTTTCTTGGATATATTTTGATTCAAATGGATGATCACAAAAGAATGGTTTCTTTACTTATAACTGAGCGAGCCAAGGAGATTCTAGGAACTCCCAAACTCTTCAGACATTGAAATACAAGCAAGGATGCAAGGAACAAGGGGGAGAGTAAGAATTTGTATGGTGTAAATCCGATGATCCTGGAAGAATATTCAGGTACTTCAACTATGTGAGGTAACATTATTATAAACATGAATATTGTACAAGTTCTCTTTGATAATGTCATATCCCACTCTTTTATTGATATGTGTGTCATTGATCAAATTGGGTTGCACATCTAGATACTTCCACAAGGGATGATTATACAAAACGTTATTGGGTAGTGAGAGTGTAGGGGATTTAAATGTGAAAAGTGTTCTATAATAATTTATGGAGTCAATTTTTAATGGTACTTTTATATTTTTTACATGCATGTATTTGAAATACTCATGGGAATGGATTAGTTAGTTTCTTTCAAGGCACATATTGATTGTGATGTGTTTTGAGTAAAGTTTACAACTCTTGATGAGTTGGTACGTCTATATAAGGGATATTTGGATGTATATGAAGGAATAGAAGGAATTTTTTCACCCATTGTTGGTAAAATATTATAAATTAGTAGCAATTACATTAGAGACTCATGAAAAATTTTATATTGGATTTTTTTTGACCCTAGTGGATCAATATCTTGACATGTTCTTGATGAAATAACTAGTTTTTCACCTAAAAGGGAAGTTTAATTTTTTAGTGCTCTCCTTTTGAGGAAACGTCATATTTCCCTTCGATCATATAGAATTCCACTGGTGGTATTAATGGAGTTTAAATCCAATTAGAATAGTTGTAAAGTAAAGGGTTTATAAAATAGAGTATATCACCTTGGGATACTCCGATTCTTATTTTATGCAGGTGGTGGTTAATTATAACATTATGTTGATTATCATAAGTTGAACTAGGTTACAATAAAGAATAGATATACACTACCTCAAATTGATGAACTTTTTGATCTATTAAAGGGACACATGTAACATCCTATTACTATTTTAAGGTACTCTTAAACCCATGTTTTTGCACTTACTTTTTTTGGGATTTATTTGGTGTTCAATTTTGTGTAATTCTATAATTTTTGGAATTTTATGGGCAATTGCATGGTTGATGCATGGATGGTGAACTGTTTTCCAAACTATAACCCTACTACAAAAAAATTAGAAAAAATTGGATAGTGGTATTTCCACGGCTTGTGAAAGGTTTTACAAACTATGGGCCCTTTTTTTAGAAACCGTGTGGCCCATATAAAACAGGCACATAGATTGTGAATGGTTTTACAAAACTGTTCACCCCTTCCTAGGATCCTTTTCTGAGGGGTTTTTCCTTAATCTGAATTTTTCTTCAAAATTTATGAACCCTATATTTAGGTCTATGATGGACCTCCTTTGACCCAAACCTGTTTCCCCTTCCTTGGAGCTCCCAGGAAGTTTTTTTGGTCCCTCTGATCCCCTTTAGAAGTGATCTAAAGATTAAGGAATTCACATCAATCTTCTTCTATTTTGTTTCCTTTGTCTTGATCTCAATCTCCCACAATCTCTCTTTCTATCTCTACAGTTCCATAGATCCCCATGTTGGTTTTTGGATCTAATACCCACTTTCCTGGATCCAAACCTCGATTTTATTCATAGATATTTTTTATCATCATTCTCCTTTAGATTTTTCCAGACATGGTGTTGTGTTTCATGATTTGTTGATCCCGTGGTAGGTTGTTCCATTAAAATTCCCAATTTACATTAACCCTAAATTTATTTGTTTAATTTAAATTATTTTAATTAAGTGAAATTTTTTGGTTTTTATTAAATGGTTTTCAATTATTTTGTTGCAAAAAAACCTAATTCCATTGAACTGGGGTTTTGAAAAAAATGGGTTTTTTTAGCTTGAAATTAGAAAATCCCATATCCTATTATATTGGAGTGTGTTTATAGAGAATTGTTAAATTTTAACTATTGAATTTAAATTTTGAATTTGATGGAAAATTTTGTTGATAAAAATTTTGAATTTCATTATGGAAAATGGATTTGATGTAAAAAAATGTGAAAACCCCAATTCCATTAAATTTGGGGTCTGTTATTAAATTGATGGAATTTATTTGAAAATTAAATTGTTAAATTTAATTTGGAAATGTTGACTATGAAATTATATGAAGTGGTTTCAAATCCTTATTTTTGAAAAATGGATTAAAATGGTTGGATAGAAACAATAGGGTTTCTTCTTTGTGAAAAGGCATGTCTTTCTACTAAAACCACATTATGGTTTTTTAAAGGAAAATTGGAATATTTGAAATGGAGAATGGTATTTAATTATATTTTAAGTAGTATTAAAATAAGTTTTCAATATTTGTTTTTTAATAGAGCATATTAAATACTTATGAAGTTAGTGAGTTATTTTGGGTGTGACTTTACAATTTATAATGTTCAAAAAATTCATATCAGCACATCAAATACCTTAATCAATGATGATGAGTCTCCTTTTTCTTAGGACCAAATGAAAATATGTATATATTTTCCATTTCATGGTGTTGGGTCCCAATGGCCTAGAACTATAATACCTAATTAGGCATATAACTATGTTTCTCTCTTTTTGTATTTCAATTGTATATAAGAAACTATTGTAAAATATTTTTCATTACTTCTGAATTTATATCAACTATTTTATAAAAAAAATTATTTAAGCCATTTGTGAAAAGTATAATTTGTGTAAAGCACCCTTTGTTTAAAGGTAATTTCATCATTTGAAATGTATTTCCATAATTTGAAATATAAATCCTGAATTACCAAAGTAATTCTTTTCATTTTAAATATAAATCATGATTCATTTAAATATGATTTTATACTTCCAAACTTTCTTGTTTTATAAATTGAAATCATTTTTTTCGTTAATTTGATATTTTAATATTGTTATCTTTGGGTGAAATCCTTATGGGCTTTGGCTTACATCCTACTTGTTCATTCAAGTGTTTTTAGATTATCTCATTCTATGTTTGAGTAGTGGTAAAGCATATCTTGGAGGTTTTTATAGATATTTATTATGGACTTTGTGAGTGGAATCCTTTTTAGAACATGGTCTTGTTTATGGATATTTTATTTCTTGTATATTTCTCCCATTGGAGTTTCTTTTGATATGCACATTTTCTTGTTTCTTTTAATTATACATTGTTAGTAGAAAATTTGTTCCCACTTTTTTTTTATGATACTAGGTTCTAGTCATCAACCCATGGGGATTTTGAATTCCTTTCAAGTTATGTCATGGCTAGCTCGGTTTTCAGGTTACCAAGGTACTCGAGCTGGTTCATGACAACCCAATGGTTCTCTGAAATTGATCTTTGATCAGGGTATCACTAACTCTGGGTTTGGAAATAAAATATTAGAAAATATATTTTAGTAGTCCTTAAGGTCATTATTAATATGTTTCAAAGTCTGTTAGTCTTACAAATTTACTAATCATTTTCATGGAATTGATGTATCATTTCTTTTAGTGATACCTAGATTCTTTCAATATGTTATTTTTAGATGACATTCTAGTGTACTCTCGAATTCTGAAAGAGCATGAAGAAAAATGAGATATTTTATTGAGAATTTTGTTAGAAAATATATTCTATATAAAATAATATAAATTATATTTCTAGATAAAATAATTCTTTTTCTTCGTCCAGGTCATTTCTACAAATGGTGTATTATTAGACCCTATAAATATTGATGTTTTAGCCTCTTGGAAACCACTGAATAATTTCTTTAAGATAAGAATGATTTTGTGAATAATATTTTTCAATCATTACAATTTTACTACTACTCATGAATAATATATATAATACCAACACTCATAAGAATGAATACTCTATTTTATTAGAGTGAGTATTGTCAATAATCTTTTTTAGAGTCTGTAGTGAGGCTAAATTATAAACCCATTATTGTTTTCCTAGAACCTGAGAAGGGTTATGGGGTTTTTTTGGGACTCATATAGATCTGTACAAGGTTTTATTATCATTCAAGGAGATCATGTAGTAGGTTATGGGTCATGAAAATTATTAATTCATAATATAATTATCTGAATCGTGATTTTTCATTTGTTGTAATAGTTAATTGTTTGAAACATTTCTTCATTATCTCTTTAGTGAAAAATTCACTATGTTAACAGACAAAAAAAATTGAAAAACATATTTTGACAAAATATATTTGAACCTAAGGCACTGAAGATAGAAATAATACCTTCATGTATTTAGCATTTACTTGGTTTATATAGCTGCAAAAAAGAATTCCCTCACATATGATTTCAGTTGAAATATGTATAATCAATTAGAAAAATAATATTGTAGTCAATTCCAATTAATGTCTATGATAGTGGATATGAAAATTGATTTCACTGAGCATAATAAAGTGGTAATTCTCTATACAGTGACTCTTATTCCAAAATTAGTTGAACAAGCCAAAAATTCTCAATGATCAAATACAGTTTTCCTTACTATTACGTCAAAAATTAATGGTGGGGAGACAATTTATGGATGGAAACAATATGTTAACTCTACATTTCTTTTTTGTGATTGAATTATCATTCCACGATATTTTTATGGGAAACTTCTTTTTTCTTATAAGATCTTGAAATGGTTTTTCGACCTAGAATTCATAATATGTATAAGGAATTGTGAACTCAATTTTAGAAGGCTAGAATAAAAAATGAAATTGGTTGAGTATATCTTGAAATTCCTCACTTATCAATAGTTCAAGGATTATAAACAACTACCAATAGGTATATTTTAATCATTACTTTTTAATTTTTGTAAATGGGATCATTTAGCTATGTATTTTGTCACAAGTATGCCAAGAATGGTTTAAAAACAAGATCCAATGTGGGTGATTTTGGATTGACTCAAAAATTCATCTCACTTCAACCTTAATCATGAATCCAATTGAGTAAATTCCTTATAGATATTCAATATTCAAGACATTATAAATTTACATGGAATACCAATTTTGATTGTCTCTAACCAAGTTCTTCATTTAATACCTTGAACATGGTGATATTTACAGCAATATTTCATTACTTGGTTGATCCATATCATGAGTTATCATCCTCTAATGAACAAAAAATTAGAACGGTTGATTCAAACTTTATAATAAATGATCTAAGCATGTGTTCTGAATTTTCAGGCTCTTGATCGGATAATGTACCTTTAGTAGAGTTATCATACATTAATAGTTATTATTCCTTGTTTCATAAGGCTCCTTTTAAATAATTGTATGGTATTCCATGTCGGTCTTCACTTTTTTGGGTAGATAGAGAAGAAACGTTATTTTTGGGGTCTAGTCATGTTTAAGAGGTGATTGTGAAGAATAATATGAATTGGAAAAGGATGGAGATTACTCAAATTCATCAAAAATATTATGGGTATCATCATCATCTATCATTATCATTTTATGTAGATCATCATGTGTTATTTAAAGTCTCTTCAAGGCTAGGTAATTGAAATTTTGGTATGGTAAATTTTCTCCTTTATACATCGTCCCTTTATAAATATTGGAACAAATTGGTGATATGAATTATCAGTTGGATTTAATTCCATTATTAGGCTTCATAACCAATGTATTTCATTTATCTTAATTTAAAATTTACCAACTTGATCCAAAAAATGTGATTTTATGGTATCACATTGATGATTCATTGTAGTCTACATTGCTACAGGTGATAATATGGGTTATAAACATATAAGAGAAATTTTCATTAGGAATGTGTGTCTTTTTTTGTGAATTTATGGAAGCATGTGGAAGTGAGAAAGATATATTGTAGTAATGGCCAAAAATTTTCTAATGAATTGATAATATCGAACTTTAAAGATGGAAATACCGATGTTTGGGGAGAATTTAACACCCATGATTTGAGGTATACCCTAATATTATTAGTGTTTTAAATTATTTTTTTTGGGTTTTAGTTTTTTTAGGGATATTAGGTGAATGTTTTGGAGGATTTAAGAGTTTTTATCTTTTTTCCCACAATTGGTAGCAACCTGCCATATTAGTGTGTGTGTGTGTGTATTGTGATTGGTGTGTCCCTATGAAACACAAGGAGACTAAAATTACCAACTGTTGGGTGTGGAAGAGGTCATAGATCCCTAGGTGTATCATTGTGGACAATGATAGAGAGGCCTCACCACCCCACATTCTAAAATATGGTGTGCCAAAAAATATCTGGGTTTTTGTACCACACCAATATTATTGGTCATGTTGTGTCCTCTACATGTCACCAGTCAAAGGTACCATCATCATGGAGGTAGTAAAGATATTTTTGAATTGTATTTTTATGAATTGATTTTTGGTGGAGTCATTTTGGATCCATTCCAATTTATATAAAGATGGATTTTAATACGGGTTTTGAATAGAGATTTCCTTTTATAACCCTTGGATTTCATCCTTTTCTATGTGCTTTCAGTTTGAATAATTTTGGGTGATATTTTTATCACTTAATGTCAGTCTCTTGTGGATATTTTTTGGTACTATTTGTTAGTGTTTTTGTCTTTTCCTATCTCTCATATTATGGTGTTATTGGTTTAAGGTTTGTGGATTAATTCTCACTCTATATTTTCTATAATTATAAGACATATATTTCTAAACTATCTTTCTATGATTTTAAAAAGAAAAGCACTTTTTTTTATTATTTTGAAAATATTGGTTTCCATAGATTTATGAAATTTATATTACTTGTTTTTTAATGGTTTGTGTTTCAAAGAAATATTTTTAAACCCTATTTTTAATTTTTTGGAAATAAAATTTTTATTTCAAGTATTTGTGAAAAATAAGAATTTTTTTTATAATAATGATGGGACATCATCAAAATTGACTTATGGTGGTGCTTTTTTTTGATTGGTGGCAATTAAACCGCCACCACATGGTTCTGTGATGGTTTCCAAAAACCTCTGCTAAATTTGATTTTGACTGTAAACATGCATTAGTTTCTTATATTTAGTGGAGGTTTTTAGGAACTATCATAGTACATTTATTTATTGGGGGTGTTTTGGGTTTTAGTGGCTGTTTTTCTTCATAAAAAATTACTAAAGGATAGAGGGGTTTTAATACACTCAATACTTTAAGCATTTTTTGTGAAGTGAAATCACTACTAAAAAATAATTTTTCATATATGGTGGTGGTTTAAACAATTGCTATATATTTATTTAAAAAAATGTAGTTTCTATATCCCCAAAATAGTCAAACAAAAATAGATATCCAACTATAACACGTAATGATATCCAACTATAACACAATGATCAGTTTCTAATGTACCACATTAATTACATTAAGTATCTAAATTATTTTAAGAAATATAGTGAAAAAGGCCTTGATAAATCACCCCACAACTAAAAATGAAAATGAAATAGTTAAAAGTCACATTGAATGGTGTTCTACATTCACTACTCTATATACCATCCCAATGAACTCTGCTCGACACCCTATCCATCTTCATCTTCATTTCTTTATACCGAAACCTACATGAAAATTATGTTTAAATTTAAATAATGTTGTATATTTAAATTTAAACTCAAAATTAATAAAATTTTGTGTAGTATATTATTTTGAAGTTTTTTTATTTACCAGATCACTACCATCCATTGATGTAATATCACTGGGGACCCTATAGTATTCTAATGGGACAATTATCATCAGTATGTTTAGATTCCATAAATCTGAATCATTCATATTTCTCTCCGTAGTAGCATTGTTTCCATCTTTCATGAATAAATAATTAGTAGTATAATAAAATATCTATAAATTTATTCTTATTAAAATTTGTACCTATAATTTTCACCCTCAAATATACTGTTGAAGAAATAGGAGTGACCAAAATGATCCTTTTCTACTAAGCCTAGTGATTGGGGCGGCATTATATCTACTGTTTATGGGATGTTGATGAAGGGTATGATAGAAACTGATGAAATGGAAGATGTGAGAGATAGTGTAGGTGGGTAGGTGGAGGTTGTCCCAGAAGATGTAAGAAGGGAGACTGATTAATCATCATCTATCAGTGTTTTTAAGGAAACGTCGACGAAGATTCGACTATGATCAAGTAAAATGATTCCTCCTTGTCATTTCCATAATTTTATAAAATAAAATAACTTCAGAATATATATTTCAAAAAATCATGTAGAGAAAAATTAAAAATGATAATAAATTAATAGTACTAAAAAATAAAATATATATATAGATATAATGATGAATGGATGCATATATAACATTAGTGGTTGATAAATGAATGGATGATGGCACATATAATCATTTTTTCCTTCAATCATGTCATTTCACTGCTCCATAATTACCTAATCTTCTTAATCCACCCCTATAAGATTAATATTTTCAATATCATGATGGATAAATAAATTTGTTTTTTTGTTGATGAGATTCAATTTAAGAGGTCAAATCATCCATGTCATCACCCATATTATACGAGTCTCTTTGTTTTATGTGAAAAAATACACTCCACCCTTAATCAATGAAATATTTTACATAATATACCATTTTCTATTATGATTATATGATATATAGTTCATGTAATTCATGGTCACTGACATCAATCAAGTGGGAGAATTTCACAAAACTAAGTCGCAAGGAATCTCTCTTAACACCCCTCATAATATTGACCAAATTTTATTTGAATAAAACAACTGAAAAATTATCATGGTTGTTTAATTTGATAATATCAGTAAACTTAGCATAGTATTCCACATTGAAAAACATAAAATATACCACTATTATTTGTTTTCAAACCCCTTTCCCAATCAACTATACAAAATTTAAGCTCATTCAAAATGTAAGCACCAAACTTTCCATCCCGTTTTAGAGGAACTTGAGCTAAAAACATCAAATATTCTAACAAATCATCTCGAGTATCATTATTCATGATCTAAAAAAAGTAATATACATTATTAAATTCACAAAATATATCTGTCAACCATATAATTTAATTAATTACAATATTTTTTGGCATACACATCGTGTAAACCATTCTACAAGCTCTTTATTAACAGCCTTTATTATATCATTATCATTTCATGTCCATATTCTTATTCATATCTTTGTTTGTATCTAGATATCATTAATAAATGAATCTAAAATTTCAATATTTAGCAGAAAATATCTATGTGCATATAATAATTCCATTATTATTATTAAAAAAATTTAGATCCTCCTAACAGATCATCCAATTACAAGAAAAAAATTTGATTTATTATGTAGTTTCGATTGATTCAACGTGTCATCAACATGTCCAACTTGATTGAATCTTGTGACAATAACATCCAAGTATCTCAAAAAAAAGGTAATACACTCCTCAGCCAAGTATCCTTCAGAAATAGAGCCCCCAAGTTGAGATTTATTTTTTACATATGATTTCAAATGCCCAATATATCTATGAAATAAAATAAATAAAACATAGTTGTGTATTTAATGATGTACCATGAATTTTGGACTTAAGAAGAAAAACATATAAATAAATAACTTTTCAATTGAATACATCCATTGATAATGTACATGGCCTCATAATTTATCTTCCTCGACAAAATACATAGTTAAACTCATCAAGATAGTAAAAAATATGGAGGAAAGATAGTATCCATTTCACAAAGAGTCAATACATATCTCTCCTGATGATTTTCAATATCAAATGTTTTTTTTGAGTTTTATGACATATTTTTCTAAGGAATGTTCAAAATTAGAGAATAACAATAGTAACCTTTTTATGTAATAATGTACATAATGACACTATTAGAAATTTTTGTAACAAAATATGTAGATCATGACTTTTTAATCCATGTAACCTATGATGATTTAAGTAAAAACAGCATGAGATGTTACTTGAATACCTATTATAAACCTTCACATGTTTTAAAATTTGATGCAATATATCTTTATCCTTATTTTTCAGGGAAAAAATTCTTAGATCACACTTTCTATTCTCATTGGTTCAGATATGACACTTTATTTTCATTTTTTGTAAGTCCATCCATGATTTGAGATGGTCCTTCGATTTTCCATTATCATTATGAAATTTTAAGATCAAATTTTCACAAAAATTATTATCAATATTTATAACATCAAGATTATTCCACACCAAATTAAATTCCCAATACTAAAATTTAAGGAATATACTTTTTTCTTTCATTGCATCATTTTGATTTCACTTAAATTTTCTATTCAAGATTTTTCCCCAATATCATTCAAATGATAGACCTTCCCAAATTATGTTTCAATATTACCATGTTGTGCCAATATTTCAAAACTTGTAAACAACTTTAGAGGTGGTCTAAAATCAATAAGACCATTTAATTTTGACTTATTCAACTAAAATATATGAGATACATTGATAAATATTTGATGAAACAAGTGGAATCATTTTTTACTGTGAGGTAGTTTTTCTGGATCAAAATAAAAGTTACAAATATGACAATCCAACCCCATGTAAGTATTCCAACCATATAAATTCCAATGTCTAGAGAAGTCACTAATGGTCCACATTAGATCAATATTCATTTTAAACATTATTCTATATGATACATCATATGTCTCAATATTGTTTCTCCATAACTGCTATAATTCTTTAATTAGAGGCAGTAAGTATACATCAATATCACTTCTGGGAATTTTTTTCATAGAATAATCATCAAAATGATGAAAGATATTTGTTTCATAAAGATCCCTAGAGGAAATTTTTAAGGGATTAAAACAACTATCCAAGTGCCATAACTGGTTCCCAAAGTACCAAATGGGTTTAATCCATCAACATCCAATCCCAATATCACATTCCTAGGATCATATGATAAATGTTTATTTAATTAATCAAATGTATTCCATGATTTTGAATCTCTTGAATGTCTCATTAACCAATTATTTTTATTATCATTAAAATTCCATTTTCAGTGTTCAGAGGTTATTAATGACATGAATAATATTTTAAAGCAATGATTTAAATGAAAGTAATGAAAAAAATATAGGTTTTTCATTTTCTTCTTCTTCATAGTATTATGTTGATTCAGACTTCCAAAAATAACCTTTTGACTACCATTTAGAAGAAGAACGTTTTTTCAATCATGTCTACTTGAATCCTCTCCCCAATAAAGCATAAAACCATTTAGACATACATGTATTTTTTTATAATTCAGACCAATATTTTTATAAACTTTTTTCATAACATAAAAAAGGCTCAGGGATCTTAGCATCAATAAATTCATCACAAAATAATAACAATATCATGGAAATCACCTTATTTTCATTTCCATATAGGCATTAGATATTTTAAAACTTCAGAAAAATATAATGTTTTGAATATTTCAAACATCCACCATACATATATTGATTTCCATCATTACTCAAACCATGAAATGTATTTTTTTTTGCTCAGTGAGGTCCTCTCTTATATTAGTCTTCATATAATCAAGATGAGGATCCAATGATATGTTACAATATTGATCTGGTTGTCATATAGCCTCAAAAACATCACTTGTAATGTTTTTATTTATATCACCCTCAAGCGGTTGTTCCAACATGTTTTGATGTTGATGTTGTAGTATTGAAATGCTGAATGCATCGTTTATAAGGTTATTTATTTCATTTTCTATTGGTGAAAAATTTGGGAGTTCATTCTATTGATTAACATTAGTGCTCAAACATTCTGTCATGCTTGATTATCTATTCCAAATCCTACACAAATATTGAGAATGTAATTTCTTTAATATCAAGTATTTATAAACATCATCTCTCTTAAACCATCTTCTATATTTACATTCAGGATAAGGAAATATTATTATCCCATTAATAGATGAATTATAAATTGAAACATCTAAAAACTCGTCCAAACCCTTAGAATACTGAGGTTTGTTCCATGGTAATGTGATCTAACATTTATCTATATATATATCACAGTGTGCCTAAACATTATTAAAAAAATTAAAAAACATCAGTATTATTAAATAGGAAAAGATATAAATTTAAGTCAACAAAACACAACCAAGGTAGTTATAAGAAGAGTCATATAAGTACTAAGAAAGTCAAATTTAAAAAAGAATTCAAATAGGGATAGTATTATACAGAATAGAAGAAATAAAAAAATCATACAACTATTAAAAAATCCACACATAATTTTGAAAACCACTTGGTATGTGATAATTAAAGAATAATTATCATCCGTTTAAGTGGGAATTCCATAAAACAAATGTAAATGTTTAACCATGAGATAGATAATATATATATACTATATATTTTTTATATAAATTTTAAAAATAAATTATATCATTTATATTATGTTTATATAATTATAATTTATATTGGAAAATATATTGAATATGATGTTAATTAATAATTAAAGAGATTTGTGAGGGTTTTTACATCATATATGAAAATAACTCTTAACCAAAAAATCAAGAATCAGCCCAACATATGATAAAAAAAGATTATACTCTGTCCAATTAAAGACATGTACCTTTAAGAGTGATTTCAAGTGGTTCTGTATAGATGGACTAATTTTTTTTTCAAAAATAACATTATTCTATCCATCATCAAGAGAAAAATAATGTTTCAAGTTGATATGGGGACATAACAATTTTATTGACACAATATCCTCTGAACATCAATCTCTAAAATAATTAATCCTAATTAATGGAATCTAAGATATGTTTATTGATCCTAAGGCTCAAAAGAAAATAGGATACATTTGAATATCAATTTAAGGATTTATTTTATTAGAATATTAATTTGAAATTCCAATTAGAACTACATATTGGTTACTCTATAATGATATATTAAAAGTAATGAGGTATTAAATTTTTATAGGTGTAGAGTACATGATAAAAATAAAAAATATATAATATAATAAATCCATTGATAATAGTGGATCATATTAGAACTAATAGATTTAGTCTCTTGTAGTAATCTTTGTGTCTAACATATAGAAGAACCGGTACAGTTTGTATAGAACTGAATTAGAATAAGGAGAGGAAGAAAAAATAAGAGGGTGTTGTGGAAAAATGTTTAAACAGAAAGAATAAAATTTATGAACTTGTTAAAGAAATGAAAAGTAATAATTTGCATTATAATTTTTCTACTTTAAATATTATGAAGAGGTTGTGTGCACTACTTGGTGTACAAAAGGGGTAGAAGTTAATTAAATGATATTGTTAATGTAAAAGGAAAATAAGATAAGGTAAATAAACACAAAAATAATATATTAGTAGTATACATTGGTGAAGGACTTTTTGGTTTTTACCAAAATCATTTTCATTGTAAAATTTAGAATACACCTGTGTGTGGGATAACATAAACCAAGTTGTGTGTGATGTTTATATAGATATTATCAAGATACTGTTTTATAAATATAAAAGGATGATACATGGGATGAAATACCAAAACAATTTATTATATTTTCAACTAAAAACAATTCCATACAAAATAACAAGTATATGGATGAGAAAAAATTTTCATTAAAATCCATGAATAAAGACTGTTCCTTAAAGAAATAATAGGAATGTTGCAGAAGATATAGATGAATTTATAATCATGTATTCAAATGATTATGTTTATGTGATGATTGAAAGAATCATATTGATAATCTCAATAGGTTTCTTCATAGAAAATTTTTATTTCATGGTGAGTTATCCTTAATGTATTTCACTTATTATAGTTTTTCAAATTTTATATAAAATTTTATGAATCTATAAGAAGGAAACATTAATGATAAAGATGAGTCCTCTCATGTATTTTTAAGAAATAATTCTTTTAATTTAAGAAGAGGAATGTTTTGATCATGTTATTCAAGAATGAAATCATATTTCAAAAGAAGATAGTAGTTATCTATTTAAAAATCATTAATCAATATGTTATCGTAGTGAGAGTTATGGTTCCTTAAGTGGTTGTGTAGAAAATAAACTCATTTATATAGGGTATGTAAAGGAGTCAATAAGTGAAGATAACTGATGTAAATAATTTTTTTCATCATTTATTTATGTAGAGGTAAATTAATCTAAAATTTAGTTCACTTTTAAGAAGGAATTACAAAAAAAATTATCTATCATTTTTGAGTTAGTGAATAAAAATTAGATACTTAGGAATTCATCCAAAAAGGCGAAATCTTAAATTTCTAAATTCATATTAAAAGAAGTTTAGTTACTCCTTGGTGTTGAATAAGAAAAATACTTACTCACAAAGAAGAAAAAGAAGATTAAATTGTGGAATGAGAGGTTACTTACATAATTTAAATAAATTAAATCTATCAAGATTAATCTACATTGAAACTAAAAAATTTAGTATGGTAAAAACACTTTTTAAAAAAATTCCCATTGTCAAGTAATTTTAATAAAATAAAAACCATATGATTTTTAAAATACCATTGTATATCCATAAATTTCATTCTAATTTAACCATTATTCATAGAAAAATGATTTACATTGAATTTTGGTTAATCTAACATAGGATTTTCTATGGAGACTATAAATTATATTAACTACCTTCTTTAAAAATAAACACATGTGGTTAAAACTACTCAATTAACAAACTATTCAAAAAAATATTCAGAATATTATTTTAAATGCTATTAAATATTTAAATAAAGAATTTAAGCATCAAGTAGTAGTCTCCACAAATAAAAAGAAATAAAAACATTCGATAAAAAGCAAAAATATATGGTATAACTAATACAATACAATGATAAAAACCCATGAAATCCCTTATAATCATTAGATGTAAACACATTATACTTTGAAAACCAGGTTATTTATACAAGTAGGTGACTATAAAATTGATTCAATAATCAACCTCATCTACCTAGAAAACCAAAATCCACATCATTAGAGATTCCTAGGAGTTAGTAGGAGTAAGAAAAATTGAGAGAGATTTAAAGGGAAGAAGGGATCATAAAAAATATGAATAAAGTAGGGATTACCACTGGGGAGAAAGATCAGGGGTCTCAGGGTTAACTATTACTCCGGTATGGGCTCGGATGAAGGTAATAGTTTGGGGGAGGGAGAGGGAGAGGGTGAGTAAAAAGGATCCTGTGAGGGGAAAAGAGGGGGGAAATTAGTAGAGTATTGTGACCATAGAGCCAGTGAGGGATAGAGGGACTTGGCCTCGAATGGCTCGAGAGATACCTAAGCACTAGTGGGGGGAAATACAAAAGCACTGGTGCTTAGCATCAGGGGTGATGCTAGGGCTCTACCTCGGGGGGGGGGGGGGGGGGGTCGGTGGATCATGGGGGATTCGGGGGGAGCTCAGGGGAGTTAGGTCAGTGGATAAGTGTCCTTCTAATAAAAATGTAATATTTTGGAGTGGTTTTTAAAAAATGGCCTCTAATTCATTTCAATTTTTTAGTAGTGGTTTAGTAAATCACTTATAAACAACGCTTTTAGTGTTTTGTGGAATACGGCCTTGGAAAAAATGGTGGCTTGTGTTCATATTGTATTTATGATGACTTATTGGAATAGAATTTTTTTTAGTGCCAACTAGAAAGGAGGATGGTATTATCACCTTATGAAAACCTCGAGAAGGATGGATCAACTCTCAAGAGTATTAGGATTTTCAATTTTCAGGTTTGTGTGTGTCTGTTAAACATGGGTAGGAATACTAATTAGAAATAAAGAATGAACAAACTGATTTAATTAATTTGGTTATCTTAAAATTTTTTCTTTTGGAAAACATTTTTTATATTTTTATCCTTTTTTTTATATATACTGTGAGCTAACTTATTTTTAGTTCTACTAGTGTGTGTGGGAAATATTTTGGGTAAATCCTACAATATATGAATACTCACCACCATGTATATTCACTTTGGTGTGTATGAGGATGTTATTATAAATGACATAGGTAAAGGAAAATTACTATTCTTCTCAACTAGATCATCTGGATTTGACTTCCTTGGGATAATGTTTTAAAGCTTGTAGTTTCTTTCATTGATTTTTTGGAGTGAATTCACATCAGTGTTTTGGAATCAAGATGCCCTTTGGTTTTTCATGAGTCTTGTGTTATAATTATTCATTTCTAATCTAATATTATTTTTTATGGGTTTTCTTTTGATTTGTATTATTATACTCATGAATCATATAGTTGGTCTGGTTGTTTATATTTTATCTTGAAAGGTTATTTTTTTCTTCATGTTAAATCATCCGTAAAAAATATTATTAATCACTTGGAATTTATTTTCATCTTTTAATGTTTTAGTGAGGTCACCTATGGTCAGTAGAACCTCTGACTTATCCTGATCCAATGGGTTGGATGTGGATGTTACAAATGTTTTTTTGTGAAAGTATTATTTTGTGTTGGGTATTACGTGAACATTTACCTAAGTTCCCAAATAGACACAATGAGACATTGTTTTTTTAATTGAAATGAATTTTGTTATGTTTTTTATACTTAAGTAATGGTTTAATAATCATTGAATCATTGAAAATAAATTAATAATAAAAAATATAAGACTTATACCATGTTTTCATAAGATAATTATTTTTCAAATAAAACAATTTTTAATCATCAATCCATGGTTTGAAATTCTTATTAATATTAATACAAATGAACCTTTAGAAATAAAGAAAAGGCATAAAACTTATTGAGTTAGTTCAACCTTACCAATGGACTATTCTAAGATGAATCTAGAGGAAAATTTATATACTCCATCATATTCTTCTAATAAATTTTAGGGATGCTCAGTGGAAAAATGAATTCACTTGGTAAAAAGACTTAGGATCTTTTTAGTGATATTGTAATAGTATATCCTAACCAATTATTCATCAATCATTTGAATATATATTGAAGGTTTTACAAAACTTGCATTATCTTATACTCATTATTACAATTATGGTAATAAAATAAATGTTAATAAAGAGTTTTATATGTATTGGATGTTTTACATAATTCCCTTTCAAGACATATTTCTCAAAAAACAATGCAATAGATAACCATATACAAACAAAATTAATAGATGGATATCATATTAGTTGTGATATGATGAGATAGCATTATGGAATAGCCTCTAGTGTTTTATAAAAATCATCTGTTAAAGATATTTTTACTTCAAATGAAATAAAAAGTGTATCTCTGTTGATCATTCTATATCCAAAAAACATAATAACATCCTCAAGATAGAAAAATACTAGAAAGACCAACAATATTTCTATGAAGGAATACCATCCCTTTTTAGATAGTGGGGAAAAGTTGTGCTTTACTAAAACAAAAGCTCTAAATATGTATATGTTTGAATAGGAATATTAAACTCTATAAGTCTCAGAGGGAGGAATTTTTATAATGTCACAAATTATGTAGCACTACAGGAAAATGGTCATTTGTGACGGGTTATTTGCAACGTGTCAGGGGCCCGTCACAAATAATAAGTTTTTGTGATGGGTAAGTAAGGACCCTTCGCAAAAAGTTTTGGTGGGAATGTGCGCCAAATCACGAAGGGGGCATTTGTGATGGGTTCCCTATTCTCGTCACAAATGTCTAATGGTGGTTTTTACTATATGTGATCAGAAAAGTATTCTATCGCAAATAGGGTGTCGGCAGAGAGCCATTTGCGACGGGACTGGTTGCAAACAATTTTTTTGACCAACATAATTAATGCAAGCAGTGGGCATTTGTGACGGGACCCATATCAAATAGTCTAACCTATATATACCTCCATCCATTTTCTCTCTCCCACTTCTTTCTTGACTTCTCTCTCTATCTCTTCTGAAAAATTTTCTTCTAAAATTTTTCATATTTTAAAATTTTAAATCGAAGCATAATTCGCAGATTTTATACTGTGAAAGGTTCAGTTTTGAGGTATTTATCTATTTTCTATTTTTTAGTTAATTTATTTAATTTTAAATTATTTATTATTTTTGTTAGTTAGATGTGATTAAATTCATTTAGAATTTGATATTTATTTTTCAGTATTTCTTTTTATGAATAATTATGTATAAGTTTTAATAATAATTAATTAGTAAAAATTGGTAAAAATTTGTCATATTTACAAATAATTAGTGATAATTAGAAATATTAAACAATAATTAGTAATAATTTTCAATAATTAATATTAATTGGTAATAATTATGATTAATTAGAAATAATTAGGATTAATTAGTAACAATTATTAATAAATTGTAATAATTAGTAATAATTAGTAATAAATTATAACAATTATAAATAAATTTTAATAAATAGTAATAAATTTTAATAAATTGTAATAAATTTAAATAATTAGTAATAAATCGTAATAATTAGTAATAAACCAAAATAATAAGTATTAAATTGTAATAATTGGTAATAAATTTTAATAATTAGTTATAAACTATAATAATTTGTAATAAATTGTAATAAATGGTAATAAATGGTAACAATTCATAATAAATGGTAATAATTTTTAATAAATGGTAAAATTTTGTAATAAACTATAATAATTAGTAATAATTAGTAGTAAATGTTGATAACTAGTAATAAATGGTAACAAATGGTAATAAATGATAATAAATTGTAACAATTAGTAATGAATTGTAATAATTATTAATAATTTGTAATAATTATTAATAATTTGAAATAATTAGTATTAATTTGTAATAATTAGAAATAATTTGTAATAATTTGTAATAATTTGTAATAATTAGTAATAATTATAAATAATTAGTAATAAATGGTAATAATTAATAATAAATGCTAATAATTAGTAATAAATGGTCATAATTTTTAATAATTAGAAATAATTTGTAATAATTAGTAATAATTATTAATAATTAGTCATAATTTTTAGTAAATAGTAATAAATGGTAATAATTTGAAATAATTTGTAATAATATGAAATAATTTCTAATAATTAGTGATATCTATTAATAATTTGTAATAAATCATAATAATTATTAATAATTGGTAAGAATTAGTAATAAATGGTAAAAAATAGTAATAATATGTAATAATTTGTAATAATTAGTAATAAATTGTAATAATTAGTAATAATTAGTAATAAATGGTAACAATTAGAAATAACTTTTAATAATTAGTAATAAATTTTAATAAGTTTAAATAATTCATAACAATTTGTAATAATTTGTAATAAATAGTAATAATTTATAATAATTAGTAATAAATTGTAATAATTAGAAATAAACTGTAATAATTAGTAATATACAGTAATAACCAGTAATAATTTGTAATAATTTGTAATAATTAGTTATAATTCGTAATAATTAGTTATAAATGGAAATAATTTGAAATAAATGGTCATAATTAGTAATAAATGGTAATAATTAGTAATAAATTGTAATAATTATTAATAAATTGTAATAATTAGTAATAAATTGTAATAATTAGTTAAAAATGGTAATAATTAGTAATAAATGGTAATAATTAGTAATAATCAGTAATAATTTCTAATAATTAGTAATAATTATCAACAATTATGATTAATTAGAAATAATTAGGATTAATTGGAAATAAAATCAGATTAATTAGTAATAATTATCAATAGTTAGTAATAAATTGTAATAACTAGTAATAATGAGTAAAAAATTACAACAATTAATTATAATTAGGATTAATTATTAATAATTAAGATCAATTAGTAATAATTTGGATTAATCGGTAATAATTAGTAACAATTAATAACAATCAATAACAATTAGTAAGAATTAGGATAAATTAGTAATAATTACTAACAATTAGGAACAATTAGGATTAATTAGTAAAAATTATGATTAATTAGAAATAAATTAGAATAAATTCATGTATATTAATAAACTGGAAGAATTGCCAAGGGATTGGCGGCATTACTTTTGATCGACACCCCATATCCTTTCAACTTTCTCCCACTAAAATTTGTTTAAAAAATCTACTCAGACATACATCAGAGTATATTTTTCATACTGATTTAAGTTGGAGAAAGTTGTATGGAGGTGAACCATTGGAAGAAAGAAGCTATTTTTTCTAATGACGCATCCCCTTGGAACTTCTCTGACTAAAATCACTATAAAAGTATGCTTAGATGTACGAATATCAATTTTCATATGCATGATCATATAGAGAAGTGCGTTGAGGCCTCCTTGCTCTCCATCCTCATGCATATGAAAATGGATATCTATACATTGGAGAAGATTTTTCATAGTGATTTGAGTGACAAAAAGTTGTAAGGGGATGATTCATCGAGCAAAAGGGATGTCTCTAATCCTTTGGCAATTGTGATGCAAGTAATTACTAATAATTAATATGAAATACCTGTAATTAATAATAATTATTAGAAATTAGTATAAATTTTCCTAAATGAGTTAATATTAGTATAAAAACAAAAAAATATTATAAATAACTATAAAATAACAGAAATTATTATAAATTGATATAAAAGAGAATTTAATTGTCTTTTTTTAGATAGTGTTTATTTTTTATCTAATTATTCAAAATAACAAATTATTTTATATTTTTTAGTAAAAAATGAAACAAGGAATTCAACAATAGTCATTATTAGATTATAAATCATGGATAAATCAGTGTAGGAATCCAAACGTTTTTTGTTTATGTTTGGTATATATTGAGGGTGTTCAAGCTTTCTTATCATTTTCATCATCACATCCAAAAAAAATTCAGTGGGGACAATTAAGTGTCCTTGTATAAAATGTTCTCTGAGGATGTATGAAACATTTGAAAATGTTGATGGTCATTTATTTCATTTTGGTTTTCAACTAGATTATTTTTTTTGGTATCAACATGGTGAATGTAGTTCCAGAGAAGATACTAATAATTTTATTCTAGACCGAGCATGGATTCAAAATTTAGTACATGATGTGGTAGGTTTGTCTTTTGAAAAAATTGAAACTCGTGATGATATTGATTTAACTCATGATTTGGAACCATCTCATTTATATGATTTGTTGAGGTCTGTTGAAGATGTCTTATATCCTGGTTTCAATATTAGCAAGTTTGGAGCAATTTCTAAATTTATGGCTATTAAATCAGATAATGGAATGTCAAATATTTTTTTATCAGATATTATCTATATTAAAAACACTGAAACTTGAAGAAAATTTGTTGCCTACAAATTTCTATGAGACTAACAGGCTGGTTTATAATCTGGTTCTTGGTTATCAGAAGATTCATGCCTGTTCAAATGACTACATCTTATATTATGGTGAAAATGATCCATTGGATAGTTTTCCTACATATTGACAATAGAATTATAAATAATCTCAACCAGTTAAGTCTATATTTTTTCATGTGGAACAATTTATATATTTCCCACTCACACCCATATTTCATCGTTTATTTATGTCTCAAAACACAAAATCATTGATTTCATGGAACACAACCAACATTTGAACCAGTAAAAGCTTAAATAATCCCTCTGATGGTGATTCATGGAATCATTTTCACCAAGTGAATCCGTATTTTTCTTTATAACCTTGAAACATATGATTGGGTCTTTCTACTGATGTTTTCTGTCCATTTAGTTCTTATGGTAGTCAGTATTCATGTTGGCCTGTCTTTATAACTCCATATAATTCACCTCCATGGATGTTGATGAAGGAGACATATATCTTTTTGACCTTATTAATTATAGTTTACCCAAAAATAATATTTATGTATATTTGAAACCATTGATTTATGAGTTGAATTCACTGTGGAGTAATGGTGTCAGTACATTTGATGTTGGTAAGAAATAGAACTTCCTACCGAAAGCTTCATTGATGTGGAAAATTATTCAATTCCCAACATATGGAATGTTATCTAGATAGAGTACACATGGTCCAAAATAATGTACATACTATATGAGAGACAACAAAGCTTTTATGCTTGTCAATGGAAAAACATTTATTTTCTATTATCGTCACAAATTTATTCCAAGCGATCAACCTTCTCGAAGAAAAAAATATCATTTCATAAAAGGATTTGTTGAAAAATATGGGCCTCAAATAATGATATCAGTTATAAATTTAAAATAAATTATCGCTTTATTACCTCCCATCACATTTGGACCAACAATAAACCAATTGAAAATTAATGGGTTTGGAAAAGAACTCAATTGGGTTAAACAGAGCATTTTTGGGATTTTTGATATTGGTCTAATTTGTTGGTCAGTCACATGTTGGATGCAATGCATATTGAGAATAAATATTTTAATAATTTATTTCATATAATTTAGGATACACCATGTATGGCCAGAGATATTGTAAAGGCGCGATTAGATCTTGCCCAAATTTTCAAGTGACCAGAACATGAATTGTTCGAAAATGTCAGATCACATAAGTTAATGAACTATAAAGTATCTTATACACTGTAAAAAGAGAGTTACTTATCATTCTGTCATTGTATTTCATATTTGATACTTCTATATGGTTATGCTTCCAATTTGGGAATATGTGTTAGAAATGGCCATATTACCAGATTGAAAAGTCATGACTATCATCTTTTAATGGAAAGACTTAGGCCAATTAGAGTAATAGGTTTGTTAAATCCTATGATTTGAGATGTTCTAATATACATGTCATATTTTTTGAGACTTTTGTTTTGTCGACAACAGACTACGATTCCATAATAAAACTACAAGAAGATGTCGATTTAATTTTTTATTAACTGGAAAAAATCTTCCCGCTAGGTTTTTCTGACTCAATAGAACATTTGATATTACATTATCCATAAGAAACAAAATGCAGAGGACCAATATAGTTATTATGGATATACCCATTTGATATATTCATGCAAAACTTGAAAAAATAGTACGTAGAAATGCATTCGTTGAAGGATCAATTATAGAAGGTATTTACAAGAGGAAAATTCTTTTTTCTATTCTCATTACTTTCAATCTGAATATCCCTAAAAACAAAATTGCATGAGCTATAATGAGTGAAATTTTTATGATGACTTGAGAAATCAATTATCAGTTTTCAATCAACCCTAACATAGATTTGGTAGAGTTCGTGAATGATGGTTTCCATATGATTAACATCATAGAGCTCATACATATATTATGCTCAACTGTGAAAAATTATACCATTTTTATTGTGAGTTCTCCTATAAATTATTCTATAATATTTATAATAATACAGTAATATTATTTTATTTATATGTTATATTATAATCATATCAATAAATGGTTTTCACAAATTACAACAACTACTCTTGAAGAACGTCATCAAAAAAAATTCCCTACTTTTTTCATAAATATATAACATTAATTATTTCTCATTTCACATTAAAAATCAATTTAGTACTTGTTATAGTGATAATTGTTTTACAACATTTCAGGTATCTTAACATGTAGATAAAATTTATAATCGATTGTCTGTGTTGAGTAACCCACTATCGAAAATGGTTAAATATTACAATGTATATGTGGTGAATGATTTTTTATTTCTTACATGTATATATGAGGAAAAAAACAATGAATAGTGTTGTTGTATTAAGAGGATATCGTTATAAAGAAACTAATGTTGGATTTTATAGCATGCTTGAAGAAATCATTGAACTGTGATGTTTGGGACAACATTACATAACGATGTTTAAATTTTAGTTGATGGATACTAATAGAGGTTTTCATGTTCATCTGATCCATGAAATCATTGATATTAAATATATAATTCTTCTTGCAGTAAATGAACCCTTTTTATTAGATCATCAGGCACATATAATTTATTATTCAAATTACTTTTCTACTTCAATGGAGTTGGGTGATTGGTGGATCATAATACAAATTAAATCTTGAGAGATTAAGTTTACTGAAATCAATATGGTTCCATTGAAGTGTAAGGAATTTTCTTTTTTCAAGAAACTACTCTGAGTCCATATTTTACATGAAACAACTTGAATATCATTGATGACACCCCACAGTTAATGGTCGATGGTGGAGATGATGTTAATGATGTTACAACTGAATTTGAAATGGAAAGAGATGATGAAACTGAAACTAATATGAAAATTGACGATGCTGAGGAGGAAGATGAAGACATTGACATAGAGATCTATGAATATGAGGATACAGATGGATATTGAAATAGTTAAATACTGGTTATAATCATAATATATATATATATATATAATAGTTGTTTTCAACAATTTTCTAATAATAATAATTTCATTTTTCAGATGGAAGATGATTTGTATCATTTATTACAGAAGACTGATAAACCTTTAGATGAGAAAGAGGACGGATCAACCAAAACTTATTCTGTTGGAAATTTAGGTGCACTTGGAGGGGGCATGGTCTTTCTCGACTGATGACTCTTGACCCTATCCCCGAGTGATATCCACATCTTGGGTTCGTTCCATGTACGCAGAGGTATGATTACCTGTGTATTTAGATAGATTCCATTAATTAATTTATATTATAATTATTAGATTAATTTTTCTTTTTATCGCAGCTTCACGCATATAGATATTGGATAGGGTAGTGATATATTGCGCAATTATTTTTCTAAAGCATTGGTGTCAAGGGATCATATTACCATTGATGTTTAGCAGTGCATGTTCGAGCATTGGCTGGTACATAAATAAATAATATTTATTTTGAAATTTTATTAATTAATTAATTAATATAATAAATTATTTTTAGGTTTATGGTATTTGGTTAATTATAGGATGTATGGGGCTATTTGTAAGGCACATTAGGGAGCTATGTGTCCATGTTGCACTCAGTTTTTGCATAATTTGAAAAGGAAAGCAATGGAGAAAGCAGAAGTGAAGAAGTTGGATAAGACATGCTGCATGCACCAACCTAATTATATTTCATCACAGGTTTGGGATGAATTATGTACACACTGGTTGAGTAGGCGGTTTCATAGTAGATCATCAGTAGGTCAGAAAAATAGAGGGAGATAGGAGGTGACACATGGAGCCGGTAGTCTTACATTTTGTACGCATATGGAGAATATGGTAAGTAAATTTTTGATAAATATAGTATATAACTTTAAATGTAAATAGTTTGTTTTATATTCAAATAGGTGGCCACACAACCCAATATTACAAAGTACAATATTTATAGGATTATGAACATTGATCCATCCATTGGAGAGATTAGAGGTTCTCGCCAGCATCAGATTGTGGTAGTTATAAGTTCTTTTTGAGTTTTAAATTTAACTAAAAATAATATTTTAACTATTTTAATTTTAAATTTCAATTGGAAAAGTCATATTAGGCCATGAAATCTCATAAACATGTTGAGAGTCAGGTCGAAACTGATGGTCAAACCATTTACCTCCGATTTGATGAGGCAGTATGGATGCAGACGACCTAGTATGCCTTCAATAAAGAATGATTTGTTGGTATCAACTCTCAATTGACCCATGGAGGTTATTATGGAACCTCTACAATGTCAGATTCCATATCTAGAGGATCTCACAGAGAGTCATCATCATCTTATTCAATGTATGAGGAGCAGATGCAAGTTTAGAGTGATCTCATAGAGACTATGCATAGGGAGTAGAATGGGATGCAGTATTGGAACTAACAATAGTTGAAGGAAGAGTTCATATGGCATTAGTAGTAAGAGGAGGAGATGCAGGATGAGACATGACGATGGCAGCAGCAACATGAGCAGGAGAAGATAGAGTACATGTGATGTTTGACTCATAGTTTAGGGATGGAGTTCCCTCCACCATCTCCTCCAGCTCCTCCAGACGACCCTCCCCCTTAGTGATGTATTTTTATTTTATAATGAAACATTTGAATGTATTTTTTTGTAATATTAATTATTTAAAGTTTTAAATAGTATCTTTTCTATATTTTCCTGAATATTACAGTTTTTTATTATATTTATTATTTTATTAATTAATATATTTTTATATTTTTCTCGAATACTCAGATTTTTATTATCATACTAATATCAATATTATTATTTCATTAATATTAATAATATTAAAATTATATTATTTAATTATTTTATATTTAATTTTATTTTATGGATATTATTATTATTATTTTATTTATATTATTATTATTATTTTATTATTATTTTATAAATAGTTTTATTATATTAATATTAATATTATGATTTAATTATAAACATATTATATTATTATTAATATTATATTATTTAATTGTTTTTTTTAATTTTTTTTAACTATTTGAGACAGGCCTTTGACAAAAAGTTAAAAATAGGAAAATATTTTCGACGGGAGGCTACCCGTCACAATAGAGTTTCTTAAAAATATCGCTGATTTTTTTGTAATAGACCATCACAAAAATTAATATTTGTGATGTCGTTTTCCACAACGGGTCATTTGTGTCTGCACCCCATCACAAAATACCATTTGCGATGGGATCTCGTTGCAAATGACTCGTCGTAAAAGTCAATTTTTCTAGTAGTGTAGGAAAGTTAAAACCAATTAGGTGGTTTATATTCACTAAAATTAGTGAAATATTATAAAATAAGAATGATGAATCATATATTTATTAGTATATTGAATCTATAAATGATTTACCAGTTCATATGAACACAAATTTGGATTCCATGTACCAAAAATCAATTTTATATTTTGGTAGTTTTTCCCATTTATGTATAACTATTGGTTGGTATTCGATAGAAACTAAGAATGGGAGGTATAAGAGTGGTACCAATATGAATTTATTGGTTATAACAAGTCATCATGACAAATCCCTTTTTAGTTTCACTTTTCATAACAACATTCTAAGATCATTACATTTTTCATTGGGTGTCAATGCTACCTTCCTTGGAGGGAACCTTATGGAAGATGTATATATAGAATGACCAAAAAGGCTTGTTGGAATCAAATAAATTCAATAAAGGGTTGAAGTTATAGATATCTATATATAGATTAAATTAAGAATCATTATCATAGAATATCCATTAGGAAAGAGTGGTTTCTATGTGTCTAATATAGGTTAGTGTAAGATTTATAATCTTTATAGATATATATGTTTGATAATATATAGAAAATATATGATTACTCTTATAGTTATTTAAGACTAAAGATAATTTATCCATGAATTGCTTAATGTAAAAAAACTGTTCTAAGGGAACATGACTGAAAAAGTTAGATCTATAAGGTTTCTTAGTCAAAGTCATTATATATAAATTGACATGGAATTGAAAAATAAAATATGAATTAATTGAATTTAATTGTTACCATTATTACATGGCATGAAATTTATTTAGTATGATTTGTGAAAATACAGGAGAATATTCTTGCGATAAATTGAATAAATACTCCTAAGAGTAATTTGGAATAATAACTCACTTGAAATGATATGTAATGAGGTTTTATGCTGTTTATGTGTAATGAATAAGGGTGAATCTCAAATAAAACTGGGGTAGATATAAAGGCTGGAGGTCAAAATTATATAAAGGTACTTGATGAATTAGAACTATATGGATTCTTGGTATATATAGAAATGAGAATAGTGGTTATCAAAACTACCATTATTTCATTTCATGATGATCTAGTATAGTAGTACTAGTAATTAAATATACAATATAAAGCATATGAATCTATTGGTTACCATATCTAAATGGAATGAGAATGTTACAACTTATAAAAAATATCAATAAGTGGGGTTAGTAATAATTTGTTCCAGATATTGGAGTTTTACCAAGATAATAAAGTGAAATCATGTTATAAATAACTTTAGTCTATGGTGTTATCCAATATTTCAGTAATGGAAAAGGAAAATGGTATATACTAAATTATATCATCTCTTAAAGAATATTTTTAGTGAGATGAGGTTGAAAACAGAAGAACAATAATGAGAACATGGTGGGATCAGTAGTTGTAATTTTACCTTATCATAAGCATGTAAGTCATGTAAAGATAATCAGTTTGATAGTTAGTGGTTGGTTCTAGTGAATGTGGGAGTCTGTTGGGGTTGGTTTCCTAGAACCAATTACATTTTACTATCAATTATCATTATATTCAAGTTATTGAATACAAAGGAACATATTATCATATGATGATTGTTCTTCTATATAACATTTAATGTGATAATTTCCTTAAATTATTTTTCGCATTGAAAGGTGAAAGCAGTTCAATTATAGGATAAGAACCATGAAATTATATAACTATATTCTTAAATATATGTCATATGTATGAATGAAATCATCTAACTAGAAATAGATGATATGTGATATTAAGGTATATAGGCTCATAAGACATTAAAAATTCTTCTCATGAATTTCACCCTTGGTAATAGTCATGAGAGAAGGGTATGGACACATAACCTCCTATTGGTTGGATTCGGACACTCAAGAGGGGGTGAATTGAGTACGTATAAAAAATTTTGTCTAAAAAATTATTTAAAAGTTCCCCAATATGAAATATTAAATATCCAAGTTAACCATATTAGAAGATTTATAAATATTTTGATCTTTTATAAGATTTCTCAAACAGTGATTAGTTATCAGTTAAAATAATGTATATTATTATATCATCTTTTTAAATAAATATACAAAATTAAATTCTAATATAAACACTATATAATATTAAATATCAAAATAAAGTGAATTTTTATAATTGAATAACTGTAGTAGAGAAAACTAAACATGAAATGAAACAACATAAATAAAATAAGAGGTTCAGTATCAAGTAGATACTTAATCCTCTCCACTTGGTGATCACCTATAACCAAGAAGTTTATATAAATAAACATTTATCCACACCCTATATCAGGTTAAACAATAGTATTCACATTTTATAGGTCAACAAGACCTCTTATACAGTTTTTATTAGAGTGCTAAAACAACTAGGCTACACAGGGACCTCTTATACTATTATCCATGGGATTGTAAGGTTCAAAATAATAGTTTGTAAATATATCATTGTGTCTTCCAATTTTTCACAGGATTCAGTTTGTGTTTATAGAACAAAGAGGAACACACTGCTCTGAATTTCGAAGAAATACACATAAGAAGAAAAATATAAAAAATAGATCTTAAAAGGCTCTGTGTGATTAGAAATGAAACTTTTGACTCCTTTGAAGTTATTTTGAAATATAACTTGGGTCAACTTATAGAAATAGATAGAAAAGTAGAGTTTCATGACAGCTTATATCTTCTATTTTTAGTGACTTATAAGTGTGCATGATGAGTTCTTATCCTTTCTTATCTTGTTGCAACAAAGGGTTCTTCAATTTTATTTCTTAATAGTTTCTTATATTATGCATAACAATAAGTTATTGATTTCTTTTTAAGTGCATGAGAAACTATCTATCTTTATCTAGTCGCGCTTATGCCTTCATGATCAGGTATTCACTTTATATACTATAGCTGACAATAATCATGATCTCAATCGTTTTTATAAAGCTCATACCTCATACTGCACTCTGACATTGATTAAAAGTTATTTACTAAAGATATAGAAAGTCATTAATATAATTAGTAGTACTAATTTTTTCAAATATTATCGTTAAAAAAATGAATTTAAATGAAAATGGAAGGAATGATGGTGTCTCGGATCGGTGACTTGGTCTGGCGGTGTCTCAAAAACAGTAGGTCTGGAACGGTGACTCCAACTTTATTCCTTATATAATCAGGAATGGTGAGAAAATTATCAGTGACTTGGGATAAGTAGGTCTTTCTAAGGATAGTACAACTTGATGGTGACTCATGCTATCGGTATCTCATACCAATAACACTTACATAGTGAAAATTCTGATGCCATCGATAATTCATTCTATCAAAAGGATGATGCAAGGATGACTCAGCTATCGAAAGCTCAATGTGATGGTGTGTCTTCCTTTTTAAAATTTATGTGTTGAGTTGTCGATAGGATGAACAATGGTGACTCAATGCATTGGTATCTTAAGTGGTGGTGTGTCATCCTTTTTCAGAATTCAGCATTTGTGCTGATGGTGAGAGTGCTAACAGTGAGACATTATCGGTAAGTATATATCAATGTTAGCTCATAATTAGCCATTTTTCCTTCCTCAGCAAGATGTCCAATAGTGAATCCATCTTAACAGCGACTCTAACTTAGTCAAAGATTGGCAACCTATCTTATGATGTAAAATACTAATAGAATAGATTAATATGATAAGTAAACATGATTAAACATAATTTATCTTAATTGAACTTAATTAAATATGATTTGTGAGCATTAAAAATAGAGGAGGCCAACAATCTCCCCAATTTTGATGATCACAAGTCATGGAATTAAAAATCCATTCATAATGATCAAAGTAAAAAAAGAACTATTCTTCGTAACATGTCATACTGATCATGAGAAAGTAAATTACATGATAAAAAAATAAATTAAAATTAAATGCCATAAAATTTATCCCCCTTTTGGGATTTTCAAATAGAGAACAAATAAGAAAATATAAAAATACATATAATAAAGGAATAGATATAATTTATTTCATGGTAAAATGAGAGAAAATTGGATATTAAAAATCCAAAAATTACAACCTTATGAAAGATCAATCGAGAATAAACTATTCTCTAAAGAAGGATCCATGATTACTTTTCCCTTATCAGTAGCAGTAGGTGGGGGAATAGAAGGTACAGAATAGGATGATGTATAAATAGATGAATGTGAACTCTAGAAGGTACAATAGGGGTTTGAGTAGAAGAAGTAGGGGAAGTACATTACATATATATCAAGGGACTTATATTACTAAGATCGTTATCAGTAGATATGGGAAAATGTTGAAGGGTTGTAGGTATAGGAGAAAAAGGGTTTTGAGTAACAACAGCTCTGAATTTAGGATCCACATATTAGTAGATAGATCTTGATGTTAGGTTCTCAGTTATAGGTCTAATAGTGAATTCTTCTAGAGTGGAAATAGATGTACTCTGGACATGCAGGTATGGATTCAACAGGCTGATAAATTCCTTTATTAGCTCCCCAAAATTTTCTATAGCCTTGGTAAACTCATCTATTTTCTCCTTAAACATCTAAAGTGAAGGTGTAAGCTCCATGAGTTGTTTGACTTGTTACTTGAAGGCTTGTGTGATAGGATGTAACCTCAAATTCTCGTCCAAATATTTGAAATGACTTTCCAACTAATGTTTTGTATAAATACTTTTAAAGTATAAATCAACTTTCTTTGTGATCTAATCTTGATAATTAGTGTCAAATTTTGTGTAAAACCATACCATGTCATATATATGATGCTTTTTCTATCTAATTTCTCTTAGGTTATTTTGATCAGAGCTACCCATAAAATTTTTAAGTTAATCTCTTTTTCAATGATCTTATCATATCACTATCAAAAGGCTGAGTAGGAGTAGAAGAGTTTGAGGATTCATTTAATACATTTTGACTACTAATCTCAGAATAGCCAGATAAATATTTTTAGGAGGAGTATAATCCAGAGAATATGTATCTTCAAGACTTTCTGTAGCTTTTTACAAGGATGCTTGATACTCAGATGACATACCATTCACAGCAGGAATGAGTACAACTAACTCATCACTTAGTTTTTTATTTTCCATCCTCACTTCTTGAATTTCAGAAACTATATGAGGGTGAATCTGAGAGAAAAATCATTCTAAAATAATAGTAGCATCACTTTTACTAAGAATTTACATAGATGCTGGTTGAGGTTGAATGATTTATCTAACATATGACCACAAATCATATTTAAAGACCTTGAAATCATGTTGGGTCACATAATCTACAGGCACAGGTGCAGTCAAACGAGTAGGAATAGGAGCAGTTCTTGTAGGAACACTCTAATCATTAACCACTCTTTTAGCCAATGATTCCTTAGGATCAAATGTCTCATTATCTGAATCTGGATAATCCAATCCTAAAGATACATATCTAGGGTACTTCTCCCTTTCAGCTACTATTAAATCAAAAGGAATGAGAGTGGAAACTTTAACTCTTTGAGACTATTTAACCCCCTCAACAAGTAATTACTTCTCAAAATATGCTTTCTTTCTATTTTAAACTAGTTCTTTAACTTAAGAAACTATAGATACCTCTTCATCTAAAACTGACTCAGGTGTCCTTTGTGGTTCCATAACATTTCCCTCAATAGAAACAGAGTCTGGGGCCTCTTTTTTGGAACCATGGTTGTTCATTGGTAATAATGGAGGTTGGTTTGTGTTTCTTGTCAATCTAAACATGGATAACTAGGGAGTTTTCAAGGAATAAGTTCATACGTTTGAGGCTGAAAGCAGTATTGATGGTGTCACAGTTTCCTAGTGTTTTCTAAATTTTTGGGCCTCAAAATCGGGATTTTGGTGCTGGAAAACATTGTTTTTTCAGATAATAGTGAATGTTATGTGAAACTATAAAGAAAATAGTAAAAATAAGGGAACCACATACCTAGAACATGGAATTAATACCATGTTCTGGGAATGGTTTACAATTTCATTCTAGGAAGTAGGTACAATACGCGGAGCGGTGCACAGACTGGTGCATAGAATAGAAACAGTTTGTAGAAATGGAACCCGGTGAAGGCATGTGGTACGAGGAATGCTGAAGGTATAACTGAAATATTGTTCGCATCGACGGTACGCAGTGGTGGAATGTGGTATGCGGAGTGTTGAAGGTTGGTAGGATTATTGCAATTCTTGAAAAAGGTGCAGTACACATTGGAGGCTAACCATACACAGATGCAGTTTAGTATATAGTGAATATTGTCCCACATTGAAAATTTGGGTAAATAGAATGAGAGAAATGTGCAGAGATATGTGCTTATTTAAGGACATTAATACCCTTTGTTAAGTGATGTGATTATAGAATGAAATTTCAAGAATAAATTTGGTAAAGTTCAAGTGGTATGTGAAGGAGAAGACGGTACATGGAGAGGACCATTAGTGTAAGAAAATAGTGTACAAAAGAAAGTGTAGTTCATAGACGAATCTCTCACAGTATGCAACTGAGCAAGGAAACACACAGAGTAGGGTGGTACATGGAGAAGTTGAGCAGTACATGGAGGAAGGCAGTACGTGGAGCAGGGTAGTTCGTCGAGGAGCTGGACGGTACACAAAAACAACAGTGGTATGAAGAAGAGTTCTTATGCACACCATACCTGAAACACAGTACGCGGAACACCCAAGGAAGACTAAAACTTGCCCAAATCAGTTTGTGAAATTATGTTCCATAACATATCAGTTTATGGAAAAATAAATTATATATGTGGTTGATTACAGGAATTCAACAAAGCATCCATTTATAGTTGAGGATACATGATTTAATGATAAACCAATGTAGTGACATTCAAGTCAATGAACTGAGTGAAGATTCTTCCAACGTAGTGAAAAAGGGGAGTAAGTGGAAGTGATCTGAGGGATGCAGTGTTATATCCCTAAAACCTTGTAAAGGTAATGATCTTAGCACAGATTGGATATGCTAAACAATTGTAATTCATAACTTGTGAAGATTTTTGTTTTTTGGTACGACTGAAACGTTGTTGCTGTTCGCTCCTACGACATAGCCCTTAGTGGTGAACCAAGTAAAATTGTTATGTCATTGCTCTACATGTGATTATTTATTTTCTACACTTCCTCTTCAGATAGGTTTAATAGGTTCTATAAAAGTGGGAACAAGATCCATAAATTTAAAAGGAAATTTTGACACCCGGATTCACCCTCCCCTCTCTGGGTGTTCTGGGGTCCTTCAAGTGGTATCAAAGGGTAATGGTTTTTATTTTTAAATCGGTCATATTTTTCTGACATGGAGAATACAGTTAATTTCATAGGAGTTCCTTTGTTTGATGGAAGTAACATTCAAATATGGAAGAAAATGATGAGATATCATCAAATATCTCTTGTAATTTGTGATATCTTTTCCACTACAGAAGGAATAGAGTTCATTGATCCAATCGGTCTATTTATGACAGATACAGACAAGAAAATGCTACATACTAATGATAGAACACATAATGCCCTAACTGCAACTCTTTTTGATCAAATATATTTGAAAGTGGTAAATTGTACATCAAAAAAGTCTATGTGGGATAAACTGGAGAATATTAATGAAGGTGAAAAAAAATTGAATGAGGAGAATATTTAAGTTTTACAAAACAAGTTTTATGATATAAAGATGAACCCTAATGAAAATGTAGATTCTTTCTTCAATCAAATTACTAAAGTTGTAGGAGAAATTAAAGGTCTTGAAGAATATAACAAATACATTGATATTGTAAAAAATATTGATAAGAATTCCACCCATTTATAATGAAAAAATTTCAACTCTTAAATAAAGTGATCTTTTAAAACAATCTCTTTATAATCTGCTAAGTAGAATTGGGGAATATGAGATGAGACTCAACCCAGAAGATGCAATGACTCATGTAAGAAAAGAAATACAATTAAAATCCACAAACAAACTAGAAATTTATATAGATTTTGTAAATGAAGATGATGAGGAATAATAAGTTCTTTTTCTATTTCCAACAAACTCAAGAAGGGAATAGGGAAATTTGAAAGAAAGCTACTTCTTTCTTGTTTCCATTGTGGAAAAGTTGGGCACATTGCCTCCCGTTGCCCAAGAAATTCAATGATGAAGAATGAAAATATGAAAAAAAAAATCAAAAATATGAACCTCAAATATGTAAATAAATTTCAACAAAAGAGTTTTGTTTATGGAGAAGAAGACGATGATAATAAACTCTTTGAGGTAGAGGAAGCAAAATTCCAATCTAGGAACTATGCTTCCATGATGGCTACAATCGAAAATTCAGAACCATTGACAGATAAATCTATATATAATTAGTTAACAATTAGTATCAATTCCAAGATGAAACTTAAGGATGATTTTGGTAAAATTTAGAATAAATGTAAGAGATGTAAAAAGTGGAAGGAAGTGGTGGAAGAGTCTTCAGAATATATTGATCAGTTGGAAGTGGAAATTGAACGACTATAAGAACTGTTGAAAGTATAGTAATCAATCCTTGAAAGAATTGATAATGTTTTGGAACTAAAACTCAGAATTTAAGAACAAGAAAGGTCATCAGTGACCTTACCTCGATACTAGAGGATAATTCCAAGACCATTGAGGTACTCGAAGAAGATTTTGTTAGTCTGAGAAGTAAACTCGAAAGTGAATAAATTTCAAAAAAAGAAAATATGAAAATAGAATTTGGAAGGTTCTTAGATGCTGAGATATTAGAGAGATAAAAATTCAATTCTTATGAAGTTGAAAAAATCTTGAGTGATCAAAGACCATGATGCATAAGAAATAGTGGAATTGGTTTTGATGTTGAAATGCCAAATGCTATAAATAAAGTGAACCAAAATAAAGGCAAGTTGAGATTTGATCATGTTTTAAAGCCTTCGGAAGTGATGAAAAGGAAACCGTTGAATCAAAATTAAAGGAGAACAAAATATTATCCTCACATTTCAGGAAATGATAGGCATTCAAATTTTTTTCCCAATGAAGAAGGCATCAGAAGAAATGGAAGTAAGAATACATTTCTTTTCATGAAGTGCGGTTTTGTGGATATCTGGGCCATACCATGTCACACTATGAAGAGTCAGGGATCTATATGAATGGGGAATATTTAGGATTTCAACAAAGGATAATATATTTATATCCTACTTCTTATAGAAGAAATAATTTCTACAGATATTGTTTTCACTGTTCTATATTTGTACATAAAGCTATGTATTACAGGCAGAGGTATGATAGGAGAAATTATTTCAATGCTCAAAGATGAGTCAATATTATTTAACCAGATGATGTTTCTATTTCAAACAGGTTCTCTCCTTTGGAAGAATAATTTGAATATGAATAACCCATGTACATGGAAGAGATAATTGAAAGACCATCAATGTCTTAAGATCAATCCAATATCTCATGGAATGAAATGAGGAAAATTGAGAAATACAATTTTGTAGAAGTATCCCTCAAAGCTACAAAAAATAGAAGAACCTATATTCTTAATAGCAGATGTTCATCCCACATGATGGGTAATGAAGAACTATTAAATAATTTCAAGAAAAGGTCGATGGAAGAGTGAGGTTCGGCAACGATGGTACATTGGAAATAAAAGGTAGTGGAATTACTGAGATATCTAATGGAGAGATGAAGAAAACTAAAGTCTTTTATGTGGATGGTTTGTGTCACAATATTATTAGTGTGATTACACTCTGGGACTTAGGTCTTATTATGATGTTCAATCAGAATGGTTTTACTATAAGAAGAAAGTCTGGGAATTCTCTCATGAAATGCTGTAGAACAGATGACACATAACTCTGGTTGATAGCAAAGAGAAAATATACTACATAATAGTTGAAGATGAAAACAACTTATGGCATCAGATATTGGGGAACATCAATAAAAAAGACATGGAAAAATATCTAAGCTGAAGATAGTCATGGATATCCTTAATATGAAGCGTTAACGGGAAAAGAACTATGATGCTTGTATGCGAGGGAAATTGGTATGCAGTTCCTACTTTCCAAAGAAGAAAAGAGCATCAAATCTCATTGACCTCATCCATATATATGTATGTGGCCCAATAAATTTTTATGGAACACATGGGGAAAGGTAATTGTTTCTTTTCATAAATTATTATAGTATAATGGCATGTGTGATCATTATACACAGGAAGGGACAAGTGCTTGATTTCAGGAAAACCTATCGTTGAATCACCGAGAATAATACTGGATGGAAGATCAAAGTCCTAAGGTCTGACAATGGAGGGGAATACAGATCCATTGAATTTAAAAATTACCTATAGAAGTATGGGATACAACATGAGGAAGTACAAGATGTAGTGTAAAACAACATGTCCATAACTATGCTGATTGAGAGTCATATTCCTCCACATTACTGGAAAGAGGAAGTACAAGCTGTAGTGTATATTCAAAATTGAACATGGCTATATATGGGTGAGAAAAATACACCATATAAATTATGACATGGAAGGAATCCCTCTTTAAAAAATTTTCATGTTTTTGAACAAAAATGTTTTATCTGAAACAAAGAAGGAAATCACGGGAAGTATGATGAAAATGTAGATGAAGGATTATTTCATGGATACTGAATGAACAGAAAAGCCTAAAAGTGTTTCAATAAGTGCTTTGGAATAATTGTGGAAAGTAGTGATGTAAAAATCATTGAAGAGAAAAACATTAACGCTTGATGGAATTCTTATGCTGATGTGATAAAAGATGAGTAAGAATGTGAACATGGAACTAATGCTAATATAAAGTTAGATAAAGGTGTATAAAAATCTCAAGAGTCATATCATGATGTTGACTCAAAAGAAGAATCTGAAGAGGGAGCCATAGCTGAAGAGAATTTAGTCAAACCTCAAATGAGAAATCGAAGAGAAAAGATTGATTAGTACAACATTATTGAGGATAAGAATTCACCTATGCAGACAAGGAGAATGAGGAATAATTCAAAATCTACATCTCTATCAGTTGTGGAACCATTCTCATTTGAATAGGTTTCAAAGGTTGATTCATGGGTGATAGTAATGAATGAATAGTTAGATCATATTGACAAAAATTAGACATGGGATCTTGTTAAAAGACCTAATGATCAAAATGTGATTGGCACGAAGATATTTTTTTAAAAACAAATTTAAGAACATGGAAATGTGTTCATAAATAATATGTTCTTGGTCTGTAAAGGATATTCAAAAATTGAAGGCATTGATGTTGACGAGACATTTTCTCTAGTAGTGAGACTAGAGTCAATCAGACTATTTCTTTCCATGGAAATACAAAGAGGCTATAAAGTGTATCAAATGGAGGTCAAGAAAACGTTCTTAAATAGAATATTAGAATAAGAAGTTTATATTAAACAACTTGTGGGGTTATTTTTTGGAAATGATGAACTAAAGGTTTGTAAATTAAAGAAAAATCTTTATGGTCTGAAACAGGCACCATGTGCATTGTACTCTCGATTGGAATCTTATTTGACAAAGCTTGAGTTTAAAAGAGGAGGTGTGGGTCATAATCTCTATGTGAAGAAATCTCAACAGGATTAGCTCATGGAATTGGTATATGTGGATGATATTATTTTTTGTGGATGAAGAGAGGGATCTATGGATGAATTTTCCAATCACATGAAATCCAAATTGGAAATGTCCATTATTGGTGAACTCATATACATTTTAGGGTTGAAGGTACTTATAAAGAAGGAATACACTTATAAAGTATACAAGAGATATATTGAATAAATTCAATATACATGATTCCAAACCAATAAAAACTCCGATTGAAACTGGATTAAAGCTCAGAAATCATGAGGAATGAACTTTTTTAGATCCCACCATGTATAGAAGAATCATTGGAATCCTACTATACCTGACGGAGATACAACCAGATATTGACTTTACAACTTTCCTAGTAGCCCAATTTCAATGTAATCAAAAGGGAAAACATATGGTGGCATTGAAAAGAATCATGAGATACATTCAAGTTACACATAATTATGGGCTGTAATTTTCTCCAGGAAGAGATAATGAACTATCAGCATTTTTTGATGCTGAATGGGATGGAGATGTAGTGGACAGAAATTCTACCAGTGGTGGAGCATTATATATTGGGAAGAAATGTGTGGTCTGGTTAATAAAGAAAAAAGAAAAGTAATTCACTTAGTACTATTAATGATGAATATATATCTGCTACTAAGGAATGCACTCAGTTACATTGGATGGAGCAGCAACTGATTGACATAGGTGATGAGGTGAAACAACCAATGGTGATTTACAGTGATAACCAGAACATAATTAATCTTATGAATAATCTGGTTCATCATTATCGTACAAAACATATTGAGTTAAGATATCACTTTATCATGGAAAATTTGAACAAGTCATGATCAAAATGGACCATGTTAGAATAATGAGAAAGTGGCTGACATTATAACCAATCCACTATCAGCAGTTATGTTTTCGAAACATCGGTTGAACCTCGTTGTTCAGCCACCTCCTAGTGCATAATGAGGTTACCAGATTCCCCTCTCCCCAACTATTTTTATTTTGTTAATATGTTATTAGAATTATTACAGGTTCATTGAGGAGATACGATCCAGGGGAAGCTTTTTATAAGCTCTAAAATGATTAAATAACCAGTCTTTGGGTTTATTTCCAATGGGGGAGAATGGATAAATTAAATAGAGAGTGATCTATCTCTTTTCAGATATAAGAAATATAGAGAATAGAAACAGCAAGAAATGCGACTATGGGGGGAAAAGAAAATGATTAGAACTCAATTCATTTCCTCTCTCCTATTTTCTACACCGACCACTGCTCGCATTGTGATGGATGAATTGTTTCTTGATGTTTCAAGTTATGATCATGGATGGCGCATCAGTGAATTTATCTGGAGATTTCCAACAAACCCAAAGGGGACTATTGTTGGAACCAAGGTTTTTCATTGTTAATAATGTAGTTTAGTTTGTGTTTTTTTTTAATCTGCACATGGATAACAAGGTAGTATGCAAGGAATGAGGTCATGCATTTGAGGATAAAAGTAGTATTGAAGGTGGCGTGGTTTCCCAGTGATTGCCAAATTTTTTGGCCTCAAAATCAAGAGTTTGATGTTGGAAAATGAAGTTTTTTAGATAAGATTGAATGGTCTGTGAAAGAACAAAGAAAATTAGAAAAATAATAAAATTGAATTCCTCAGAACATGGACCATGTACCATGTTCCTGGAATGTCTTTTGGCCACATTACAGATAGTAGTAACGGTAGGCGTAGTGGTGCGCAGAGCTGTGTGCATAACTAAAATAGTTCACAGCAATGGTACACGGTGAAGGTATGCAGTACATGGAATGATGAGGGTTGAAATGAAAAACAGTTCAGAGTGACGATATGCGGTGAAGGTATGTAGTACATGTAGTGTTGTAGGGGGGTAGGATTAATGCAGTTCACGATACAGGAGTGGTATGCGGTGGAGACTAACCCTATGCAGATGGAGTTCAACATACAGTGAATATTGTCCCACATTGAAATTTTTTGTAAATCGGATTAGCAAAATTTTTGGAGTTACGTGCCTATTTAAGGAACAATATTCCCCTTTGTTAAGAGATTAAATTAGAGATTTAAATTTTGAGAATAAATTTGGTAATGTTCGAAGTGGTATGTGGAGGAGAAGATGGTACACAGAGATAACCATCCGCATAAGGAAAACAATCCATGGAAGAAAGTGCAGTTCATAGAGGAAGCTCATGTAGTATGCGACAGAGCAAGGTAGCACACAGAGAAAAGTGGTACGCGGAGATGCTGAGAAGTACACAGAGGGAGGAAGTATGTGGAGCGGGGATGTTTTCTAGGGAGTTAGATGGTACATGGAAATATCAGTGGTACTCAGATAAGGTGTTCTGCACACCATACCCAAAACACATTATGCAGAACACCCAAGAAAGAAATTTTTTTTACCAAATGAGTTTGTGAAATTAAGTTCCATAACATATCAGTATACTGAAAAATAAATTACATATTTGGGTGATTCAAAGACTTCAAAAAATCATCCATTTATAGTTGAGGATGCATGATTTAATTCTAAACCAATGAAGAGACTATCAAGTTGATGAACTGAGTGAACATTCTTCCAATGTAGTGAGAACAGGGGAGTCAGTAGAAGTGATCCGGGGGATACAATGTTTTATCTCTAAAACCTTGTAAAAGAAGTGCGTCTATAATATATTGGTTGTTTTAAACACTTGTAATTAACAAATTGTAAAGATTAGTGGTTTTTGGTATGACTGACACACTGTCAGAGTATGCTCCTTTGAAGTATCCCTTAGTGGTGAACCAAGTAAAATTGTTGTGTCATTTCTCTATATGTGATTTTCTATTTTCTAAAATTCCTCTTTAGATAGGTTTAATAGTTTCTTACCAATGTGGGAACAAGATCCATCAATTTAAAAGAAATAGTTTACACCCTGATTCACCCCTCCCCTTTCAGGGTGTTCCAGGGTCCTTCACTCTTAAGTTTCCAAGGCTGGTTCTTGTTCTACTAAACTATTTTTAGATATATTTAAAGGTTATCCACCAAGACCTTGATCACCTATAGGATGATCTAGTTCTCCATCATATTTACAATTTTCCTCTTTTTCCTCTTCTTATCCCTATGCATCACTTCCACCTTATTCATCAACTCTTTTTCTTCTGACTCTTCATTATCTACTATTTCTTCCTCTTTTACATCATTTTCTTCATTATATTAATCACTATTCTCTATCTCTTCTTTACTTCTAATTTTACTTTAACCACCACTACCATATTTAACATCTTTATATTCTTCTTTATCTTCATCAGAATGACCATTTTGGATAGGTTATTTGGTAGGAATCCTTTTAGGAGGGCTAGGATATCAATAAGTAATTTTTTCTAGACTTCATGAAATATCATGATTACACCTATAATCAGTAGGAGATTCTATTTTTTTTCTATGCGACATCCACTTGTTCTTCCACATCCGAGTACTCTTCCACTTCATCTTGTCCTAGACCAAGGTTATACATATCATTCAGCCAAGTGGGATGTTGAATTTGATCAAAATATTCATGAATTTTCTCATTATCCTAAACACACTAACTATTATGGGTATTCTAGCTAATCCTAAATCTTTTTCATGTGGGTTTTGTAATGAAAAAACCATCATAGTCAGTCACAACATATTCTCCTTCATTTACAACTCCTTTATCTTTTCACATCATAGAAATCAGCTTAAAATAAAACAAGGAGGTTTTCTTGGATTGAGGTTTATTCAAATCGCACATGTGGACCATGAGGTATTTGCACAAATTTATCTTCTTTTTTTACTTCATCAAATACAACAAATAGACATCTTGACATTTCAAGGAAGCAAATTCTCTTTTCCTAGGACACGTTTAATACTGAATAAACATAAATATTAACCTACATTCACCATAAATTTTTGTTTCTATATGTCTTTTAGGGATTACATAACTGGTCAACTCAGTTAGGGATATTCCATAACTAAAAATATCACTTGGAGGAGGACTTATACCGTGGTAATCATAAATAATACCTTCGTGAGGTGCCTTCAACCATTCATACCACTTATTAGAAGATAATGAAATCATTTTTCCACTTATTTAGGTGTTGATCCAAAACTCCCTAGTTAATTTATTAATAAAATAATCATACAAGTAAAACTCATGCATTTGTTTTGGATAGAGTGGTCACATGTTGTTTGAGAACCAATCCAACTAACCTTGTTCTGTTAGCACATTCAAAATAAGATCCTTACTTGAAAAAAACCATTCTGTATCCACTACCTTTTCATGTATGAATATTATATTGGAAAGATTTGGGATAACAGTTTTGGGTTTTCTAGAACTTGATTCCCCTTTCTATTTCTTTGAAGGATGATATCTTCTATAGAAATATTAGTCAAATTCTTCACTTGACCCATTTGAAAGATTTTAATGTTTCAGTCAAGTGGAAAATGTAGTGAAGGTTCACGAGACAATGGTTCATTTTTGCAAGAAAAGTAACTGAGAATATGATTTAGATTCATTAAATATTTTTTATTTAGGGATTTCATAAACATATATTGATAAAGTGATATAAAATAAAATAAAATTAATGAATCATTGAATTTATGTTTGAGCCAAAAAAAGACTAAGTAAAGACCAACAGTAAGTCACAAATATGAGTGCTAATGGTGGGTCATCAATGGTGATTCATCAACAGTGAGTCATCAGTGGTGATCAATACATGGTGAGTCATCAATGGTGATTCATAAATAGTGAGTCATAAATGGTAAGTCATCAATGGTGAGTCATCAATGGGGATTCATCAACGATGAGTCACTCAAAATTGATCATCCCCAACTCATGTCTGATGTAGCTCGTTCTATTAGTATTTAAAGTATTAGTAAAAATATAAGAAAGATGATTTTTATTTCTAATGAATTAAAGAGTTCTATCACCTTTTTCATAATGATCTCTCAAAAATTGATTCCACAAATCAATATTCTTTGTCCTTTAACGAGAAATTGGATTATTAGAAATGTTAATTGCACTTGTGTTGTCACAATTTATAGGGACATGCCTTAATTGATAAAAATTGTCAAGTAAGGTATGTTTCATCCACAAAATTTTATCACGAAAAGTACAAATAACTATGTATTCAGATTCAGTAGTAGATAGTGCAACATAATTTTCTTTCTTTCTACAATGTGAAACTAGAGACTTTCCCAAAAAGTGACATGTTCTAGAGGTTCTTTTTTAATCTAACTTGCAACCACCAAATTTAGAATCAAAATAAATTACAATATCAAATGGTTTTCCTATAGGATAGAACATTATTAAGATGGTAGTATATTTGAGGTATTTGAAAATTGTTTTTATAGTAAAAAGATGTGGCTCTTCAGTATTTTCTTGAAAATGAGCACACATACACACAGTAAAAATAATATCAGTTTGGATAGAATTTAAGTAAAGAAGACTTCCAATCATACCTATGTAATTGGTTTGATCCACTAATTTTCTAACTTCATCAAGATCCAATTTATAGGTGGTACTCATATGATTATCACTACTTTTAGTGCAATATAGAATAAAAAATTTTAAAAGATATTTAGTATATTCACTTTGATTTAAAATAATACCTTACATATTTTGAAAAGTTTAAATTTAAGAAATTATTTTAGTTCTCCCATTAAACTCATTTCAAACTAATTTATCCTAATTTTTAAAAAATCAACACATAAATAATTTTTTGAAGATTCAAAAATAATATCATCAATATATATTTGAAAAACTAAAACATATTTATAAATTATTTTTATGAAAAGAGTAGGATAATCTATACCTTTTGTAAAACATTTAGAGATAATAAAAGTGTTGAGCCTATCATACTAAGCTCTTGGAGCCTGTTTCAAACCATACAAATATTTTATTAATTTAAAAACATGATTTTGAAAATTAAGGATTTTGAAAATTATGGGGTTGTTCAATAAAAACATCCTTAACTATATAACCATTAAAATAAACTCTCTTTTGACATCCATTTGATAAATTTTTAAATTAAGATGGGATTTATAAGTTATAATTGTTATAATGGCTTCAAGTTGGGCCATAGTTGCAATGGTTACCTCATAATCTATTCTTTATTCTTGACTATAACATTGTGAAACTAGTCTGGCTTTATTCTCACTATTGTACTTGCTTCATCCAGTTTGTTTCTAAACACCCACTTAGTGCCTATTGTAAAGGTGTCTTTGGGTCTATTAATAAGTTTAAATAATTTGTTTCTTTTAAATTGGTTTAATTATTCTTTCATAGACATCATCTAGAGTTTATTATTGATTTCATCATTGATATTTTTATGTTCAAGTTGTGACAAAAGGACTTGATGTTCAACCTAGTTTCTTAGAGAATCTCTGGGCTATATTCCTTTGTCTAAGTATCCAACTAAAGCATTAAAGGGTGGTTTTTAAGGGTTCTAATAGTCCTAGAAAAATTAGGGTTGATCACTTTAGGTTCATCTACAAGTTTAGGTTCATATTGTTCATAATCTAGAGAGTTTCTAGAACTAGGTTTTAATAGATGTTTAACAAAAGAAATATGAGTTTTAGGATTTATTTCTAGATTGGACAGATTATCTTCAAGATTTTATTGGGAGTTTTTATACTCATGTCCATTTTTTTCATAAAACATGACATGCATAGATTCTTCCACACATCATGTTCTCTTATAAAATACTCTATAGTATTTACTAGAGATTGAATAACCCATCAAAAAATTTCATCACTCTTAGAGGAAAAATTGTCAGGATTATATTTTTTATTGATAATAAAGACTTTTCAACAAAAAACTTTGAATAATTAGACTTAGGTTTCCAATTATTCCATAGTTCATAGAGATTTTTCTTTGGGATAGGTCTCATTAAAACTCTATTGATTATATGGAAAGTTGTATTCATATATTCTTTACAAAAGTAAATAGGTAAGACATATTCATTAAGTGTAGTTTGGGCTATCTTTAGTAAGGTTATATTTATCCAATCTCTAAATCTATTTTGTTGAGGTGTCTTAGGATAAGAGAAGTTATGACTATATCCATTTTGAGAGAAAAAAGTTTCAATTTATTGATTTTCAAACTCATGACCATGGTCACCTCTTAAGGATTTGATCCTAAGTCCACATATGTTTTCTACTGGCCTAGTGTAACACCCCGACCCCGGTTACCTAGAGTTGGTGCATTATTACATATCATTGGCATGATCATAAAAAAGATCAAGTCTCTAAAGACCGACTAGTTTAGTAGCCTTGGAATAACTAGATACATTCATAATGTTTACATTACATCGTAAAGTGAAAACTACTACAACAACATCTTGTCTTCATATCCCCTCATATTATCCCTGCAGGTCATTCATAAATTACTTCTTCACATCCTGGAAAAAATAAAACATTGAAAGGGGTGAGATCGGATGCTCAGTAAGGATAAAAATATAGCGGAAACAATCATAAATAAACATAAACATTTAAGGCAATGTATAGCTAAAATAAAAGCCTTTTAAACTTGAACTTCAGCATAATATGGCAAAGATAAAATTAAATAATGAAGTTTACTTATTCCCATGGATATTATACTAGTCGAATAATCACATGCAATATCAATAACCACTTTCATAATGATGGAATTCATAATGTGATCCTATCATAACCACGTAGCCAAGGCCTCGTGCCAAGACTACAAATAAGATTTTGTCAAGGCCTCGTGCCAAGACACTAGTTTGTCTCAATAGACCTACCGATGCATCTAGGAGCTATAGAGGGCTCCACCTATCACTTGTTAAGTCCAATGCATTCCTCATATGAATTGGTTTCAAAAAAACATAAACATTTGTATTAAAACTAGCATAGAAAATGTCAATACTTTCACCATAAACCATGAATGGTATAAAAATAACACATCCACAATCAAACATATCACAAAACCTTCAATACAATATGGAATTTTTGTATCATAATAAATCAACTTCAAATAATCTTAAAATCCATCAAATGATCTTGAAATAGATGATATCAAAAATATTTGAGAGAAATATCTCTTTTTTTAAATCATTTAAAAGTCACATTATTATAAAATAAAACATTTACTTTGAAAATTTTCCTATAAGATTGTAAGGGAAGCTTAAAAGATTTTATAACGACGGAAAATAGCTGGACCCACCATATAAGTTAAAAAAAACATTCTTACCTTAATTCTGTCTAAAAGGTTAAAAATGATCTTGTTTGGAAAATGAAAGAAAGATTCCTTTATAAACCTCTTATAAAAAGTAAAACAAGGGTATAAATGACTTTAACCCATATTCTAGTAAATAGTAAAAAATGTTTTAAAATACATTATTATGAAATAGGGATGTGGATGATAAAGAGTTCCTAGTAGATAATTACATATAAACAACCTCGGATAATGAATAGATTGTGAGATAACCCTTACCTTGTACTTTTCCTTAGTTGATGGTATGTTAACTTCCTCTTCTTCGGGGTCTTCCTTTTGATTTGATCAAAATGGCTCCTTAGGTTAGCTTTCTAATCAAAATAAGGCATCTAGGTTGAAGTAAGGTAATTTTAGAGAGTATTTGGGCAGGTTATGGCCGAGACAAAAGGATTTGAATGTGTGAATTAGTGAGAAGGGGAAGTGCCCTTTTTTAAGAAGGGGTGAGGGGCACCTTTGGAAAAGCTAGAAATATTATTTTATAATGAATTCATATTCAGTTTATAATGGATAAAAAGTGGATTATTTAAATGTTATGTTGGATATGGGTCGAAAACCACTCACAAAATATAATTTAGACAGGTTTGGGTCATTATATTAACCTTATGTTTTAGTTTTAACTCTTAGTGAATTAGTTTGACACTTACCATATCACTTTGTATTTTTATATGATATAGTTAGTAAACATACTATATACCTCCAAGATACCCCCAAGTGGTCAATTAATGATACACCTATCATGATATAAGTCTCTTGGATGAACCTTAGATTTTTATGAATTTAATATCAATTAATAATATAATATTTGTTTTAAAAACTCTTTTATGTGAATTTTGACACTATTCAATAATTGATTTTTGTTAAAGTCTTAAAAACTTTATTAATTCGAACCAAATTAAATTAAGCAATCCTATAATGTCATATTAAGCAATAAAATTCATTGATGTCATCAAAAATTTCAAATTATATTAATTTTAACATTTATAATACCAATTATTTGATTCTTTCATTAATAAAGAAAATATTGTATCATTATTGTGTCATAAATAATATTAATTATAAAATGTCTAAAAATTATAAATAAAATAACATTATGTAGGAGCTATTTTTATTTTTCTAATGAATATTTATAGTTGAAAATAAAACATATATTACCCTATGTAAAAATTGTTTTTCTAAAAGATATATGCTTATGTCATTTTTGTATTTATTTTAACTTAATTAATATAAAATGTCATTATCACTTACAAGTGGCTCCATGGGGTCCCAAAATAGACCCAAAGATGCCCATGGTCAGATATGTATCAACCAATAAGGTCAGGACACGTTTTAGGGTAATTTATTGTTATTATTATACTATTATATTTTTACCTTTATTTACCGAATTTACCCTTTAACCATGGTAAATAAAATATTTACCGAAGTAATTATTCAAAATGTCTAAAAATAAAAGTCACCTTTTTACACAATTTGGAAATCCTGATTCCAAATATGAAATTCATTTTTCCAAATTCAAAACACAGAAGTGGCTGAAATTAATTTAAAATTAATTCTCGTTGTTAAAACAAAAAGCTTGTTTTTAAGAGATAATAACTATCAAAAGATTGACACTTCTTCATTTCCGGTTTAATTGTGAAATTATGTCCAATGACTAAAATTATATTAAATGGTCAAAATATATTTTAAATATACTTTAAAACCACTCAAATTCTTAATTTATCACTACTAATTATTTCGATTAAAAAATTTGTTTTTAATTCAAATTTATTAATTTTCACTATTCATCAAAAAATAATTGTTATCCGAAAAGTTCCAAAAATTTACCCTAGGATAATTTCGATATTCCGAATCCAAAAATGAAGTCAATTTTGAGAGATAAAATTTATAAAATTTCAAAAAGTGGTTATTAATATTCATAATGGCTAGTTTGATTGGTTGTGGTGTGTGTGTGTTAGAACTCGAAGTTGCGTACAACACACGCTACTGTATTATTCAAAGGGAAGCATACCGTGGAAGCTTGGTGTGTTACATTCTCCCCTCCTTCAAATAATTTTGTCCTCAAAATTTTTAGAATAATACCGCATGAAAAGACTCGGGTGGTTCTTCATCATAAGTTCCTTGGGTTCCCACGTTGCCTCTTCCATATTATGGTTTCTCCACAAAATTTTTACCAGACGAGTCGTCTGGTTTCTCAGTACATGTTCTCTCGTATAATGAATCTTGACGGGCTCTTCGCAATAAGACAGATCAGGTTTTAGTTCTAATTCATCATAAGTGAGTACATGTGTTGGTTCAGGCATGTATTTCCTCAATAGTGATACATGGAACACATCATGAACTTTAGAGAGATTTGGAGGCATTGCCAAATGGTAATATATAGCCCCAATTTGTTCTAGAATTTCAAAAGGACTGATTACCTGGGACTCAATTTATGTTTCTTTCCAAAACGTATAACTCCCTTCCATGGAGATACCTTCAAGAAAACATGATCTCCCACCTGAAATTCAAAATCCTTTCTTCGGTTTTCATCATAGCTCTTCTGCCTACTTTGAGCTTCTTTGATGTGGTTTTGGATTAACTTCACCTTTTACATCATTTCCCCCCACTAGTTCTAGGCCTACAAGTTTTCTTTCACTAACGTCATCCCAACAAGTTGGTGTGCGACATCTTTTTCCGCATAACGCTTCATATGGTGCCATCTGAATACTTGAGTGGAAGCTATTGTTATAGGAAAATTCTACCAGAGATAAATATTGATCCCACATACCCTGAAATTCAAGTGAGAAAGATCTCAACATGTCTTATAAGGTTTGAATAGTCTGTTCCGATTGTCCATCTATTTGAGGGTGGTAAGCAGTGCTCAAATCAAGTTCAGTATCCAAGGCTTTCTGAAGACTCTTCCAGAATCTTAAAGTAAAATGTGGATCATGATCAGAAACAATCGATATGGGTACTCCATGAAGTCTAACCACTTCATTAATATATATCCTTGCAAGATGTTCAAGTGGTAAATCTTCCCTTAAATCAAGAAAATGTGTTGACTTGGTAAGATGATCAACAATGACCCATATTCCATCATTCCTTCTAGGAGTAATTGGTATCCCCATGAAAACGTCCATCATAATATTATCCCATTTCCACTCCGGTATGGGAATAGGTTGCATGACTCATCCAGGCTGTTACCTTCCATCTTTCACTTGTTGACAGACCATACATCATGACACAAAATCAGCAATCTCCCTCTTCATGTTGTCCCACCAAAAATTTTCCTTCAAGTCTCTATACATTTTGGTGCTCCCATTGTGTATAGAGAAATTAGAACTATGAGAATCGTCCAACAATTCCTTTTTACATCAGGTATATTGGGAACACAAAGTCTCTTCCCAACTTTCAAAATTTCATCTTCATACCCAAAGTCATTCAATCTCCCATCATTCACATCTTTAATCTTCCTTTGAAACTCTTCAACACTGGTCTGAGAACTCTTTATCCTTTCTAGTAATGTTTGTTTCACAACCATTTGAAAAAGTATTGACGTTTCACCTTTCATGGTAATTCCCATATCCATCTTTACTAGATCCATGAAAATAGGATCCCTTTCAATTCTCATAATGTTCAAAACTCCATGATCTTTTCTTCTCAAAGCATCTTCCACCTTATTTTCCTTCCCCAGGGGGTAGTGTGTCATGCAATCATAATCCTTGAGTAGTTGAAGCCATTTCATTTGCCTTATGTTGAGTTCTTTTTGTGAGAAAATATACTTCAAACTCTTGTGATCAGTATAAATCTCACATTTTTCACCATAGAGTTAGTGTCTCAATATATTCAAAGCAAAGATCACAGCTGCTAACTCAAGATCATGAGTAGGATAGTTTTTCTCATGAATTTTCAACTGTTGTGATGCATAAGAAATAACCCTATCATTCTGCATAAGGACAAAACCAAGTCCCTTCTTCGATGAATCACTATAAATAACAACCCCATCATTCTCCGATGGTAGAGTAAATATAGGAGAATTGAATAATCTTCACTTCAGTTCTTCAAAACATTCTCCACACTCTTTTCTCCAAACAATTTTAACCCCCTTACATGTGAGCTTTGTTAATGGGTTAGCCAATCTGGAAAAGTTCTGGATGAAACGTCGATAATAACCTGCTAAACCAATAAAACTGCGTACCTCAGTGATACTCGTAGGTGATTGACATTCTTAGATTGCCTTGGACTTATAAGGATCAACATTGATTCCATCATTAGAGACAATATGGCCAAGAAAAGAAATCCCTTGAATCCATAAATCACACTTGAAAAACTTCCCATATAATTCATGTCTTCTCAGAGTCTTCAGGATAATGTGCAAGTGATTTTCATGATCTTCGTAGCTTTTAGAGTATAACAAGATATCATAAATAAATACCACCACAAAATCATCAATATATTCCTTGAAAACTCTATTCATTAGATCCATGAATACAGAGGGTGCATTAGTCATCCCAAAAGGCATTACCGTAAACTCGTAATGCCCATACCTTGTTCGAAATGTTGTCTTTGGAATGTCTTCCTTCTTCACACACAACTGATGGTATCCAGATCAAAGTTCAATCTTTGAAAAGTATTGAGCTCCATGTTGTTGGTCAAATAAATCATCAATGCGAGGTAGGTGATACTTTTTCTTTATTGTTATAGCCTTGATCTCCCTGTAGTCGATACATAACCTCATAGATCCATCTTTCTTTTTAACAAAAATAATAGGGGCTCCCCACGAAGAAACACTAGGGAGAATAAATCCATTATTACTCAATTCCTCTAGTTCTTTATTTAGTTCAACTAATTCCACAGTGGCCATTCTATAAGAGGTTTTTGATATAGTCCTTGATCCAGGAATTAAATCAATGGAAAACTCAACTTCTCGTTCTGGAGGATGTCTAGGTAAATCTTCCGGAAACGCATCTACACATTCTTTCACAATAGGTACATACTCTATTTGAACATTCCTTTCCTCACCCACAATCATCTCATTCTATTCCTCTAAAATAATTGAATTTAGTTGAGCTACTAGGGGTGGATCTAGATAAGAATTAGGTGGTGACGATTCTGATCTAAAGATAAGGTGTTCCTTATCATCATCATCAAAAATCATAACGTCCTTCTTCTTATAATAAATCTTCGCATCATGGTCCGGAATCCAATCCATATCAAGGAATATATCAAACTCAATCATAGGTATGGTGATGACATCAGTGGATAAAGAACATTTATGTGCTCTAATGGGGACTGATTCACAAAAAATTATTGCAATGATACTTCCCTTAGGAGTTTTAACTGACAAATACCTTGTTAAATCAAATTGGAAATGTCTAATTTTCTTAAGAAACTAGGAAGATTTTAAATAATTTGATGATCCAGAATCAAATAATTCATTTTCTAAACTTGAGGAAACCATTAAATTACCTGCCACCACGTATTTCGGAGCTTCTACCTCAGCAGTAGTAATAGCATAAGCTTGGCCTTGATCCCTTGTACTTTTATGAGGTAAGTTCCCCTGATTCTTAGGAAATTAATTTGCATAATGTCCCATCTCCCTACAATTGTAGCATTGGACATCGGTAGCTTCTTTCATCCCCTTGCAATCAAGATCTTGGTGTCCCTTTTCACCACACATGTAATAGACTCTCCTTCTTTTTAAGCAAGTACCAGGGTGTTTCTTCCCACATTTACTGCAGGATAGATATTCAACATTTCTCTTCTTCCCCTTATTTACATTCCTATATTGATCATCAGATCTCTTCTTCTCTTACTTTTCTTTAAATTCATAAGACTTAGAGAATTCCTTTTTTGTCTTGATAGCACATGAGACAATATCTTCGTACGACGAGAAGGATCGTGAGACTAACGATCGATGGAGAAATGGTTTTAACCCATCAAATAAACTATCAATATTACTTCTTGGTTTACGTATATAATCTCCAACATACCTTGATAAAATTGTAAAGTTAGCCTCATACTTTGCGACATTGTCATCCTCTTCTTGTCTCAGACACAGAAATTGTCTTTCTATATCTGCTTGATGGTCACGATGAAAGTATTTTTCTAAAAATCGATCTTTGAACTCCCTCCATTCCATATTTGATACTTCATCATCTTCCTTCATGTTTTGAATCAATGACCACCATTGATCAGTATCTCCAGTGAGGCGGTAAACTGCTATGATAACTTTTTCCTTTTCACTACTCCCCAAAGCCTGAAATATTTTCTCTAGGGAATTTATCCATTGCTCAGCTACTAAGGTATTTGTACTCCAAATGAACTTTGGTGGTTGTTGCCTCATAAAGCGATCTATAATTTATCCTCTACGCTGCGGATCAGGGTGCTCCATGCGGGTAAGGTTATTATTCATAACCTGAGTGAGTTGTCCCAGTTTGGTGATTAGCTGATCAGCACCAGTTGCATCACCAGCTCCACTATAATTATCTTGAGTAGGAGGGAAATCCCTACGTGGAGTTCGTGCATTTATATGGTTTCCATTTCTTCCACTAGGCGCCATTTCTAAACAATGTCATAAACTAGATCTGTTTATGAATCAAAATACATAATTCCATACTTGTAAAAAACTTAATATAAATTGAACTATTTATGGATATAATCCATAATCATAAAAATGTTTTCTTTGAGGAAGTATATACTCATAAACCCTTCATAATGATTTGTAAAGAAAATGTGAGTTATCCTAAGCATATCCCCCGGGAGTGTCGTAACCAAGAGTGCAGCAAGGCCCGTTGTCGTGCACCAGTTCCCATTAAAGTCTAGCTCAAAGAGGTGTTTTTGGGTTTTACCCCTAGGTATATCTGTGCCAGAGCCGCTCCTACCTACTCGTATCCATACAGGGATGTATTACTCGGAAAACTCACAAAATCTCTACAAATACCAAAATTCAAGGAAGTTCTTATATACTAATCTTCAAAGTCCATCTTAGGTCTATGTGCTCTAATCAGATTTTATCTAAATCTAGCATCCATGGTTTGTAATAAACTTCATCTGATACCAATTGTAACACCCCGACCACAGTTACCTAGAGTTGGTGCATTATTACATATCATTGGCATGATCAAAAGAAAGATCAAGTCTCTAAAGACCGATTAGGTTAGTATCCTTGGAATAACTAGATACGTTCATAAAGTTTACATTACATCATAAAGTGAAAACTACTACGACAACATCTTGCCTTCATATCTCCTCATATTATCCCTACAGGTCATTAATAAATTACTTCTTCACATCCTGGGAAAAATAAAACATTGAAAGGGGTGAGCTCAGATGCTCAGTAAGGATAACAATAAAGCGGAAACATTCATAAATAAACATAAACATTTAAGTCAATGTATAGCCAAAACAAAAGCATTTTAAACTTGAACTTCAGCATAATATGGAAAAGATAGAATGAAATAATGCCATTTAATTATTAACATGGATATTCTACTAGTAGAATAATCACATGCAATATCAATAACCACTTTCATAATGATGTAATGCATAATGCAAGACTATCATAACCACGTAGCCAAGGCCTCGTGCCAAGACTAATAATAAGATTTTGTCAGGGCCTCGTGCCAAGACACTAGTTTTTCTCATGAGACCTACCGATGCATCTAGGAGCTATAGAGGGCTCCACCTGTCACTTATTAAGTCCAATTCATTCCTCATATGAACAGGTTTCAACATAACATAAACATTCATATTAAAACTAACATACGAAATATCAATACTTTCACCATAAACCATGAATAGTATAAAAATAACACATCCATAGTCAAATATATCACAAAACCTTCAATACAATATGGAAGTTTTGTATCATAATAAATCAACTTCAAATAAGCTTAAAATCCATCAAAGGATGTTGAAATAGAAGAAATCAAAACTATTTGAGAGAAATAACTCTTTTTTTGAATTCATTTAAAAGTCACATTATTATAAAATAAAAAATTTACTTTGAAAATTTTCCTATAAGATTGTAAGGGAAGCTTTGAAGATTTTATAATGGTGGAAAATAGCCACACCCACTGTATAAGTTAAAAAAACATTCTTACATTAATTCTGTCGAAAAGGTTAAAAAAGGACCTTGTTTGGAAAATGACGGAATGATTCCTTTATAACCCTCTTATAAAAAGTTAAAAAATGGTATAAATGACTTTAACCCATATTCTAGTAAATAGTAAAAAATGTTTTGAAATACATTTTTAAGAAAAATGGATGTGGATGATAAAGAGGTCCTTGTAGATAGTTACGTATAAACAACCTCAGATAATGAAGAGATTGTGAGATAACCCTTACCTTGTACTTTTTCTTAGTCGATGGTTTGTTAACATCCTCTTCTTTGGGGTCTTCCTTTTGATTTGATCAAAAGGGCTCCTTAGGTTTCCTTTCTAATCAAACTAAGGCCTATAGGTTGAAGTTAGGGAAGTTGAGAGAGTATTTTGGAAGGGTTCGGCCGAGCCAAAAGGCTTTGAATGTGTGAATTAGTGAGAAGGGGGAGTTCCCTTTTATAAGAGCGGTGAGGGGAACCTTTGGAAAAGCTAGAAATATTATTTTATAATAAATTCATATTTGGTTTATAGTGGCTCCAAAGTGGATTATTTAAAAGTTAAGGTGGGTATGGGTCGAAAAACACTCAACTAATAGAATTTAGACAGGTTTGGGTCATTGTATTAACCTTGTGTTTTAGTTTTAACTCTTAGTTAATTAGTTTGACACTTACCATGTCACTTTGTTTTTTTATATTATATAGTTAATAAACTTACTATATACCACAAAGCGACCCCCAAGTGGTCCATTAATGATACACCTATCATGATATAAGTCTCTTGGCCGAACCTTAGATTTTTAGGAATTTAATGTCAATTAATAATATAATATTTGTTTTAAAAACTCTTTTATGTGAATTTTGACACTATTCTATAATTTAATTTTTTTAAAGTCTTAACAAATTTATTAATTCGAAAAAATTTCATTTAAGAAATAATATAATGTCATATTAAGAAATAAAATCCATGGATGTCATCAAAACTTTCAAATTATATTAATTTTAACATTTATAATACAAATTATTTTATTCTTTCATTAATAAGGAAAATATTGTATCATTATTGTGTCATAAATAATATTAATTATTAAATGTATAAAAATTATAAATAAAATAACATTATTTAGGAACTGTTTTTATCTTTCTAATGAATATTTATAGTTGAAAATACAACTTATATTACCCTATGTAAAAATTGTTTTTCTAAAAGATATATGCTTATGTCATTTTTGTATTTATTTTAACTTAATTAATATAAATTGTCATTGTCACTTAAAAGTGGCTCCATGGGGTCCCAAAATAGACTCAAAGATGACCATGGTCAGAAATGTATCAACCACTATGTTTAGGACAAGTTTTAGTGTAATTTATTATTATTATAATATTATTTTTTTACACTTATTTACGAGATTTACCCTTTAACCAGGGTAAATAAAATATTTACCGAAGTAATTATTCAAAATGTCTAAAAATAAAAGTTACCTATTTACACAATTTGGAAATCCTGATTCCAAATATGGAATCCATTTTTCCAAATTCAAAACACAAAATTGGCAGAAATTAATTTAAAATTAAGTCTCGTTGTTAAAACAAAAAGCGTGTTTTTAATAGATAATAACTATCAAAAGATTGACACCTGTTCATGTCTGGTTTAATTGTGAAATTATGTCCAATGAATAAAATTGTATTAAATGGTAAAAATATATTATAAATATACTTTAAAACCACTAAAATTCATAATTTATCACTATTAATTATTTCTATTAAAAATGGTTTTTTTAATTAAAATTTAGCAATTTTCACAATTCATCAAAATATAAATGTTATCCAAAATGTTCCAAAATTTTACCCTAGGCTAATTTCGATATTTTGAATCCAAAAATGAAGTCAATTTTGAGAGATAAAATTTTCAAAATTTCAAAAAGTGTGTATTACTATTCATAATGGCTAGTTTGATTGGTTGTGGTGTGTGTGTGTTAGAACTCGAAGTTGCGTAAAAAAAATGCTACTGTATTATTCAAAAGGAAGCGTACTGTGGAAGCTTGGGGTGTTACACCTAGAATAATTGGTGTAATAATATAAATCCTCACATTTGTGATCTAAAAAATTTCCAAGTATACCTATGAAAATTCATATACTAGAACATAGACATAGTGCATCACATTTGAAAATGAAACTATAGAAGTTACAAACAAATCCATGTGAACCAACTCAAGAGGTTGAGAAGTTGAAACTTCATTCTTTGGTTTAAAAGATATATTATGTTATTTTTATTTTTGATAATGATTATAGACTTTATCATTTAGACATTATAGTTTACTTATATAGTTGACTAATCCTTTTCAAGTAAGCTTTCAAAGAGAGTGAATGTTACAGTGGCCAAGTCTCCTATTCCAGATCCAAGACTCTTTGTGAAAGGAACTTAAGTAAGGAACATTCTGTGAGACTAAGGAATCCAAATTAACATCATATAAATTTTCATTTATAAAATAAACAAATACTAAATCATGCTTAGAATAGAAAAAATTTCAAGCATCATTGTTAAATTTAACATGAAACCCATCATCACATAACTGTGAAATAATAAGTAGGTTATTCTTAAGACCTTAAAAAAAGAGACTTGTAAATTAAAATTGTGTTAGTGTTATAGATTTATCCAAGTCCAATAATTTTCCATTTTTCATTATCATAAAATGTGACATGTACACCATCAATATTTATGAAATTATTGAAGATAAATTATTCTCTTTTAATGTTTCTTGAACACATGTTGTCTAAGTACCATAAGCACTTACATGAACTCTACAAACAAATTTCCTATAAAAGTAATTTAAAAAATAAAATACTTTGGTACCAAGATTTTCTGGGGTCCATTAATATTATTAATTAAATATTTAAAAATATATTTTCATCTTGGTTTTCCTGCAAGCATTTTGTAAAATTTTGGAAAAATAAACATTGTTTGGTTCATAAGAACTAGAAGCAGTAAAAGATGTTCAACTACTGGAACTTGCAAAAAAAATTTCATAACTAGGCATAACAATAAATTTTCTTCATTTGGATGCAAAATTGGTTTTAACAAAATTTCTTTTCCATGGTTGATAACCAATGCTAACGGTATATTTAAGAGAAACTTATTTTCCATACATTTGGACTAATGTATCATTACCATTTATAAATCCTTCTAGTTCATTATTTAATTTCTCAACATAAAGTTTAAGTTCATTTTTCACCTTAAGTAGTTCAAAATTATTTTATTTTTCTACAGTGAGTTCATATTTAACTGTAATATAAAGGGCCTTTTTTTCTTGAGATATTTTTATTTATCTTTCATTTCATTATAGGTATCCTCCAACATTTGGAAATATTAAAACATTTCTTCATTGGTCATATTTTTAGAATTGACATATTAATTTTATTCTCTAGAATAATAAGATTTATGTGAAATAGATACAATGGTTACCTAATATGTGTTTTTCATAAAACACATGTTGGCTTTGCCATAATTTTCATCATTAAATTATTTAAATTCGTTGGAAATGTCTTCAGATGAACTCTTGGTGTCCTTCATTGCCTTCTTGTACATTTTATATTTATGATAATATTTCTTCTTATAATTCATCTTTGGAAAGTCATCCTTCACCTTTCCCTTTCATTTTCATTCATAGCAGACAATCTCATTGGTATTATCACTGTTTTCCAATCCTTTTTTCAGTTACCTTTGTTGTCATACTTCCCTATATTGTTAATATTTCTAAATAACTTCTTATTTCTATAAAATATCTTAAATATCCAGCCTAATTGAGATATTTCTTCATCACTATCAGTCAATGAATCATTATTGCTGGAAATTTCTTCAGGAACTTGAATTTTCTCCTTTTTTTGGATGTAGTGGTTTTGAAAGCCACTAAAATTTTTATAGGTTCATCATCTTCTTCTCTATCGACTTTCAGTTATTCCTCATATGTTATTAGTTTTCTAATAATCTCTTTTATATGTAGTTCATCGATGTCAAAATATTCTCTAATTGATACTGAGGTCCCTCTCTACCTTTCTAGAAGACATCTCAAGATCCTCATGATCAGTTATTTTGTAGTGACTATCTTTCCCAGTGTGATCATTGTATTTAAAATCTCATTGAACCTAAGATATATGACAATGATAGGCTTATCAGGGTTTATTTTGAAATAATAATATTTAATAGTATATGTGTTAATCCTTATTTCTTTAACATTTTTGGTTACTTCATCTAGAATGGCTAAAGTATCCCAAATTTCAAAGGCTATTTTACATAAAGAAATCATGTTGAATTATTCATCACCTCGAGAAAAATATCAAGGAATTAATTTTTTTTCAATTATTATTATAGGAGTTTTTTAGTTGGGTCATCTCAAGTGTTTCTAGTAGTATTATCAATCTTTTATTGATCTACAATTGAAGACCAGATTTCAAAACCCATGATTTCTAAATTCACTTTATCTTAATTTTACACTGATCATAATCTGTGACATTAAAATTGGGAGGTATGTTGGTAGAAGAACGATAATTTCTATTATCCATGTTATGGAATAATTTTTTCTAAATAACTATAAATTTTGAACTGATAGAAATTTTTAGATCTTTAAAACACAACTAAAATCATAGTTCTAAAAACATTTAAAACATTTAAACTCCAAAATAGAAACCTTTGATACAAAATGTTAGTCAAATTAGGACACTCAATTGGAGGGTGAACTGAGTTCCTATAAAAATTTATGTCTAAAACACTTACTTAAAATGTCCCCTATTTGAAATAAAAAATGGCCCAATTAACCAAAGTAGAATATTTTTAAAAGATTTTATTTATTAAAATATTTCTCAAAGAGTGATTTTTTCTCAGTTAAAACAATATATATTATTATTTAAACTTTTGAAACCAGTCGAATAAATAAAATTCTATGATAAACACTATCTAATATTAATAATAATAGTAAAGTGAGGTTTTCTGATTGAATAAAAACATCATAGAAAACTAAACATTAAATAACATAGTGAAAATAAAACAATAGGTTTCATCTCAAGTAGAGACATAATCCTCTCAACTTTTTGATCACCTACCACAAAGTAGTTTATATAAATAAACTTGGATACACACCCCAGATCAAGGAATACAATAGTATACACATTGTTTAGGTCAAAAATAACTCTTCTACAGTTTTTTAGGAGTGCTAAAAGAACAAGGAAACATAGGAACCTCTTCCACTATTATTTGTGGAAATGTAAGGTTTAAAAAATGGTTTTTGAATATATCAGAGTATCTTCATGTTTTTCACTAGATTTAGTGTGTGTTCATAGAAAAATGAATCACACACTAATAAAAATTTAAAAAAAATACACAAGAAAAGAAAAATATATTGAATGAAGTTTAGAATTCTTTGTGTGATTGGAAATTCAACTTTTGAATCCTTGAAAGTTATGTTGAAATGAAACTAGATTCGACTTCTGGAAACAGACAGAAAAATAAAGTATTGTAAGAGCTCATATATTCTATTTTCAGTGGGTTATGAGTGTTCCCAATGGTTTCTTATCATTTATTAGCTATTTTCTACAAAGGTTTCTTCAATTTGAGTTATTATCTGTATCCCCTATTATGCACAACAAGTAGTTCTTGAGTTATTTTCAAGAACATTAGCATCTCTCTATCTTTCTGTAGTCATTATTTTGACTTTTAGATATTGTATTCACTTTATACACTACATCAAACAATAACCATGGTCTCAATCCATTCTAGGTACCTCATACCTCATACTACACTCTAACATCAATTAAAAGTTTTCTAAAAAAAGGTATACCAAGAAATTAATATAACTAGTATTACTAAGTTTCAAAAATATGATCATTAGAAATAAATTTTAATTTAAATGAAAATGGAAGGATTGATTGTGTTTAATATTAGGGACTTATTCTAACAGTTTCTCATCAATGGTAGGTTAGGAATGGTGTCTCAGAAATAATGCATTCTATATTTAGGAATGGTGAGACAAGTATCGGTGACTCAGGATCAGTAGGTCATTCTGAAAGTACGTCGACTTGATGGTGACTCATGATTTCAGTAGCTCATACCAATAAGTCATATTTAGTGAATATTCTGATGCCATCAGTAAGTCATTATGTCAGTTGGTTTATGGAACAGTGACTCAGCTATCAGTAGCTCAATGGGATGGTGTCTCTTTTTTTTGAAAATTTAGAGTTGAACTACCGATAGGATAAACAATAGGGACTCAGTGCATTTGTAGCCTTAGTGATGTTTCCTCATCCTATGTCAGAAATAATAATTTTTGTGGATGGTGATATAGCTAACATTGAGACATATTATTGGTAATTACTTGTCAATGGTATCTCATACTTAGTCATTTTCCTATCATCAGTAGGATGTCCAATAGTGAGTCCACCTTAATGGTGACTCATACTTAGTCAAATATTGGAAACATAAATTATGATTTGAAATACTAAAATAATTGATTAAATTGATAAGTAAACATGAATAAACATGAAATATCTTAATTGAACTTAATTAAGTATGATTTATGGGCATTAAAACTAGAGGATGTTGACACCTCCCATAGTAATTCACCATGTTATATGTGTCGTTGGATATTCCTATATATGGTTATATGTATTCATCCTTATACTTGAGATTATTATAAATGAATATCATGAGTTGTGTACTTTGATTAATTGAGGAAAATAAATATGATATATAATCTTAGTGAGGTAGGATATGTTAGGTGTGTCTTGAGTGATATGAAATTAATGAATAATCCAATAAAAGGATTTATCAATTTTGACTTAATGGATGTAGATATCTATAGCCCATTGATAGAAATGAATCTATCTGATAAATTAATGGACATGCTGTATATTTCGAAATGTTAATTTCTAAATGTAAAAAATATATAAATCATTCATATATGTTGATAACATAATTTAGGTAACCTTCTTGATTAGATATTGAGATAAAGATATTACATTGCACAATGAATTTTCAGAATATTTTATTGTCATTATGACATTAAATTATTTTTATATGGGTTCCTTGATGTGTTATTAGATTATGATCATGGACATTAGACTTCTTAGCCTAATGACACTAAGAAAGAGGCTTAGAATGTAACATAATAATTGTATCTAGAACCTTTATTAAATATTATTTAAATTTAAAAGATTGAATAAATATTATTCTCATATTCTGGTTTAATAATTATTCTGGGAGGTTTGATGACATATATTCAGTCACTAATTATTCAAAAGAATAAATATATAGATTTAATACTAAATAAATATTTAATCATGAATTTGGTGAATATAATATTTATTTTTGATCATATAATGCAATGATATTTATTTATTTAGAAAAATAATCGCTATTCAAAGTTTGATAAATGATAAGTTGGATTAATGGAATGAGTTAATGTTCCAATGGGAATGATATAATTAATATCAATTAAATAAATAAATATTTATTTATTTAAAGAATGATATCACAATTATCATCTAGTTTTTCACACATCAAGGAACTATTATTATTGTTTATTGTCGTTCTTTTTGTTTTTGTTTTTGTTTTTGTTTTTGTTTTTGTTTTTGTTTTTGTTGTTGTTGTTGTTTTTGTTAATGTTGTTGATCAATGTGGGTTTTTATAAGTATTATGAGATTGAATAAGTTATTATATTTAATTAACAATTATATGACCTAGTTGTACAAACTTTTTTTTTTCATTTTTTATGGAATGTAATTATTGTTCATAAAAACTCCGCACTATATATTTCTCCCAACCATAAATATAAATTTATCTAGAACACTCTCAAGAATATAGAGAATAAATCCTACTCCTCCCTCTCAAGAACATGATATAATTCGATAGAATCATTTATTCTAAGAAGGGATTCTTTTTTGTGATCAATCATGAATAATGCATGTGGTTATAATCAACCACACTATCACTTGGAGATTTTAAAATTCCATTCTGAGGTTTTTAGAGCATGTATATATTACTACTAGAGGTATTCTACCCTTAAATCCTTCATAACAATGATTTTATGAAAAGTGTTACAAAACCCATTCGACAATTAAGAAATAATTTGAAGCAAAGGTGATTCTTATTTGTGTAAATTAATTATAAATTATATGAGAAACAATCCTTTATTTAATTATTTCGGGGTTTCTATCATTGAATTATTAGGATATATATAAATAAATCAATGAAAATCCTTTATGGGTAATGGTCTTGACTGCTTACTCTATTCCCTAGAACCTTCAATAATAAGGTATACATAATATTATTCAATCTATTAAAATATAACAGGCCCCCAAAAACAAATTCCAAACTAGTAACCATAACTATAATGTCAAATGTCTTTTCACCCACCCACTACTATAATAATTATAAATTTCCCTAAATTATAAAGCTAAGACACAATATAAATAATCAATATATAGTTCATACAACTCAGTGAGGTCATAGAGGGAAAAAATTATGTTCACCAGTTTGACCACCTACTAATAAAAATGCTCGGTAACACCCAAGAAAACCACATTTTGGTTGTTTTTGTGTATAAATGGTACTACTATAATTAAAATAAAATTATAAATACAATGAGAAATATCTTTTATAATCCAATGCCTCAAATTAGTCTAATAACATAATTCAACACTAAAACATCGCTATAATCATTATCATTAACTGATTATCCATATCATCATCATCATCATCATCGTCATAATATTCCTATCATCATATTCCAACTCACAAAAATCACATGGATAAGGTACTCATTCTAATAATCATGACACTAACCTCTACCTAAAAAGAACAACATACAGATTTTTTTCATATATAATCTATATTATCATCATAATGATATTACATGGATTATATATCTCTAGGAAAATCCAGTATAATAAAAAACTTGATGAATGAAAAATCAAAATCACATTAATAATAAATGTTTACCCTATCATGATTCAGTAATTACTTTTTGGATGATAACCCACCAACTCATAAACCACACTTTCATGTAGTACCAACCTAAAATATAAGATAATAAAGATATATAAATCACTAATGTTAATCACTATTTTTTCCCTATTTATCCAACTTCCATAACCAAGGTTCACTCTACACCCATCTCTAACTCACTAACCCCATCACCTCCCCTTTTTAGTCCTAGTTTTCCCATTATTAGAAAACCCCCTGTTAGTTCAACTTCCTTGATGACTACCCCCTAGATCATATATTATGTTTTATTTAATTTTGTAAAATTATATAGTACTGTCTTGATAAGATATTTCTAAAATATATGTTTTCGTAAAATAATATATTAATTTTTCATTTTTCAAATTTCATTAGGATATTGATTGATTTGTAAAAGAATCGCAAAACAATTTCATACACGTTCTATAGATTTTATAATAATTTTTTTGAGAAGATAACATCTTTATTTGGTATTATTTTAGTTGTTTTTGAGTCACCCTACTTTTGGTAATTTAATTTTCTTCCTCAAAATACATTAGCTTCATATGTCCTTAGTTACTTCAAAATTATAAAAAATGATTCTTGAATAAAAATTTATTATATATATATAAATGGTTAGTTATATTTTTTCAGGTTTGTTTATTTGATCTGAATTTATATTTATAGAAACAAATTAATACCTTTATTTTAATACTTTGGAATTGTTTTTTCTTGTATTTTTAGGATATTTTTAAACTAATTTAATTCACCTTTATACCTTTCATTACTTTTATCATTTTTTTACCAATGTACTGACTAATTGAAAATTAATTTTTTATTAAAGAGGGAAATTACCCATCAGATACAAAGGAAGTATCAAGGAGGTATAAAATGGTGAAGGCAAAGGGCATCCCCTTGAACAAAACTTTTACATTCCATATAATAGGAACCAACGCTATCAAAGATTATTATAATGTCCTCCATATTTATAACATCTGCAAGAGAATCCACTGAGAAGTTGGCTTTACACCAAATATGCCTCACAAACTAGCCTCCATTGGTATCCAATGAGTAACTTTTGGGGATGTAAACTAATTCCCATGGTGCACCACATTTCCCATTTTTACCAATGTATTGATCATTGAATATTTTTGAAGATTCCACCTTTATTATTTTAAAAAATAATTTCAATAGATATACATTGTGGTAATGGTTTATTTTTTAAAGGGGAAAGTTGCTAAAAGATCCAATATAGAGATGTATAAGGTTAGAAATTATGTCCGTGGAATATTTTACCATATTAATGCTCTAATCCTCATAGTTCAATGACTACGCATTTCTTTATGTGAAATATGGAATATATCTGACAATTGAATCACATCCTTACACAAATAATTATTTTTTCTTTCAATGAATAAGTTGTGTTTGTTTTCATGTTACATTAGATCTATCTTTGTGTGATGAAACTTATTTTAATCCTTCAATCAATCTATGAAAAATTGCATTATTATCCTACATAAATATTCAAATCATTTTTTATGTGTTTAAAAATCATAAATTACATTTTATTACATTATAGTTTTATTGATTGTGTGAATATTGGTTATAATGATAATAATTGTCTCTATAATATAATAATAACCTCACCAATTTAGGAAAATATATTGATACTCATTACAAGAACACTAAAATCTAGTAATTTTTATCAAATGTTTAAGCTACAATTCCACATATATTCTATATGATCTTATTCACTTTTTGTTATTGTTTTATACACATTGAATTAAATAGTTTTTAATATGATGAAACTCTAATATAATTTACATAGAATTTAATTTTTATGAAATAAAAAAACCACAACATTTATTATGAATCAAACTGAAACATAATATACGAAAAAAAGTGTATATTCTATATAAATACACAGCTGTGATTTTAGAAAGCGGTGAACTACTTAATTTATTTAGTTATTTTTTAGTTTAAATAATAAGGATGAGACCTATATATATATTTTTATGGTCATATTAATATTTTTTATTTCTTTTAAAAATATAAATGTTCAGTTATTTTGGGAATAACATCATGAGAGTTTGTAATGGTAATTATTCATACTAATATTCAATTTAACTATATTATTAATTTTATCACATTCTAACTATTACATTTTTTTAAAATTATTTGACATTACTACATATAGATAAAATATTTACCTAGAATATGAAATAAGGAATTGTTATCTTTGATAATATATTGACATATAATTTATTCAAAAGGAAAGACTTTGTTCATTATAATTTGGAAACAATTCACTTGTAAAAGTTCCTTTTTAGAAGTAGCATGCACATGAAATTATTGGGTAATGTTAATAAATATATTTTATAAAAGTAATCATTTATGAATCTAATTTACTAAAAAATTCAATTTTAATGGGGTTTGTTTGTTTATACTAGTTTATAATCATGTTATTATAATTTCTTGTAGAAAATTTTAGGGGTTGATACATTGAAATTTAATATTAATGGGTACCTATCAATTTACAAGTTAATTAACGACCATATTTTCAATATTTTTAAAATATATTTTAGTAATTTGATGTCCCTAGTTAATTTTAATGGATATTTATATTCTTGGAATAATACATTATTTTTTTATATTTATTATTTTCACTTGAAATTGTATCCTAATTATTTACTTTTCTTTCCTAATAACATATATGAAGTTAAATTAAATATTCAAAATTCCTTTGTATATGTGATTAAGCATCATTTATTAGTTTTTTATTTTCCAATTTCAATAATATTATACAAGTTTGTTATATGTGTGATTGTTTTCTTAATTTTTATTTTCTACATATGGTGGTTTATTTAAATATTTAAATTCATATATACATATTCATAGCTACAATTGAGAACTTTTTAGATTTCTTTTTGACACATTCAAGTGATTCAAGGGTTTTTTTGTTACAATTTTTAAAAATTCTTTCTTTAATTTTGAAATAAAAACCCCATTTGGTGATATTTATTTTTACGGAAGTGTTTATTTTTTATTTTTAAAATAAAATCTATATTTTGACTATCAAAATAATAAGGTATTAGGATGTAATACCATCTACATATTAGATAAATTTTAATATGACTCATTGTATTTTTTACTTATGATAATTTCTTCTATACATATTTCTAAAAAACTTATTAAAAATCCAATTATTTAAGTATTATTATTGAAATTTATGTGTAATTCTGTAAGTGTATTTTCATAAACTAAACATGAACCACTTTTTTAAATCTTCTTATTCAAAGTCAAAACTATTATAAAACAAATTCCAAGTACAATTTTTTCTATATTTTATTATATATGATATTTTTATTAATGTGTATGATAAATGTGATAGTTGTGACAATTATTTGATCAGATTCTTCTTTGGTGAGAAATCTTTGTGGGTGAAAATCCATTTTTTTATATGTTGAAAAAAATTTCATTTTTGGCCCACTATTTATTACATTATTTATTATTTTATTTTAAAACATACCTTTAATTTAGGTTTTTTGTTTTCTATTTTTTTGATTATAATACAAATACTGGTGTCATGTTTAGATTCATTGATGCCATTTAATTAAACATAATGTGTATGTTCTCAGGAATTAATAAATAAGAAGTATGGTAATGTTTCTATTTATATAATATATAAAATAGTCTCTAGGTTAGAATTGTATTAGCTAATTTATTCATATATTTTTATATTTGAATCCATATTAATATCATTGATGATAGATACTTCATTAGTGGTTTAATAGATGCGAAGGTTTAGATATTTTCATTCATAGTCATGCATTTTTTGATAATAATGATGCAAATGATAATATCATTGCAACCGATTTTACTCCAAATAGGTATATAGTGAATTATTTTCCCCTCCTAGGGGAAATTCTATGGTTCATATATAGAGTATTGAAGTAAATACTCATTTATTATTTTGATAAATATTTTTTAAGGGGAATGAACCGTGTTTTTTGTAACTTTAGTGAGATAATAAATATTTTTTCTTTTTGTATTATAGGTTGTAGGATATCATCCACCTATTACATTGGTGTAACCTAAAAAAGACATGGTCCTTACATCAATGGTTTTCTCTTTCACGAGCTAGTATCTTAAAACTACTAATATATATATATATCCCCAATAAGAGTGATTTTTATTTCAGCTAAGTTTAGTTCAAAATTATTATATCTTATAGATGGAAGAGTTGTGTTCAAAAATTGAAAATAACATATTATATTATTATTTTTATTTCTATTAAATTTCCAAATTAGATCATTCTTCTAATTTAGATTCCAACAAAAGTGACTTCAAAACTAAATCATTATCATTGGTTTACCCAATGGCACAAAAACATGTTCTATTGGGTGTGTGTGTATCCATATATCAATATTTTCCCAAACATACCATATATCCTAATATATATATAAATTTTTATAAAAATCTAAAGTAAGATAAACACCTAAAGAAACAGAATATAATGGTTAAAAACATATGAATTTTAAAAGAAATATGTTACAATTATAAGGTAGATATATTATTATTTCACAATATTTCTAAGTTAATATTTTGTCCACTTATTTTTATCCTTTTTTTTAATGTTTTTATAATTATATGGTCCAATGATGTTTTATTTAAAATTTCATTTATTGATTACACACATATATTCTAAAATACTCGGGAACACCCTGAGAGGGGAGGGGTGAATCAGGGTGTCAAATTTTTCTTTAAAGGTGAAAAATATTGTTCTCATGTCAGTAGGAACCTATTAAACCTATATGATGGTAATTTGTAATAATTTAAACATTAACATGTATAGATACGACACAAAAAATTTTCTTGGTTCACCGCTAAGGGAAAGTCCAATGAGAATATGCATACATTTTTTTTGTCCTACTAAAATGCACTAATATATACTAATTGTGGAATATATAATTTTCGGCAGAGTCTCTTTTTGTTTTGAAAAATTAATTTTTGAGATTTTAGGGATATCATAATAGGTTTATTGTAACACTTCCGTTGAATCCCCTAACTTGTTTTCTTGGGTGAAGTCTTACTCGGTTTGTTAACTTGAAGGTTGATTCAATAGATTTGCAATAGATTATTTATCCCTGACTAGCATGAGACTCTTCTTGAACCATAGACATGAGTTGATTCACTTTGAAATAAATTCTCACTAAAACCTAATATTTAGAACAACTATTCATGCAACTCCTTTATGAAGCTCAAAAAAATTGTGAAGCTAACTTCCTTTACAGAGAAAATTTCATTCACAAAGACCAATGAGTCATCACAGAATACCCTATCATCATGAAGAAACCAATACTTAGAAGAATTTTTATCGGTCAAGGCTTAATTATTTTTTATCTATGCTCAATCTTGTATAGAAATCCATATTCAAGAATCTCCCCAAACTTCACGGAATCAAAGTGATTACAACATTTCTCCAATTATTTTCACATCAAATGAATTGGGGGGTAGCCTAATATTTATAGAATCTTCCATCCACTATGATACACTAAATTTACCATATTTTTTGGATATTTCAAAAATGTCTTCCTGAATCTCCTCCAATAAAAAATCTCTAGTGATACTAGTTCTAATCGAAGAGATAACTTTCAACTCATCATGTAGTATCAATTATTCACTTCTCATAGTCATAAAGAACATCTCCAACCCATAATGATCTCACAAAACACACCTATAAAAAATCTAGTTATGGTGAAAACAATTCCGTTATAATATTTATAAAGAGTTAATTCCAAAAAAACAACCTCTCATGATGCTAGCCTCTTCCTCCAGATTTTCAGCCCAAAAATTTGGAGAACACTGGGAAATAATGCCACCTTCAACACTATTTATAGCCTATAAAGAGATTTCACTTGTCTTGAAGACCTCTTGATCAACCCAATATGGATTGACAACAAACACAAACCAAACTCCATTTCCAGTAAATAATATCCCTCGCTCTAATATATTCCTTAAATATATGATCTTAATATATATATTTTGATTCACACACCCATTTGTTCGAAACTATGAAATATATATATATATATGTATATTTATATGTATTATGAATATAGATTCTAAATATTGATTCTGAATATATTTATATATATATATCCTAAATACATATATATTTTGATATATATTTAAACTGTATTTTGATATATATATGTTGAAGATATATTTAGATACATGCTTATATATATTCTGATATACATTCTGAATATAGATTTGGATATATAAATATATATTATGATATATTTTTATATACAGATATTTTGATATATACTATGAAAATATTCTGATACATATTCTGAATATATATTCATATATATTTTGATGTATATTCTGAATACATATTCAGATATATATATATGTATAGTTATTTATTTTTTTCATTAGATACTACATCTTGTTTAAATAGACAGGGGGATAATAGTCATAGAGAAACAATTATTAAATTGTTTAGTATGTGTGTGAGAAAACAAAAAATCAATCTGAAGTGTGCAGTTCTTAGAATGAGTGAAAGATATAATAAATCATTTATTGGTTTAAAATATTAAAACATTTGTGTAATGTTAAAAATCATAAAAGAAAGACCTATAATTTATGTAAAATCATAGGAAAACTACTTTTGATGTGTACGAGTAGAGGGAACGTAAATTTGATGTGTCGTGTGCTCATACTGACTGAATAAGCAGTTTTTAGTAATTTAACAGCCTTTAAAAACATCTTTGTGGGGTCAAAAGTAGGAAAACAACCATATATTTCAATTAAATCATGTCAAAATAAATGCAATTTATGGGAGTTATTATTTTCTCAGTATGACTAAATATGAATTTTTAGTGTCTTAAAACTTTAAATCATGCGTCTAATGGTCAAAAAAAAAATACATTATAAGGAAATTAAATCATAGAAAAACTATTCTTGAATTATTTGTGACATGTATGAGTATACATAACATCAATCTAACATGTAGTGTGCTTAAAATAACTGAATTAGATATTTTTTAAGATTTTAAAGTCTTTGAAAACATGAATCTGGGGGTAAAAACCTATAAAAACACATCTAATTATCCTTAAATAATAGAAAAATTACCATAATTTATTTTTTAAATGTCAGAACTAATGATGCACCAATCTATTTTGGTTTTTACTTGGTATTATCAAAAATTCATATTTGGGGTTTTAAATCACTAAAATGTGCGAGTAACAATCAAACCAATAGATTAATACCCCAAATTGATGTGAAATCATAGGAGAAATTTATTTAAATCATTTTTTATGTGTATAAGTGGGGTGAAAGTTAATCTGATGTGTAGTGTACTCAAATTGGTGGAATAAGATGTTTTTAAAGATTTTCTAAAATTTAAAAATTCATGTCATGAGGTTAAAACGCAGTAAAATTATATGATAATTACTTTTTATGTGTAAATTCATATGAATCATCCATCAAACATGTGGTGTTGTATGAATGATAGAAAAATTAGTTCGTAAAGAATTGGAAATCTTTAAAAACATGGTCCAGGTGGTCAAAACTAATAAAATGACCTCAAATTGCTATGAAATCATCGGATAAAAACCTTATAATTATTTTTGAAATATAGGAAATTATATGACATCAATATAATTTTCTTTCCCCAACATGATTGAAAATTACTTTTTAGTTCTTTCTAACACTAAAATGTGTGTTTCACAATCAAAACCATAAAAAACTATATCAGGTGGACATAAAATCATCGGAAAATAGTCATTGAATTATTTTTAACATTTTTGTGTAGAAGACATGTCGACCTAAAATGTGGTGTGCTCAGAATGACCTAATAACCTTATTTTAATGATTTGGAAATCTTTAAAAATGTGTGTCAAGGGGTCAAAACTAAGAAAATGATCTCCAATTACCATGAAATTATTGGGAAAACCGTATATTTAATTTTAAAATTAATTAACTAGAATCTCACCAATTTGAGTTATCATTTTTTAGGATGACTGAAAATGCCTTTTATTGTTTTAAAACACTAAAACGATCATGTAATGGTTAAAAACATAGAAAATGGACCTATATTGACATGGAATCATAGGAAACCCATTTTTTTATTTTTGATATCTATGAGAATAAATCATGCCAATCTAATATGTTTTCTACTTGAATTGACTAAATAAATTTTTTTCAAGATTTGAAATGCTTTATAAACATGTCTTGGGGGTCAAAACAAAGTATAATACCTACTCTTATTATAAAATTATAGGATAATGAATATACATTTATTTTTAAAATATAAGAAATGATGGTGTATTAATTAATGATTTTGTTTTCTCAAGATGATTTAAAGTTCTTTTTAGCATTTTGGAACACCAAAACATGTAAAACAGTCAAAACAAAAGGATATTTTCTCATATTGAAATGAAATCATAAGGAAACTGTATCAAAATTATTTTTGATGTGTACAAGTAAATCGAAATTCAATTATATGTTTAGTGTGCTCAAATTGATTGAATAACCAGTTCTTAAATAATTAAATGTCACTAAAAAGGTTAGTCATGCTGTAAAAGCAAGAAAAATATATATATTTCCATCAAATCGTGGAAAAAACATATATTTATTTTTGAAATGTAATAACTGATAACACATAAATCCTAGTTGTTTTTTCCTAGAATAACCAAAATTAATTTTAATCAATTTAAAACACTAAAACGTGTATAATGTGGTCAAAACATTAGAAAATGTCCTCGGATTTATAAGAAATGATAGGAAAAATAAATATGAATTATTTTTTATGTGTATGAGTGAATGGAATGTCAATATGTAGTGTGTTGTACTCAAACTGATAAAATAATATGTTTTAAAATATTTGTGTCATTAAATACATGTTTCAATGGGTAACAACCAAGAAAATTCCCTCCTATTACCATGAAATCGTATTAAAACAACCCTATATTTATATGTTAAATATAATAACATAACCTACATAGATCAGAGTTTTTATTTTATTGAAATGATTAAAAAATTCTTTTTAGTGTTTTAAAACACTATAATGTGTGCCTAATAATCAAAACCACATAAAACATCCTAGGAATGACTAAAAATTATTTTAAAACTATTTTCTATTTATGTTTTACGTATAAAAGAAGTCATCAGATCAATAGGATACGTGGTGTGATTATAAATACAAAATAACTAGTTTTATAATATTTCATACTCTTAAAAAAACATGCGTTTTAGGGCCAAAATTTATATAACAACCTCTTATTATAAGGAAATCATAAGAAAACAAATTTAGATTTATTTTTGAAATATAAGAACTAGAATCATGCCAATTCAATTTATTATTTTCTTAAGATGGTTCAAAATGCCTTTTTTAGTGTTTTAAAATTCTAAAAAATGCGTGTAATGGTAAAAACCATATAAAATGGCTACATATTAACATAAAACCATAGTAAAAATGTCTAAGAATTATGTTTTTTTTGTGTATATGTATATGAAAAAATCAATCTAACATGTGGTATGATCGAACTAATGAAATAAGAAGTTCATAAAGAACTGAACTTATTTAAATACATGAACAAAGTGTTCTAAAACATACAAATAACCTCCATTTCCCATTAAATCATATGAAAGGAACCCATAGAATGATTTGTGAATTATAGGAATTAATGATGCATCAATACTTGTTTTTATATTCTTAAGATGACTGAAAACTCTTTTTTAGAGTTTTGAAACACTAAAACATGCATGTGATGATTAAAACCCAAGAAATGGTAGTTGTATTGACATGAAATAATATGAAAACTATCTTGTAATTATTTTTAGCATGTATGATAATATGGAATTTAAATTCAATATATGATGTGTTTGGACATACTGAATAAGTACTTCATGAATTTATAGTCATTAAAACTATGTTATAGGGGGGTTAAAACCAAGAAAGTCATCAGATTATTTTGAAATCTAAGGAAAAAATACTTAAAATAAGCTTTTGATGTAGGAACTAATGGAGCATCAATCTATGTTGTCTTTTTATTGTAATGACTAAAAAGTCATTTTTAGTGTTTTAAAATAATAAAACATATATGAGATGGTGAAATCTATATAAAACATCTATGATTGACATAAAATCATATAAAAACTGACTTGGAGTTATTTTTTACATTCATTAGTTGAAGACATATCTTTCTGACATGTAGTGTACATATATTTACTAAATTAGAAGTTCTTAAAGAATTAAAAATATTTAAAAAAATTATTTAGGGAACAAAATAAAGAAAAAACATATGGTTTACCTGAAATCATTGGATAATATTCATATATTGATTTTTGAAATGTAATAATTGATGTTGAATTAAACCTTATTTCTTAGAATGACCAAAAAACACATTTTTAGTGTTTTAAAACAATAAAATGGGTGTGTGATGGTCAAAAAATAGAAAACAGCCAATGATTTCTGTCAAATCATATATAAACTATATTATAAATTTTTTTACATGTGCATGTATATGTCACATCAATACAACATACAACGTGCTTGGATTAATGGAATAAGTAGTTCATAAATAATTAAACAGCTTTAAAAATGTGTGTTAGGGGTAAAAACAAATCAAATGATATATTATTGTCATGAAATCATTGTTCAATTATGTTATATTAATTTTTTTTAATTTAAGAACTAATGGTGTGAGAATATGAGTCATCTTTTTTCTAAGATGACCAAAAACAAATTTTTATTATTTCAAAACAATAAAATGTCTGTATAATAGTTAAAACCATGGAAAATGATATCAAATTGATTTTAGATTAAACAAAATATGTTTATTAATTATTTTTTAAAATTAACATTTGACTACTTTTTATTCCAACTTTTGGTGTGCTCGTACTAACTGAAGAAGAGGTTTTGAATTAAAAAAATTATTAAAAAATATTAATCTGTTGAAAAGAAAAGGACCAATAACTCTTTATTGGTTTGTATCTTAATTAAATAATCCAATGGGTTATAATTAATATGTTTTTATAATTTTTTAATATTTAATTTTTTTTTAAATTTTTTAAATTTTTAGTTATATGAGATGATGGGAGAAAAGCTTGGAAAATGATTGGACAAGATTACTAGTGATATTATGAAATGATATATCATGTGAACATATAATAAATTTTTGAATCATGGTTGTTCTTATTTTTTTTAATATCATATGTTGAATATATGTGATATTATTATTTTTTAAAAAATTGTTGGCTATAGTTGTCAGTATTTAGCAGTCGTTATAGCCAATAGTGATGATCAAAACCCAACTGCCATTTGGTGGTCATTAGGAAGCCGCTAGAAGCATTTAGTGGGAACATTTTATAGTCACTGGATGATTTTTTTTAATTCACTTTATATTATATTTTATGTTAAATATAATAATTTTTATCATCATATATAAATTTGGAAAGTATAATAAAAATACTTGGAAAATATTATAATAGTAATACCTAGGGAATCCACCAACTCATTTTCACCATAGAGATATAATAATTATGATGATGATGATGATCATGATGATCATGATGATAATAATAATTTTCAATGGTTATGGAGGGTGCTAAATATAATATAAAAAACCCACAAAAATGTATACAAGGTACTTAGGGAAAATTAAACTTGATAAAGCTTTTGGGGCATAGAGGAAGCAACTTTACCCTTTCCCAAAAATAGGTTTCATCGATTTTATTGGATAATTCCTCATAAATAGAATATAGAAACCCCATAATATTATAATAGAGAATATTTTAGGTATAATTTATAATTTATTTATTAAAAAGAATTACCATGGTTGAAAATTGTTTTTCCCTTGATGGTCACAATTAACAATCTTGTCATACCATCCTTGTGATAAAGATTCCAAAATAGAACTCCTCTTGTGATAGCCACATTTAATCCACTAATCTTTTATTGTCATCTATGTAACTCCAAGTGTCATAGAAATTTTTTTTATTACGTTGCATCATTTATTGTCAATCATAGAAATAATCCCTTAAATCTTGAATGATACTTCCTTATTCTCTCGATATTGAGAGGGAGGAGTAGTATTTAATTCTCTCCTCCTAAGGAGTATTCTTTAGAGGATTCTATTTAGTCTTGAAATAATCTTTTTCACAAAAGGTCACATAATCCTAGAAATGAAATAATATGAATTATACCATAAGTTTCAGAGAATTATTTATTACAAATAGGACCTTAATTATTAGCTCCATACCATGTAAAAACCACACCTAATAATATTATTTTTATTGTTTCCAAGGCATGATCCAACTCAATGATTATTTAAATATCATTTTTCTTAATTAAATTTTACAAAATTTATTTAAATTATATTAAATAATATATAGAATTTCCATCTGGGGCCTTAACTCAACTTATCAATCCTCATCATAATTTTTCAAACAATGGATAATAAATATTTATGTCACTAATAAATATCACTCTATTATCCATTCAATAAATAAATAAATTTTATATTCACTAATTGGTGAATAAAAAATTATTTAATATTTCACTCACATATACTCCAAATATTAATAAGTTTAAATTGTGTTTGTATGATTAATATAACCTAAATAATTATTATTCCATTATACATATAATTGTATTTATTCAAATATTAAATACAAATAAAATTTAACTAAAATTATGGATACACTTAATATATGGCATTCTTGCCCTCTTATTTTGATCCAAGCCTCTACAAATTATTATATTATTTTTAATATAAATATACAATAAACAAAACCCAAGGATCTTGTGCCCTAGTTTCATTGGAAGACTTGGAACATAGAATATTAATATAAAACTGAAATTGTGAATATTATTTGAATCTCAAAAATGTGACGCTATATCCCTTGTAGATTTAAAAACTTCATACGATAAAACAAAAGGGGTGAGCTATAAATCCTTATAAGTGAAGATATAAGATAAAAAAGAATAGAATATAGGTAAAATTGGATCACATCATATCACAAATGAAATAGATCATGAATAATCATATGAAATCATGAAATAAATAATATTTCATCATAATATCATGTGATTATAGGAATGTTGTAACATTATAATACATTAAATAATAAGCATAATTCAACGCCCATTGCCGAGACGTCATAATATTGTGGATATAGTCTCATAATGGATTGGGTTTACTCATCAATCTCATACATATCATCTCATGTGATATTAACATTAACCAATTCATTAGAGCAATATCTTGGCACACCCATAATAACATGTACATACCAATGTGTTACACGTAAGGGAGTGAAACACAAGTAATAAGAATAATATATACCCATGGAAAGAAATATATTACATAGAATTTCCTTATATCATAATCAATGAATATTATAAAAAGATTACAGATAAAAGAAGAAATTAATTATTTTCGACATTCATATTTGAGTAAATAATCATATGTCTCAAATATGGATTTTATTTTAAGAATGATGTGTGTAAAATGGTGGATAATTGGGTATATAATTGAGCCTAAAAAATTTGGTTATAAGTAATGGGTAAAATAATTTTAAAAAACCAAATAATATGGATTTTTTTTAAAATAGATGTAAAGTAGAATTATTATCCCTAAAAAAGTTATTAAATTATGAAATAATTAAGAGGAATAATATTTTAAAACAATTTTACATAATAGGAATAAGGGATAGAAAAGTTCCCTTAATCGGGTTTCATTTTAAAAAAGGTATTGAGAAATGAACCTAAGGCATGAATATCCCCAATAATGAAGGAGAGAATAATATAGGAATATATGTTTTAGAAATATATATAGAATTAATAATAATTTTATGGTGATAAATTGAGATATAAAATGAAATAGAGAGAGAAAAGGCATAACCCAATGAAAATAGGGTGGTTTAGAGAGTTTCATTACCACAGGTTTGGATGCATTCTTCACATTCACTTAATATCCTAAATAATAAAATTAGATTTATTTAAAAAAATCAATAAATAAATATTATATTTGATTTATTATTATAATTTAATGTTAGTTTCAGTCATTAAATTGAGATATTGTGTGTGTATTCACCATCCAAAGGTTGTTAGTTTCATGGTTCCAAGGCTGGATTAGTTTATGGGAAATTATAAAAGTTCTTAAGGTAAATTTCCATAACTCCAAAAGTGTGATGAAATATTTTTTAGTTCATTCCTATATTTTTAAATTGTTTTAAATTTAATATATTATTAAAATAAACATGGTTCTTAGAGTAAAAATATTATCATTTTATGGTTAATTCACTTAGATCGTTTGTCTGATTATAGTGAACTTGGTATTATTTTACCATATGACCATTTATCCATTCCATAATATGAAATAATATATAATATACTTATTTAGATAATTTTAATCATAATAAATTTATTAAAACCATACTTGAAGGCAGTAGTGGAAAACAAAGTATGTTGTTTATGGAGGTGGTCAACAGACCATAATGTGAACAACATTTTTGTTTTAGAATAGAATGAGAAGAGGTTAAACTATGTATATCCCAATAAAAAAATAATATTTTAGTATATTTGTTATATTATATCCATTATTTCATGTTGTATAGAATATATGTGAAGGATTTAGAAGAGAAAAAGTATTGAAAGAAATTAGTTTAGAATATCACCTCTTAGGATGCCCTCTCTAAGAAAACACCTTAAAACCATAGGATGGTATTTTGTTGAGACCAAATGAACAAGGCCATAAGGAATATGATTAAAAATGTAATTTGATAGAACATTGATAATATCTAAGGCTTGTATATTGTTAATATAATCGGTGGTGTGGGGTGGTATTTATAAGGGGATGAGAGGGGAGTTTTGGAATATAATAATAATTTCTTTATTAATTTTTATCAATACTATCAATAGTGGTGAATATTATGAAAATATAAAATAATTATAATAATTTGGTTTTAGATAATGGCTTCTTACATCATTCATGACTCAATTATTCTGGTATTTATCTTAGAATTTTAAATATCGTATTTCATTATATATCACTATTCAAAAAAAATAAACTATTTAAAAAAATACCAAAAACCAAACATAACTATTTATTTAATTTTATATTTAAAAATGAAATAAATTTTATGAAAATAATTTTACAAATATGATAAATTCAATTTTTAAGTAAAGTCATTATTTATTTTAAAAATAGAAACTTTTATAATATAATCTATTTTCAGACCCTGGGAAAAATTACATATGGTCTCATAAAATTTTATTATAATTATATTGAAACATAATATTATTTTAAAACCCAATTTTATGAAAATAGACATTCTTTTAATATTTTATATTTATCATAAAAATATAAATAAAACATATGTGTTTTTATAAAAATAAAAACTCTAATTTTATCATTTTAAAGAAAATATTTATTTGTATGATGTTATAAATTTAATATATTTTCATTTTATCGTATAATAAAATATTATATTAAAATTTCATCAATCAACTTACTATTTCAGCAGTTAGGTTACTATTCTTAATAGTATAATTATTATTCCTATCATCGGATTATAATTCCAATAGTAGGATTTATAATGATAATATGGGTTCTCTACCTTCTATAAATATCTCATATCGTATTCATTATTAATTAACTTATATTTTCTATTAAGGATATATTTTCAACTTTAATATGGATATAAAAATGCTAATATTTTGTTTCATTTCTACAATTTTGTTTGTTAGTGATATCATTCTAGGGAATTGAGCATATCTAAATTTTCATATTATAGTTATTTTATTTTATTTTTTTCATTATAATTTTTGAGAATTTATTGATTATATTTATAATATAAATTATTTTCAAGTTAATATAATAAAATTTTGTTAGTTCTATAGAAATACCTTACTAAATATAATAAATTTACATATTTAGAAGGGAAATTCCATTAATAAAATTATGGGTCACTACATTCTTCTCCCCATAAAAAAATTCTCCCTCAAAATTTAATTTCACTTAATAGGGTGAAAATAAATTAGGGTACTTGTGTGTCCTTTATTACTTTGGTTTCCATGTTACCTCCTCTTACATATGGTTCCAACATAGTTCTTTGACTAGGTGAGTAGTCTTACTACATAGAATTTTGTCTTTATATTCCAATATATTCACTAATTACAAATTATAAGAGATATCATACTCTAACTATACCAAATATGGAAACATAACATATAAAGGATATGGTATGTACTTATTCAAAAAAGATACATGAAAAACATCATGTACTTGAGATAGGGTTAGTGGGTGTGCTGATTGATAGGCCACAGATATGATGTGATATAGAATCTCAAATGTGATGATGTATTTAGGACTTAAATTTTCCTTATTCAAAATCTCATGAATCTCTTCCATAGGGATATATGGGTAAACACTAAATCACCAAACTCAAACTATATGTCTATATGATGGTTATTAGTATAGATCCTTGATCAACTCAGAGTGCTCATGATGTTCTGCTGAATAATCTTGAAATTTTATATCATTTCTTCAAACATTTTATGTCATGGTATCTTGTATTCACTAAATTCTTCCCAACATACAGGTGTATTATATCTCTTACCATATTTGTATTCATATGGATCCATTTGGATAATTGAGTGGAAGGTATTAATGTACAGGAACATGATTTGAGAAATATGTTTATCCCATTATCCTTTGAATTCCATAAAGCATTCCCTTAATATGTTCTCATGTATCTTGATAGTCCACTCATATTGGATTTTAGTTTCAGGTGAAAAAGTTATACTAAATTTCAACTTAGTGTTTAAATAATTTTTTAGACTTTTCCAAAGCATAGAATTAAACCTTGGATCTCAATAAAATATAATTGATATCGGTGTTTCATACAACCTCACCAATTCTTTAATATATATCATTTTTACTTAATTAATTATTAAGTCTTAAATGAAAATTAAAGTAGTAGTCTTTATAATATTATCCACTACAATGAATATGGTAGTATTTTCTATACATTTCATTGAAAGACCTATAAAAATATTAATGTTGATGGTTTACCAATTCCCTGTAGGTATGGGTATTAGTATCATCACCCCTTGTACATTGGACTTTTTGTCTTAACTTTATTGAATACAAGGTAATTTGATGTATATTTTAGGATCTTATTCTTTATATTTTCCAACCAATAGTGTTCATGTAGATCTTTATTCAACTATGTGCTCTTTAGGTGGATGGATAATGATAAGTTATATGCATTATTCAAAATCTCATTCTTTATATCAATATTTGATGGTAAAAATAGTCATGAACCTAATATTATAACTCCTTCATTGTAAATTTTTTATTCTAAGGATTTCCCTTTTATTTTAGATTCCACCTTCTAATGTATTTCTATATAATCCATTTAAGAATTATTTATCTTATCTAGAATAGATTGTAGAGAAATTATTTATTCAAGGTAGGATGTTTTCCCTTCTGTTATGGATTCCATGTCCATCCATTTCAAGTATAAGAATATTGGGTCATTCTAAATTATCACCAATAATAAGGTATAGGATACTTTGTACTAAGAGAATATGACATGTTATTTTCCTTCCCATGATAGTAATGGGTAGATTAGTCATAGTCCTTGATTATATCTAACCATATTTTTTGGTTCTTATTAAGATCATTCTATGTAAATATATACTTAAGCCTCTTATGAACTGTAAATATTTCACACTTCTTCTTATAGAGATGATTTCTCTAAATATTTAATTTGAAAATCACTTCTACAAAATCTAGAACATTTTTTGGATAGAAATGATCATGGAATTTTAACTTCATATAGACATAGTATATCATATTATCATTTTGAATTAGTACACTACCCAAGATATTCTTTAATTCATTTTTATATACCAAGAAAGGATTCCCACTTGTCGGTAGTATGAGTAATAGTGCAGTGATAATAACCTTTTTTTTAATTCATTGATGTTCTATTAACATTCATTGCTCCAGAAAAACTTCACTCCCTTCTATATTATCTTGGTCAGTCGGAATCACAATCATGATAAGTTTCTCAATAATCATCAATGTAACCCATCATATCCAAGGGGACTATATATCTCTATTTTATATGTATTTTTACTCAACACCTAAATTTCCTTTATTGCATATATATCCATATATATCTTTTTATAGGTGATTTCATACCCCAAGAATGAAAATCCCTCCATACAAAACTCACATTTACTGTGCTTTTCATATATCTTACCTGTAACACCCCAGGTAAATAAAGAATATGACATTTTCATATTTATCCATATTTGTGAATAAAATATTAATATTAATTTAAAGGGGACGCTATGCTCGATGGCATACCCAACACGCAACAACAAGTCTCTTCGGAATCTTACGTTGCACTCTAATAATAAAATAATATTATTTGAAATGGCAATTAACATGTAGTTGTTGTATTGGAGGGAATGGATAGAAATAACTAAAATATTATTATATATGTTTTTAAATGTTTTTACATTTATCCAATAAAAGATAAAGGCTTAAAATACAGAAAGAATTCAATTTTAGTCGTATATGCCCTAGTTTTCACTAAAGGTTCACTTATCGCCTTTTGATGGCAAACCATCATTAAATATAGTTTTGTTAACTCTTATACATTCTATTGGAACAAATAAAATTCTTATTTAGAATCAGGACATCAAAATTTACTTTGTGTAAATTTTTGGTATCTTTCCGATAAAGTTCATTTTTTAATGAATAGTGTAAAATGTTGTATTTTAATTCAAAACCTCTTTTTAATCTAATTTATTTATATGATTAGATTATCTTTTTAATTGGTTTTAAAGTGAAATTAGAATATATTTTTACCATTAAATCCAATATTGGTCGTTGGAATTAATTTCACTTTGAAATCAGACTTAAACTAGTGTCAATCTTTTGAGACTTATTGTTTCATAAAAAACGCTATTTTCTCTGACCGTGAGAATTAATTATTAAATTAATTAATGTGACTTATATGTTTTGAATTTTGTAAAATAGACTTCATTTTTGAATTCTGAATATCAAATATAGCTTAGGGTGAATTGTTTGGATTTTTCTGAAAAACTTCAATTTTTGATGAATAGTGAAACCACTAAGTGGTACTTATAAAAACTAATTTTTCGTTTAAATGAAATTTTACCACTTCTGTGTTTTGAATTTAAAAAATCCGACATAAATGGTTGTCATTAAGAAGTAAAATGTGGATCAATGAGATTAAAATATTTTTTTTGTGAATAGTAACTTTTAAGTTCTTAATCACGATTAGAAGTAATTAGTGTAGTTTAAGGTAAGAATAATGTTTTGATAAAATGAAATGACCTAGACACATGTCCTAACCTCATTGGATGTGTCATGGCGGACCTAGAAAATCTATGGGTCAACTTGGGGACCCCATGGAGCCACTTTGGTTGGAAAATGACATAAATACCTTTTTATTTAATGTTAAAGTAAAAATGACACAAACATGAGATGTTTTACTAAAAAATATTTTACATGGGGTTATACAAGTCAGATTTTTTACTATAAATAGTAATTGGAAAGCTAAAACGATTTACTACATCATAGTATTTTTGTTATAATTTTTAGACGTTAAATAAATTAAATTAGTTATTACATCATGATGATGCAGTGATGACCTCATTATTTAACGATTTAAATAAAATGGAAAGATAATGTAATATCTAATACCTACACATGTCCAAAACCTATTGGATGAGTTTATTTAGAACCCTTATCACCTTATACTCGAATTATATCAATGTGGGACCTCTTAAATCCGAATATCATTTTAAAATAAAGTGACTTTCTTTACTTTTCAAGAGTACCCCTCCTCGCCTCTTATAAAAGGCCCCCACCTCTACCTCCTTACCCACACTCCCAAAGCCTTTGGCTCGGCCAACCCCTGCCCATTTTGTCTCTAAACTTCCCTATCTTACTCCTTGAAACCTCACATTGGGCAGAAGTCTTCCCAAGGAATCCTTTGAGCTCAAACCAAAGGGAGTTACCTGATTTTAAGGTAATGTCTTCACTTGAGTCCTTTTGTTTTACTTTGCCTCTCCAACCCCCTAAAATCATTTTATTCATTTCTTTAGTAACAAATACAGTATCTTCAATATACTAGGATGTTGTTATAAGAATGATTCGAGCTACACTTACACACACCTACATCTAATGGTTAAAGAACATACTGTTTCCGTGGATGGTGAATTTCTGCCTCACGAAACGATGATTGTTCAACACTCATATAACACCTTCAAAGGTGGACATTAAGATGTCACTATATTTATATATGATATATAATATGTTTATGTTTTAATTAAGCTTCTTTATTTTTCATTTGTGGCTTACCTTTATGGCTTCCATTATGGGTATACGCGATATCTTCATTTTAGGAAGTGCGGACTGTCGCCCCCTCAAAGTGATGTGATTCGTTAATTCCATACGTGGGATGTATAAAGGATGGATTTAATGTTATTATATATGATTTTATACTGTAATTATAATATACCTCTATATCATTATTATTTATTTCTATTAAAGTATGAGATAGAAATGAAAGTAGCGTTCATGCGTACGTACGGCTTACCGTCTCCATGAACGATGCATTTCATTTCTTATCCACAAATGTAATGTACTATTATACGTACATATATATAATGGATATATATGATGAATGATACATATAAATGATGAATATAATTTGGGAATTAAAATATACATACCTTTCATTTAGTTTTAATTCCATTAATATGACAAAGAAATGAAAGTAGCGTTCATGCGTACGTATGGCTTACCGTCTCCATGAACGGAGCATTTCATTTCTTACCTATAAATGATTATGTGATATTATAAATACATGTATATTCTAGATATATATGATATATATGATATCCAAATCAGGAATGTCATTCTGGATATAAAGAACTTTTGACCACACGAACAACATGTAATTGTAAGAAGTCCACTTTCGACTTAAGAACCAAATATCGACAAAACAAACATTATTAACTTAAATGATTACATAATGTTTATAACATGGAAATAAGTGATATAAAAGGAATAATGAACTTGAAAAAGGTTCTTAAGCAAATAGAAATTAACTAAAGTTTATTATTCAGGACGTTAAAGAACGATCGAATCAAGTCGGACCCGAGGTAAGGGATCCTACTCCTCTCTTTCTTTTTAAGTACGCTCTTTTATGTCATTCCTTTTAAAGATCATCTTTCTTATTATTGGGATGTTATCTTATTCTACTCTTACTGTAATTTTTATGTTCATATGATGAGAGACCCTATTCTCTCTCATCAATCCATTTTTGAAATTTTGAGTGGCGCCGTTAGGCTGTCGAATTTTCGTAAGAGATCTAACCTCTCTCTTTCTTTTTAAGTACTCTCCTTTATGTCACTTCTTTTAAGATTTTATTTGTTATGTTTGAGGATGTTATTTTATATTACTCTTTCTATAAACTTTATGTTAATACGATGAGATACCCTATTTTATCTCATCAATCCATTTTTGTATGTTTTATGTGGCGTCGCTAGGCTGCCGAGTTTTCGTAAGGGATTTTTCATCTCACTTTTATTCCCGTGGGATTTATTCTACATTTGCCACAATTTCCTTTTAGTGGTGTATGTACTGCCCATTATTTTACTCATTGTGTAATATACTTTCATTTATAAATATTTACATCAATTTTGTATTGTCCTTCTTTCACGGGGTGTATGTTTCGAAAGATACCCCTGTCGGTAAGGGAACCTTTCACCCTCCTCTTTTTAAAAGACTTCTTTTGTTATGTCTTTTAATTCACATACTATTATGTTGGGATATGCTCTTATATATCCTTATTGATTTAAATTTTATTTCCATGTGTTGAGATACCCTTTTTATCTCTCATCAACTCATTTTCTGAATTTTGTAGTGACGCCATTAGGCTGTCAAATTTTTGCAAGGGAACTTCTTAACCCAAATTTGATCCTTTGGGATAAACTTATACTCCTTTAATATGTCGTTCTATGAATATGTGTGAGTAACCTCTGATTGTCTTACACTTAATATCCACTTATATTTTGTGTATTCATTTGTCACACATAATTATGTAATTGATTTATCCTTAATCCATGGATACCATCTTTGTAAGGGACTTCATCTCAATCTACTTTCATTGAGGCATATTTCGTTTTATACACAACTTACTTTTATATGGTGTATAAAACCCTTTGAATTTTACTTTTATACAAAAGGAATTTTTTTCTACGAAGCATTTTACTAAATGACAAAAAGGAATGTTTCTTTTTACGTATGCGGTGACAACGACCTTTTCTGCCACCTTGAGTATTATTTGATCTTTGGCTTCCTCAACAAGTCGTAATGTTTTTAAAATAGAATAAATACCATATACTTATTTTTGTATTTTGGTATTGAAAATGGTTTTGATAAAGGATTCTGTTAAGTCAATATATTTAAATGATATATTGTGATTGAAATGTGGAAATGTTATCATTCCTATATGTTGGTTTTATGTGTTATAATTTTATAATGGTACTTGGACATTTTACGGGTGGTTACGTGATAAACCATATGACGGGTGGTGCCATGAATACCAGGACGGGTGGTTACGTTATAACCTCCAATGCATTGGGTATGGAAGTCTGCCGTATGGCTATTTTATTAAGTATTTATGGAAGTTGGCCGAATGGCTATTCCATTAAGTGATATGTGTGGAAGTCGACCTTATGGTTATTCCACTTAAGTATATTTATGTCCCAAGTTAACTTTATATGTTATGTGATCTTTATATGGGTTTTATGGTAATATTTTGGTTACAGAAGGGTAAGTAATGAACTTTTATTCAGCGAAAAGTTTTTACTACTTCTAAAAGGTGAAAAGTATTACTTCGATAAGGTATACATGGTTTACTTGTTGTTTTGAAAAACTAACAGTTTTCATTCTTTGTGTATCCCTTACGGAGCTTTTTGTGCCCATCCCATGTTTTTGAAATGTTTGTTCACAGGAATTATCATGGAATAGGGTCAAGGATGGGATCAAGGGAAAGTCATGCTACCTAAAAAATGGAACTGGACATGTTTATTTTTAAGAGTTTTTAATTTATGGAAATTTAGTGGAAGCGACTACTTTTTAATCTTTTGAGATGTAATAGTTATGTCCTAATTCTCTAAAACTCTAAACCTGAAAAGATCCTCAATGTGAATTACTCATTTAATTCAATATTATGTAAGGTTTAAGGCTGGGGCCTTATAGTTGGTATCAGAGGTCGTTTTAGATAACTTTAGAGGTTAGGGTATTCTTTAAGCATAAGTGACATTACCATAATGGTTAGGATTTCAGAAAGAGTCATAGTTTTTAGATAAAGTGAATCAGTAAGTATATCTTTCTCATTAGTACATGATGGTTCTGTTGATATACTCACACTTACATTTCTATTTTTAGTGAATGGATGGATCTAGCAGGTACCAAAGAGACAATAGTTTTGAAGGAAACTGTGGTGGTTCTCTGATTAAGATACTAGATAAAATGGAGGATTCAATGAGGAAACTCGTGGTTGTTCTAAAACAACTATCAAGGAGTCATGATCAACCACTTGAACCTTGGTACGTTTTGTAATGTATCATGTACGAGATGACCAATCGATGTGGAAGTTCAGGTAATAATTATAAAGGTAACCATTAGAGTTTATATGATCCTTACTTTTGAGGTAATTATGTGTTACTCTATGATATGATGGAAAATGAAAGGAATGAGATAAACTTGAAGGTTAAAATATGTTATGATTTTTTTTGAATATTTTATCTCATTTTTTGGAATGTTTTAAGAGTTATATAGTTTTGGAAAAAGGACAACACGTAGACCGTGTGACAACTCGTCGCGTCGGACAAAGCTGTGGGAATCGAACCCACAACCAAAGTGCAACTGGTATTTATCGCCTACCACTAGACTACGTGAAGTCCCTGGTTAGTTTGAATGATTCTCTTTAGTTAGATGATTTTAGGAATCAAGAGTAAGTTTATTTTGGGTTATCTATGGAAATGATTAACCTATCATGGAGGATATGTGATTAGGTTAATTACTTTTCAATATGAGAATTTAAGAGCAACTGATGTTATTTAGAGATAAAAGTTAATTTGTTCCTTGGAAAACTATGTGATTAAATCCTTCAAATATTTGTGTTTCAATCTTAGTTTGGTTTACTTTGAATAATTTTATGGACAAATTGTTTATCGGATGGTCCTCATTGAACTTTGGGTTTTGTTGGACAAATTTTGGAGATTAAGCATAGATTTTCTTTTTAAAGGGTTATCCTTTTCTGGATTATCTGATCTTGTACTAACCTTTTTGGTTTTGGTTTTGGTTAAAGCCTAAATACATGGGAAGTATATAGTTCTCTTTGGTGGATTAGGTGATTCTCTAGAAGTTGATTATAGTACTCTTAATATGAACAAGTCTTCCTAAATACTCATCTTTTGGAGAAAATATGAGTTTGTGTAAGGAATCTAATAAAAGTTGAAAGTAAACATGATAAGTGATTATGTTTCCTTATGAATAAATTCCTCAATAAGAAGTAACTTAAAACAAAAATGTTTTCTATTAACTTTTCCTACGGGGGAATCGAATACCCTTTAACCCATCACAAGTTTGTGATTTTCTTATGGTTAACTTTCTCTTAGACATGTTTACTATCACTCTCCCTCAAGAACACGACCCTTTTCTTTTTCTTCCATGTCCATGTTTTCCTACATGGAATCCTATTATGGGTTAACTCGGGTGACCTCTGTACTTATCTTTCTTTATTTTAAAGTGATTGTTTTACCGACTCTTGTTCCGATGTGGGACTTTCATGGATGTTTCCAAGCTCAATTTTAAAAATTGCGAGGACGCAATTCCCAAAAGGGGGGAAGGATGTAACACCCCAGGTAAATAAAGAATATGAAATTTTCATATTTATCCATATTTTTGAATAAAATATTAATATGAATTTAAAGGGGACGCTATGCTCGATGGCGTACTCAAAACGCAACAACGAGTTTCTTGGGAATCTTACGTTGCACTCTAATAATAAAATAATATTATTTTAAATGGTAATTAACATGCAACCATTGTATTGGTGGGAATGGATAGAAATAAATAAAATATGATTATATATGTTTTTAAATGTTTTTACATTTATCCAATAAAAGATAAAGGCTTAAAATACGGAAAGAATTCAATTTTAGGCGTATATGCCCTAGTTTTCACTAAAGGTTCACTTATCGCCTTTTCATGGTGAACCGTCATAAAATATAGTTTTGTTCACTCTTATACATTATATTGGACCAAATAAAACTCTTCTTTAGAATCAGTACATCAAAATTTACTTTGTGTAAATTTTTGGTATCTTTCCGATAAAGTTCATTTTTTAATGAATAGTGTAAAATGTTGTATTTTAATTCAAAACCTCTTTTTAATCTAATTTATTTATATGATTATATTATCTTTTGAATTGGTTTTAAAGTTAAATTAGAATATATTTTTACCATTAAATCCAATATTGTTCATTGGAATTAATTTCACTTTGAAATCAGACTTAAACTAGTGTCAATCTTTTGATACTTATTGTTTCATAAAAACACGCTATTTGCTCTGACCGCGGGAATTAATTAATAAATTAATTAATGTGACTTATATGTTTTGAATTTTTTAAAATAGACTTCATTTTTGAATTCGGAATATCAAATATATCTTAGGGTGAATTTTTGGGATTTTTCTGAAAAACTTCAATTTTTGATGAATAGTGAAACAACTAAGTGGTACTTATAAAAACTGATTTTTCGTTTAAATGAAATTTTACCACTTCTGTGTTTTGAATTTCAAAAATCTGGCATACATGGTTGTAATTAAGAAGTAAAATGTGGTTCAATGAGATTAAAATAATTTTTTGGTGAATAGTAACTTTTATGTTCTTAATCGCGATTAGAAGTAATTAGTGTAGTTTAAGGTAAGAATAATGTTTTAATAAAATGAAATGACCTAGAAACATGTCCTAACCTCTTTGGATGTGTCATGGCCGACCAATACAATCCATGGGTCAACTTGGGGACCCCATGGAGCCACTTTGGTTGGAAAATGACATAAATACCTTTTTATTTAATGTTAAAGTAAAAATGACACAAACATGAGATGTTTTACTAAACAAAATTTTACATGGGGTTATACAAGTCATAGTTTTTACTATAAATATTCATTGGAAATCTAAAAAGATTTCCTACATCATAGTATTTTTTTATAATTTTTATACGTTAAATTAATTAAATTGGTTATGACATCATGATGATGCAGCAATGACCTCATTATTTAACGATTTAAATAAAATGGAAAGATAATGTAATATCTAAGACCCAAACATGTCCAAAACCTATTGTATGAGTGTATTTAGAACCCTTATCACCTTATCCTAGAAATACATCAATGTGGGACCTTTAAAATCTGAAACTCTTTTGAAAATAAAGTAACATTTTGTAACTTTACAAGAGTGCCCCTCCTCTCCTCTTATAAAAGGCCCCCACCTCTACCTCCTTACCCACACTCCCAAAGCCTTTGGCTCGGACAACCCCAGCCCATTTTTTCTCTCCACTTCCCTATCTTACTCCTTGAAGCCTCAATTTGGGTGTAAGTCTTCCCAAGGAAGCCTTTGAGCTCAAACCAAAGGGAGTTACCTGATTTTAAGGTAATGTCTTCACTTGAGTCCTTTTGTTTTATTTTGCCTCTCCAGCCCCATAAACTCTTTTTATTCATTTCTTTTGTAAAAAATTCAGTATCTTAAATATACTAGGATGTTTTTATAATAATTATTCTAGCTACACTTACACACACCAACATCTAATGGTTAAATAAAATACTGTTTCCGTGGTTGGAAACTTTCTGCCTCACGAAACGATGATTGTTCAACAATCATATAACACCTTCAAAGGTGGCCATTAAGATGTCACTATATTTATATATGATATATAATATTTTTATGTTTTAATTAAGCTTCTGTATTTTTCATTTTTGTCTTACCTTTATGGCTTCCATTATGGGTATACGCGATATCTTCATTTTAGGAAGTGCGGACTACTGCCCCCTCAAAGTGATGTGATTCGTTAATGCCATACGTGGGATGTATAAAGGATGGATTTAATGTTATTATATATGATGTTATAATCGAATTATAATATACCTCTATATCATTATTATTTCTTTCCATTAAAGTATGAGATAGAAATGAAAGTAGCGTTCATGTGTACGTACGGCTTACCGTCTCCATGAACGGTGCATTTCATTTCTTATCCCCAACTGTAATGTACTATTATAAGTACATGTATATAATGGATATATATGATGAATGATACATCTAAATGATGAATATAATTCTGGGATTAAAATATACATACCTCTCATTTAGTTCTAATTTCATTAATATGACAAAGAAATGAAAGTAGCGTTCATGCGTACGTACGGCTTACCGTCTCCATGAACGGTGCATTTCATTTCTTACCTCTAAATGATTATGTGATATTATAAATACATGTATATTCTAGATATATATGATATATATGATATCCAAATCAGGAATGTCATTCTGGATATAAATAACCTTTGACCACATGAACAACATGTAATTGTAAAAAGTCCACTGTCGACTTAAGAACCAAATATCGACAAAACAAACATTGTTAACTTAAATGATTACATAATGTTTATAACATGGAAATAAGTGATATAAAAGGAATAATGAACTTGAAAAAGGTTCTTAAAAAAATAGAAATTAACTCAAGTTTATTATTCAGGACGTTAAAGAACCATCAAGTCAAGTCGGACCCGAGGTAAGGGATCCTACTCCTCTCTTTCTTTTTAAGTACGCTCTTTTATGTCACTCCTTTTAAAGATCATCTTTCTTGTTATTGGGATGTTATTTTATGTTAATCTTACTGTAACTTTTATTTTCATATGATGAGAGACCAAATTCTATCTCATCAATCCATTTTGGAAGTTTTGAGTGGCGCCGTTAGGCTCCTGAATTTTCGTAAGAGATCTAACCTCTCTCTTTCTTTTTAAGTACTCTCCTTTATGTCACTTATTTTAAGCTCCTCTTTTTTATTTTGGGGGATGTTCTTTTATATTCATATTTCTATAAACTTTATGTTAATATGATTATATACCCTATTTGATCTCATCAATCCATTTTTGTATGTTTTATGTGGTGTCGTTAGGCTGCCGAGTTTTCGTAAGGGATTTTTCATCTCAATTTTATTCCCATGGGATTTATGCTACATTTGCCACAATTTCCTTTGAGTGGTGTATGTACTGCCCATTATTTTACTCATTGTGTAATATAATTTCATTTATGAGTATTTACATCAATGTTGTATTGCCCTTCTTTCGCAGGGTGTATGTTTCGAAAGATACCCATGTCGGTAAGGGAACCTTTCACCCTCCTCTTTTTAAAAGACTTCTTTTGTTATGGCTTTTAATTCACATACTATTATGTTGGTATATGCTCTTCTATATCCTTATTGATTTAAATTTTATTTCCATGTGTTGAGATACCCTTTTTATCTCTCATCAACTCATTTTTTGAATTTTGTAGTGACGCCATTAGACTGTCAAACTTTTAAAAGGGAACTTCTTAACCCAATTTGATCCTTTGGGATAAACTTATACTCCTTGAATATGTAATTCTATGAATATGTGTGAGTAACCTATGATTGTTTTACACCTAATATCCACTTATATTTTTTGTATTCATTTGTCACACATAATTATGTAATTGATTTATCCTTAAACCAAGGATACCGTCTTTGTAAGGGACTTCGTCTCAATATCCTTTCATTGAGGCATATTTAGTTTTATACACAACTTTCTTTTATATGGTGTATAAACCCCTTTGAATTTTACTTTTATACAAAAGGAATTTTTATCTACGAAGCGTTTTACTAAATGACAAAAAGGAATGTTTCTTTTTACGTACGCGGTGACAACGACCTTTTCCGCCGCCATGAGTATTATTTGATCTTTGGCTTCCTAAACAAGCCATAATATTTTTAAAATAGAATAAATACCATATACATATTTTTGTATTTTGGTATTGAAAATGGTTTTGATAAAGGATTCTATTATGTCAATATATTTAAATGATATATTGTGATTGAAATGTGGAAATGTTATCATTCCTTTATGTTGGTTTTATGTTTTATAATTTTATAATGGTACTTGGACATTTTACGGGTGGTTACGTGATAAACCATATGATGGGTGGTGCCGTGAATACCAGGACGGGTGGTTACGTTATAACCTCCAATGCATTGGGTATGGAAGTCGACCGTATGGCTATTCCATTAAGTATGTATGGAAGTTGGCCGAATGGATATTCCATTAAGTGATATGTGTGGATGTCGACCTTATGGTTATTCCACTTAAGTATGTTTATGTCCCAAGTTACCTTTATATTTTATGTGATCTTTATATGGGTTTTATGGTAATATTTTGGTTACATAATGGTAAGTAATGAACTTTTATTCAGCGAAGAGTTTTTACTACTTCGAAAAGGTGAAAAGTATTACTTTGATAAAGTATACATGGTTTACTTGTTGTTTTGAAAAACTAACAGTTTTCATTCTTTGTGTATCCCTTACTGAGCTTTTTTATGCTCATCCCAAGTTTTTGAAATGTTTTCACAGGACTTAGCATGGAATAGGGTCAAGGATGGGATCAAGGGAAAGTCATGCTACCTAAAAAATGGAACTAGACATGTTTCTTTTTAAGATTTTTTATTTTATGGAAATTTAGTAGAAGCGACTACTTTGTAATCTTTTGAGATGTAATAGTTATGTCCTAATTCTCTAAAACTCTAAACCTGAAAAGATCCTCAATGTGAATTACTCATTTAATTCAATATTAAGTAAGGTTTAAGGCTGGAGCCTTATATTACCCTTTCTCAATGTCTTTATCATGAAGATTGTCTTAATGATTATCCTTGATTTTAGATTATATCATAATATTGTCTATAAAGACTACAAAATCATTATTAATGAAATCTATAAAATATGTATTTATTAATTCCATGAATATTTCTTGATCATTATGGAATATGAAGATCATCACTATGAAATCTTAATGTTCAAATTTTTTTCGAATGGCATTCTTGAGAATGTCTTCCTTATTCACCTATAATTAGTGATATCCTAACTGGTGGTCCACCTTATAGAAGTATTTAAACCCACATTTTAAATCAAAAAATTCATCAACCTATGGAATTGGATAAAATTTCTTTTTCATGATTGTTTGAGTTCAAGATCATCAATTCAGAGGTGTATTAATAGATACTTCTTCTTGATAAAGAGGACTGGGTCACCCCATGGTGACGCACTCAAGTGTGTAAAACCCATGTCAAGATTGTCTTGTAAAAACTTCTTCAATTATCCCAATTAAATAGTGTCCATTATGTAGGGTTACTTGGGTATGGGAAGAAATATAGGTATAAGTTCAATTAAGAACTCAACCTCTCAGTAAAGAGAAAGATTGAGAAACTCTTTAGGGAATAAATCAATATAGTCTCTCACACTGGGCATGTTTCAAAAAATATTATATCCTTTATCTAAGTCATTTGATATATATATGATTACTCATAAGTCAATAATATCCATGATTATAAGAATATTCCAAAGGAGATTCATCCACCTCCTTACACTTGTACAAAATAGGAGGATTATTTGGCATATAGAGAGTGATTTCCCTCTCCCTACAGTTAGTTTTGGATTTATGTAAGGACAACCAATTCATTCCAAGTATAGTATCAAATTATAATAAAATAATTATGATAATATTTTATGGGATTTCTAGTTTAAAACATTGATTTATGAGGAGTTATATACAGGGGATGTAAAAATTTCCTTGTTTAGGTTCTCATATATAACTCAACCATTATGTTTTGAGGTGGTGTTTGAATAATTCTACAAAAATTTCAAGGTATGAAATAATATATAAAACTATAATAATATAGTAAATTTTAAGTTAATTAATGGATAATAAATTAAACGTTCACTATTTGATTCTCATTTTAGTCATTTATTATATCCAAAATAAACATAGGGATGATAAAACTCAAACTAATAAGCATATAAAAGTGAAATTATAAACATAGAAGTAATAAATCATATATTACATCTATATCCTGACTAATGAGTCTCTTGGTTTCAATCTAGGTTATCCATGTTAATTTTCCTAATCAATTTTCTAACCTAACTACCTATTCGAGTCCTTCGTAATGGTTGAAAAATATTCAGTGAATCTACTAAATAATAACCACCAAGAGGGTCAAACCATGTGTGTAGCATATTATATTTATTGTGAAAAAGTTACAGGTTGAGTTAATACAAAATTATACATTTTAGTTTTACTATCTCTAAGTTAATTTTTTCTAGATCCATGTTTTCTTTTAATATTTAGAAAATGATTTCATTTCTTGGAAACTACTTTATTTACACCTTACCAAAATTTCATGATGTTTTTCAATACATATAATTAGCCCCATGTTTTTTTGGTAATGTGTTATTTTCCTAAAACCATAAAATAAATATAATCTTATTTGATGGAAAATATAATGAACCAAGACTCTTACAAAAAATATTGCATAAATTTTAACATATATATCCAATAAACACAACCCAAGGATCCAGGTTCCAATTTTCTTTAGAAAAATAGGTACATAAAATAGCTATATGAAACTAAAATAAAAATCATTGTTTTAATCTACATAATGTACTCCTAAATCCATTAGAGAATCTAAAACTACATAGGATAACATGGGGAATACAAAAACAAAATTTTAATCTTCAAATCGCAGTAAAGAAATAAGCATGATAGAGGAGTACTCCACATGAGTCAAATGAAACAACATGATATCATAAATGAAGAGGCTCATGAATAATAATATGGAATAATTAAATAAATAATATTGAATTATAATATCATGGTATCATAAGAATGGGGAAAATTAATAATACACAACATCATATGAATAAGTCAGGGTTTATTGTTGATACATCAGAACATGGTTGATAGAGCCCTGTAATGGATTGGGTTTACTCCCCAATCCCATACTTATAATCTCATGAGATATAAACATTGCCCAATGAATTATAACATCATCTAAGAACACCCATCAAAACATGTACATGTATACGTTTTCCACATAATAGAATCAAACATAAGGCATAATCATAAGAGATACACATGGAAATAAATTGGTTAAATAATATTTCCACATATAATAATCAAAGTATATTGTATAAATATTCCAAAGAGTAGAAGTAATTAAATATTTTGGACATTAATATCTGAGTAAATAATGATATCTTAAAATATGGATTTTATTTTATGAAAACTATATGAGAAAGGATATAGAATTGGTTATTGAAATGAACCTTTAAAGTGATGTTTTAAGGAGTGGGTAAATGTTTTTTAAATTGGTTAAAAATAAATAATTTTATTTGAACACAAATATATACCAGAATATCTATACATAAAATAGTCCTTATTTTATGATATCATGAATGTGAAAAATATTTTTTAAGATTTTTACATGAAACTATTAAGCGATTGAAAATTTTACATTAGTCTAGTTTGATTTTGAATAAGTTATTAATAAATGAACATAACGAATATATATACCCAAAAAATAAATTTAGAAAAATAGGTATATATGTAAGAGACATTTATATATAATTAATAATCATTTAATAATTTTAAATTGAGATATAAATTGAGGTATAGAGATAAAAGGTATAACCTAATCAAAAGAGGGTGGTTCAGAGAGTTCCTTTAACCTAATTACAGATTCATTCCTCACTTTCACTTAGTGTCCTAAATAATAAAATTAAATTTTTTAAAGACTTGATCTATAACTTAAAAAAACTATATTTTATTTATTATTAAGTCTTTATGTTAGTTTTGAGTCATTTAATTGAGAAACTATGTCATTATTCAGTGTCATAATGTTGTCTATTTCATGGTTCAAAGGATGGATTAATTTATAGAAAATTATCATTCTATAACTAGAAAAGCATGATGAAAAGTTTTTCATAACATTATTAGGGTTTTAAATGGTTTTAGAAATAAAATAATGTTAAAATATAAATGGTTAATAGAGTACAAATTTTATTATTTTACAGTTAATTCACTTAGAAGGGTATTCATATCATGTTGAACTTATATGGTTTTATTTTACCACATGACCATTTATCTATTCCATAATGTGTAACAATATATAATACATTGATTTAGATTATTTTTATTTATAGTAAAAGTATTCAAACCAGCCTTAAAGGTGGTGGTGAAAAAAGAACTACATTGTTCATGGAGGTGGTGAAGTGACCATAATGTAGACAACATTTTCATTTTAGAATGAAATAAGAAGAGGTTGGATACTGGATATTCCATTAACATAATAAAATTAAAATATATTTATTATAATGGAGTAATTATGTCATGTTGTATGGAAGATAAGTGGAGGAGGTACAACAGGAAAAGTATTTAAAGTGATAAGTGGAAAATATTACCTCTTTGGATTCCCTATCATAGGAAACACCTTAAAGAACCTTGGGATAGCCTTTCAGTGAGAGAAGTATCACTTAGTCATAGGGTAGATTAATACTAAGAGAACTTTATTGAACTTTGGAAATATCCAAGGCTTATAAGGTGTGAGGATAATTGGATGTTAGGTGTATTATTTATAAGAGGGGACAGGGGATTTGTGGAATATAATAATCATTAGTTTATAATTTATTTAGATGACTGTAAATTGTGAGGAATCATAGAACTATATATTGTATTTTATGCATGTGATTTATTTATAATTGTTACTGACATCATTCATGACTCAGTTATTTTTATACTTAATTATAATGTTAAATAAAATTTTTTATTTCACTTTTTCCTAAAAAATCAACTATTTTCGAACAACAAAAAATAAAACTATCCATTTTTCAACATGTATATTCAAAAAATAGAATTAATTTTATGAAAATAATCTTTAAATATGAGAAGATTAATTTTTAAACAAAATCATTATTTACTAGAAAAATTACAAATTTTATTTTACAATCAATTTTTGTACACTTTGAAAATTCACATGCGGTATTATAAAATTATATTATCATTATAATAAAACAAAATATCATTTTATAACCCAATTTTCTGAAATTAATTTTTGTAATTTTATATTTATTTTAAAAATGTAAATAAAACATATGTGCTTTTACAAAAATAAAAACACTTATTTTAAAATTTTTACTAACATTATTTTTTTTTTGATGATATAAATTTGTTATATTTTCATTTTATCATATAAAAATATTATTTTATAATTTCAACAATCAAATTACTATTTTAATGGTCAGGTTAATTTTCTTAATAGTTATATTGTTTTTCAAATGGTCATATTACTATTCTATTGGTCATATTTTTCAAGGCTATATGAGTTCCCTACCTTCTATAAATACCATATATTTCATTCATTCTTCATTAAATTTTATTTTATCTCAAGGGTAAATATATTTTTTTCATTTTTAAATTGGATATTACAATTATAATGTTCTATTTCATTTATATAGTGTTTTCCTTGAGTGATATCATTCCAGGGGATCAATCATCTCAAATTTTTCATATTATAGTTATAACGCCCCAGCCTTAAACCTTACTTAATCTTGAGTTATTACAAGATTACACATTGAGGATCTTTTCAGGTTTAGAGTTTTAGAGAATTAGATCATGAAACTTGCATTACATTCCACATTTAAACAAAGTGGCTATATAAAAGATAGTATTCATTCTTCCCATCAATGGAAACATATTTAAAATAAAACATGTATTCTTTCTTGACACATCCTTGACACTATCATCACATCATGTACCTTTCCCTTGACCTGTGATAAACATTTCAAAAACTTGGAATGAGCATAAAAAGCTCAGTAAGGGTTATAAAAATATGGAAAGGAAATATGAGTTCATATATACATAAGAATGAAATCATACTTTACCAATAAAACATAGGCACTTTAACATACCTCATCAAATCATGAATAAATCATAGAAATCATAAGACATAAAAGGTAACTTGATGCATTCATAACATTCTTACGTAGGGAGTAACCCTCTTGGTTACGTTTAGAATACCCACCACAGTATATTCCCTAAATCTCCTCAGAGAAACCTTAACGTTTCACTCTTTCGCATTACTCAATGCATTGGAGAGCTATATCGGGCTCACTCGCCCTTAGTTTATCACGGAACCACCCGTCTTCATAATAATGCCCAAGAACCTCAACATAATCGTACCACATAAAACATGCATAAAGGAAACATAACATTTCCACCTTTCAATCACAAGATATCAATACAAAACATTGATATAAAAACAATATGAAAACCATTTTCAATACCAAAATAAAAGAAAAGTAAAACATGGTATTTATTTTTCTTTTAAAAAGAAGGTATGGCTTGTAGAGGAAGCCAAAACTCAAATAATGGTCATAACGGCGGAGAAGTCATTGTCGCCGCATACGTACGACAAAAACATTCCCTTTTGTCATTTAATAAACACTTCGTATAAAAAATATTCCTTTTTAATAAACGTAAAAGTCAAAGGGGTTTATACCCCGTATAAAAGAAGGTTGTGTATAAAACAGAATATGCCTCAATGAAAGGAGATTGAGACGAAGTCCCTTACAAAGAAGGTATCCTTGGTTTAAATATAAATTAATTACATAATTATGTGTGAAAAACGAATACACCAAATATAAGTGGATATTAAGTGTAAAATAATCAAAGTTCATTCACACATATTCAAAGGATGACATATTCAATAACTACATGTTAAACCCAAAGAAATCGAAATTGGTTTAAGAAGTTCCCTTGAAAGCCTAACGGCGTCACATCAAAATGAGTTGATGAGAGATAAAAAAAGGGTATCTCATCACTTGGACATAAAATTTACATCAATAAGGATATATGAGAATATATCCCAACATAACAATATGTAAATTAAAAGACCCAACAAAAGAATTCTTTTAAAAAGAGGAGGGTGAAAGGTTCCCTTACCGACATGGGTATCTTTCAAAACATACACCTCGTGAAAGAAGGACAATACAACATTGATGTAAATACTCATAAAATAAAGTATATTACACAATGAGTAAAATAATGGTCAGTACATACACCAATCAAAGGATATTATGGCAAATGTAGCATAAATCTCACAGGAATAAAAGTGATATGAAAAATCCCTTACGAAAACACAGCAGCCTAACGACGCCATATAAAACATACAAAAATGGATTGATGAGATCAAATAGGGTATCTCATCATATTAACTTAAAGATTATAGAAAGAGTAATATAAAAGAACATCCCCCAACATAAAAAAGAGGAGCTTAAAAGAAGTGACATAAAGGAGAGTACATAAAAAGAAAGAGAGAGGTTAGATCTCTTACGAAAATTTGGCAGCCTAACGGCGCCACTCAAAACTTCCAAAATGAATTGATGAGAGATAATAGGGTCTCTCATCACATGAACATAAAAATTACAGTAATATTAATATAAAATAACATCCCAATAACAAGAAATATGAGCTTTAAAAGGAATGACATAAAAGAGTGTACTTAAAAAGAAAGAGTGGAGTAGGATCCCTTACCTCAAGTCCAACTTGTCTTGTTCATTTCTTTATATTCCTGAATAATAAACTTTGGTCAATTAATAATTGCCTAAGTACCTCCTTTATAGATTATTATTCAGTTCATATCACATATTTTAATGTTATAATTATTGTTTAATAATGTTAGTTCATATCAAACGTTTTTGCCGATGTTTGGTACATGAGTCAAAAATGAACTTGTTTGAAAAAAGATGGCCCATGTAGTTATAAGTAAATAATTTCCAGAATAGTATTAATGATTAAAATATAATATATATCCAGTAAATATTCATTTTATACTATTCCATATCATTTGGAGATAAAAAACGAAAAGCACCGTTCATGGAAACAGTACATCGTACGTACGCATGAACGCTACTTTCATTTTTTGTCATATTAATGGAATTAAAACAAAATGAGATAGATATATATATGTTATAATTCTAGAATGATATCCATAGTTTAGATGTAATATATTACATATATATCCATTATATATATGTACTTATAATATTACATAACATTTTGAGATAAGAAATGAAATGTACCGTTCATGGAGACGGTAAGCCGTACGTACGCATGAACGCTACTTCCATTTATATTTCATATTTAATGGAATTAAAACATAATGAAACATAATATTATTTTAATTCCAGTATGGTATCATATATAATATCATTAAATATATCATTTATATGTACCACATATGGTATTAACGAATCAAATCACTTTGAGGGGCGGTAGTCCGCACTTCCTTAAATGAAGATATCGCGTTTACCCATAATGGAAACCATAAAGGTATGACATATATGGAAAATACAGAAGCTTAATTAAAACATAAACATATTAGATATCATATATAAATATATTGTCATCTTAATGGTCACCTTTGAAGGTGTTAGAAGAATGTTGAACAATCATCGTTTCGGGAGGCAGAAATTCGCCATCCACGGAAACAGTATGTTCTTTAACCATTAGATGAAGGTGTGTGTAAGTGTAGCTATAATCCTTCTTATAAAAACATACTAGTGTATTTAAGATACTGTATTAGTTACAAAATAAATTTATAAAAAGAGTTTAGGGGGTTGGAGAAGCAAAATAAATCAACAGGACACAAGTGAATACATTACCTTAAAATCAGGTAACTCCCTTTGGTTTGAGCTCAAAGGCTTCCTTGGGAAGACTTCTTCCCAAATTGAGGCTTCAAGGAGTTAAATAGGGAAGTTTAGAGACAAAATAGTCTGGGTTTGGCTGAGACAAAGGCGTTTGGAGTGTGGGTAATGAGGTAGAGGTGGGGGCCTTTTATAAGAGGAGAGGAGGGGCACTCTTGTAAAGTTACAAAATATTACTTTATTTTCAAAAGCGTTTCGGATTTTAAAAGTCCCACATTGAAATATTTTGAGGATAAGGTGATAAGTGTTCTAAATCCACTCATCCAATAGGTTTTGGACATGTTTAGGTCTTAGATATTACATTATCTTTCCATTTTATTTAAATCGTTAAATAATGAGGTCATCGCTGCATCATCATGATGTCATAAATAATTTAATTTATTTAATGTCTAAAAATTATAAAAAAAATACTATGATGTAGGAAATCTTTTTAAAATTACAATGAATATTTATATTCAAAAATATGACCATTATAACCCCATGTAGAAATTGTTTTAGTAAAACATTTCATTTTTGTGTCATTTTTACTTTAACATTAAATAAAAATATATTTATGTCATTTTCCAACCAAAGTGGCTCCATGGGGTCCCCAAGTTGACTCATGGATTTTATTTGTCGTCCATGACACATCCAATGAGGTTAGGACATGTTTCTAGGTCATTTCATTTTATTAAAACATTATTCTTACCATAAACTACACTAATTACCTCTAATCACGATTAAAAACGTAATAAGTTACTATTCACCAAAAAATTATTTTTATCCCATTGAACCAAATTTTACTTCTTAATGACAACCATTTATATCTGATTTTAGAAATTAAAAACACAAAGATGGAAAAATTTCATTTAAACGGAAAAATCAGTTTTTATAAGTACCACTTAGTGGTTTCACTATTCATCAAAAATTGAAGTTTTTCAGAAAAATCCCAAAAAGTCAGCCTAAGCTATATTTGATATTCCGAATTCAAAAATTAAGTCTTTTTTAAAAAATTCAAAACATATAACTCACATTAATTAATTTAATAATTAATTCTCGTTGTCAGAGCAAATAACGTGTTTTTATGGAACAATAAGTATCAAAAGATTGACACTAGTTTAAGTCTGATTTCAAAGTGAAATTAATTCCAACGACCACTATTGGATTTAATGGTAAAAATATATTCTAATTTAACTTTAAAACCAATTCAAAAGATAATATAATCATATAAATTAATTAGATTAAAAATATGTTTTGAATTAAAATACAACATTTTACACTATTCATTAAAAAAATGAACTTTCTCGGAAAGATACCAAAAATTTACACAAAGTAAATTTTGATGTCCCAATTCTTATGAATAGTTTTATTTGGTCCAATAGAATGTATAAGAGTGGAAAAAACTATATTTAATGACGTTTCTCCATCTAAAGGCGATAAGTGAACCTTTAGTGAAAACTATGGCATATACGCCTAAAATTGAATTCTTTCCATATTTTAAGCCTTTATCTTTTATTGGATAAATGTAAAAACATTTAAAAACATGAATAATAATATTTTAGTTATTTATATCCATTCCCGCCAATACAACGGCTACATGTTAACTACCATTTAAAATAATATTATTTTATTATTAGAGTGCAACGTAAGATTCCCAAGAAACTTGTTGTTGCGTGTTGGGTATGCCATCGAGCATAGCGTCCCATTTAAAGTCATATTAATATTTTATTCACAAATATGGATAAATATGAAAATTTCATATTCTTTATTTACCTGGGGTGTTACATCCTTCCCCCCTTTTGGGAATTGCGTCCTCGCAATTTTCAAAATTGAGCTTGGAAACATCCTTGAAAGTCCCACATCAGAACAAGAGTCGGTAAAACAATAACTTTAAAATAAAGGAAGATAAGTACAAAGGTCACCTGAGTTAACCCATACTAGGATTCCATGTAGAAAAACATGGACATGGAAGAAAAAGCAATGGATCATGTTCTTGAGGGAGAGTGATAGTAAACATGTCTAGGATAAAGTTAACCATAAGAAAATCACAAACTTGTGATGGGTTAAACGGTATTTGATTCCCTAGTAGGAAAAGTTAATAGACAACATTTTTGTTTTAAGTTACTTTTTATTGAGGAATTTATTCATAAGGAAACATAATCACTTATCATGTTGACTTTCAACTTTTACTAGATTCCTTAATCAAACTCATATTTTTTTTCCAAAAATGAGTATTTAGGGAGACTTATTCGCATTAAGAGTACTATAATCAACTTCTAGAGAATCACCTAATCCACCAAAGAGAACTATATACTTCCCATGTATTTAGGCTTTAACCAAAACCAAAACCAAAAAGGTTATCACAAGGTCAGATAATCCAGAAAAGGATAACCCTTTAAAAAGAAAATCTATGCTTAATCTCCAAAATTTGTCCAACAAAACCCAAAGTTCAACGAGGACCATCCGATAAACAATTTTTCCATAAAATTATTCAAAGTAAACCAATCTAAGATTGAAACCCAAATATTTTAAGGATTTAGTCACATAGTCTTCCAAGTTAAATCGTAACATTTATCTCCAAACAACATCAGTTGCTCCTAAAGTCTCGTATTGAAAAGTAATTAACCTAATCACATATCTTCCATGATAGGTTAATCATTTTCATAAATAACCCAAAATAAACTAACTCTTAATTCATAAAGTCATATAACTAAAAAGAATCATTAAAACTAACCAGGGACTTTACGTAGTCCAGTGGTAGGCGATAAATACCAGTCGCACTTTGGTTGTGGGTTCGATTCCCGCAGCTTTGTCCGACACGACGGGTAGTCAAATGGTCTTCGTGTTGTCATTTTTCCAAAACTATATAATTCTCAAATCATTCCCCAAAAAGGGATAAAATCATCAAAAATAACCATAACATAATTTAACCTCAATTTTATCTCATGCCTTTCACTTCAATCATAATATATAGTAACCCATAATTACCTCAAAAGTAAGGATCATATAAACCCAAATGGTTCTTTATAACTATTTCCACAAAATAAAAGATAACTATTCCTTGAATAGAATTTTCATATATTAAACATCAGGGTTACACATAATATAAAAAGTCTTCTAATGTAACCCCATCATCAAAAAAGACTTAATACTCTTAAGAATTTCACCATAACACTTGAAGCCCTTATATGTTGACATCTTACTCATTCAATATTCTTCATGATCCATTAACCATTCCTTTTCAACTTATTCCGAAATACCTCTTTCCTACAAACAAAATCATGAATCATATCCTAAGATTCCAAAATAGGAAAACAATAGTCATGAAATAATACATACCTTTGATTGGTCATTTTCAGTTTCTTCATCCTCAATCGGAATGGCATTAGGTATTGGTAAACGATCATTTGTACTCTCTTGGTGATCCCATTCACGAAACTTCTTCATAGGACATGTGTTTGCATAATGACCATGCACACCACATTTAAAAAATTCAATTGATCCCTCAGAAAGAACTTCTTTCCCTTTCCTCGAGTCAACTAGATGATTCCTTTTTCCATGGAAGGTTCTTCCTTTATGACCTTCATTTCCACATCTATAGCATATTTCTGTCCCTTTGAAACATTTTCCTAGGTGTTTCATTCCACATCTTTGACACATAGGTTTTTGAACACACTTACCTTTATGATTATTACCTGTACTTCCGTAGGGATTTGTTTCTCGCATATATGATGCCTTAGAGAAATCACCAAGGTTTAGGTGGTCAATCATGACTCCAGATAGTTGGTTGAGGATAATCACAAGAGTTCTCATTGCAGCTCCCATATAATTCAGTTGGTTGCTCAAAAAACTGTCACAGTTTCCTTCACATCCATTGTTACTTTGGTGCCTGCTAGATCCAACCATTTACTAAAACCAAAAAGGTCAGTGTGAGTATATCAAAAAAAACATCATGTACTAATGAGGAAGATAAACACTAAGATATACTTACTCATTCACTTTATCTAAAACTAGTACTCTTTCTGAAATCCTAACCATTATGGTAATGTCACTTATGGTTAAAGAATACCCTAACCTCTAAAGTTATCTAAACCGACCTCTGATACCAACTATAAGGCCCCAGCCTTAAACCTTACTTAATCTTGAGTTATTACAAGATTACACATTGGGGATCTTTTCAGGTTTAGAGTTTTAGAGAATTAGATCATGAAACTTGCATTACATTCCACATTTAAACAAAGTGGTTTCATAAAATACAATATTAATTCTTCCCATCAACGGAAACATATTTAAAATAAAACATGGATTCTTTCTTGACACATCCTTGACACTATCATCACATCATGTACCTTTCCCTTGACCTGTGATAAACATTTCAAAAACTTGGAAGGAGCATAAAAAGCTCAGTAAGGGTTATAAAAATATAGAAAGGAAACATGAGTTCATATATACATAAGAATGAAATCATACATTACCCATAAAACATAGGAACTTTAACATACCTCATCAAATCATGAATAAATCATAGAAATCATAAGACATAAAAGGTAACTTGAGGCATTCATAACATTCTTACGTAGGGAGTAACCCTCTTGGTTACGTTTGGAATACCCACCACAGTATATTACCTAAATATCTTCGAATAAAGCTTAACGTTTCACTCCTTCACGTTACCCAATGCATTGGAGAGCTATATTAGGCTCACCCGCCCTTAATTTATCACAGAACCACCCGTCTTCAAAATAAGTCCCAAGAACCTCAACATAATCGTATCACCTAAAACATACATAAAGAAAACATAACATTTCCACCTTTCAATCACAAGATATCAATACAACACATTGATATAAAAACATTATGAAAACAATTTTCAATACCAAAATAAAAGAAAAGTAAAACATGCTATTTATTATTATTTTAAAAAGAAGGTATGGCTTGTAGAGGAAGCCGAAACTCAAATAATGGTCACGACAGCGGAGAAGTCGTTGTCTCCGCATACATACGAAAAAAACATTCCCTTTTGTCGTTTAATAAACACTTCATATAAAAAATATTCCTTTTGAATAAATGTAAAAGTCAAAGGGGTTTATACACTATATAAAAGAAGGTTGTGTATAAAACGGAATATGTCTCAATGAAAGGAGATTGAGACGAATTCCCTTACAAAGACGGTATCCTTGGTTTAAGGATAAATCAATTACATAATTATGTGTGACAAACGAATACACCAAATATAATTGGATATTAAGTGTAAAATAATCAAAGGTAATTCACACATATTCAAAGGATGACATATTCAATAACTGCATGTTGAACCCAAAGAAATCGAAATTGGGTTAAGAAGTTCCCTTGACAGCCTAACGACGTCACATCAAAATGAGTTGATGAGAGATAAAAAAAGGGTATCTCATCACTTGGACATAAAATTTACATCAATAAGGATATATGAGAACATATACCAACATAACAATATGTAAATTAAAAGACCCAACAAAAGAAGTCTTTTAAAAAGAGTAGGGTGAAAGGTTCCCAAACCGACATGGGTATCCTTCGAAACATACACCTCGTGAAAGAAGGACAATACAACATTGATGTAAATACTCATAAAAGAAATTATATTACACAATGGGTAAAATAATGGGAATTACATACACCACTAAAAGGAAATTATGTCAAATGTAGCATAAATCTCATGGGAATAAAAGTGAGATGAAAAATCCCTTACGAAAACACGGCAACCTAACGACGCCACATAAAACTTACAAAAATGGATTGATGAGATCAAATAGGGTATATAATCATATTAACTTAATGTTTATAGAAATAGTAATATAAAAGAACATCCCCCAACATAAAAAAGAGGATCTTAAAAAAAGTGACATAAAGGAGAGTACTTAAAAAGAAAGAGAGAGGTTAGATCTCTTACGAAAATTTGGCAGCCTAACAGTGCCACTCAAAACTTCCAAAATGGATTGATGAGAGATAATAGGGTCTCTCATCACATGAACATAAAACTTACAGTAATATTAATATAAAATAACATCCCAATAACAAGAAAGATGAGATTTAAAAGGAATTACATAAAAGAGTGTACTTAAAAAGAAAGAGTGGAGTAGGATCGCTTACCTCAAGTCCAACTTGTCTTGTTCGTTTCTTTATATTCCTGAGTAATAAACTTTGGTCAATTAAAAATTGCCTAATTACCTCATTTAGATATTATTATTCAGTTCATATCACATATTATAATGTTATAATAATTGTTTAATAATGTTAGTTCATATCAGACATTTTTGCCAATGTTTGGTACATGAGTCAAAAATGAACTTGTTTGAAAAAAGATTGCCCATGTAGTTATAAGTAAATAATTTCCAGAATAGTATTAATGATTAATATATCATATATATCCAGTAAATATTCTTTTTATACTATTCCATATCATTTGGTGATAAAAAACGAAAAGCACCGTTCATTGAGACGGTAGCCCGTACGTACGCATGAACGCTACTTTCATTTTTTGTCATATTAATGGAATTAAAACAAAATGAGAGATATATATATATGTTATAATTCCAGAATTATATCCATAATTTATATGTAATATATTACATATATATCCATTATATATATGTACTTATAATATTACAAAACATTTTGAGATAAGAAATGAAATGTACCGTTCATGGAGACGGTAAGCCGTACGTACGCATGAACGCTACTTCCATTTCTATTTCATATTTAATGGAATTAGAACATAATGATACATAATAGTATTTTAATTCCAGTATGGTATCATATATAATATCATAAGATATATCCTTTATACGTACCACATATGGTATTAACGAATCAAATCACTTTGAGGGGGCAGTAGTCTGCATTTCCTTAAATGAAGATATCGCGTTTACCCATAATGGAAACCATAAAGGTATGCCATAAATGAAAAATACAGAAGCTTAAGTAAAACATAAACATGTTATATATCATATATAAATATAGTGTCATCTTAATGTCCACCTTTGAAGGTGTTAGAAGAAGGTTGAACAATCATCGTTTCGGGAGGCAGAAATTCGCCATCCACAGAAACAGTATGTTCTTTAACCATTATATGTAGGTGTGTGTAAGTGTAGCTAGAATCCTTATTATAACAACATCCTATTATATTTAAGATACTGGATTTGTTACAAAATAAATGAATAAAAAGAGTTTAGGGGGTTGTAGAATCAAAATAAAACAAAAGGACACAAGTGAAGACATTACCTTAAAATCGGGTAACTCCCTTTGGTTTGAGCTCAAAGACTTCCTTGGGAAGACTTATGCCCAAATTTAGGCTTCAAGGAGTTATATAGGATATTTTAGAGACAAAATGGTCAGGGGTTGGCCGATCCAAAGGCTTTGGGAGTGTGGGTAAGGAGGTAGAGGTGGGGGCCTTTTATAAGAGGAGAGGAGGGGCACTCTTGTAAAGTTACAAAATGTTACTTTATTTTCAAAAGAGTTTCAGATTTTAAAGGTCTCACATTGATGTATTTCTAGGATAAGGTGATAAAGGTTCTAAATACACTCATCTAATAGGTTTTGGACATGTTTAGGTCTTAGATATTACATTATCTTTCTATTTTATTTAAATCGTTAAATAATGAGGTCATCGCTGCATCATCATGATGTCATAAATAATTTAATGTATTTAATGTCTAAAATTTATAAAAAAAATACTATGATGTAGGAAATCTTTTTATATTTCCAATGACTATTTATAGTCAAAAATATGACTTGTATAACCCTATGTAAAATTTTTTTTAGTAAAACATCTCATGTTTGTGTCATTTTTACTTTAACATTAAATAAAAAGATATTTATGTCATTTTCCAACCAAAGTAGCTCCATAGGGTCTCCAAGTTGACCCATGGATTGTCTTGGTCGGACATGACACATAAAATGAGGGTAGGACATGTGCCTAGGTCATTTCATTTTATTAAAACATTATTCTTACCATAAACTACACTAATTACCTCTAATCGCGATTAAAAACTTAATAAGTTACTATTCACCAAAAAATTATCCCATTAAACCACATTTTACTTCTTAATGACAATCATGTATGTCGGATTTTTTAAATTCAAAACACAAATATGGAAAAATTTTATTTAAACGGAAAAATCTGTTTTTATAAGTACCACTTAGTGGTTTCACTATTCATCAAAAATTGAAGTTTTTCAAAAAAATCCCAAAAATTCACCATAAGCTATATTTGATATTCTGAATTCAAAAATGAAGTCTATTTTTAAAAATTCAAAACATATAAGTCACATTAATTAATTTAATAATTAATTCCCGTTGTCAGAGCAAATAGCGTGTTTTTATGAAATAATAAGTATCAAAAGATTGACACTAGTTTAAGTCTGATTTCAAAGTGAAATTAATTCCAATGACCACTATTGGATTTAATGGTAAAAATATATTCTAATTTAACTTTAAAACCAATTCAAAAGATAATTTATTCATATAATGTAATTAGATTAAAAATAGGTTTTGAATTAAAAAACAACATTTTACACTATTCATTAAAAAAATGAACTTTATCGGAAAGATACCAAAAATTTACACAAAGTAAATTTTGATGTCCCAATTCTTAAGAAGAGTTTTATTTGGTCCAATATAATGTATAAGAGTGATCAAAACTATATTTAATGACGGTTCTCCATCAAAAGGCGATAAGTGAACCTTTAGTGAAAACTAGGGCATATGCGCCTAAAATTGAATTCTTTCCGTATTTTAAGCCTTTATCTTTTATTGGATAAATGTAAAAATATTTAAAAACATGTATAATCATATTTTAGTTATTTATATACATTCCCATCGATACAACGGCTACATGTTAACTACCATTTAAAATAATATTATTTTATTATTAGAGTGCAACGTAAGATTCCCAAGAAACTCGTTGTTGCGTGTTGGGTACGTCATCGAGCATAGCGTCCCCTTTAAAGTCATATTAATATTTTATTCACAAATATGGATAAATATGAAAATGCCATATTCTTTATTTACCTGGGGTGTTACAATAGTTCTCATGTTTTCTATTTTTATCCCATTATAATTTTTATAATTTTATTTAGAATATTTATACTTTAAATATAATGATCAAGTAAATATAATAATTTTTTATGGTTCTATAAGAATACATCACTGGATATAACACATGTATATATTCATAATGAAAATTATATTGATAAAATCAAGGTTCTTTACACATCTATCTTAGTGGTATTACACAAGATGGCCTAAATTATAGGATTAGTCTCTAGAAACATATCATGGCACCCATAGATAATGATGTTAATGTCTTAGTAAAAAAACTCATGTGAATTCTTACTAAATAATATAATGTATTTTTCTCTATATCTCATCAAGATGTTTGCATACCTGTTTCATCAACCTATTTACCTCATATATCTTTCTTTAGCTTCTTGAAATGAACTTGATGATAAAATCAGCTTGGTGAAGGACTTTATAAAATAGTTATATTTCAATCAAGTGTTTTGAGATATCATCTTATGTTATAGGATATGACAAATATTTTATTAAATTTTTAATTAATATATTTTCACTTATAATTCACCCAACATATCCTACATCACTGTAATAATATGTTATTGGATAGCCTAAAATCATATATGTCCGGTCATATAGATTTCATATGAGTCCCAACACCTGATATCTAAAAATCATATATATTTTAATTCCTTACGAGTCCAAAATACCTAATCTATTAGCATAATTTGTATCTTGGAATATAGATTCCATTCATCCATAGATTGTATATTTAAGGATATTTTTATTACACAACAATGTTCTCATTATAGTGAGGAAATGCTATAAACTTTTGATATGAAAAATATACTTAGAATATTTTTACATTAATGTTAGAAAATTTAAGAAATAAATACTATTTAATGTTCTACTTAAACCCTCCAAAAAGATTTTTCACTAAAAGATACATTGGCCTTGATGTTTGGCAACCAGTGGTAGGGAAATTCAATGTAAAGGGAAAGTCTGATTAAACAGTTACCACTTCTAATGAGAAAATAGTGATGTATAATGGTGCTTTATTGGAATTAGTGGTTTATATGGTGGTGGATATATAGAATCAAAATTTTATAGCACTATGAAAAGGATATCTGAAAACGTTTTATGGTTTTGAAACCTATTCATCTGGAAGACTACTTCTACAAATATATTGGTGGGACCACCTAGATTATAATAATATTATGTTAGGTATTTTCTAGATTAAAATAACATTGATTAACTATTAAAGAAATATAATCCATGTAAATTTATATATAATATTATTTAGATGTGTTTTCCCATGGTTTTAGGATGAATGTATGTTCGAATCCTACTCTCTACAAAATTTCCCCTCATTTTTGCACAAGAGCCTTAGCCCAGTTGGTGAGGACTCTCTAGGTACATCCAAGAGGCCTGAGATCAAATCCGAATATAGGAATATTTTCCAGGGTACTGTAGCAGTACTGTTGCATTACTGTAGCAGGTACTGTAGCAGTACTGTAGCAGTACTGTAGCAGGTACTATAACAGACACTGTTCGGTACTGTAGCAGCTAGAACTATTCATCCATCTGGGCCTTCGGGCCACCAGTTTGGTCCTTGGGTCCTGTAAGGCTTTCGGGACACCCAAGGACTTCAGGCCAGTTGATTCTCAAGGACTTAGGGCCATCTTAAGGCCTTAGGGACACCCCAAGTCCTTCAGGCCACATGATTCCAAGCCCAAACACACTACAAAAAAAAAGAGCATCCCTAGAAGAGGATTAAGAGCAGGTGCCTTCACCAGAGCAGAGCCAAATGGTTTGTCAAAAATGAGAGGGTATGGCTATGCCATCGGTACCAGCCTGTGCTTGCACGGGAAGACTAGGCAGAAGGTCATGTAAAGGTGGATAGCTACTATCGAGATGCAGATGCTGGGGAGGGGCAGTTCCTTATAGATAGTCTGGTTGAATTCCCTAAGACCTTTGGGTCGTGTAATCTCTTAAGCCTATAGGCCATGTAATCTCTGAGCCTACGAGACTTTTTAGGATTCCCCCTCATCCCTGGAAAGGGGGTTTATCAAAAATCAATAAAAATGAAGGTCTTCGATGAATGTATAAACCAAATAATCTTTGTGTGTCCACTTTACTTTCCTATTGTATTCTCTTTTATTGAATATTGGATGTAATTTTATGCCCCTTAATAGAATTAATATCTTAGATTAAGTGACATGTATCCTTATTAATTCCACCTCATACACCATATTCCCTTGATTAGAAGTTTTGGCCTAAAATATTCATCAGGGAGACCATTTCATCTATATCACAATGATCAATAATGATAAATATACAAACTCCATCCACATAAGAGTATCTAGAATAAATAAAAGGATATAATAACATACATGATGTATTAACAAAAAAACATACATTTTTCTCCCACAATATAGATACCATATATAAAATAAATAAATAATAAAATGAACACATTAGACCTACCGCTATCCACATGCCACATTGCACACTCTCTCTCTCTCTCCAGAACCATCAAGATAGTAGCACCCTAAGTTTTTATGAATTTTTTTGAATATGTTAAATTTATTTGATATATGGAATTATACACATCTTTAATTTAATATTTATCTATACACATCACTAGCTTAGATTGTGTTACATGCAACACTGAGTCTTAACAAAACCATGATATGATATTAATATAGTTATTTAAATATGATCGTTATAAACCATCCATTAAAATTATTGATATATATATTAATAAAAACTATTTAAATATTAATTATAATGGTTTTATATAATGAAAACATATTTATAATAAAATACATAATTTTTGGTAAATTATTTATATGTATGCAAAATATTATTTTCTCAAAAAAATGATTTTATGCCTTTTTGTAAACAATAATAAATTAATTTTTGACAATTTTATAAAATAATTTTTGTTAGATAAGATTAATTTTTTAATTCATAATTTCAAAATTATCTTAGGGTGAATTCTTTATATTTTTTTTGAAAATTTTCATTTTTTTATGAATAGTGAGAAATACTGAATTTTAATTGAAAACTGACTTTTCATCTATATTATATAAAAAGTTAAATTATTTTTTTATTTTTTTATAAAATATAATTAGTTAAATTATAAATATATCTATCCAATTTATGTTATATAAATTAACTTTAAATTGGATGTGGATAGAAAATTTTTGGAAACCTTTGAATATTTTTCACTTTAAAACCCTAATTTTTCATCACGTCTACAGGATTAATTTTAAATTAATTTTTTCCTTCTATGTGAACGTAATTTTGAAAATTTTATAAGATATTTTTAATTTTCATAACTTTTAATTTCTAATAATTTCAACATAATTTTTTACAAAAATTAATAGTGAAAATAAGAAAAATTATTTACCACGGTTAAGTTAAAAATGGGTTTACCAAAGGTTAAACTAAAAGTAAATAGTCAAAGTTACGTATAAAATATTCAAAAAATTATTTTATGAAAAATATATAGACCATAGCATGTATAAATTTTTTATTTGATCCACATTTTACTCTTTTTCAATGTGAAAAATGTGGGAGCACACAATTCTTTTCAAAAATACCACATGTGTCTTCTCCCCCACTTATAAAAGGGCACCCACTCTCCTCTCTTATTCAAACCTTAAAACACTTTTTTACAATAAGACCAACCTAAATAAAATCCCAAATTCCCTCAACTAATCATATAAGCCTTGTTTTTTCATAAAATCATCCTAGGATATCTTTTAGTGAAGACCTTAGGAGGATACCATGAGAAGAGGTAACGTTCATCAACCATTGTCTTTCTTTTATTTCTTTCTCCACCCCCTTAATTTTTTATTATATAATTATTTTATAATAAAATAAGTATATTAGATATAATTATACATTTTTATTTAAAATTAATTAATTATATCCATCTCCACAGTCATCAAATGAGTTATAAAATCATTATTCATGTGTACGATGGACTACCACCTTGCGAACCAATATCATTCATTTTTTCATCACAACTTCTTAAGGTTGGATATAATGATTGATTTATAGTTTATGTTTGATATTTATTATATTTATCATTATATTATTATTATAGAATTATTATATCACAAATACCTCCATACTCTCTATTCAGTTGGAATACGATAACGAGGTTTATGTGCGCGGTGGACTACCGCCTCACCAAGCAATGTGATTAATTCACACTAAATTTTATGGATTACCCTAAATACATATATAATAAATATATATATGATATTTATATAATTTTTTCCATTATATTTATTATGGAATCATGATCTATCTAAGAGGACCAAAAAAACAAGTCGTAACATATATGAAAAGCAGAGCGGTTATTACCCGAAATGTGAAATTATCAAGAAATTATTAATAAATAAGTAAAAAATGTTCATAAGTAATAGATTGTATGATATACATATATATATGGTTATTTAATAGATTTATAATAAATTTATATATATTATATTGGAATCTTGAATGAGTATGATGGAAGTCAAGACACAAGGTTAGAGATTTTTTTCTCAATTTTCCTTCTTTGAGACGTACATTGTATTATGAACCTATATTATTTCACAATGTATATATACAACCCATTTAAAATATCACAGAATTAATTTATTTATCCTTATAATATTTTAATATTAATTTTATTGTATTCCTTCATGGAGCTTATGATTCAATGTTACCAAAGTGGTAAATATTTTATGTTAAAATCTTATCAGTTTTCAAAATTATTTATCATTATTTATAAAATGTTGAAATACCACAATATAACTCTAAATAATTCCAAATAATTTTCTTCTTCTCCATTTATTAATGATATCTTCAAGTAATGGTACCATTGTTCAACTCTTCAATACTTTAAATGATTTATAAAAAAACTAAAAAATCTGATTGTATTTCTCTCTTTTGTTGGAATTTTTTCTTCTCCCAAAACTATGTTTTCTAAAAAAAATAATTTTTTTATTAATATCTTATGATATTTAAAATAAATTTTTACACATTTTTTACTTTTAAAAAAAATTAAATGAATATTCATATATTTATTTAGAAAATTCACATTTTTATTTTACCAAAATTGTAAAATGGGTATTTATTTTAATGTGTGTGACATGAAAGGAGTTTTCTAACATGATGTCCAATAATTTCTTATAATCATATATTTTCATGGTTATTTTCACATAAAAATGTTTTCCAAATTCTTTATGTTTTAAAAATAATTTTCAATGTGGAAAGGATATTTTCCATAAGAATTCTTTTAAATGAACATTCAAAATAACTTTAAATCTAATATGACATCTGTTGGTTTTACCTATGCATTACCTGGGATTTGATCAAAGGATACCATTAATATTTTTTCTCTAAATGTTTTATGACTTTATTTCATAAATTCTAAGAAACTAGGTTCTCTTCCATGGGTTATATTGTGATGATGTTCTTATAAAACCTAGTTATTTTCATAGGTTATTCTCTAATGAAATGATTATGAAACCTACATATTTTCCATGGGCTAGGGTATGATAAAATGTTTATGATGCCCATTTCTTTTCAAGGTTTCTGATATGATTAATTTTTTAAAATTATGTAACACATAAATATGTTTTTCATTATGTGATGGGTGGGACCTACATCTCCCTCAAATTCATTGGGTAAAGATTCATATCTCATTAGATTAACAAGACTGGAACGGGGAGTGAACCCAGTTAAAAGAGGATTAAACCCAATTCAGTAACAAACATTTTCCACTATTATGGTTTGGGGATTGAACTAATTACACTTTTATATCCTTGGTAGTGATCCTTGTATAATATGGAAATGATTTTCTATGATTATGTGTATTCCATAAATTCCATGTCTTAGTCCAATGTTATGCCCTCATGTCTCATGTTCTTTGATATTATTATGATTCATGTCTTATGAACTACCAATATTTTGGAAATTATTCAAGATTATGATCTTTTATATGCATTGTATTATTTTCAAATATTATTCTCATGTTCGCATATACTTATTATCATGTTATGATTTCATATCTCCCTTGTTTACACTTACCAAGCATCAAATATTACCATTTCTTTTTTCTTACTTTCCCTAAGTTATGAAGAAATTTATTATGTTTGACATGTATAATAAGGGTACTAGTTGTGAAAAACATAGTGGAATATGATTTATCTCACCTATGTACCAGTTTTTTCTGTTTCTAAGTTTCCAAATACACTAAACTATTAAGGACCTCAGGTGTGTGTTTCTGTACTATAATGAATATTCCTAAAAAATGATGTATTATCTATATATTAAAGGCTTGGGTTTTTATAGTTGGTATCTGAGGATGGGTTTAGTTATCCTTTGGGAACTTGTATGATAAAACCTTAGTGAGATCTATAAGGACAATTATAAGGATAACTCTAGGGATGAGTCAAACTATAGTAAAATGTCCTAGAATTTTGGTAAAGTGTTCAGTGATTGGTTTCCAAGAAATTACATCCATGTATGGATTATATAAGTGGATGTGGCTATAAAAAAATTTACCTAGGGTTAACCACCCCAATAACATCGTATTTATATTGACTCGGTCAGGAATTGGTGTATGAAAATGGGCCTTACTTCGTATATTGTTTGACACTCCTAGAGGATAAGCTTTAGAAATTCATAAACTCTTTATGAACCATAATGAAGGATTTAATATAAGAAGACTATGAATGAAATATAATAAAACTAATGCATCATATAATATAAATAATTTTTCATAATTTAGATATCTTATAAGTGGTTTTTATGATAATATGGTTCTATAAAACAATTACTTTTTCTTACACTATGATTTTTAGTTTTGGTCAGTGGATGGAACCCAAAGAAATCAAATTGATTTTGGGTATGATTGGAAATGAGATAATTTTTCTCCTGAGCATTCAAAAGTTATGGTATATGGAATAAAAAATATCATTGTTATCATTACAAAACATTTTAAAGATATTAATCATGTTGTACTTACAAATTAAAAAAGGTGGGGACAATATTCTATTGATTCCTTCATGAGACAACATCCTACTTCTTTCAGTGGGTCTTCAGATCCACTAGTTATTAAACTATATATCAATACCAATGAAATTATATTTTTAATTATTCAATGACTATAACATGAAATTTTCATTTTGGTTTTCTACTATTTGTGAGGTGAATCGGATCAATAGTAGAATCTTGTCAAGAATATGAGACAACAAGATGTGATTAACTCCATGGATTGGGATGAGTTCAATAACTTATTTTTCAATAAGTACATTCCTCATATTCTCCATATGAATATATAAGAGTACTTAATAGAGATAATGAAAAATGATGATAAATCTATTGTTACATATGAGGAAATTTTACAAGGCTTGTGGGGTCTGCTTTGGGTATTATGATCCAACCTGAAATTAAGGTTGGTTTATTCTTTAGTGGCTTAAGACCAAGTTTCCAAAGGGCGTTATCCAAAAGAGACTTTAGTAGATTTTAATAGATCTTTTGATGTTCTGTCATGGTTGAAATAGAGTTTGAAGTTACATATCAATCTCATGGTTTTGACACGAAATGAAATATTAAGTTCAAATGAAAATATAAAACCATAGAGAGAGAAATATTATCATTAATTTATACTCAATGTGTGGGAATAAACTAAGAGTAAATTTACTTAAGGGGGTTAGTAAATTTGTTAAGTTTTGAAGGTAAGTTCATCATGTAATTGTTTTCCTAAGTGAGGATAATATGTTATCTACCGATGTGATTAGAGATAAAGCTTCATATCAAGGATCACCCACACTTTAGTGATTCAAGTGTAATAAGAATGGGAATTATGCTAACCTGTGCCAAAACCTAAGGGTTAATGATGACGATCGATGTAAGAAAAATATTTAACCAAGGGACAATAAGAAATATCATCTGATCACTAAGGTTTTGGTAATAACATGTTTAAAGGTACACTTAATATCCACTATACAAATGTTAATGTCATAATTGACTCTGGATCTATCCATTCTTTCATATCAAAATAATTCTCTAAGGGAATAAAGATTCCACCCAAATTATTAGATGTGGAATTTTCAGTGAAAACCCCTATTGGTATAAGGATTTCAACACAACTGTATGATTCCTCTTGAGTTTCTATTTATGGGAATGTGCTTTCAGAAAATCTTATCATTATTTCTCTTGTAGAATTTGATGTCGTCTTAGACAAGGATTGGATTCCTCTATATAAATACCACTTTAATTATCAATAAAGGGAAATCATGTTTAATATTTAAAACTAACCTATGATCATCATTAAATGTAATTATATGTATGAACTTTTTATGAAGATTACATACATTTTATGGATCTTAATTCCTAATCATAAGGTATTTATATCTCAAATGGTTATAAATAAAATCAATATCGATGATATTTCTATTGTGAATGAATTTTTTTATGTCTTTTTGAAAGAGATTCCTATCCTCCCACCAAAACATGAAGATGATTTCTTAATAGAACTCATAAAAAGTTCTACAAAATTTGAAAGAATCTCTATTTAATTGCCTTGATTGAGTTATCAGAATTAAATAAGAAACACTAATAAAACCATGATAGGGTATTTATTCAGTCATATTTGTCAGCATGGGGTGCACCAATTATTTTTATCAAAAAGAATGATTGATTGATGCAACTCTACGTTGATTATCGGCAGTTAAACAAGATCACAATCAAGAAAAAGTATCATATTCACCATATTGATGAATTTTTTATCATCTAAATAGATCTTAATACTTTTTTAAGATTTTATTTCTTTATAGATATCATCTATTGATGGTTGTGGAGTTGGATATACCCATGAAAGTATTCTGTAAAAGGTATAGAAACTAGGAATATGTAGTTATGTCATTTGGTTTTACAAATTCTCTCTATATATTTATGTATTTAATTAATAGAGTCTTCATATATTACCCCAATCAGTCTGTGGTAGTCTTTATAAATGATATTCATATCTTTTCATGTAGAAAGGAAGAGCATGAATACCACTTCATAATTTTACCAAAGACCCTAAGGAGAAAATATAAGAAAAAATTACAAAGTGTTAATATTGGCTGAAAAAGGTTTCATTTTTGGGCCACATAATCTCAGTAAAGGGTATATCAGTTGATCCATCAAATACTAAGGCTACTGAATGTTGGCCTAGAAAAACCACAGTGATTGAGATCTGTATTTTTCTTGATTTAGTTGTATGTTATGGACGGTTTGTGTAGAATTTATCATGACTATCTAATCCAATAACCAAGTTAACTTATAAGGTATCCAAGGTCCTATAAAAATATGAATGTGAGAAAAAATTCAAGAATATAAATATAATATTAGTCAGCACACATTTTCTTACATTTCCCTATAGTGGAGATGGGTTTTAAATCTATACTGATGTGTGCAAGAAGAGATTGGGATGTGTTACTCTGTAAAATGTAATTTTTATAGCTTATTCCTTTTAAAAATTTAATTTTCATGAGAAAAACTACCCAACATAGGATTTGGAGTTAGCTATGATGATTTTTTAATTAAAGATATGGAGGAACTATCTTTCTGGGGATAAGTGTGATATATATACTGATTAAAAAATATTAAGTTATATATTCACATATATTTATTTGAAAATGATACAAAGAATAGGGTTATGGATGATTAAATATTATGGTTGATTAATACATTACCACCCCATGAAATTGAACAGGGTAGATGATGCTTTGATTTGAAAGACCCATTCTAGCTTATCCATTGTGAGGATCACAAAATATCCAATATTTCTTGATTTGAAAAGGATGGGTCTTGAAATCCTGAAAGAAGGGTAAAAATATTATCTTTATCAATTGAATTTTTAACCATCCATCCATGTGAATATTAAAGATGTGTAAAAGAAATATGTATAATTACTAAGGAAGGATAATAATGTTCATAAGTTTAACCTTGATCATGATGGAATGCTAAGGTTCCAGAATCTAGTATGTGTTCCATCCATACCAATCTTGAATAAGGAGTTGGTAGATGAAGATCATAATTCATAATTATATATACATCCAAAAAGTATGAATATGTATATAGATTTGAAATAATAATTCTAGTGGGATGGCATGAAGAGATATATAGAAGAGTTTGTATCTCGCTACTTGGCATGTCAGAAAGTTAAGGCTGAAAGTCAAAAGTATAAGGGGGTATTGCATCCATTACTTATAATAGAATGGAAATGGAAAAAATCACCATATATTTTATTATTGAACTCCCCAAAATAGACAAAGGGAATAATGTTATATGGGTTATAGTTGATCACCATACTAAGTAGGAACACCTAAAAATTATCAAAGAAAAAAAATTTATGGATTAGATTTTCATCATATACATTAATGAATTGGTAAGGTTTTATGGAGTACCATATTCCATGGTGTTTGATTAGGATCCAATGATTACCTAAATGTTTTGGGGAAGTCTACTGCAATCTCTTGGTATGGAAATGAGTTAACACATTGCATATAAAACTCAAAAATATGTCCAGTCTGAAAAATATTTAAAAACCTAGAGGACATGTTGATTTATTATTATTTATATTTCAAAGGTGGTTGGGATCAACACCTTACTATATTTGAGTTTTTTTACAACAATATCATTCACTCAAAAAATCATATATATCTTTACGAATACATATATGGAAATAAATTTAGATCTCTATTGTGTTGGAATGAATTTGATGAATGAAATATATTGGGACTTGAGATAGCTGAAGAAATAGGAGAGAAGGTTAATGTCATTCAGCAATATATCAAGGTTCCTTAGAGTCTGTAAAAAAGTTTTTCTGAAAAGAACTCACATGATCTAAAATTTTGAAATGGTGACAAGGTGTTTTTATGAATTTCTAGACAAAATAAGGTGATGAGATACAAGAGGAAATGGAAACTAATCCCTGTGTATATTGGTTCCTTTGAAATAATTGATTATATCTCGATGGTATCCTATCACAATATTCTTCCACTAAATATTTCTGAAGTTCGTGATGTGTTATATATTCCTCTCTAAAGAAATTACATACCTAACCCTTCACATGTACTAAACCTAGAGGTCATACCATTGGTGAAATAAATTTCTTATGAAGAACAACCAATTGATATTATAGATCATTTTGAAAAATATCAATGAAACAAGACCACTCACCTAGCCAAAGTTTTGTAGGGAAACCACCAATTTGAGGAAACTACATGGGATCATGAGGATACTATAATGTATAAGCATACTCATTTTTTGAATCAGAGTGCTGAATTTTGATAGATAAATTCATTTTAAGGGGGGTAGAATGCAACACCTTGTGTTTTTATGAATTTTTTTGAATCAGTTAAATCTTTTTTATGGGTGGAATTATATGAAATGCCAAATTAATCTTCCACTACATGCAACACTATCTTATCTTGTATTACACACAACACTGAGTTTCAATAAAAGCTTGATATAATATTAATATAGTTATTTAAACATAAATATTATAACCAAGATGTTAAACTTAGTGTTATGAATATTAATAACAACATTTTAAATTTTAAATAAATTTTTATATATAAGGAAAACATATTGATAATAAAATATATAATTTTTTTGTAAATTCTTTATATGTTTCAAAAATAATATTTTCTCAAAAAAAGTTTTTTATGAAATTTTGTGAAAAATGAAAAAATTAATTTTTGAATATTTTATAAAATTAATTTGATAAAATAAACATCATTTTTATTTCATAATTAAAAAATTATCTTAGGGTGATTTTTTTTCTGAAAAGTTTTATTTTTTGATGAATTGTGGAAAATATTTAATTCTAATTGAAAACTGTCCTTACCCCTATATTATTTAAACATATAAATTATATGTTAATTTTTTTACATTATAATTAGTTAAATTATACATTTATTAATATAATTTATGTTATTTTAATCAATTCTATATTGAAATTGGATATAAAAACTTGGTAAAATATTGAACATTTTTCTCTTTAAAAACCCGCTTTCTAGTCAAATTAGTAGGATTAATTTTAAATTATTTCTTTCCACTTCTGCGAATGAAAATTTTAAAATTGATTATATATTTTTAATCATCATAATTAATAATTTATAATAAGTTAAACTTAGTTTTTGACCAAAATGAATTGTGAAAATAGGAAAAAATATTTACTGAGGTTAAGGTAATAAATGGATTATAAGAGGGTAAAACAAAAAAAATTATAAAGGTAAAATTTACATATAAACTTGTAAAAAAATATTTCATAGAAATATTTTGACCTTTAAATGGATAATGTTAAAATATGATCCATTTTTTACCCTTTTTCCAACTAAAAAACTTGGTAGCACTCAATTATTTTCAAAAATTCCAAGTGTGTCAGCTTCCCCATTTATAAAAGCCCACCCCCTCTCCTCTCATATTAATGCCTTAAAAACATTTTTTTCAGCATATAACTACCCAAATAAATTCCCTACCTATATCCTATAATCCTTTTTTGGTAATAAATCCCACCTATTAAGGCCTTTAATGCAAACCTATGGCAGATACCCAAAGAATTTTTGAAGTTCATCAATAAGCATCTCTATTTTATTTATTCCACCATCACATTAAATTTTTATTATATCATGATTATATAATAAAATTATTATATTAAATATAATTATATGTTTTTATGTTATGTTAATTAAATAAAATCGTTTCCACTTCCATGAAATCGGTTTTGAAAAAGTTGTTCGTGTGTACGGTGGACTACCCTCTCACAAACCAATGTTATTCATTTTTTCATTACCACCAATTACGGTAGAGCATAATGATTTATTAATAGTTTATATATTATATTTATGATATTTCATATTTTATTGTGATTATTTAATTATTATATCACACATACCTTTATACTCTATTTTTTTGGAAGATGATAATGTCATTCGTGAGTACGGCAGACAACAAAATCGTTAGGCGACGTGATTTGTTCACGATTTATATGGAATGTATTAAGGATGTTTTTCTTGAAAATATGTGATATATTTTACATAATAATAATTATTTAAATATTATATATCATTTTATTTTCTTTATTTCAATCTAACAAGAAAATGGAATGAGTTTTCAAGCGTATATACGACTTACCATCTCCAGGATTGGTGTATTTTCATTTCTACAACTAAATTTTATAAATTAATCTAAATAAATATATGATTAATATATATGGTATTAATTTAATGGTTTAAATATTTTATATTATGAAAACATTATCTAATTAAGATGACCAAAAATAAAAATTCATAACATATACTAAAACAAAGTGATTATTACCTTAAGCATAACTTTAACATGGAATTGTTAATAAATGGGTAATAAAAGGTCATAATAAAATAATAGATGGAATGAAATATATATATATATATATCTGTGTGTGTGTGTGTGTTTCTTAAAAATTTGTATAATAAAATTATATTTATTATATATTAATCTTGAATGGGTACGATGAAAGTCAAGACTTAAGGTAGGGTATTTTTGTCCCAATTTGGCTTATTTGAGACATATATAATGTTATCCACCTATATTGTTTCAATAGGATTTTATAAAACCCATATGACATATAATTTCATGAATTTATTCATTCCCATGATATTTTAAGTTTCATTTTATGATATTCCATCATGGGGCTTATGATTTAATGTTATCAAAGTGGTAAATAATTTATGTTACAATATCAAAATTTATCGAGAGTATTTATTATTAAGTCATCAATGTTGAAATATCAAGATCTACCTCACAATAATTCTCATCAATTTACTTATACTCTATTTATTCATTATATCTTCAAGTAATGGTAACATTTTTTCACTCTTTGGTACTTTAAAAAATTAATAAAATGCTTTGAAGAAAATTCAACTTTATTTATATTTTAGTTGGAAATATTTTTTCTTTCAGAACCATGTTTCCTACAACTATTTTTAATTTATTTACTATATTATTATTTTTAAAATAAAATTTTACCCATGTTTAAATTATTTAAAAAATTGAGAGGAATCTTTACATTGTTTTCCAAACAATTTCCATGTGGATTTTACTGAAAATGTAAAAGGATTAGTCATTTTAACATGTATGTAAGGAATAGAATTTTTTGATATCAAAAATAATCATAACTTTTAAGCTTCATTTATATTTTTTCAAGGCTATATTCAAAATATAATTTTTTGATTTTTTTTATTTTTTTAAAAACAAATTCAAAGTAGAAAAGATATTTTCCTTAAGAAATGTTTTAAATGATCATTTAAAATAATTTTCCATATAAGATGGCATATATTTGTGTTACTTATTCCTTGTTGGGGATATGATCTAGGGATACAACTCATATTATTTCTCTGAATGGTTATTGTTTTTATGGAATATTGTGTATGAAACATGTTTCTCTTCTATAGGTTATACCATGATGAAGTGCTTATGAAAACAACTTCTTTTTATAGGTTATTCTATAATTAAATTATTATCAAACCAATCACTTTTCCATAGGTTATTATATGATTAATTTTTAATAATACACATTAAATTTCATGGGTTATGATTGTTGATTTTTTATAATATTTTGGAAAACATAAATATAGTTTTCAATATAATGGTTGGGGCCTATATCTCCCTCCAATACATTGGGTAGAAATTTATATCTCATGAGATAGAAAGGACTGGAATATGGAGTGAACCTGGTTTATTTAGATAAGGCTGAAAAGGGGAGTGAACTCAGTTCAAGAATGGAATTTGTCCACTGTGGTGGTTTAGGGAGTGAACCCATTACACTATGGTAGCCTTGTTAGTGACCCTTGGATAATATGGAAATGATTTTCTATTAATATGTGTATGCAATTAATTAAATTTCTTATGCCAATGTTATTCTCTAATGGCTTATGTTCATTAATTTCCTTATGATTCATGTCTTATGAATGACCAATATTTATGTCATGATTCGGTATTATGATATTCGATATGCAGGGTATGCTTTTCAAAAGTTATGATCATGTCTAATACCATTATGCTCATTTTATGCTTAAGTACCACCCTTTTTACCCTCAATAAGCATCTGATTTCACCTTTTCTTATGTTTCCTTTTCACATGTTAGTAAAAAATGTATTATGTATGATATTTCTAAGAAGGGTCCTAATTTTAAATAACATAGTGTGAGATGATGTATCTCACATATGTACTAGTTTTTTGTGTTTCCATGATTCCAAATACACTAAACTATTATAGTTCACAACCTTGTGTTTGTGTAATGTAAGAAACATTCATAAAAAAATGATGTAATATCTATGTACGAAAATATTTACACACTATAGAGATACTATAGCCTGATACCCTACACAACCTATTTTGAAATCAAAAGAAAGCATAAGGTCTAGATGCACACCAAAGTTCTTGTCCAAGGTGTTAGGATATAACTAGGTGGATTCTCACTAAGAACCCTAAATAATTTTTTTTCATATGTGTGTGTATTCATGAGGAAATTAAATACATAAATAAACATCCTTGATGAGTCATCTTGTGAAAACCAGGCAACCATGACTCCTAGTGAGGTACATAAATATTTTAGGATGTCATGTTCTATGTATACTGCCATGATACCCGAAAATACCTACTTTAGTGTTATATATTAATTCAATTATAATTTTATTCCACTGCACTCAGTTCTTGGACCATAGCCAAAGACTTAGTGTAGGTATTTTTCCAAACCTTGACCTTCTACCTGAAGGAACAAGGCATTGTCAAACTCGACCTATTATGTTATCACTCAATGAAAGGTTCATTTTCCATGTCTTACATCACATCAAAAACCATTCCATCATAGGTTTTCCACTTCCAGAACCCAATCCTCTTATAGTAAGTTATGTCATCTATGTCCTACATCATACCATGACCCAACCCATCACAAGTGGTCCTCAACCCATGTTTTTCATAGAAAGGTCTAACATATGACCCAAGTAACTCAGGGAAATGTCTATCACATGAATCAATCCTACTAATGTAAAGATAAAAATTTATGTTGGATTTGGTTTCTCAAGAAAAACTCTTTTTACTTTGATAACATGTATATTCGATATGTTGAATATTAATAAAAAATCTTATTGCATATTTTTCATTATTCTATATGAATCTGATGTAAAAAATTCATAGACTATAGATTGCATTAACAAGGTCATAGTAGTTACCCACTATGATGAGAACCTTTAAGTGCTATGATGATATTCTTAAATAATGTTCTTCAGTTTGATAACATACTATGATAGGACACATGGTACATGGACTATTGGGTGAAATTAATCATAAGCACATGATGCTTGTTCTCATAAAGTTCACACTTGGTTATTTCCAAGATGATATATTATGAGAATATACCCAGAATTAGGAGTTCCACGTGTTTTTGAATAATTGGATATTCCTATCTTCAAGCGTGTTTAATGGTCATTAGAGATTAATATTATCATTAATGCATATTATGAATCATGTACTTATATTTTATGGCAAATAATGTGATGCCATATGTTTGTGGCAAGGTAGGGTATTTTTAGTGTGTCGTGATTGAAAAGGATTTAGTGTATAATTCAAGTAAGGATTTGTACCTTCCATATTTATGTAAGTTGATTTCTCAACCATTTGATTTGAATAGAACCGTCACCCAAAATTCTGTGTCCATGGTGTAATAATGTGTTTATTTTAGATAGTGAAAGAAAGAAATATCAAGAAAATAAGTTGATGACATAGATTTTAAACCTTCTAGATGTGATATTTCCAAAAATGGATTATATTACAAAATGATCATTCTTATGTGGTTTTCATCATTGTAACATTTTGTTATTTCCTTTTGGTTCTATGACCAATTGTTAGATTGTAATCATGGACTTTATGCAAGCACACCTAATACGAATGAAAAATAATCTTAGAGGGTTTCACACTAAGTGTTTTGGATGATATCAATTAAATTATATTTGAATTTAATTAATATAATAAATATTATTCTCAAGATTGAGGAATAATTTTATTCACTTTTTATCGATTGAAATATTTATCAATGAATAAAGTATTTAATATTTATTTGGATGTTCTATAAATTATGTAGAAGTTTTAATGGACCAAGACTATGTTTGGTGAAAAATATTAATTAACAAGTCAGTTAAATAATATTTTTAACTATGAAAGATGGTGTGAGAAAAAAAAATTCTATTATTATGAGACATGGTGTTTATTAAAGGTTATAATATTGTTTATTGGTCGGCATGAAATTACAAAATATTTTAACCTAATAAATAACTCTATAAATATATGATTTTCTCTATTGTGTATGGTATGCAATTTAAAATATATAATTGTAGCACCCAAATAATTCTCTCTTGACTCCTCATTCATTGTCCCTCTCAAGAATTAAGAACACATGGGAGGTTTACTAAAGACTAAAGGATGAGCGATCAACACATACATTGCAAGAAAATCAATTTTCTAAGCTAGAACTTAGAGATCAATTAGAGTTTTGTGGAGATCAAAGGATCATGTGTAGATCACCGCTATATGGAATATATCCTTGGATCCTCATAGTGCAACAAAAAAATCCGAAAGCGACTTTTTGGATGATTAACATTCACATTGAAGAAATATCCCAATCTTGGGTATTCATTTATTCAGATATTAAATAAATAAATTATAAATTTTATGTGAAAGATACTAACATGGGGTTTTGGGAAATTTAATATTAAAAAAAATTAATATGTCTACCACCACTGCACACAGCAGTTATTCCTGGAACCTTTAGGTGGTATTATATAAGTCATGTTTAAATTTATATTTCTTTATTTGAATGTTGATCCATACGCAATCATGGTTTAATTTTCGTTTCAAATTATTCCTTATTTAATCCACCTTGAATTAAATTGTTATAAAACTATTAATCATGTTTTTTCTATGTTTCATTTTCTTAATGTTCTTAGAATAAATGAAGAATAACCGGATATGCCATCGAGAACGGTCAAAATAATTCCCTTAAGATAGAGTAATGCATCATACTACTGGATTACACGTCATGTACCCTAGTATGTTTTACTTGGACATGCCATGATATATATGGAATTCCATTTAGCTATTACATGCGGTGTATGATTCCAATTGATCATCCAACATTGAACATAGTTTTCGGATTAGAAGTCATGTATACAGCATATGTGCTATATATTTTACATGCGTTAGAAATGTAAATCATGCAACTCATGTGGTCATTATACACAATAAAACCATGTGAGACTAAAAACATAGAGAATTTATGATATAAATGATTTTTATGTAGTATAAATGGTTTTAATTCATTAATATCCATATTTGAGATACACATCGAATCCCCAGTCTTGTTATCTGGACACACGGTATTAGAGATACATGGCATGTAGTTGGAAAAACAAATCATGAAGTCTCTCTTTCAAGAACACATAGAGTGTTTTGGATGGTTTTAAGAGATCAATGTATTTAGAAAACATGTAATGTAGTTGGATTGTACATTCCATGTAATCCAACTGATATACCCACTGAATACCCAGCCGAGTATCTTAGGCCCACAGAAGTGGATACACGGTGTATATCCAGAACATACATTTCATGTAGTCTAGCTATGTCAAAATGCTGAAAATTCAGGTGTGTGACCTGGATGCATGATGATAGAGGTACATGGAATATACCTAGGTACTACACGTTGTGTAGTTTCCCCATTACTAGTAAAATAAAATTACATTAAATTAAAAAATGTAGCATTAAAACCTTATTACATTGATTGGAACTTTTATTTTTTTACAAATTAATAAGGTTTTTTAAATAATTTTAAATGATCAATTAATTTATTTTAATAAATCTACATCTATTGGTTCTACCTTTTATTTTTCATTAATTCATTTATTATTGTTATCTCCATGAATATTTGAATGGCCATTCATATTAAAGGGAATTAATTAATTAATTAATTAATTCTTTATTTATTTATTTAATTAAAATTATCATAATAATAAATAAAGAATAATAAATAAATTTTATCCATTTAAATTGTGTATACGTTGCATGTATTATAGTTCATGAGCTAAAATAAGACTGGTATGTATGTTGGCGTTTACTTAATTTAATTTATTTCATGGGTATGCAATTATTTATTATAAAATTAAATATAATGGTTTGTAATTCATCCCACCGTCCATTATTATATTGGACCTACTTGTCCAATGATATTTATATAATTTTCCTTTAACCAATCCTTTGGTTTCCCTCACCCACATGTGAGTTATAAATACTTATATTTAATGGAGTTACCCAAGGTACATGGAGGTAGTCCAAGATGAAACCATAATGATGCTAACCCAGGAGATACCCAGTTTGATAGCTGGAATGTCTCAACAGATTCCAATATCAGAAATAGGAGTTATTTCCCCTAGGTCAAAGAATGATTTAATGAATTCTCATTAAATCATCTGTTAGATAATCTCATTAATAGGTTATTTATTTATTTATTTATTTATATCTATGCAATTATATATTTTATAGATGAAATTCAGAAATCACATTAAATAATGGATTAATGTGAAAAGATAGAAATTAACTAAATGCATTATGCTTAAATGTTTTATCCAACATGGTTAATTAATTAAGTAATATCCACTTAATATTTACAAGACATGTAAAAGATAAAATAAAATAAAAGTTATGAATAATTAATTAAAAATACCTCAAATAAGACTTCCATTACTTGATTGGGAATGAAACCATAGAACTAAGTGTAGTTCATGTCCAAAGTATGTACACTTACTTTTATCAGGGAGTTTTCATGGGGGGTTCTTGGTTGACTTTACCAAAATTGTATTGAGTTTAAAATCCAAACTCAATTAGGTACAAATTTGGAGGCAAGTGTTGAGGAAATCCAAGTGAGGAATTCATGATAGGGTAATATAATAAATGAATCAAAAAGCTACAAGCCTAGTGTTGGAAAGACCACCTACTTAATTACCTTCTTATTTTTTTATGGCCAAATTCTGGATTGTTAAGAAAATTAATGGGGATCCTTTACACACATATTTCTTAGAAACTAGACATTCTTTGTTCAATGGGGCTATTAAGACTTGATTAAGTAGTGGGGTATTAAATTAACAAAATCCATTAATTTATTATTTATCATATAATTCTTAATTAATAAAAAGTACTAAGAATACTCTATTTAACTATAAATTAAAATGGAAAGCTTTTCATCCACATTATCAGTATGATCAATGGTGGTGAAAGAAAACATCTTCACTGGTAGTAGCTTCTCGAAGTGGTTTAGACACCTTAGAGTTGTGCTACACCATGAATGAAAATATTAAAATATAGAATCCTCAATGTCTAATTTTTTTCAAATAGGTGACTGATAAATAGTTCCTTATCAAATAAAAACATTTGAGCGATGCGGTCAATGTTCAATGTTTAATGCTTTCATATATTTCTAGTAAACTCATGAATTATTATGAAAACATGCATCCATATAGAATACTTGAGCACATCCATGGTATTTACTAGTATAGTGATATATAGAAATAGTTTGAGATTTATAAGGAACACTTTCATAGTAATCGTGGAGAGGGTGGTCCGGATGGGCCACATGTAGTCAACCATAATGGATACATTGAGTGCTTAGAGGTTCTAGGGTTTTAACTACCCAAATAACTATTCACTGATCTCATTCTTAACTAACCCCCTTAGATATTCTCTATATTTTTTGTAAATTTTAATATGAACAACATTGAGAAGCCTCTAACAAAACTTCTTACTCTTCTTTACCTAGTAGATAAGGATATAAACTATAAAAAATATTCCAAACTTATAGTGAACAAATGGAAAGGGAAATAGAATATCTATGAAACAAAATCTTCTTAAAGATCATAAAAGAAGAGGAAAATAAATGGGAAAGAAATGGAATTGTATTTTATCTATTTCTAATGTGATAAGAGAGGCTACTAGAAGAAAAATAGTACATATTCCAAGAAGCAAGGTGAAGCTTCAAGTGTGTTTGTTATCGAGTGAAATTTATCTATTTCTACAAATTGGATATTAGATATAGATTATGGTTCTCATATTTGTATTCAAATATATGAACCAAGTATATTTTGAAATATTGACTGAGGATAGGTAGATATACAAGCTTTTAGTGGATCTAAATTTGATGTTCTAGCTATGGGGGACTACCACCTCATGTTGTCAACCTTAAGGATCATGGTTTTGAATGTTTTTATTATGTTCCATTCATTTCCAAAAAAACAAATTATTTATCTATCCAATATAGATGATAATGGATTTATTTTCAAATTTGATCATAATGTTTTCTTATTATGGTAAGGAAGAATTAAATTATATTCATTATGTGTTAGATAACATGAACCAAGTAATGTAAATTGATAAGTAAGTTACTTTATATGATTCATACACACCCCACTTTGGAATCACCATATAGGTCATGTAAATTAAAAAACATTAACTGAATTAAATCAATATGTATATTTATATTCTTTTGAACAAAAACCACTTGGTTTATTTTATTCATGTTTTTAAGGACAAATGAACAAATATACACTTATTAGGAAAGGTTTTCTTGAATTAGTTCATTCCAATGTGTGTGGACCATTTTCAGTTGAGTAAATTGGTGTGTACTCATACTTCATAACTTTTAATGATGATTTCAGTAAATAAGGATATCTAAACCTTATGAGGAATAAGTCACATTCTTTTGATAAATTCAAGGAATACAAGAATGAAGTTGAGAACCAACTTGGTAATAATATTAAGAAACTCCTCTCAGACCATAGTATAGAATATCTTAACCAATACATCATTTATTATTTATGGGATTTTAGGATCCTATCCCAACTCACTCCTCCTTACAAACCTCAGTATAGTAGTTTAATAGAAATGAGGAACCACACATTATTAGAAATGGTGAGATTGATGATGGTCATGTGATACTTCTATTATCCTTTTGGGGATACACATTATAAATAGTATCATACTTACTAAACTAAGTACCAAAAAATGTGACAGATGTTCTATTTTAGCAATTATTGAATGGAAAGAAACCTTTTATGTCTTACTTACATGTATGGGGTTACAAATCATTTTTCATGGACTCTTCATGTAAGAATATTTTACCTCAAGGAACATAGTGTATATTTATAGGATATCCCAATGAAACAAAGGGATATTACCTATACAATACTTTATAGAAATATTAGGGTTGAAAAAAGACCTGCATTTATTAACAAGGGTCTTATCTATAAAAAATATAGTGGTAGGGAGATAGAATTTGATGAGTTTTAGGATCAAGATACATAAGATTTAGAACAGTAATGGATTCCAAAAATTCTCGTGGAAGAATAAATTGTTCAAGATACACAAGTATTGTGTAGGGTATGAGAGATATTAGAAAACTAGAATGATGTGGATTTCTAGTCACTAAAGATGGTGAGTCACTATTAGTTGATAATAATGATCTTATAACCTACAAGGAATTAGTATGTGGATTAGATGTTTCCATGTGAATAGAATCCATAATTTCTAAAATGGATTCCATGTACCAAAACCATGTCTAAATTTAGGTAGATACTTCATTATATATAAATCCTATTGGTTTAAAATGGCTATTTAATAAGAAACTTGACATGCTAGGATTATTTAATACCTTTAAGTAATGAGTTTTTACAAAGGTGTTTAAATAGAATCAATGCATTTACTATTAAGAAACATTTTCACTAATTTATGTGATGAAATCCATCATAATTCTACTTTCCATTATGGATTACCATGAATATGAGATTTGGAAAATATATCACAAAAAATATTTCCCTAATGGAAACCTTCAAAAATATGACAATAAGACACAAACCAAAGGATTTGTGACTTTATAGGATTATAACAAGATATGAAAATTGAAAAATTATATTTATGGATTAAAGAAAGCATCCAAGTCATGGAACATTCATTTTTATGAATCCATAATGGAATTTGGTTTCATAAAGAATTAGTGTGAGTCTTGTTTATATAAACGGTTTAGTAAGAGTCTAGTAATTTATTAATAGTATATGTTGATGATATATTACTCATCGGATACAAAATCCCATTCCAACAATATGTTATGGAAATTTTGAATAAATGATTATTTATGAAGGAGTTTTTCCAAGGAATCATATATTCTTTGGAGAAATATTCATCATGATAGATCCAAGAGGTTTCTTACTCTAAGTCAAAGTATATACATTTAAAAGAGACTTAAGAGATTCATTATGGAAAAATCTAAGAGGATTTATTGCCAGAATAACATAGCTTTCATAATTTCAGAAAAAATGTGTCCTCATTCACCAGAAGAAATAAATATAAAGACAAGGATTCTATATTTGTCAGAAATTTTTTCTATCGTGTATTTTATTCTATGTAATAGTCTAGTTGTCTTCTACACATAAAATGTGGTAAGATGATATATAGCTAACCCAGGTGACAAGCATTTGATGGTAGTCAAAACTATCCTTAAGTGTATGAAGAGTTCTAAGGATATGTTCCTAGTTTATGGAGGATATGAGGAAATATTCATCATATGATATACATATGCTATTTTCGAAACTGATCAAGATGATATGAATTCAAAAAACGGGATACATCTGTACTTCGAATAGAGGTGATGTCGGTTGTAAGAGCTTGAAGTAGGTTGTGTTCATAGATTCTATAGCATTGTACGAGTATATTGAGGATTCTAAGGTAGTTAAAGAATCTGTATAGATATTCAATGTCATTCAATATATTTATGTGGTACCTAGTAATAAATATATTATCACACCCTATTGTAATAATATAGTAGCGGTGGTTCTCAAAAAAATACAAGGTAATATCAACGAATAAAGCTCATACTTTAGAACAGTGATTTTTGTCAGAGATTTTAGGTTGAAGTGAGTGGTATTTATACAGAAGACAAGATGAAAGACCCCCTGACTGAATACTTGACTCATTATAAACATAATTATCATGTGAGGTCTAGTGAACAAAATTTCATCGATAGTTGGCTCTAGTCTAGGTGGGTTTTTTTCAAAGTTGGTATCCTAGTACCGACTATATGAATTTTTTATATTTCTATTCAATGTATTAAATATTAATAAAATGTATTATTATATTTTTTCATTTTTTCATAAATCTTATGTAATAATGTACAATATCAAAAGTATAATTGATAAGGTCATAGTAGTTCCCTTCTATGATGAAAACCTTGAAATGATATGATGATATTCCTAAATAATGTTTGGAAGATAAATAACATAGTATGATGGGACACATAGTACATAAACTATATTGTGTGAGAACATTCAAGAAGTTGAGGCTTCTTCTCATGAAGTTTTCATTTGGTAATCTCTAAGATGAGATATTATGATACTAGACCCCCTAGTTATAATTATTCATGTTTTGGTGTCATCAAATATTCCAATATATGATCATGTGTAATGGTCCTTAGAATTTAAGATTATCATTAATTCATTTCATGACTTAACCCTTTAGATTTTCTAAAGAAAACTGGGATGCCATGTGTTCTTGTTGAGGTAGCATATGTTGGCTGCGTCATGATTGATATGTCATAATTGATAAGTAAAGAATGATTTTTCCCTTCCATATTTATGGAAACTGATATCTCATACAATTAATTGTAATATAACATCCTCCCAAAATTTCATGGTCATAGAGTAATGACATATTTCATTCAGATAGATAAAGAAAGAATTATCAAGAAAATATTTTAGTGACATAGATGGGCAACCGGCTTGATGAGATATTTCAATAAAGGTATTATATTAAATAGTGAATGTACATATGTAGTTTTCATCATTGAGACATTATGTTATTTCTCATGGGTTCCTTGACCCATTGCTATACAATAATCTTGGACTTTAGACAAGCTCTCCTAATTCAAATGAGAAAGAATCCTAGAGGGTCCTACATTATGCGTTTCTAATGATGTTGACTAAATTATATATGAATTTAATTAATATAATAAATATTATTCTCAATACTAAAGAATAATTTAATTCAGTTTTTATATATCACAATTGTTTAGTGATTAATAAAATATTGAATATTTATTCAGATGTTCAAAAAAATTTAGTGGAGTTCGAACAGACTAAGACCATGTCTAGTGAAAAATATTAATTAACAAGCCAGTTAAATAATATTTATTATTTTGAAAGTTTTCATGAACCCAAAAATAATATCAATATTATTATTGTGAGATATGTTGTATATTAAAGATTATAATATTGTGTAGTGGATAAAATTCTATTAAATAATATTTTAACAAAAACCCAAACTCTATAGATATATTGTTATGTCTATTGTGTAGGGTGTGCAATTGAAAATAGAGAATTGTTGCACACACAAAATTCTTTCTTGACTCCTCCTTATCTACCCCTCCCAATAAAAATGAAAACAAACGATATTACTGCATGAATAAAGGATTATTGGTTAATAAAAACAATTCAATACAATCGATTCATCATGATTGCACTTGGAGATCGATTGGAATTACTTGGATATCAAAGGATCTGGTTTGAATCACCACTATAGGGATTCTGAATTTGGTTCCACATAGATCAATGAAGGAAATATGAATGGGTATTTCTGAATGATTAATATTCTCATAAAAGAAAGATCTTAATCATAGGTATTAATTTCTTTAGATATTAAATAAATTAATTAAAAAAAATCATACAAGATCACCACTTTGGTTTTTGGGAAATTCAATATTAAAATAAATTCTAATATATCACCCACTTCCTTATGCTTATACTATGCCTAGAACCATTAATTCTTTCACATTGGCATCCCACTAAACCCATGGTAATCCCACTATCCATCTCACTCATCCTAAGGATAGACCTTAGTGTCCACTCCCCTCATGGGAATTTGTCACTAATCAGTAGCATAAGCACACACAAACATCCTATGAAGGGAACACAACCCATAAATCAAATCACCAACTAGTTTTTGGGTTATAATCACTCGATACTTATCCCATCCTCAAGGAACATCTCACCCTACCCATCTGGGCATACCCATGGTCATTTAGGCCCATCATAGTCTTTTTATGTCAACACCACCTCAAGCCTATCGCCCCTTGGTGACACCACCACACAAATGATCATCCTAATCTAGACCCCACAGCCCAGTCCAATATCACTAAATCCTCATCACCCTTCGTCCCACTAACCAAGTACATTCCTAATCTATCACACTCTACCTGACCTTGGACTCAATAAGAGAGGTCCAATTTCCCTCCAAAGCCCTCTTGTTGTCCCGATTAAAATTTGTGAACTACTACTGTGACCCTCACTTTGGTCTCATATGACGTCTCTTAGGTGAGATCCTTCATCCCATAACCCAATGGAAATAACTCTCCATCACCTACCCTAAGTCAAGTAGGACTTATCTCAATCAATCCATGCACCAAGACTCCCTTCCAACCTCAAGAGGGAGTTCCTTATCTCTCACGAGACATATAACCACTCAACCCATCTTTACTATGCCTCGTGACCTTCATTCCTACCCACTAACTATAGGATTCCAACCTAGTATACCCCACATTACTATTTTTACTCTGGTACCTAACCATGCCCTCAGGTTAACCTAACAATCACCTTTACCCCTTGGTGATATATTCTTCAGGCGACCCCAAACTAATAAGAGAACTTAGTCTCACCCTAGGAGGCATAATGCTACCCTATCACCTCACTTAAGATCCCTATTTGTACCTAGTAATTCTACCAAAACCCATTAAGTTATGAATGTATGCACAAACATGCATAAATAGATATATCAAATTATATTATAGGTTCTACCTACCTTAATATTGAAGTTAACCCCATATTGAGATCCATAAAGCCTCATCTAAGCCCAATGAGCATTATCCATGATTCTAGAAGCCTATATCATAGAAAGAGGAACAAATAATTAATTATAAAAAAAATTAATTAATTATAAAAAATTAAATTAAATAGGGAATTTCACTGAAAAACTCATCGTGCATCATTGCTTCATCAAATCCACTTCTAATAGAATCTGATCAACCTTTCAGGACCGCCTTTGGACACCACACATGAATTCCCCATAATCACTTCTAGATTAGACCATAAATTAGTGTAATCACACCTAAACCCCTAGTTTAATTCATCTAAGTCAATGGATAATTAATTAAAACCAAAAAAATGATGGAAAGGGAATAATACACCTAAAATCTCCATCAGAAAGCACCAAACCTCATCCCCAATTAAGGGGTGGAGGGGGATATGGGATGTGCAGAGCTAGATGAATAGACTCCCTAAAAAGCCCCAAAACCCCTAAAACATAAGGCACACTAACCTGGAAATGCGAGTTTTACTTTGTATAAAAACTCACCAAGGATTCATTTGCAACATGAACAGGGGATGAACGGCATTAGAAGCACCTTCTCCTGACAGATTCATGGTGAAAAAAAAATTTCTCATCTAAAATTAATCATTTTTTAATAGTGGTGGAGTTTTCCCCATCATTCCTCATAAAAATTGTCATTCGCAGTACCATTAAAATCACAAATAACACTTGGAAAAGGGAAGTACCTTAAACAGAAACTACATAGAGTGTAAGAACCTCCTAGTTTAGGGTGTGACATTCTACAGTTGGTTGAATTTCAGTATCCTGGCCACCCAAAACTACTCTAATGCTCACCCAAGCACCCATACCACTAACTAAGCCTCACTAATAATCTAATAAAACTTCTTTATATTTCCAAATGCTCATATTTTTCAATCTAAATCCCAATTCATTGAATGTCCACTGCACCATTTCAAAAATTCAAACTACCTCCAAAAGGTAATGATTATAAAATATTTGAGGCATTATAAAATCCCAACCATAAAGCTTCTCATCATCAAGAAGACATAGTAGTCCTCAAAACATGTCTCATGTCCTATCCTGGTCATAAATTCATTGATAGCTCTTTTTTTATTTTCTAAAATTCCAAACACACTTCCATTGCGCAACTCTAACCACAAATTTAAACTATTCTCTAAAATTTGAGCAACTTTCTCACCACTAATAACAAAAACATGACTTTATCACTAAATTCATCTATAAAAATATATTGTGGTTTCATTGATTGATTCATATAGAATCTTATTATACTCGAAACTATAAGGCTTCACTTAAAATCACTGATTCTGATCCACGGTACTCCATAACATAAGAATGGACTACTGAAAACACATTTCTAAAGGTCCAGCAGCCCCCAAAATGTGTTGAAAACAATGATATTAATGAATTTTACACATCAATGTATCTAAAAATTCAAAAAAAAACTATTTAGACAATCTATAGAAATAGTTTTCCTAAAAAAAATGGTTCCAAATACTGACGCATCATCACACTACCCAATCACAATGCCTTAGCTCCCATCAAAATTTTATGGTTATCCAATGCATACAATTAATTATAGACCAAACACTCTATGAATTTACATGATTTAATCACCATCATCATTCCATTAATCATGCTTTCACCCAACCACATGTGTATCCTTGATCCAACTCATCCTTGGATCACTCCAACTCTACCCTAAGCCTGCTTCCAACTCACTAACTCCTTATAACACCTCATATGAAATTTTATTCTGGTACTACATATGGATATAGATATTAATAGACCTTCTCACACATCATAATCATGTTGTTTCTTTGACCACCCATCGATCGATCTCACGACACTCATAACTTTTTTATATGATGGTCATTTACCCCTGACTGATGTGATGCTCCTTAACATTGGAGTATCATTATTGTCTCACTCTAAAAAATATTGATCCCCGCATCCCATGATATATCCATTACAACATGTGATGAATTTTCATGATCATCCATCTTATAGTTAATCACTATTGTGAAACAACAGTATTTCTCATCTGTGTCCTGCTTGAAATGAAATTCGCTAATAGCCTATAGTTTTCTCGCCATTATATAGATTCCCTTACACCAATCCATGAGCATCGACACAGACAGGTCCTATTAGTATTACTCTATGAAAGCAACCCTTTTAAGGGACAAAAACTCAAGCCATAACACCCACATTTACCTCACCATCAAACTACTTTCTTGACACCATTATTGTTTATACACAACTCATACACTTTTCAACGAACCTGTATGTGGTCTGTTTACCAGTCTGCAACACCACCAAAGACCGCACATAAATAGATCATGCCTACCCTCCTAAACTATGATTTTATCTAATAATATATGACACCATCCACTCTCCTCTCTATGGTATAGTGATCCACTAAGAACCCTCTCATAGGTTCCCGCCCATGATCCTTATTAGCCTCACATAAACCTAATAGTTGAATGATGTACAACCTGTTCATAACCTCAACTCACACTCCATTGATTCATGCCTCATCTAACACTGGATCACATTCCTAACCCAAAAACCATGATCCTCACATAATTCAAGATCACCCAATAGTTTCTAGAGTCACACCATGAAAATGTTAACCATGTGATCACCCACTACACAAGTGTAATTCCAAAATCGGGAGTGTACTCACACTCTCATGATGCTATAAAAAAGAGAATTATAAGAATCAAAGGTCCAATCATCCAATTGATCCCACCCTATAAAACCAACATTAATACCAGAAACTCTATAATCACTTCACACCTAATCCCTAAGGAAACGCTGATGAGTTTTCTCAATATCCTAGTTTAATGAAGTAGAATTAAACCAAAAATATATTAGATAAAACACTATATAGGTTCATGTTGACACTTTATGTAACCAAACATATATCCTTAGGGAAATTTGTACCCATATTTAGATTATCTCACAAGAATACAAATCCCTTATTAAGTCATTACCTAGGAATCATTTTCCAAACTAACCCATGATGGGTCTTCATAAATCCCTTGATGAAGAGGCTGTATTACAATCATTGGAAAAACTCTCGCTATAAGAACCACAACACATTACATTGAAATGAAATACTTCATGGTACAGCTCAGTAGAATTACACCAATAATTGAAATAGGAAGACATCATATAAATTTTTGTTTACATTTTAAAACATTAATCCTCTAATTAGAAAAAATCACATGAAAGTATACATATGTAATTTCAGTCCCATGTTCCTAATCATGAAGAAAGCACGATGCCTCTTTCCTCCATGGGTATGATCCAAATAACAATAATTATCTCAAATATAGAAATCATATTTGAATACATAACCAAATTGTAAAAAATAAAACCAAAACAATAATCTAATCACCCTAGTTACTAGGAATTATGAATAGAAAGTTTTTTATGATGCACTAGTCTAAGGTCTATCACAATCACAAACACTTTCCTAGAACACATGACTAACATCTCCCACAACAGTAAGACAAAATAAAGCTCTGATGCCACTTTGTGAAACCCTGGACAACAATTCCAAACTGAGCAAGAGTACCATGTGATCTTAGTGAAACCTCCTCATTATCTAAAGGCTATAAAATAGTAGTGAGGGCCTAAAATATGCCTTGGATTGAATATTCTCTCAATATCATAGAAATAAATAATTATAAATATCTAAATTACATCCACCTCAATGTTGGTAGAATAAATAAACACATATAATAACATTCATGATGAAATCATAAAAAAACATACACTAATCACACACTAGGACAATCTTATATAAAAACAAAAAAATATTAAAATGAATGCACTAAAACTACTACCATCCCTAAGAAAAAATATGCACCCTATCTCTATAAACTTTGAGAAGATTCGACCAAAAACCTAGGATAACATGTTCTGAACCTAAAAGAAAATATAAGGTATGCTAGCACACCAGAGTACTCATGTAATGTGTGAGTATATAACTCAGTCATGTATCAACACAAGCCCATAATATACACTATTATATGCATGTGTTTACATGAGGAAAAGAAATAAATAATTAAACATAATTTTTGAGTCTTCATGTGATAACCAATCCACCAAAATACCTGATGAAATAAGGTATTATATTGGATTTTGAATTATAAATAATTAAAAATGACTGAGAAATTGAACAAAAACTAACATATCATTATGATATAATGTAATCTGTATTGAATTCATAGTATATGATGTTCAATATCATATCTTTTAACACAAATCAAACTCTTCAGTTTTATACATGTTATAATGTATAACTAACCACACACATAGAGTCACTGAATCCACACAAGCATGATCAAATTAGAAATTTTTATTATCCTAAACTACACTAGCTACAAAGGCATAAAAAGTAGAAGTTAGGGGTTGAACCCGCATAGAGTGGGGAATAAAGTGATGATAACACGTCACCGAAGGTTGGTTTGTCCTAATTTAAATTTTTTATTTAAAATAATAAAATGACACAAATTAAATAATTAAAATGAAGATAGAAATATAGGAAAAGGAACAATATAGGGAAAATGACTTCCATGGGCATTTTTTCAAAAAATAAATCCCGACTACACTTGAAAAACAATAATACAGATTAGTTGTAAAATCAATAAATTTTATGGATATATTATATTTTCAATACCTATAAATATAATCTAGAACCCTAATTATTTATGGATACATGAATTAAATTTCTTGGATTATTTAGGATCATATGGAAAATGTAAAGACCCATAAATTCCAGGAATTTTTTTTTCTTAATTTCTTTGAGATTTTACAAGTACACAGTTTCTGACAGCACCTGATTCCGAGGCCCGGTGTGCCCGGAATAAATTTCCGAAGTTTAGCTCAGGTACGTTCAGTGAAGGAATGAGTGGGTTTTCCTAACTTTTGAACTGGTGCTCAGAATCAAAATCTGAGGGCACCGATGAAACCACAGTGCCGGTAATTTCTTAGGAAGACATTTTCTGGAGTTACGTTTGCTCGGGAGGTGTTGTTAAATAAATGGGTTAACTAAAGAGTGAAATAAAATTTGTGCTACAATTGTATTTCTATTCTATGTAATATAACCTATGTGTGGAAGTTGGAGTGGGACCCACTACATCCTAACTCCACATGGTAGGATATTAGTGATGTGGGGCCCACGTGAGCCCCACCCCTTCAATTTCCTCTAACTCATCTAACTCTCTTAATGTTAGAACCCCCCCCCCCCATTTATTTTTTTAACTCATCCTCTCTCCCACATTAATTGCATGCCAACTCTCACATTAAATTAATTGATTTAAGTTATTCAATTTATTTAATTAAGAGTTTAAATTTTGATTTTTTTTCTAATTCATGGCACGGGTTAATAAAATAAGGATGAACCTTATTTTATTTGGGGTTGGTTTTGTTGTGATAGGATTGGAGAAGAATGCTCTAGTGTTGAAGAACTTCATCTTCCTCATTGAATAATGCGAAGAACGCCAGATCACCAAGGAGAGACGACATACCGATCTTTCCCTTCTTTGCAGCCAGTGTGTGATGCCTTTCTCGAATAACGATGATACGCCCTCTTTTGATCTTCTTCTCCTGTCAAAGGAAGGGAGACGCCGCTCCTCCTCAGACGTTCTCCATCATAATTTACGGTGCTTCTCCTCACGATGCCATTTTCCGTGACGCAAGATTCTATGAATCTCTTTGAGGTAGGGGATTGATTTTACATTCGTGGTTATTTCTGACATTCATCGTAAAATAGCCGCTTGATATCGTTATAATGGGAGGAGGTCAGACCACACAAACACGGCCGACCCTCCTCCCCCTTGTTGTGGTTGAACTTCTACGTGTCTTGGAATGGAGGCGACGCAGTGCCATCGCACCATGCGGAAACGAAGGAACCACGGCCGGTGCGGGCCACGGTGAAGGAGAGAGGTGTCGTCGCGCTGCACAGTTGAGACCGAAAGGGACTGCAGCCGGAATCAGGCCACGTCAGAGGGGCGCGGTGCCGTCGCACCACGTCAGAGCTTCATGGAGGGCCACGTCCGGGGCAGGCCACGACGGAGGAGCGCGGCGCCGTCGTGCCTCACTGGTCAGGCAAGGGTCGCGGCGGTTTAAAGGGTGGAGGCCAGAACTGCCGGCCCCCGGAGCCACAGGAGGCAGGACCAACAGTTCCCGCACGGCACAACCAGACGGCCGTAACGGCCGGACGGATCCGGGAAACCGGGGGTTTGAACCCCCAGCCAGCACAGTAAGTGTGGACCCCCGCGGTTCCGCCATTCGGTTCGAAGGGGGTTGCGGCATCCCCCCTTCCACATCCGCTTGAGTAGACACCCGCACTGGGCCGGACCGCCCGCATCGGGCCGGGCCGCCCGCGCCGGGCCAGACTCCCCACAAGACCGGGCCGCACCGGCTGGGCTGGGCAGCGCCAGCCAGGCTGGGCCGTGCCAGCCAGGCTGGGCCACGACCAACTGGGCCAGACCCGGACCTGGGTCGGTTCGACCCGGTTCAGGCCAACCTAGAGGTATTAGGCCGGTTCGAACCGGGCCCAAACCTCTGTTTTCAGATAGATCTGTTCAAACGCCCATAACATGGGCTACAGACCTCCGATCGACGCACCGTCAGTTGAATAGAAATCCTTGGATCGAGAAGGTCATTTCGGTATATTACACTCAAGGTTTTAGAGAACTTTGGGTATGGCCGGTTTGGTTTGAACACGAAACCAATAAGACCCTCGGAGCGGAAACGCTTATAACTTGAGTTCTGGACGTCCGATTGACATGTCGTCGACTTTGTTGGATTCTTCTTAGTGAGATAGTTCTTTTGGATTACTCCACTCAAGGTTTGGATGCAGTTGAAGTAGGGTCGGGTTGGATTTGACTTAAAAATTAACTGGGCCCCTTTGAGACGAAAAAGCCAATAACTCTCAGAAAAGGAATCTGATTGACACGTCGTCTGTCACGTTGAGTTCCTATTGAAGAGACGAAACTTTGGGATACATCAACTCCAGACTACATGTCAGTGGATGTATCAACCCCCTTGGCTCGTGGAGCCGACCCTCCTGGAATCGAGCATGCTATGTGTGGGAACCCTAGAGCTAGATGCGACTGCGATGACGAGGATGACTGTACTAGGATCTTCCATGGGTTTGGCAGTGACGACAAGCGTACTAGAATCCTATGTGGGTTCGACGACGATGGATACTATTTTTGTATACTCTGTGGGTCTAGCAGTACGTGACTACTGTTATTGTATCCTATGTGGGTCCAGTATTATTTGACTTTGTACTTGTATCCTACGTGGGTCCGGAAGAGTAGCTCGTCTTGTATCTTTTGTGGGTCCAACGGCTTAGTTGGTCTTGTATCCTATATGGGTCCGACAGCTTAGACGAATTTGTGGCTACATCTGATCATCTCTATCACCTTACGAAGAGTATACCTATGTGAGCTGAGTCTTGACTTTCAAACACTATCTTTGATATGATTTTTTTGCTATCCTGTGTGGATTGGGTTGTGTTATCCTATGTGGATTGGATTGTTCTTTCCTGTGTAGACTAGATCGAACATGGGCTTGGATTTTGGAGCCGAACTGGAATTGATGACTTAGGTATATCTATGGGAATATACCTAAGTAGAGTTGGTTGTTACTTCATGATTGTATATTTCCTTTTGGATTATCCTTCTTGGATTCTGGGAGACCTTTAGGGGTCTCAGGGTCCCTACTGAGTAGCATATACTCACCCCTGCATGGGCTATTCCTGCACTACATTGTGTTGGATGTAGACGATGGACAGCGCTGATTGAGGTTGGAGCTCGTGGAGCTGGATGGTACCTGGAGGTGGATCACTGGACGAGACGTACACAGAGCAGATGGTTGGAGCCAAGGAGAGAAGGAGACTATATGTACCCACCATTCAGGTGGGATTTCCAAAGGACGACTCGATGTTGCTGCTTTACTTTTCTACTGATGTACTCTCTTTTCAGTTGTACTTTACTTTTAGTTGGGTTTGTATTCTGGCCCATTTACTTTCCATCACTTACCTTTGTACTCAGTTTACTTAGTGTTTACTTCTTCTTGCATACTTTGTGGTTTTTTTTTCTTACTTAAAGATAATTCCTTCCCTGATATCGAGATTTATGCCTTTGGTGATAGTCTCCAGCCCCTGGCCTATGGAAGGCGGGCTTGGGGTAGTCACGGCATACGTCCCGAGGGCGGGTCTTGACAAATTGGTATCAAAGGAGTTCGGTTCTACCGCAGAACTCAGGACTATGATCTTTCTTCTATGTGAAGCAATAGTGTTAAGGGTATTGAGTGTGGTTATCAGTCCAGGTATTCTAGTGTTGGTATGGCGGCTGACGTATCCATACACCAGGACCCTGACTTCTGATTTCCGACTCAGTGCATGAAACATTGATTGCATGTGTGTTTCAAAATTTTTCTTTGTGATTACTTTGAGTAAGCTCACCAGGTATACTGTATGGACCATGGTGCACTTTTTTCTTTTCCGGATGGCCCCACAATAGTAGCCAACTAGGGTTCCAAGCTTTGGGAGAGATGTAATCCCACCGAGCGATGAGGCCTCAGTGTGGGGCCCTATTTCAGTGGAGGCACCGACGGTACCCCTACCTGCCGAGCCATCGATGCCACCAGCCCCAGCCGTTGAGAGTGCACGTCGCCTTAGTGCACTGCACGAGTTTTAGTGTCAGAGACCGCCCAGGTTTCGTGGGGAGACGGACCCTCAGGTAGCCGAGGATTGGCTGGAGGATGTTGTGAAAGTTTTTAGGTTAGTAGGGATATGAGAAGACCTCGTGGTGATCCTTTCAGTGAGTCTCCTGCACGCGGCAGCAGGTAGATGGTGGACCCTGATGCTCCAGGTACACGAAGTGGCATCTCTCCTTTGGTCAGACATCGAGAGCCTCTTTAGCTCGAATTTTTTCCCATCCACCGTCTGTGCGGTGCGCATTCAAGAGCTACTATAGTTGTGGCAGGGCAGCATGATGGTAGCCCAGTACTCGGTGAGATTTACCGATCGCTCGTGCTATTCCACAGACATGGTACGAGACCCATTCTTCCGTTCCTGGACCTTTGAGTAGGGACTAAGGCATGAGATCAGATCATCGATGGTCTCCCTCGGCAATCCGACGCAGGCAGGAGTACTGAAGCAAGCCCTTCTCGTATAGAGCTTTCTGGTTGAGCCTATACCAGCAGCAAGACCTACCGCAGGGCAGCATGTAGCTGCGTCTTCTACAGCTGGCAGTCAATGGATGTCACAGGGGTCCAAGCGGACTAGACCATTAGGAGGACGACCTCAGGATACTGGATGAGAGGTGTGGGGAACACGGCGCAGAGCCAGCCTTTCGAGTAGCAGACAGTGCTATGCATGCGGCGGGTAGGGCCACATGGCTCGTGACTGCCCGACCCGCCATGCAGAGGAGCAGGAGATAGTTGAGGAACCACGTAGGCAGAGACATAGGTTTGACTGTCACGGTCCATAGGGAGAAGACGAACGAGGTAGAGAAGCTGGTCGAGCAGCAGGTGGTGGGCGACGCTTTGAGGCTCTACCACCACCACTCTTAGGATGTCCACCCCCGACCATAGGGAGCTGGCGGCCAGGGGCAGGCTCAGCTTCAGGCAGTATAGGCCTACGACCACGGTGCACCAGAGATGATTCGAGGTACTCTCTATGTCTACTCCACCATTGTTTCAGTTTTTATAGAGACAGGAACGAGTCATTCTTTCATTGTCGCTGCCCTTGTTCGGAGCTCAGAGATTCGGATGGAGTTGTTGGCTCGATCCTTACGGCTAGAGACTCCTACGGGAGAAGACTCGACGATTATGCACTAGTTCCAGCAGTGTGAGCTTACTCTAGGAGGCGAGAGCTTCAACTGGGATCTTCTTGTAGTGGTGTCGAGGTCTTATAATGTCATGTTGGGAATGGATTGGTTATCTACAGTCCATGCTCAGATCGACTGTATTAGGTGCAAGGTGCGGTGTGTTCGCACTGATGGGAGAAGGTTCACCTTCACCGGCGATAAGGGAGCCTTTGCAGTGCAGGATGGAGTCACGCAGAGGAGAGGATAACGGATCACTCCTCATTTGGCTAGCCTCATCCTAGGAGAAGTTGACATGCAGAGTCCGAGTTTTCCTGTAGTGGTGGATCAGTATGCGGACGTTTTCCCTGATGACGTTCCAGGACTACCTCCTTTCAGAGAGGTAGACTTCTATATTGACATGTACCCTGGGACAGCACCGATATCTACTCCAGTATATTGGATGGCTCCCACTGAGCTTCGGGAGCTATGGGTACAGCTAGAGGACTTGCAGGGCAAGGGATTCATCCGACCCAGTGTTTCACCCTGGGCTTCCCCGATTTGTTTCGCCAAGAAGGAGGACGGGAGCTTGCGACTATGTGTCAATTATCATCGACTAAACCAGGTTACCGTGAGGAACAAGTATCCGCTACCATGGATTGATGACCTCTTCGATCATCTCAAGGGATCATGGTGGTTCTCGAAGATAGACCTCAACTCTGTCTATCATCAGCTCAGAGTTCGAGATGAGGAGGTGTAGAAGATGGACTTCAGATGTCGGTATGGCCACTATGAATTCTTGTTTATGCCTTTCGGTGTAACAAATTCTCTAGTAGTGTTCATGAGTCTCATGAACAAGATCTTCCAGCCTTACCTCGATCGATTTTTCATGGTCTTCATCGACGACATATTGATATACTCGACTACTGAGGAGGAGCATGCCTACCACTTGTGGGTTGTACTGGACACACTCTGAGAGAACTATATTTATGGTAAGATCTCGAAGTGTCAGTTCTAGATATGTGAGGTCCACTACTTGGGACACATCATCTCTGAGGCGGGAGTTGCGGTGGATCCTGCAAAGATAAAGGCAGTGCTATCTTGGGAGCCACCGAGGAGCGTGACGGAGGTGAGGAGTTTCTTAGGTCTGGCTGGGTATTACCGGAGATTTGTGCCAGACTTCTCCAGAGTTGCAGCACCACATTCAGCTTTGACGAAGAAGGGGAAACCCTTCTTGTGGTCAGATAGATGTCAGCAGAGCTTCCAGGAGCTAAGACAGAGATTGACCAGTGCACCCATCTTGAGGCTACCAGAAGAGGGAGTAGGGTACATAGTCTACTGCAATGCATCAGGGACTGTCTCGGGTGTGTCCTAATGCAGGAGCGGGTAGTGATTTCCTATGGATCACGACAGTTGAGGCAGCATGAGCAGAATTATGCTACCTATGACCAGAGTCTCAGGTATATATTCTCGTATAAGGACCTGAACTTGAGACAGCGGCGATGGCTCGAGTTCCTCCAGGACTATGACTTTGAGATAGTCTATAGTCTTGGAAAGGGGAACATAGTAGCTTATGCTCTCAGCAGGAGGATGGGAATTCAGCTTATTGTAGAGGCTACAGAGCAGCAAGCTGCTTTGCAGATATCCTTCATGGATAGAGATGGGTCAGCCTTCCTTCAGTCGCTCACAGTCGCACCTCCACTTCTTCAGCGGGTCAGAGAGGCATAGCATGGGGATGTTGACTATGAGACGTGACGTGCACAGAATTCCATAGGATAGGCACCTGATGGATTCTTTATAGGAGGAGAGCACGTTATCCTTTTCAGAGGACATACCATGGTACAAGCTGCTTTACATGAGGAGGTTCTGAGAGAGTTTCACACTTCTCCTTTAGCGGTACATCCAGTAGTGGCGAAGATGTACCAGGATCTCAGACGACAGCACTGGTGGCCGAGTATGAAGAAGGTTGTGGCAGACTTTGTTTCTCGATGTCTCACCTACCAGTAGGTGAAGGCAAAGCACCAGGTACCAGCAGGCTTGGTACAGCCCTTGGAGGTCTCAGAGTGGAAGTGGTATGGGATATATATGGATTTCATGACTGTACTTCCACATACTTCCAGAGGTCACGACTCCATTTGGGTGATTTTCGACCGACTCACCAAGTCGGCCCACTTTTTTCTCATCAGAGAGCAGGGCTCAATGGAGAGATTCGGACACCTCTACATTTAGGAGATTTGACGGCTTCATGGTGTGACATCATCTATCTTCTCTGATTGAGATGCTCACTTTACTTCCTAGATTTGGAAGGGGTTACAGGAGGCATTAGGGACACAGCTACGCCTGAGCACCACTTTTCACCATCATACGGATGGTCAGACAGAGAGGACCATTCAGACTCTCGAGGACATGCTCTGTGCATGTGTCCTCGACTTTGGTCATAGCTGGGAGGATCACCTACCTTTGGTGGAGTTTGCATATAACAACAGCTACCACTCCACCAACATGATGACACCATATGAGGCATTGTATGACTAACCTTGCAGGTCACCTCTGTGTTGGACAAACCCTGGGGAGTCAGCACTTGTGAGACCAGAGATGGTCCAAGACACGACAGAGAAGGTCCATGTCATCTAGGAGTGGATGAGGATAGCTCAGAGCTAATAGAATTTTTATGATGAAAGGAGGCGGAGACCACTAGAGTTCGAGGATAGAGATCGTGTTTTCTTGCGGGTCGCACCTCGACGTGGATTACGCAGATTTTTCCAAGGTGGAAAGTTATCTCCATGCTTCATTGGACCATTACAGGTTCTCAGCAGGATAGGCGAGGTGGTTTATCGCCTGGCTCTACCACCTCAGTTGCACCGGGTTCACGACGTCTTCTACGTATCTCAACTGAGGAGATACGTGCACGACCCGACACATATTATCGACCATGGGGAGCTGGACATTGATGATGGGGAGACTTTTGCAGAGGTCTTGGTGGAGATCGAATATCGACAAGAGCGGGTCCTACTTGGGATGTTGATTCATCTAGTGCGCATCAGGTGGCAGCACAGGAACCTCTAGGAGAGCACTTGGGAGCGAGAGGCTTAGATGCGTGCTCAGTACCCTCATTTGTTCCCGTAGTTTGTGATGTATCTTTACGAGGACGTAAAGCCCTGAGTCGGGAGTAATGTTAAGACCTTTAAATTTCAAGGAAATTTTTTTTCTTAATTTCTTTGGGATTTTACGAGTACGTAGTTTCTGACGGCACCTGATTCTGAGGCCCGGTGTGCCCGGAATCAATTTCCGAAGTTTAGCTCGGGGTACGTTCAGTGAACGAACGATCGGGTTTTCTTAACATTTAGACCGGTGCTCGGAATTTAAATATGAGGGTACCGATGAAACCGCAACTCCGGTAATTGCTTAGCAAGACATTTTCTAGAGTTTCGTTTTCTCGGGAGGTGTTGTTAAATAAATGGGTTAACTGAAGAGTGAAATAAAATTTCCGCTAAAATTTTATTTCTATTCTAAGCAAGATAACCTATGTGTTGAAGTTAGAGTGGGACCCACTACATCCTAACTCCACTTGGTAGGATATTAGTGTGGTGGGGCCCATGCGAGCCCCACTCCTTCATTTTCCTCTAACTCCTATAACCCTCTTAATGTTGGAAACCCCCAATTTATTTTGTAACTCATCCTCTCTCCCATATTAATTGCATGCCAACTCTCACATTAAATTAATTGATTTAAGTTATTCACTTTATTTAATTAAGAGTTTGAATTTTGAATTTTTTTTGAATTCATGGAATGGGTTAATAAAATAAGGATGAACCTTATTTTATTTGGGGTTGGTTTTTTTGTGAGACGATTGGGGAAGAAAGATCTAGTCTTTAATAACTTTATCTTCCTCATTGAAGAACGCGAAGAATGCCGGAGCACTAAGGAGAGAAGACGTATCAATCTTTCCTTTATCCGCAGCCGGTGTGTGACGCCTTTCCTAAAGAACGACGATGAGCCCTCTTTTGATCTTCTTCTCGCGTAAAAGGAAGGGAGACACCGCTCCTCCTCAAACGTTCTCTGTCATCATTTATGGAGCTTCTCCTCATGATGTTGTTTTCCGCGACGCAAGCTTCTGCAAATCCCTTTGTGGTAGGGGTTTGATTTTACGTTCATGGTTATTTTTGACATTCATTGTAAAATTGTCGCTTGCTATCATTATAACAGGAGGAGGTCGGACCACACAAACACGGACAACCCTCCTCGCCCTTATTGTTGTTGAACTTCTATGTGGCTTGGAACGGAGGTGATGTAGTGTCGTCGCACCGCGCGGAAATGAAGGAACCGCGGCTAGTGCGGGCTGCGGCAAAGGAGCGCGGCGCCGTCGCGCCGCACCGGAGCTTCATGGAGGGTCTCGGCCACGGCGGTGTAGAGGGCGGCGGCCGGAACCACCGGCCTCTGGTTCTATAGGAGGTGGGACAAACAGGTCCCGTGCAGCACAACCGGCCGGCCGTTAGGGCCGGCCGGATTCGGGAAACCGGGGGTTTGAACCCCCAAACAGCGTAGCAAGGGCAGACCCCTGCAGGTCCGTTGTTCGTTTCGAAGGGGGTGATGGCTTCTCCCCCTTCCGCGTCCGCTTGAGCAGATGCCCGCATGGGACCGGATCGGTCGCACCATGTCGGACCGCCCGCACCAAGCCGGACTGCCCGTGTCGGGCCGGACCGCGCGCGCTAGGTCGGGCCGCCCGCACCGGGTCGGACACCCGCAACGGGCCAGGTCACACCAGCTGGGCTGGGCCGCACCAGCCGGGCCGGGCCGCAGCCAACCGGGTCGGACCTGGACCCAGGTTGGGTCGATCCATTTCAGGCCAACCCAGGGGGTATTGGTCCGGGTCGGACCGGGCCCAAACCCCCTATTTTCAGACAGATCCATTCAAACTCTCATAACTTGGGCTAAAGACCTCCGATCGATGCACCATTAGTTGAATAGAGATCCTTGGATCGAGATGGTCGTTTTGGTATATTACACTCAGGGTTTCAAAGAACTTTTGGTATGGTCGGGTCAGTTCGAACACGAAATCAACCAGGACCTCGGAGCGGAAACACTTATAACTTGGGCTCCGGATGTCCGATTGACGTATCGTCGACTTTGTTGGATTCATATTAGTGAGACGGTTCTTTTGGATTACTCCGCTTGAGGTTTGGACACAGTTAAAGTACATTCGGGTTGGTTTTTACTTAAAAATCAATCGGACCCCTGGGATGAAAAGGCCAATACATCTCAGACCGGGCGTCCGATTGACGCACTGTCTGTCACGTTGAGTTCCTATTGACGATACAGAACATTGGAATACATCAACTCTGGACTACGTGTCATTTTATGTATTGACCCCCTGGCTTGTGGAGCGGACCCTCCCGGAATCGAGCATGTTGTGTGCGGGAACCCTAGAGTTGGCTGCGACTGCGACAACGATGACGACTGTACTGGGATCCTCCGTGGGTTCGGCAGCGACGAAGAACATACTGAAATCCTCCGTGGGTTCGACGGAAATGACTATTGTTCTTGTATCCTATATGGTTCTAGCAGTACGTGACTACTTTTCTTGTATCCTACGTGGGTCCGGCAGTATTTGACTATGTGCTTGTATCCTACGTGGGTTCGGCAGAGTAGTTGGTCTTGTATCCTTTGTGGGTCCGACAGATTAGCTGGTCTTGTATCCTATATGCGTCCGACAGCTTAGATGAATCAGTGGCTACATCTGATCATCTCTATCACCTTATGAAGAGTATACCTGTGTGAGCTGAGTCTTGACTTTCAAACACTATCTTTGATATGATTGTTTTGCTATCCTGTGTGGATTGGGTTGTGTTATCCTGTGTGGATTGGATTGTTCATTTCTGTGTAGACTAGATCGAACTTGGTCTCGGATGTTGGAGCCGAACTGGAATTGATGACTTAGGTATATGTATGGTCATATACCTAAGTAGAGTTGGTTGTTAATTCATGATTGTATCTTTCCTTGTGGATTGTCCTTCGTGGATTCTGGGAGACCTTTGGGGGTCTCGAGGTCCCTACTGAGTAGCATATACTCACCCATGCACGGGCTATGCCCGCACTACATTGTGTTGTATGTAGACGACGGATAGCGTTGATCGAGGTAGGAGCTCGTGGAGCTGGACGGTACCTGGAGGTGGATCACTGGACGAGACGTACATGGAGCGGATGGCTGGAGCCAAGGAGCGGAGGAGACTATCTGTACCCACCCTTCAGGTGGGATTTCCAGAGGATGGCTCGGTGTTGCTGCTTTACTTTTCTACTGTTATACTCTATTTTCAATTGTACTTTAATTTCAGTTGGGTTTGTATTCTAGCCCATTTACTTTCCAGAACTAACTTTTGTACTCAGTTTACTTAGTGTTTACTTCTTCTTGCATACTTTGTGGGGTTTGTTTTCTTACTTAAAGGCAATTCCTTCCCTGATATCAGGATTTAAGCCTTTGGTGCTAGTCGCTAGCCCCTGTCCTATGGAAGGCGGGCTTGGGGTAGTCACGGCACAGGTCCCGAGGGTGGGTCGTGACAGAAAAAAAATAAAAATCAAATCTAGTGGTTGGGAATTAATTACATTTTTCATATTGTGTTTCATTAGGTAACAAATTCACTTGTCATATGATTTAATAATATATATGAATATAATAAGTTAAAACACATTACTAATAGAATTCAACCATTCTGCAAGTGAAAAAAATAAGTAGAACAATTTGGTCTGCACCTATTTCAACCGATTCTACTCTACCTTACAGATTTATCCAATAATAATTTGTTGATCGCCAACAATTAATAAACCCAAAACCACATGAGATAGAATATAAGATAACTAATGATAAATAATTAAAATTATATAAACTAGAATAAAAATAATAAAAACTAATATTATATCAAATTATAAGAAAGGATATTAGAATAAAAACCTAAATTCGATAGGTAGAAACCCTAAAAGTGACCTTCTTGTGGTTAAACCTCTATGCCTATAATGAATTCATTTTTTATTGGTTGTAACCCCTTATTTATAACCTTGGAATTTATCCTATGGTTTTCTCAGTTAAAACCCACTATTAAATGGTTGTTTAGGGTCAAACTCATAGGGCCCCATAACAAGATACATATTTTTTTCTCGAAACAAGGTTTGTACCAAATTTTTTAAACAATAAAACATGTCCATGACCTGAAATTCATAGTCCCTCCCATTTTCATGCTTTTCTTCCCTTAACACTCTATACTCAGTTAATTTCTTGTATTATATTCACATCCTGAACATTATTCACAGTGTAAATACCTATTTTACAACCTCAGAAGCTTTGTTTCATCCTGTGTCTTCAATTTCAAGCCTCTAGAACATCACATAGGCATCCTATATCACGATAGTTCTTCTCATGATGAAAAACATGATCTATTTGACTCTTTTTTTAGCTTGGATTTCTATTCATTTTCCTATGTTAAACTGTACCACTTCGTGGATCATTGTGAAGTGCCTTCGTGTTTCTAAATTGAAACATTTCAAACCAAATTGCTCCAAATTCCAATCCTACCGTAATAATACGTAAAACAATAATATCAAGTAGGAATATCATTTTCATTTAATTAATATTCTACTAAAATTCACATAAAACATGTGAATATATAAATTCAAAATAGAGATATCAATAACATCAAGATGTCATAAGGGATGATAATACTTCTTTATGTTTGTAAAATTTAGTATCATACCATAAATATAATATAGTGGACATCATTAGTGGTAACGTACTATGTATAAAAGGGTTCAATAGTATGCATGAATCCATCATAAGTTATGGTCGTAACACTATATTACTCCTACATAGCACTATTTTAATATCATACTATCTTTTTTTACCATATATTAATATTAAATGGGGGTTATATCATAATTCATAGGAAGTATTACTCATTCACAGGACACAAAAACTGAATTAATCATACCCAAGGTATGTGAGTTGTTTATATTTACATCAGTTGTTGAATATATAATATTTTTAAAACCTCAGGCCTTACTGAGGTACGAATTAGTTTAATTTTCTATTATCATGTTTATTTCCTTAATTCTTATGCCTTGGAAGTTCTTATCATGGTTTGGAGTGGTCATGGTAATGTTTTAGTCATTAAGGACCCATAAAATATGAAAAAATGAGTTGCTCATTAGGTCTCATGGTTAGCCCACTATTAGTGATAATATTACACCTTACTCAAACAAAGTGGAAGGGAATGGCACATAGTTACCTTAACCATGTGAATTATTAGTGGAGCCTATGAAAAAATTATAGTAAATTACAGATTTTATTTTCCTGATTTGAACATGGTTTAAAACATATGGTCTAACTATGTGATCTATGGTTCCAAAAAAATGATAATTGTATGGTTGGTGCAGGGTTTACCCAACTATATTGTTAAATTGTTTGGAATAACATTATTGAAATAGTGGGAATTGCATAGTTGGAACACTATTTTGAAAAACATGTGGTATACCTAGTGACTTAAAAATTAGGATTTTAAAAGTTTCCCATATGAATTTTAATACCCAAACCCAGTTTTTTCTCATTGTTCATTCGATCATCCCTCTCTCATGTGTACCCCTCTTCTTTCCACTTACTTTTATTAATGATTTCTCTATTTTTTTCTTAGTATAATCCATCACCATTTATTATTATATAAAACTTTAGGTAAGGCTAATTGTTCATATTTTTTTATTTATTTTGATTCCTATTAGTATCCCATCATTTATACCTCATTCCATGGGTTTTTTTCTACTTCTATTATTCTCATAGTTTGATTATGAATAAAAATCCAATAGTTAATGATTGGTATTATATGAGTCTAATGTAGGTGGTCTTAAATATATCCCTTAAAGTATATTTATTTTAATTGTGTGTGTGATGAGAGGTATCAATAAACTAATGTGTGCTTTATCTAGATATCTAAATTTATATTATTTTCCTTAATTCTTGAAATTGAGCCTTACCATGGGTTATAATTATTATGTTGGTGTGTTTATACCAAAAGTTTATCCACCACTTTAGGTGTTACAACCTTGGAAATTTAAAATGGAAATTAAGAGGGGACCATACGGGTATTGTAGGCATAAGTTAGTGACTCAGTTTATAATTTGGGATTTCTAGGATGTATCCTAGGATCCATTTTATGTTCCTATTAAATGACCCCTCAAATAATTAAATTAAATCATATGATAAATGAATATTATTATTAACTTGTAATCCCCTAGAAATACTACCTTGGATTTGAAATTGATCCATTGAATACGAATTTTGGAGATATGCTTTTTACATTTGACCTTGATCCTATTCGATAGGAATGCCTTGGGAATACTCCCTTGGACTCATCATTGATCTATTGATAAGTAATTTCTAGGATATTCTCCTTGGATTCAACATTAAGCATATTCACTAATAATCCCTTGGGTCTAATCCCTTAGATTCGGTATTGAGCCATTGACTATGAATTCCACGTATATACTACTTGGATATGTCCTTGATCATATTAAATTAGAATTACTTGGACATGTTCCCTTGGATTAAGTATTGAACTATTGACTAGGAATGACAGTGATATGCTCCTTGGATTCATCCATGGGCCAAGTAATGTAGAATGGCTTGGGAAAACCCCCTTGGATTTGACTTGATTCCTAAAGACTTAGAATACCTTATACATACCCCTAGATTCAGCATTGATCTTGTTGAATGAGAATTCATAGGATATAATCCTTCGATCTAACATTGGACCTAGTGACTTAGAATGCATTGGATATACCCAATGGATATGGAATTAATCCCATTTACTAAAAATGCAAAAGATATTCTCCACAGATTCATCCTTGGTCCTAGTGATGTAGAATTACTTGGATACAGAGCTTTTATTTTTCTTTGATCCTATTCTCATAGTATAGAATGATTATAGACATCTGGAACTAGATAAAGCTAGTATGGTCGAACCAGGTGTCACCCTAAATCCTAAGGATTGATATTGACTTGTTTATTATTATTTAATTTATTTATTATTCAAATAATTATGTAGTTTACTTTTAATGTATATGATTTTAGACATGCCTGGTAGTATCCAAAATAGTTATACTCACACCATTTTTAGTCCACCATTATTACCTTAACAGACTTCATGGTTGTAGGATAAGACAAGGGTAAATGATCTATGACTGAGGGATGATTTGTTAGTTGGTGTAGAGCATGAGAGATGATATTGGACTACAATTTGGGAAAACAAATTTGGATTTTCCTAATTATTTTCTTTTAGAAATTTTGGGCTATTGGTATATATGATCTTCCTTGTTTGTATAAATTTCAAAAAATTTATGTAGAATCATTTTGATATTGCATGGGTTTTCTTTATTTATTGAAAAAAAATATGTATATTATTTATTTATCTAGTTTTATTTGATTGTTATTATTTTTTAGTAACTACACTTTGATAAGAGGGTATATTATTCACAATATACCACCATGTGTTCTCATCCTTAATTTGATACCTCTAGTATGTATGGAGGCACACATGATGATTTATTGTTCTTCGTTCTAAATACTATGAATTGATCCAGGTGTGGGATTTCACAAAGTGGTATTAGATCACTTTTTATTATCTAAATATTTTAGAAAGGTATACCAGATACAGGGTATTGTCGGACTATGGTATATAACTCACAACTGAGAGTAGTTAACCCATATATGAATAAATTAGACATTTATAAGGATGGGATTACTAGTTTATTTACTTTTTTTACTATTACCCAATATCATCTCATGTAAAACATGTCATTTATTATTTTATGATTTTTGAGATTTTTATATCTAGTACAGATTAGAAATATTGTGTGTGTACATATATCATGAAAGGCATGTAGGATTCACAGGTCATTCAAATGATTGCTTGTGATTGGTTATATGTATATATAGTACTTGGGTTGATTTTATAAAGTGTCTGCATAAACTTATATGGAGTTTTTTCATATAAATTGATGGTGTAATATTACATAACTAGTTTTTAAAATGGTTGTAAATTTAAAATAATTCTTATCATATATGGTTATTCTATGGTATCAATTAAATAAATTTCCAACTAAAACCTTAAAAATGTTTTACTCTATAACTTGTAATATAAATTTTATTTAATTGAACCTCATTTATAAAATTCTTATTGAGAATTAAATGAAATAAAATTATGTGGATAATATATGTATATGATGTGACTTGACCTTGAGTTTGGGTGGATGGGGAAAGACAGATTACCCAGGTTGTGATACCTTATGATATAAGGTGTAAATAATAGTGGGATGATATTCTCATTATTTATTTCATTAAAATATAATATTATGTGATGTAATATAAATTTTTTATGAGTTTTGTCTATAATTATAGAGTAATTACAATATGATGACCTCTCATAATGTGCTAGGATGGTGAGGGAGATTATGCCCCACTGGTCCTTGGGCTAAAATATCAAAAATCATTAGAGAAATAAATGGATGTTCATCTCATAGAGAGCTTGTTAGGGGGAGTTCAGTTGATAGAGAGAGGCCACACAAGCTATATCCATTATATTTGATATTACCAGAGAGTTTCATTCGTTTAGTCTACCATTATTCTCAATGGAGGGTGGTCACCAAGTCACTGAGTTTTGGGTTGAGTCTATGTAGGTGATATTTAACCATTTTGAGACACCTTAATAGAGTAGGGTGAAGATCATTGTATATATTCTCTGAGGAACAGTTATGTATTGGTGTGATATCTTTATCTAGGTGCACCAACATATGGGTATAACCTGAATGTAATTTTAGGATCATTTATTCAACCATTCATTCTTGTGAAAATGATCAAAGACAATGATGGGGAGTTTATACACTTTGAGTAGGGAGGTATGTTGGTGATAGACTATGGAATCCATTTTATAGATTTGTAGTTATTTTCTATGATGCTAATATTGGATGATGTAGAGGTATGTTGGTGATAGACTATGGAATCCATTTTATAGATTTGTAGTTATTTTCTATGATGCTAATATGGGATGATGTAGAAAGAGAGGAATTTTGAGGACAACCTTAGATATGAAATATGAGTTCATGTGAATAATTTATTCCTCCCTACATTCTCAAATGTGGGGAATTATGATCTCATTAGAGAGAGGAACTTGAGGGAATATTTAGGTAAAATAAAGGTGGATTCAATTTTATAGATTGTTAATGAGTCATCAGGTAGTCAGAAGTATCATTATAATTGGTCCCACCTTGGTAGAAATGGGAAGGGTATTTTGGGTGTTGATTTATCTCTTCATGGAAATATTTTAGTAAATTGTCATCAGTGTGGAAGACCTAGGAACTTTTATTCTCAATGTGATGATCCATTACTTTATTTCTAAGATTGTGGGAGTATGGGTCACCTTTATAGGACTTTTTATATATATATTTGGATTCTAGTGATAGAGGATTAAGACATGGATCTATAGTATAACCAGGGGAGATGATGTTGGAGGGAAGTTATATCTCTAATGGTCATTTGGGTTTCGGAGAAGGTCATGATTACTAGTGGAAGATTCAAGAGATCTAGTAGGGTGGTGCAGATCAGGGAAGTTAAGTGGGGACTTAGGGTTATGAAACAATACAACTACATATTGGTTAGACTACTCCCACTTATTAGGATGTTGAACCTTCCATAATATGAGGTTTGATTTTATAGCTTATATGTAAACTTCTGTATTATTTGACACAAGAGATTCACATTAGTTTATAACTTCTTAGTTCATAGAAGGATTAGGATTATACATAGAGTACCTATATAGAGTTATTTTCATTTAAACTATATTAGGAGTGATATGAGAGAGTATTTTTCAATACCATGAGTATTCCCGAAAGGTTGGTGGTTATATGTTTATTTTGAGTATTTTTATTATAGAAATGAATGGATTCAATTTTATTCTTAGAGGTTGGATGGCTCCTCACTCTCCTGGTCCTCTCTTAGGATCTAGTCTGGGCTTCATCCTCCTCCTATGATTTCCTCTCCCCAGTGGTGTTGTCTTCTACTCCACTTTCCCTAGTTCTGTCTCCTCTCTTCTTGGTTTACATGGCTTCACTTTCTCCAGGTCCTATTCTCTTTCTTTCTCACAGGTTCTGATCTACTCTTCTTATATCACATTCTCATATTCATGAATACCTTTCTCTAGCAACCTTTTTTCACTCTAGAATAAAGCTCCAAAACTCCTCTCAAGGTCATATCTAGTGTGATGGTCATATCAAGGGTTTTGGATAGGGGTTTGGTGATTGAGGGTCCTTTTAGTGTCTCTGTTCTTCTTTATTTAGGGTTTTCTCCCCTGGCCTCTTTTTAGGGTTTCATCCTCTCACATAAATTTTATTTTTAAGTTCCTTTCCCTGGTTCAAACTAGGGTCTAATTTTATTTCTTCTTACTCGATCTTAGTGATTTTGTGTTGTCTTATATTGTGGTTTTCTAGGGTGTAATGTTGTGTTATTATGTTTCTAATTCGTTGTTGGAGTTGTATGGTGTTATAGTGATGGATTTGGGAAGAGATTTTGTTTTTGGGATGAGGATAGTAATAGTAAAGGTGACCATCAATATGATGTCATCTAGATAGGTTCTTACTCATTTTTTATTCTTCGTTGGCTCTGGTTCTCTGTGGAACATGTTCTTCCCTGATTTTGGGAGCTCCATCTCATGGAGTTGGATGGTTTCGATGAATCTTTTCTCCAACATTACCAGGTCTTGGGGCTAGTGATGATGGTTGCATTAGTGGAATTCTTGAGGAGGTTGATTCTATGGTTTTTTTGTTAATTCTTTTTATTATGGTTATCATTTCCCTGGTTCATGGTCTCTTGGTCAGATATGTTTCTATTTTTCTCCAGTGAAAATGGAATTGAGATTCATATAAAGATAGTGATTGGTGTGTTGCGAATAATCTAGTGATAGTGAGGCTGAGTTTGGATCCATTGTTGATCATGATGATGGTTGTAAGGGACGCGACTGATAGTGCATGTGTGACATGGGTTAGATCGTGGTCCTAGAAGTCCCTTTTGAATTTTGAAATTTGGAAAGGTAAAAACATTAGTAGTATTTGAAATTTTTATTTTTCGATGGGAATGATTCTTATTGTGGGTGGGTTGTGTGGTTTGCATGGTTGTTTTTGTAACCGGTTGAATTTTTCTTTGGTTCACACTTACCCCTTTAAAAGTTTCATTAGAAAAAAAAATTAGATTCAGGTAATTTGATTCTTAGGATTGACTAGTAAATTTTGTATCATAACCATGTTGAATTATACCATCAGTGGGTGTCATTATAATCTCTGAAGGGTGATATTTATTTTTTACTAGAGTGTGAGATTTATAGGCAAGTCATATAGGACCAGACCATTAGTAGCTAGGTAGAATTGTGGCCCAATTTTCCAATATTTTGTTATATAATGAGGTAAGCTAGTAGAGATTTTATCCTTCTATGTTTGATCAATTCAGGGAGGTATTTACCAATTATTTCACTGGGATAACACACAAGAAAGAGTTCAATTTTATAATCGAGATTGTTCTTGGTTAATATCATATTTCTATTATGCTTTATAGGATGGTTCCAATGGAGCTTCAAGAGCTAGAGGCTAAATTGGAGGACTTTGAGTCTAAGGGATTTATATGGATGAGTACATCACATTTGGTTTCTCTAATCCTATTCACCATAAATTTGGATGGTTCTTTGAAAATTTTTGTGGACTATTATAATCTCAACCAAGTGACAGTTTAAAACTTGTATCCACTCTCTCATATTGATGTCTTATTTGATAAACTTAAAGTCACCTGATTATTCTCTAAGATAAAATTGAGACTAGGTTACCACCATCTATGGGTGATACCCATAAAAATACCTTGTAATAGCTTTATAAGTGTGTACTCTCTGTATGAGTACTCGGTGATATCATTTGGTCTAACGAATGCATCAATGGTGCTTCAATCCTTGATGAATCAGCTCTTCTAACCATACTTTTATGCCTTTATGGTAGTCTCTACTGATAATATTATTATTTACTTCAATTTAATGGAGTAAAAATTGTCTCATATTGAATTTTTTTAGTACACTCTTAGGGAATCTATTATATGTCAAGATCTCAAAGTGTTACTTTATCATTAATATGGAACACTTTTTAGAGATTTTTATATTTGTGATTGGGGTGTTAGTAGAAACCAGAAAGGTCAAGGTATTGGTTTCATGGGATTGATATAATAAAATTTTTGAGATATGAATATTTTTCGGGGTTAAATGGTTATTACTAGAGGTTTATCCAGGAATTATTCCATTTGGCATCAATGATGATAGGCTTGAACAAAAATGGAGTGATGTTATTCTGGTTTGATACATGTGAGATTAAATTTCAGTAATTAATGTTAGAATAACTATACCATTGATCCTAAAACTTCCAAATCCTTGTAATTATTATACCCTATATTATTATTCATCAAGGGTCGGTCTGGGTGAAATATTGATTTAATGTGTTCTTGTGGTCACTTCAGGGTCTAGGAAGCTAAGGCCTCAAGAATAGAATTATCCAATCCATGATTTTGATTTATTATATGTTATACATAATATAAATTTATGTTTTAGTTGTAACACCCCAATAATTTATATGGATTTAATTAAAAATAAACTTGAATTATTAGATATCTTTCATTACATGCAACTTTGAGTTTAAACGAACTACGTTATACTATTGAATTATCATTATTTAATGTGATAGTAATCATAAATACATTGGATTATAGGGTATTAATATAAATAACTAAATTATAAAAAAAAATATAGATTAAAAATTTATAGAATGAATTCATTGGTTATCAATTGATAAAATCATTCGATAGTAAAAAAAAGTTGTATTTTTTAAAAAACTATTTTTATTAATCCAATGTGGATTTATCTTAATAAATTATATTAAACACTATTTATGAATGATTATAATTAAATTTACATATTATATATTCATTAAAATATTTAACAATCATATAAATGTTTTTACTAGGAATCAGATAAGAATAAATCCAGTTTTACACTTAAAAAGTAATTTTTTTTAAAACAATTTCACAATATTTTTCATCCATACTTTAAAATTTATTTCTACCAATAATATAAATGTCATATTTAAAATTGGATTCCCTATTTGGAATCGTCATTTATAAACTTTTTAAATATTTCACCATTATTTTGTTTAGGAATAGTTCTCTAGTAAATATGTGGGACCACAATAAGGTTAAATTGGGTAATTATGGTTAAAAAGAAGTTTATATGGATTTACAAATATAAATAGCACCTATATTATTTATATTTTATGAGTTTAGTTAGAAAATAATTACCCAATATTTTTATTTATGGAAACAATATTCCATTTCTCTTTGATAATGACCTTAATATTATTTTAAGTATATGATAAATCAAAATTTCCACACTCTATGTTTTAATAACTCTATTATTTTTTCATAGGGATAAAATATATTTATGTTAATTTATAAATTTTTATTTTAATTATAAATAATTTTTTTATCAATGTAATTTATTTTTCATTTTCAGTGATAAAATAATTACCTTAAATACTTACACAACTCTGATATAGTACTTTTCCAAATAATAGAAAAATTAAATAACAAGGTCTAAAAATATTAAAATTAAAACAATTTGGATGAATTATTTTTTTCTATGAATTTTTTCAACAATTATAATATATTAGTGATATATTAAATTTTTTATTCTAATTCCATTCGTAACATGTGGTACTTAAGGTCAGGTTATGTGAATAGTCTTTAAAATGAATTTAATGGTATCTTATATTAAATAATATTTTACTAAATGATTTCAAATTTATAAAAATATTATATTTGAAAAATTAAATGAGATATGGTCAATCATATAAACCATTTTCCACTTATGGTACAATTTTCCTTTTACAAAAACGTTTATGGCTGCTAAAGTGTAAAAAGACTTTGATATCACGATAAGCAACAAAAGGGTTAATTTGGGTTAAAAATAAGAGATAAGGGTTTAAACAACACCTAAACTTTTACAAATTTTATTATATGAGATTATTTAGACGCAAAAATCAATATATATCATAAATATATCAATTTTAGTCCACATTAACATGAAAATAAATTGATATTAAATTAATACTTTAAGTAATTCCATGTGTGCCCCACCTCCCACTGATAAAAGGACACCTCATATTATCGCTTATTTAAAAAGATTGGGTTTTATATATCATCCCAGACCTGACATAATACCATCCTAGATTCCTTTTCCACATCCCATAGTTCTAGTACTTCCAAAATTCAATCCTTTCATAGATTTATTTGTAAGCCATAAGAGGTTTCCCAATGAAGTGGTATAACCTTTAAATGAGTACTTTAAAGTTTATTTCTTATTCCATATATTCTATATATATGATAACCATTAAAAAATAATTTATTTATTATATTAAATATAATAAATATTTATTATGATTATGTAACAACCATGATCCACTTTATTTTTATCCTATGGGAAAATAAAACATCGCTCGTGTGTACGTCTGGACTACCACCTCCATGAATGAACATTTTATTTTTCATAACCACATCACATTGATGGTAATAATAATGGATTTCCTGAATATATATGATATTTTTTATATTTTTATTGTTATATATATGTGATTTATTATTTACTTTTCTTTTTTTTCATCCATCTAAAAGTTGAAACATCACTAGTGCATATGTACAAACTGTCGTCTCTATAAAGTGATGTAATTAATTTTTCATCACTGCTTTATATTAATTGTGATAACACTATATATAACCATTAAATATGATATTAACTACATTTTTACCATTATTTATATTATATATATAAGATCAAATTATAAGGCTCGTTAATTTGGAATCGAAACATGGTTGAAAAATGAAGCAGTTATCACCCAAACTCGTGATTTTAATAAATAATTATTCATAAATAGGTGATAAGATGTTATAACTAAACTATATTTGGTATAATATGTATGTTTATGTTTTTTTAATATATTTTTAATAAATATATATTTATTATATAGTATTATTTAAAATTTATGATGAATGAAAAGACATGGGGTAAGGTATTTATGTTACAATTTCATTGCTTTTCAAGATTTTCTGTATTAGACTTCTATTAAGGGAAATTATATGCATATTATACTTTAAAAAACATATATTTTATTATCCTATGGTTATTTATATAGATTTATGTTTTCATTTCATTTTACTCCCTTTAAGTATTCAAGAGGATGAAAGAATATTTTTAAGGAAAACTGACTTTGTTTTATAATTTAGTCTGGAATCTTTTCTTCCTCATCCATGTATTCTTTAAAATGTATTCAAAAATATATTTACTATTCGCTAGTTATTTTTTAAAATCATGTTTTTTCATGACCCATCCTAGAGGGGTACATGCTGTAACTACCCCAAGATCACCTCTAATAGGCCAATGTCTGATGACCAGTACTGAGTAGGAATATCCCACAAATGGGAGGTGTTTTCCTAAGTATCAGTACACATGAACACATCTCCAAGGCCAAAATTTTCTAATGTAAAACACTATGTAAAAAGGAATTCATACAACTAAGATACCAACAATAGAGTATGATAGTATAAATCTAGAAATTAAATAGGGCCAAAAAACAAACGCACCCAAAAAGGAGTCTATAAAAGTGAATGTACAAGTTCTTTAAACTCCTATGTAGAAAACCCTACCTGAAGGGTGGGTATAGGGACAACTGTATGAAGTCATAAAATAACACCTCATCTATATGGTCTCTCTAAAAATCATTTATCCCAGGTTCACCCATTACTCCATCAAATCATCGATCGTTTACATGAGACATGACATATGTGGGAAAATCCCATATAGGGGTGAGTAAAATAATAATCAGTAGGACACTTGAAACCACAAAGGAATACCACTAAGAAATACACAAATTATACCACAAAGAAAAAATGATATATACCATAAATAAATATATTAATTATAAAAAATAAAATATATGAATTATACCACTAAGAAGATACACAGTCATCTCACACAGGTGTAGGTCGATAGTATATAAAATAGGACTATCTAACGTAATCCACAAAACACCCAGTATCGATAAGACTCATAGTCAGGGTGAGAAACTCAATTCTGTTAAGACACATAGTCTTAGTAAAAACACATAGTCTCAGTAAGACACATAGTCTTGGTGAATCACATAGTATCATAAAGTCACGTCGTCTCAAAAAGTCACATAGTCTCAAGTCACATAGTCTCAAAGTCACATCCAGCCACAGGATTCTGCTCAAAGCATGCTTGTTTCAGGAGAACATACATCTCATCCATTAGGTCATATGCGCACTTCCAAGAAACTTAATTGTAGTATCTCAAAAGTATCATCTCATCAAAATTCCCACAATGTCTCAAATGTCTCAAAAAATAGACACACAGTTTTAAAGTTATGGTTGTTTCTATAAAAAGGTCTAACTCGGGTCCATCCGGGTCTGACCCAACCCACCAGACCCGTCCCGACCAGCTAGTTGACCCGAACCTAGTTTGGTCTGGCCTGAACTGCCCTAGACTTCTGGTCCATTGAAGTATCCCAGTCCCTCTATTTTGAACCACTAGCACGTGGGTCAGTTGAATTATCAAATGCGGTCCTCCCTGACCTTGTGCCCCCCAGTCAGTGTGGTGCGATGTGTTCAACGCGATACCACCACATTCAACATGGTCACCCCACCACATTCAACATAGTAACCCTACTGCGTCCACTTGCAACATGACCTCACTACTACTGAAGGATCCATGCGACCCTCTCACTACATATGTGTCCCCCTCACCATGTCCCCCTCATGGCCTCGTCGCTGCCGTCACTTGCTTCTGCAGCCGTCATCCAAGCCATCGTTGTTCGTCAGTGGTCACCACCACCCCTTCCATAGCCCGATGGTGTTTCTATAATGCTATATTTTTTAAAACAGATCTTATTATGTGATTCTATGGTCTCGATCTTCACTTCCTTGGGCTCTAATCCATCTTTCCATTACTCCTAGGTCTGGTTGCATTCGGATCCCCCCGACAAGTCGAGTTGTGACCATTAGGGTCCAAGGTGAAGAACTCTAAGAATGGGGTAAGGGAGAAGCACAAGAATTCCTAGAATAAGGAATCTCATATTTTTTCATTTCATCCTTGATATGTTCTCAGTAGAACAATGAACGAAGATAAGTATAATAAAAAATATATATGTCACACCCTTAAACCACGCAACAACTATCCTTCTCACAAGAATGATTAAACAATGGATTAACCTATTTGTGGTTTGGTCCATGTTCATAATTTAATTCAAGAATGGGTAAAATCATAAATAAAACATCACCCTACCTTGATTCTGGATATGTATTTGGTGAGGAACATTTATGTTGTCATCGTTGACGAGATCCTCTAACTCTATTGGGGCGATGATCCAAAATCTGATCTCTGATCTGTCATTGTTCGTTCGATAGAACTCTATCTCCTTTACTCAGCGTAATTATAGGGTTATGGTGATAATAATTAATTTTATAAAAAAAATTAATAAAAGAAAACGTGTCATTGTGTCACTATGTAACATTAAATAAAATAAATCTTAATTTATTTTTTCTCTAGACTGTACAAAATTTACTTTTCACTGTCAATATGAACTTTTTGATGTTAGGCCTTGCCTATGAAAAAAACCACATTATGAATACAATGGTGGTATCTAATTTATAATCTAAGTCACCATTATTGAGTTATTTGTATTTTAGAATAAAATAATTTAATTTAATTATTTTATTTATGGTTACGTCTTTAGTGACTTTTTATTCAAATGACCCGTTCCAACCAAAGTTAGGTCATGCCTAGGGTAATGCCACCATTCTGTTCTCAATGGTGCCCCCAAATTTCTAATCCAATAAACTTATTAAAATATATTACACTTTCTAAGTAAATTTTTGAATCAACACTTTTAAAAACTTAACATTTTTCAAATAATTATTCTGGGCACACCGGGCCTTAGAATCACACACCACCTCAGCACCTGGTCTCAAAATTTTGCCAATTAATTCATAAATGATAAAAAACAAAATAACCAAGACATACAATTCTCTCCATATTAGGAATTTACATCCCTGAAATATAAAACAAGGGCTAATCAAACAAATGAGGGTACTAAGAATGAATCCGATCCCCCATCTCCCTTTTTCTCTCTTAGAGATTCTCGTGCTGCCACCAAACATGCACCAGAGGAATCGACTGCCCAAAAAGTATAATCTTCTATCGATTATCAATATTCATCAGGTACTCCACAAAAGTCTCCTCATTATAATTTTCCAAATAACCCTATTCAATGACGTGTGATGGATCATTAACATACCTCCTCAGTTATGACACGGGGAAGAAATCGTACAGCTACTATAAATTTAGAGGTTGAGAAAAGCGGTACTCCACCTCACCAACTCTATATAGTATCTGGAAAGGTCCAATGAACCTCACAGATAACATGTTAACCCTTCCAAATCTCAGTATCCCACATCGAAGAGAGACCCAAACGAACACATAGTCCCCCTCCTTGAATTCCAATGGCCTTTATTTCCAGTCATCATAAGTCTTCTTATAGCTTTTTGCAGTCTTCATCCACACCTGAATGACCTATACCTTCTCTATAGTCATCTTCACCAACTCTAGTCCCATGAGTGCTGACTCTCCTCGGTCTTTCATGCAAAGTGGTGACCTGCAGAGATTCCTGTACAAGGCCTTGAATAGTTTCATATCGATGGTGGAATAGAAGCTATTATTGTGTGAAAAATACACTATACTTACTTTATACTTCCAACTATGGCCAAAATCTAGAATTCAATCACATAGAATGTTCTCTAGAACCTGTATGGTCAGCTGGGTCTGGTCATCCATCTGTGATTGAAAATATGTGCTCAATCATAATTGACTCCCAAATTCCTCCTACAATCCCTTCCACAGCTGGGATGTGAAATAATCATCACGATCTATGACTATCATCGATGAAACTCCATGGAGTTAAAATATCTCTTGCATGTAGAGGCATCCCAAGATCTCTAACAAACTCTGCTCCCGAATTTCTAGGAAGAGGGACAACATGGTGAGTTAGTCAATGATCACCCATATGGTAGTGTTCCCCCTATATATATGTGGTAACCCTATCATAATGTACATTTATATCTCATACCACTTCCACTCCAGAACCTCAAGGGGTTGATTAAAACATATTGGAACCTGATGCTTAGCCCTTACTGAAAAGTGAGGCATCTAGAAATGAACTACGTCACTATCTTCTTCATCCCTGACCACCAGAACTAACATTTGAGGTCTTGGTACATCTTCAACACACCATGATGTACCTCTAAAGTTGATGTATGGAACTCCATAACAACCACCAATCATAATTCCATGGGTACTACTGTGCTTCCTATAAAAAGAATGATGTGATCCCCACCTTTTGAATATCCATCAGGGGAATGTCCTATGGACATCTGAGCACTTAAATCCTAACATTAAGTATCTATAAGTTGTACCTACTTAACTCACTGTAAGAGTGGATGGGTGAAAACCATAAAATAGAGATATGTTTTTGCATATCCATCCACAAAGGATATCTATAAACAGGCTAACTACTCTGATGCCTCTCTCAGTAGCTGTGAACTTGGTCTCCTACTGAGAGCATCTGTCACCACATTCCCTATCCTAGGAGTGTAGGCAATCTCAAAGTCATAGTCATGGAGGAACTCTAGCCATTTCCTCTTTCTCAAGTTCAAATACTTATGAGAGAATTTATATTTGAGACTCTTTAGTTCAAAGTGGATGATAAATCGATCTCCCATTAGGTAGTTTCCCCACATCTTCAATGCGAAGACTACTGCTACTAACTAAAGATCATAGGCCACATAGATCTACTCATGTGGTATCAACAATCATGAACCATATGAAATTACCACTTTCCCCTACATCAATACACAACCATGTTTTTCTCTTGATGAATTATAGAACACAATATACTCGACACCCTCCTCTAGAAATCTTAAGATGACAGCGCTCCTCAATCTCTACCTCAACTACTGAAAACTTTCCTAGAACTTCTTTTTTCACACGAAGGGCTTCCCCATTAATCTCAAGGATTTCAAGGGTTATACTACTCTAGAAAAGTTATGTACAAACCTCTAATAGTAGCCATACAATCCAAGGAAACTCCACACCTCGGTAACACTCTTGGGTGGATCCTAAGTAAGATCTACCTCACTCTTTTTTGGATCCACTTCAACTATAGCCTCTAAAAGGATGTGTCCTGGAAAATGGACCTCTCAAATCTGTAATTGATACTTCGGGAGCTTCCCATAAAAATAGTTCTCTCAGAGTATATCTAGGACCATCTTCAAGTTTCTCATGTGCTCATGGTTAGATATTGAGTACACAAGGATGTCATCAAAGAAGGCCACCATGAACTTGTCTAAGTAAGGCTGGAAGATCCTGTTCATGAGTCCCATGAACACTAATGGGGAATTTTTCACACCAAACAACATCACTAAGTACTCGTAGTGTCCATAACAACATCTAAAATCTGTCTTCAGTATATCCTCTTGATGTACTTGTAGCCGGTAATAACCATATCTAAGGTCAATCATTGAGAACCATCTCGCTCTTTTCAGCTGATCGAATAGGTCATCACTCCTAAATAGTGGATACTTATTATTCATGATCACCAGGTTTAGGTGCCGAAAGTCCACACATAACCTCGATCTCCCTTCATCCTTCATGGAAAACTAAATAGGGGTTTCCCATGGTGAAACACTGGGTCTCATGTATCCCTTCCAATGAAAGTCATCCAATTGTAACCTAAACTTAAAAATCTTTGCAGGCGCCATTCGATATGATAGTGTATATATCAGTGTCATCCTAGGGTATAAATCAATACATAATTCTACCCCCCCCCCATGAGGTGGTAATTCTGTAAAATCCTTAGGAAAGATGTCAATATATTCCTCCACCACTATAGAAAACTATGTACTCATATCATCCACTACACCGAGGGTTATGCTCCCCAAATGATGTGTGATCGAATACACCCTCATATGTGTGAATACATCTTGCACTTTTCAGATTTCTTTTTCACTAATAAATAAAAACACAATCCCATAACTATGGAATAATTGCACTCTATGCCTAAAACATTAAATATGTGCATGGATTGTGGATAATCAGTCCATACCGAGAAAGTATTCATAAGGACTCGACACAGTTACCAAGAATTCCAAACTGAAACTCTTACCTCCAAGAGTAAGGTCACACTTTCGGTACCATTGTGTGGTCATTGAATCCCCTCCCTTAAGATTCTCTGAGAATAAGGGTCGAGTTAACAGTTCTAGTGGAATATATGAGTCCCAAACAAGGGTCGTGGCAATAAAAGAATGACTGAAACCTATGTCTATCAAAATTGTAGTTAAGTTTGAAAAATACATAGATAATACCTCTAATCATCCATGAAACCTCTAGGTCATAATCCTCCACCACATGGAGTGGGCCTTTTCCTTTTCCACCATCTCCCTGAGCCTATCGTGGACCACCTTGGGGTGGTGGTGGTAATACATCAAACCTTTATCCACCTCCTACCACCCTGCCTGCTCATATGGAACATATTCTCACCTAATGACCACCCTAATCCTTCCTATACCTCTATCTCAGTGTTCCCTCAACCATCTCCTAATCGTTTATATGAAATTTCAGGAAATCTCGAGCTAGATTTCCTAGACCACCGCACAAGTAACACAGTCTATACTTCAGCTGAATCGCTCTGCCCTAGGTGCCCTACACCACTGATCCTATATCCTGGGTTGTCCCCTAGATTTCTTGACCCACTTGGGTCCCTGTGACTGATGTCGGCTACCTACTATCGAATACTCAGTTACCTGGTGCCTGGTGTTTTCTCCCACTGTTAGTGTCTGCTCCACTAAAAATCTCTCCACTAGTAGAGCTCACTCCAGTACCCCAACATATGTAGGAATGATAAGGGATATCATAGATTCCCTGATATCCTAGTATAATACCTTCTCAAAGGTCTGATCTCTGAATAACGTTTCTTTTACCATATCCATTGAGTAGCGAGAAAGATTAATAAATCCCATCAAGTACTCTGCCACTGTCTGACGACCCTGCTGCAAATGTATAAGAATTTGTATGCACCCTTAGCATATCATAGCTGTAATGAACTCCTCTATGAAGAGACACTTAAATTATTACCAAGGGAGAGTCATCTTATCATGTTTCTTGGTCACTAAGCTTCACCATCGCCCCACTGATCCCTAAAAAAGACTAGTGTCTAGGACTTCCATTTGGTCAAAATGTGCCCTCAAAAGGTGTAAGATGCATGTAACTGCATCCAGAAAATACTCAGATAATTAGGGGTATGTCTCACCCCAAAACCTAAGAGTTCACTTCCTCTAGAACTCATGCAACTCACTCAGCCTGCGTGCATCCTCAACCAGTAGTGTTGTTAGTAAATAATGCTCGATGGGTGGTGGAATCACTATTAAACCACCAAGAGGTTATAACTAAGGTACAAGGCCCTATACTGATTCCTCATCACTAGGAAGATCACCCTCATGTTCACTCAATGTAATCCTAGCTTTCTGTCTTCATGGAGGTATTCTGGAATAGAAAAATATGTACCACGGTCAATAGAGTATACCTGGTGAGCTAACTCAAGAAGGACATGATAACACACTCCAATCATATATGATGCTTGTAACATTGTTATCCATCCAACTAGTGTTTTCATGTACTAATTAGACAAGAAAAATTCCAAGTCCTGGTGTATGTAAATTTCATTCGATGCACCAACACTGGATTCCCTAGCTTGAAATCTGAAATTGAAACACTTAACAATGTTGCCCAAAACCAATCAAACATACTCTTGGTCCTTAAGTAAAACATAACATCTTTGATACTAGTCTATCATGACCCTTACCCGAGGGGCCCAGGGTGTGACAAACCCAAGCCCACATCTAATAGGCCATGGGATAGTGACTATCACTGAGTAGGAATATCTCACAAATGGGAGGCATTTGCCTAAGTACCTATACACAGACACACATTTCCAAACACAAAATACTAAAATGTAAAACCCTAAGTAAATAAGCATTCAAGCCACTAAGATACCAAAAAAGAGTATGAAAGTAGAAAATAGGAAAGTAAACAGGGCCAGAATACAATGCCACCAGAAAAGGAATATGAAAAGGTGAATGTACAAGTTCCTGAAACTCATCTACAGAAAACCATACCTAAAGGATAGGTATAGGGATAGTTGTCTGAATCTGTAAAAGAACACCTCATCTTTCTGGTCTTACTAAGAACCACCTGGACCTGGTCTACGAAGGACTCCATCAAAGTTTTTATCATCTTCACAAGACACGACACTTGTAGGAAAATCCCATGCATGTGTGAGTAAAAAATACTCAGTAGGACACCCTGAAAACCCAAAGCAATACCAGTAAGAAATACATGAAGTATAACACAAAAAAATACCTAGAGTATTCTATAAAGAAATATATGAAGTACAAAAAAAATAAATCCATGAATTATACCACTAAGAAGATCAGATACAACTCATATAGTTATGGGTCTATAGTATACAAAATAGGATTATCTTAAGTAACCTACAAAACACCCAATATTGAAAAGACACATAGTCTCGATGATACACTCAGTCCCGATAAGATACGTAGTCCCAGTAAGGCATGTATTATCAATAATACATGTAGTCTTGGTGAGTCATGTAGTCTCAAAAAGTCAATTATTTAGAGAAATTCAGATAGTCTAAAGTCACATAGTCTCAAAGTCATAGCCAGCCTCAAGATTCTGCTCGTAGCGCGTTCATTCTAGGAGAACCTACTCCTCAAACCATTAGTTCGTATGAACACTTTCACAAAAACTCACTTATAGTATCTCAAAAGGACCATCTTGTTTCAAGGGTCCCAACACTGAAAACATCTCATCAAACAAACACACTGTTTGAAATTTATGGTTGTTTTCATAAAAAGGCCTGACCTAGATTCAACCAGGGTCCGATCCGGCCCGTCAGACCCGGCCTGACCCATCACCCAATCCGAACAGGTCCATCTGACCTAGACCAGCCCATTGGGACACTTGGTCTAGCCCATTAGGACACTCAAGTGGCTCGACCCCTCTGTTTTGACCTCCTAGCATGTGGGTCTGCTGAGTCGCCGCACACGACCTGCCCTGAGCACGTTCCCATTGATCAATGCAGTGCCACCATTTTTAATGTGGTCTTCCACCATTTTTTTATACCCCACTACCGAGATTCCACCATGGGATCCACACACCCCGCCCCCTGTCCATGTATGAAATCACCCCACTATGTCCCCATCACATCCCCGTCACCATTGTTTCCTTCTCCCATGGCCGCCTCCACCAACTGGAGTCGCCACAGTGTGCTGGTGGCGGGGTGCCACCCCTTATGTGTGCTTCTGGTGTCACCTTGATTCTCCTTTTCTTAAATAGAACAAGTTCTACGATCCTCAAGTCACTATCTTCACTACCTTGGGATCTAATCCATCTTTCCATTACTCATATTGTCTGATCGCATTTGGAACCTCTCAGCAATTCCATTCGTGACTATAAAGGTCCAACAGCAAAGAACACCAATGATGGGGGAAGGTAGAAGCACAAAAATTCCTTAATAAACAAACCTATAACTTTTTTAATTTTAGTCTCGATCCATTCTTGCTAGAATGGAGAATAAAGAAAAGGTTAATCCCAAAGTTATATGTCTCCCCTTTAAACCCTACAACAATTATCCATCCCACAAGAATGATCGAAACGCGGAGAAAAATATTCGTGGTTTGGTCCTAGAAATTTTTTGAATTCAAGAATGGGGGAAATCACAACGAAAAAAATTCCCTACATTGAGTATGGATCGGTCGTTGATGAGGAATAATTATGTTTTCAACATTGATGAGATCCTCCAACTCTGTTAGCATGAAAATCCATGATCTGATCTCTGATCCATCATCGCTAATTTGAGAGAGATCTGTATCCTTTTTTTTAGAGTAATTATAGGGTTATGGAGATAACACTAAATTCAATGAAATGGTTTAATAAAACAAAATTCATCAATGTGTCACTGCTTAACATTATATAAAATAAATATTAATTTATTTTATTCTTTAAAAGATATAAAATTTACTTTACATAGTCGTTTTTCATCGGTCTATGTTAGGCCACACTTAAGTAAAACAAAAATATTAAAAAATCAATGGTGGCCTTAGATTTACAATCATACTCACTGTTCATGAGTTACTAGGATTTTAAAATAAAATAATTTTTTTTAATTATTTAATTTATGGTTTTGTCCTTGGTGATTTTTTCTTCAGATGACCTGCACCGAAAAACATTAGGTTGTACCTAGGGTAATGTCACCATTTTGAGCTCAATGGTGGCCTCAGATTTTTTATCTGAGCACCCGATTAAAAGATATTCCACTTTTTATGGAAATTCGCATGTGATCTCTTTTAAAAACATAACATTTCTCAATAAATTGTTCTGTGCACACCGGACCTTGGAATCATACGTCGTCTTAGTGCCTTGTCTCAAAATTTCCCAAATTAATTTATAAAAAATAAAACCAGGAAAATCTAATTCATGAAAATTTTTAAACCTTTTTTAATTTATATAAAAAAATTCAAATAAATCTTATTATTCTTTTTCAAATGATTTTTTTTTTACTTTTTTCCAAAAATATAAAAATATATTTTTAATGTACATGGAAGTCGTGAAATTTACCATCATGATGATCAATTAATTCTTTGAATATTTATTTTCAAGTTTCCATGGTTCTTTTGAAATAATTTATTTCCTATAATATTTTGAAAAAAAATTATATTTTAAATATGACATTTCAAAAAGAATAGGGTATTTTATTTAAGAAATGTTTCGATGATATTTAGAAAGAAATTTTTATCTATGATAACATCTTTTAATAATAATTATTCTTTTTAGGGAAATGATTCTATGATACTATCCTTATTCTTCATATATATGGTTTATTGTTATGATGATGAAATATTTATGAAACTCATTCTCTTCTCAACATCTTAAGTTATAATGTAATGATAAATGTTTTCAAGATATTATTTGATACATATGAATGGGTTATGATTATGTGAGGGTTGGTCTTATTATAACCCTCCAATCAATTGGTTATATATTAATTTTTTATAATCTCAATGTTTACATGGTAGGTTATCCTAATCTTAAAATAGTTTAAATGATAAGTTAACTTAATACCAAAAGAGGTTACATGGGAGGTTATACCAATCCTCAAGTTGGTAAATGGTTGGTTAGTGCTAGCCTAAAATGTGATGAATGCCTTGATATGTATACTTGAAAAAATATTTCTATGATTGTGATTTTGATATACTTTATAAAACTTTTTATGACATGATATTATGAAAATGTTATGATCCAATAGATCTTATTCTTTAATTACTTTATTATTCCTATCTTATAAACATCCAACCTTTATACCATGACTCATGATTATGATCTATGAAATACTAGGTATGGTTTTCAAATATTAAGCTCTTGTTTTAGTTCCCTTATGCTCATGTTAATATTGAATTATCATTGATATCTCCATTTTTTACTATTATTTAGAATTTGAGATCACCCTTTATTATGATTCCTTTTCCCAAATATATGAAAAAAGTTTTTAAGTATGATATGTGAAAGAATGGTTCTATTTTGGAAGAACTAAGTGGGAGATTATATAGTTCTTTTACATACTAGTTGTTTCTATATTATTTTATTAAAGGATACAAATCCTTTATGGTTCTATAAAGGATCATAATTATATATAATGAATATTAATATAATAAGATGTAAAATTTACATATGAAATGTTTGGGTTTCCTCAGATGATATTAGAGAAAATTTTAGTTATTTTTAAAAACTATGGTGGGAAAACTTTGGTGGGAACCCTTAGTATACACCTATATATAAGAGAACATCCTAATTTATGGTAAATAAAGGGGTGTGGTTTTCCTAGAAAATATATAAATGTATAGTTACTTTAAAGTGGATATGGATATGTCATAGATGCGCCTAGGTATAAAAACTATGAATATGGAGGATTTGGTATTAACTAAATCGCCATTGATGCATGATGAGTGGGCTTAAGACTGCACACATTGATAAATTCTCTTAGGGGATATGTGTGGATTGATTCATTTTTTTTATAAACCATTATTATGTAATTTAATATATGATGATCATAGATGACCTAGGTTAAAGATAACATGTCATAGATTTAAAAAGGTGTCCTGATTTAGATATCACGTGAATGATTTTTCATGATTTTATAGTTTATCACTAAGATGATTATTTCTCAAACTCTGATTTTTTGTCTTAATCAATGTATGGAACCTGAAGGAACCATGTTAACACTGAATGTGATAGAAAATTAAATGATTTTCCTCCCAATAAACCAAATGTTATGGGATATAAGTGGAAAAATATCACTGGTATTCTTATAAAACATTCCCAAGCCTTGAATCATGATGAGATTCCCAAAGATAAATCTAATTGATAATGTTCTGTTGATTGCTGTATGAAGAAGCATCCAACTTATTTTATTTGTTCTATGGATCCAGAAGTTACTCAACAATGTATTAGTACGACTGAAAAGATATTCTCTACTCTCTAGTGTTTACAGCATGAAAAAATTATTTTTGGTTGTTTATTGAATGGATGTTTAACCATATAAATGGTGGACCCTCATCAAGAACGTGACTAAATATGATGAAATTGACTGTATAGAGTGCAAATAGTTCAGAAGGTTATTTTTCAAAAAGTATATACCCCATATTATTTATAAAAAAAATGAAAAAATGGATTTCATAAGCTAAAGTAAAAAAGATGTAAAATACATTAATACTAGTGAGGAACATTTTAAAATACTTTTGAAGTTTCCCTCTAGTGTTATCATTGAACTAGAAATTGATATTGATTGATTCTTTAATGATTAAAACCATGTCTATAAAGTTAATTATCTATAAGGTACATTTGTAACTATAAGGAAATAGTTATATATTCTACAATGGTGGAAATATATATTGGATTTATCTATCAATAGCATTATTTTTATTATAAAATAAAAGTGGTATTCAAAGAAAATTCTAATAATAAAAGCCACAGAGGGAGGAATATATGTATTCTTTTATGATAGAAGTGTGAAATAAAACATAGATGGAATTGTCTTAAGGTGACTAATAAATGATTTAAGGGTGGAATGGAAGGTAATAAGGAAATATAATTCCTAATTTATTGGAAAAAGTAAGTTAATGATATTAATAGAGAAAAAGATTCATAGAATTCACCACTCACACAATAGTATTTCAAATGCAAGGAGTATGGAAATTATGAAAACTAGTACACGAATCTAATGGTCAATTATAATGATCATAGTCAGCAACCTATTAATCTTAGGGATAGAGTGAAATCTCATACGATCTCTATTTATGATGTTTTTTATGATAATGAAGTGGTGACATGTATACTTATCATCCACTGTAGAATTTATAATGCCTTATTGGATTCTAGATCTACACAATTTTTTATATCTAGATAATTTTCTAAGGTTGTCACAATACCACCTAAATGATTAGATATTGAATTAAAAATGAAAAATCTTAATGGTATGATGATATAATCTCAATTTTATGATGATTATCTAACTGAATTATGTGGAAATGTGTTTTCTATAAATCTATTCATTCTTCTTATAGTTGAATTTAATGTTATTTTGGGAATTTCTTGTCTTTTTTTATATAAATCACATAAATTTTTGAGGAAGTGAAGTCAAATTTTATATCTCAATCACACCATTATCATCTATTGATGTGAGGATAAATATGAGCTTCCAATGGAAATTACGTCAATTTTATGGGTCTTAATTCCTATTAAAAATAGTATTTAACTCATATGGTTGGAAATAAACTCAAAATTGAATATTTTACTTTTTTATAGGTGTTTGGTGATTTATTTATTTAAGAATTTTCTAGTCTTCCTTTGAATTTTGAAGTTATGTTTCTAATAGAACTCGTAATTACTACGACACCTATTTCATAAAAGCTATATAGAATGGTCTTGATTGAGTTGAAATAATTTAATAAGTACCACTATAAGAATATTGAAAAGGAATTCATTTATCTAAGTGTTTCACCATGGGGTGCACCTATTCTTTTTTTAATAATAAAGATAGATCAGTGACAATATGCCTTGATTATTAGGAATTCAACAAGATAAAAATAATTAATTAGTATCATCATCCCAATATTGATGATTTTTTTTTAAATACAACTATATCATTATTTTTCCAAGATTTATCTTTGATATGGATACTATAAATTTATATTAAAAAGTAAATACAAACCCAAAATGGTATTATGAATGAAGTATAGACAATAAATTTATAAAGATTCCATTTGGTCTTACTAATTCCCTTTATATATTAATTGATTTTATTAATAGCGTATTTAGAGATTACTTTGATCAGTTTTTGGTAATATCTATAGATGATATCTATATATATTTTAAGATCAAGTAATAGCATGGATATCACCGGATATTTGTATAGAATACCCAATGGAAGGATAATATGTATGAAAAATTTAACAAGTGTGAATTTTGGATACATAATTTTTCATATGGGTCATATAATCTCATATGTGGGTATATTGGTGTATCCATCAAAGACAGAACTTATTAAAAATTATCCTATAATATCAACGGTGATTGAAATCTATAGTTCTCTTGATTTGAAAATATATTATTAACGCTTTGTGAAGAGTTTATCATGGCTATCTAATCTACTCACCAAGTAACTATAAATGGATTCATGTTCCTTTATATTGAATAACGTGAGGAAATTTTCATGGAACTAAATAGAAGATTGTTCATAGAACCTCTACTCACACTACTCTATAGTGGAGAAGGGTTTGTGATCTTTAGTGATGCATCAAAGAACGAATTGGGATTCATCCTCATGAAAAATGATATGGCGATATATTATGCTTCATGCCTATTGAAGGTCCATGAGTAGAACTACCATACTCATGACCTAGAGTTAGCAGTGGTAATATTTAAATTAATGATATGGTGGAATTATATTTATAGATAAATGTGTGACCTATATGATGTTCAAAATATTTTATATTATATATTCATTCCAAAAGAACTTAATATATTCTGGACAAGATGGTTGGAGTTTATTAAATATTATTATTTCTCAATACATTACCATTGTGGGGAAGATAACAAGGTGGATGATGCATTGAGTTGAAAGGATCATAATAGATTGTATATAATTGGGATAAAAAAAGATCCAATATTCATGAATTTACATATGACCGATATTGAAATATTGTGGGAAGGTGAGAAACATTGTCTTTCTCAAATGAGTGTTCAAACATCCATCTATGTGAAAATAAAAGAGTCACAAAAGGAAGATGTAGAGTTGTTATAAGAGGTGAGAAATGTTCCTATGTTAAACCTTGGTTATTATGGAATGATAAGGTTCATGAACCGAGTATGTTTCCCATCAATACCATACTTGAATAATGATCAGTTGGATGAAGTTCACATTTCATCATTATCTATTAATCCTAGAAGTATGAATATTTATAGGGATATGAAAGTGTATTTATGGTGGGACAATAATAACATAGATATTATAGAGTATGTATCTCAGTTCTTGTTATGTTTAAAAGTTAATTCTGAGAGACAGAAGTATAAGGGGGTGTTACAACCATCAACTATACCAAAATGAAAATGGGAAAACATTGCCATAGATTTTATCATCAGACTCCCCAAAAAATCAAAAGTCCATAATTTTATTTTGGTTTCATTTAATTACCTTATAAAATTAGAACATTTAGTTAACATCACGGAAGATTTATCTATTGATTATATTTTTAGATTATTAATTATGGAAGTGGTAAGGTTTTATTGAGTACCACACTCTATTATATTTGAGGAGATCTAAGGTTATCCTCAATATTCCCATGATGTCTTTATCAAGATCTAGATACAGATTTTTATTCTAGTACTTCATGTCATCCTCAAAAAGATGTACTGTACCATTAAAACTTAGGATGATATGTTGAGATCTTTTCCTCTATATTGGAAAGGTGGTTGGGATAAATTCCTTTATATAGCCATGTTTTATTAAAATAATAACATTCACTCAAGAATTCATATGGGTCCTTTTGAATCCCTCTATGGAAATAAGTGAAGAACTATAATATAATTTGATGAAGTTGTATAAAAAAATCCGTTGGTACTTGAGATGACTGAGGATATGGTATAAAATATTATATTCATTATTTAAAACATCAATTAAACTCAGAGTTGACAAAAAGGTTATGTTGACAATCATCGGTGAGATCTAGAATTTGAAGTTTGTGAGAAGGAATTCATATGAATTTATCTATGAAGAAAGGTTGTGATATTTAAAAATAAGTGAAATTTTATCCCTGGTTATATTATTCCCTTTGATATTCCAGATCGATTGGTGACTATATCTTATCACATCGAGATTTTTTCGAATCTCTCTCAAGTTAATGATGTGTTCTATATATCTATCTTTAGGAAGTACATACCTGATCCATCATATATACTAAACTAAATGTTTGTACCAATAGATCATGGTCTTTCCTATGAAGATTAATTGGTATAAATAATGGATTATAGATTTAAAGTGAAGCAAAACTGGATTAATCACCTTGTTAAAGTTCTTTGGGGGAATTAGAATTTTGAAGAAACTATATGGGAACTAAGGATGTGATGAAAAAGAGATATACTCATTTGTTTGTATCAAAGTGATAAAATTTTTAGAGAAAAATTAATTATAATGGGGGTATAATGTAACACCCCATGATTATATCATTATTTCCATTGAAATAAACTTTAAGTATTATATAGCACTTTTTACACACAACACTAACTTTAAACAGACCATGTTATACTATTGATTTATTATTATTTAATGTGAAAATTTTAACCTAGCTATTTGATTGGTGGGTATGAATAGAACTAAATAAATTACAAAAAAAATTACACTTGTATAGAATTAATTAATTTTTTATCAATTAATACAAGCAATTTATAGTAAAAAAAGATATGTTTTATGAAAAACAATTTTTATGTGTTCAATGTGTCTTCATATTAATTATTTAAATTCATCACAATTGATGAATTATTTAAATAAAATGAATAGATTATATAAAAAAGAAATTTTTTTAACACTTATCTACTTGTTTTTACTAGGCATGGGATAAGAATAAATTTAATTTTATGTTTAAAAATACATCTTTTAATGATTTTCACTACGTTTTGTGCGTTTATTTTATAATGGATTCTTAAAACCTCTATAAAGTTAATCATAAAAAATAGATTACATATTTTCAATCATCATGTACAAATTTGTTGAATAATTTAAATTTATTTTTTTCATATTGAATAGTAACTGGGGTAAATATTTGTCACGTTAGTGAGGGTAAATTTGGTAAATAAGTTTAAAAATAATGGTATAAGTCTGAAAAATCTATATAACAACTGCCTTATTTGTATTAGATGAGTTTATTTATACCATCATGATCCAATATTTGAATATATATAAACTTAGTAATATTTTTCATTGATAATATTAATAATATTATTTTTTGGTAAATAATAAATCGAATGTGTCACTCTCTTTGTTTTAATTACTCTAATATTTTCTCATTTGGATAAAAGGAGTTTATGTTCAACTATAACTTTTTATTTGAAAAATGAATGAATTTTTTTTATCATGGTAATTTATTTTTAATTTTTAGATATTGAATAATTACCTTAAATTCTTATGCAACGCCAACACAGTATGTTTTTAGGTAAAATAAAAAAACAAATAATTTAAAAAATATTACAATTAACAAAATTTATATGAATTATTTTGTTCCAAAAAAATATCATATTATTATTTTGTTAAAAGATTATATTCTAATTCCATTCCTATCTTGTTTTCTTTAATGTAAAATTATGTAAATAGTCATGAAATTTAATTTAACAGTATCTTATACTAAATAAAATTTTATTAAATAAATTAAAGTTCATAAAAATATTATAACTTCTAATTAAAATATATTTGGTCAATAATATACACCATTATCCTCTTATAGATCACTTTCTTTTTTTTATAACTTTCATAACCAATAATGTGTAAAAATGGTGTTTTGGTAATCATTAAAAGTTGTAACTGGGGGTTAAAAGTAATATATAAGGGTTAAAAACACCTAAAATTGTCTAAATTTTATTTTATGAGATGATTTAAACTCATTGTCATCATAGATTATAAATAAATTAATTTTGGGCCACATTAACATGAAAATTAATTTATATTTGTTTTTATATATCCCATTACCTACTATAATACCATTATATCTTCCTTCAACACATCCTAGAGCTTCTATTATAACCAAAATATTGTCATTTCAATGCTTAAGTTGTAAGCCAAAAGTGGTTTCTTAATGAAGTGGTATAACTCTTAACTCAGTACCTTCAATTTTATCTCTACTTCTACCTCCTCTAAATATATGGTATAATTATAAAATAATGAATTAAGTATCATAAATATACTAAATTTTCATTACTATTATATAAAAACCATTATCCATCTCATTTACATCCTATAAGAAAAAAGAAAACATCACTCATGTGTATGTGTGGACTACACCCTCCACATAGTGATGTATTACATTCTTAATCACCAGTTTAAATTGATGGTGATAATGATTTACTTACATAATATATTTTATATTCATGAATTTATTGTAGTTATATAAGATTGAATTATTATTTAATTTTCTTTTTATTATCCATCAAAAATTGGAAACATCACTCATGAGTACGTACGGTCTACTATCTCCACAAAGTGATGCAATTCATTTTTCATCATTATTTTAAAAGAATAATTATAATAGTGTATATAATGATTAAATATGATACTAATTAAATTATTACAACTTTATAGATTATGGTAAATTGATTAAAATACAAGTATTGGGATTTTCAAACTGAAACATGCATGAAAAATTAAGTAGTTACCATATGAAACAGTGGTTTTAAAAAAGAATTGTTAATAAAATGGTGATAAGATGTTACAAATAAATAATATATGTTAAGATATAAATTTTTATGAGTTTTTAAAAGATTTATAATAAATATATATTTATTATATAGGATTTTTGAACACTTATAAAGTAAGATGATACTTGAGTTAAGTGATTTATGTTGCCATCTCATTTCTTTTCACGATTGTCTATGAAAAATTTCTAGTAAGGGAAATTATATGGATAATATACTTTAAAAAAAATTATTATCTAAAAAATATTTCTATAGAATTAATTTTTTCCATTTAATTTTCTTATATTTAAGTATTAAAGAGACTGGAATAATGTTTTTATGTAAATCATACTTTGTTTTCTATTCTGTATAAAATAATTTTATTATTTTTCTATATATTCTTTAAAATATTTTCAAGAAAGTATTTATTATTATCCTATAAATGATTAAATTAATTTTTACACATGTTTTAATTTTTATAAAAAAATTAAAACGAATCATATTTTTGTATAATGATGTAACTTTGACTTTTTATTAAAAATATAAATTTAATCATTGTTTTAATATACACAATATTATTATAATTTCCTAGAATCATGAATACTCAATGATTTGAAGATTATTTAAAATTTTATATTGTTTTTTAATGAATATTTTTCATTAATCTTTTGTAAATTTTTAGATTATATATATTTGATTTCAAAAATAAAAAGAGTATTTTCCTCAAGAAATATTCCAATGATACTTAAAAAGAATTTTTTATCTACGATAGCATCCTTTGATGTTAATTATGTTTCAATAGGATATGATTCTATAATACCATCCTTGTTATTTATTTGTATGGTTTTTTATTATGATAATGAAGTTTTGATGAAACTCATTCTCTTCTCCATGAGTTATGTTCTGATCAAATGATAAATGTTTTCATGATCTTATGTCATGAATGTGAATAGATTATGATTATGTGACATGTGGGTTTGTTCTATCCCTCCAATGAATTGCATATATATTAATGTTTTATAATATCAACATGGACAAGAGAGGTTATCCCAATACCAAATTAGTTGAAACGATAGTTTATCCCAATCCCAAAAGAGGTTATATTGGAGGTTATCCCAATCCCGAAGCTGGTATACAAGTGGTTATACTAAGACTAACATGTGATGAATGTCCTGGTGGGTATCCTTGACATAAGATATGATTATGACATAATATTTCCCACTAATTTATTACATGATTGTATGAAAATGTTGTTATCTCACGGATCATGGTCTTTGATTCCTTAATGATTCATGTATTTTTAATTACTAGTCTTTATTTCATGAATCAATATTATGATCTATGAATTATTGGGTGTTATTTTAAAATTTTAAGATCATATTTTCATACCCTTATACTCATGCAATGATTAAATTATGATTTATATCTCCATTTATTACCCTTACTAAACATCTAAGATCACCCTTTATTGCTTTTTATTTTCCCATGGATATGAAGAAACGTTTTAGGCATGAAATCTCTAAGAAGGGTGCTAGTTTTTAAGAACTAGTTGGGAGATGGTGTAGTTCTTTAATTTACCAGATTTTATGTATCTAAGTTTCCAAATACACTAATCATTTAATTTTCTAGAATGAAAAGTATTGATATGTAATGAATATTTATCTAATAAGATGTAATATTTATGGATGGAATGTTTGGGTCACCTCTAGAATTATCTGTTGGGTTAGAAGTTCATGGTGCATACTGACTATAAGATACTTATATACATATTCTCATAGTGGTTCGTGAACCATAAATAGAGGTGGTAAATTAAGTATCTATAGAATTTTGATTTTGAGTTGTATTATACCCCTAGAAAGTAAAATTTGTTTAAATATGCATTAAACAAAGTTGCATGCCAAGGTAGTTTTTTTGTTCAACAGTATGTTGTAGTTGATGGACTTCTTTGGGGAGATTAATTTTGAGGTTTGAGAGTATCAGGGCTGAGTTGACCTTAAGTCACAATCTATTAAATCTTCACTCATCAATAGGGTGAAGAAGTGTCAGTTTTCAGATTTTGGATATCATTTTATGGGGCTAGTATATATGGTAGGGAACTGTCACTAGGCTATAATCTCAACATAAATGAGATTTTACATAATCATAGTCAGGTCTTGGTTCCATGAACTTGTGTGGGGACATGATAAGGTACTTGAACACCTAAAAAATGGTTCATATGCCTGGGGATGAACAATATGTACCTTGAAATATAAAGGTAGTAATGGTGGTAATATTTGAAGATGGATATGGTTGGTTTTGTCACATGATTCTCCACATGTTAGTAAGTGATGGAGGAGCACCAGTCACATGTTGTTTTTTACAAAAGATACCTCTCCCCTAATGTAAATGGGAAAACGTCAATATATATTTTTTTATATGGTTATCAATGACATGTTAGGGTAGTTATGATGTATGGTTGATCATGGATCAGCTAACAAAAGTAATTCATTTTCTACCAATCCAATAGTACTTTTCAAGGGATAAGATAGGTAATCTCTATGTTCAAGAGATAGTGTGCTTATATAGGGTTACTCAAAGTTTTATGTTAAATAGATATTTTCTCATCAAATGTAACACCCCAATCTTCCACGGTACACTTCTCTTTGAATAATATAGTAGCGTGTGTTGTACGCAACTTCGAGTTCTAACTCACCTCAACCAATCTAGCCATTATAAATATCAATATCAACTTTTTGAAAATTTATAAATTTTATCTTTCAAAATGGACTTTAATTTTGGATTTGTAATATCGAAATTATATTAGGGTGAATTTTTGTACTTTTTCTGATAACTTTCATATTTTGATGAATAGTGAAAATTACTAAATTTTAATTAAAAACAAAATTTTTAATCGAAATAAATAATAGTGATAAATTATGAATTTGAGTGATTTTAGAGTATAATTAGATTATATTTTTACCATTTAATCCAATGTTTGTAATTTTATATAAATTCACATTTAAACTGGATATAAGCAAGTGCCAATCTTTTGATAGTTATTATCTCTTAAAAACACAGTTTTTGTTTTAACAACAGGAATTAATTTTAAATTAATTTATGCCACTTATTTGTTTTTAATTTATAAAAATGGATTAAATATTTATAATAAGGAGGTACAAATTGTGTAAATAGGTAAATTTTATTTTTATACATTTTTAATAATTACTTCGGTAAATATTTTATTTACCGTGGTTAATGGATAAATCTTATAAATAAGGTTAAACAAATAATATTAAAATAATAATAAATTACCCTAAAACGTGTCCTAACCCTATTTTTTGATACGTATCCGACCATGGGCATCTTTGGGTCGATTATGGGACCCCATGGATCCACTTGTAAGTGATAATGACACTTTATATTAATTAAGTTAAACTAAATACAAAAATGACATAAACATATATCTTTTAGAAAAATAATTTTTACGTAGTCTTATATATGTTATATTTTTGACTATAAATATTCATTAGAAATATAAAAATATTTCCTAAATAATTTTATTTTATTTATAATTTCTATACATTTAATAATTAAATTTATTTATGACACAATAATGACGCAGTATTTTCTTTATTAATGCAAGATTAAAATAATTTCTATTATAAATGTTAAAATAAATATAATTTGAACGTTTTTATGACATAGAATTATTTTATTGGTTAATATGAAATTATAGAATTTCTTAAATGAATTTTTTTCTAATTAATAAATTTTTTATGACTTTAACAAAAATCAATTATTAAATAGTGTCAAAATTGACATAAAAGAGTTTTTAAAACAAATATTATATTATTAATTCATATTATATTCCTAAAAATATAAGGTTTGGCCAAAGGACTTATATAATGATATGTGTATCATTAATGGACCACTTGGGGGTCTATTAGAAGTATATAGTAAGTTTATTAACCATATAATATAAAAATACAAAGTGACATGGTAAATGTCAAAATATTAAACTGAGAGTTAAATATAAATGATAAGGTTAATATAGTGACCCAAACCTGTCAAAAATCTATTGAATGAAATTATTTCGACCCATACCCACCATATACTTTGAATAATCCACCTTGGAGCCATTATAAACTGAATATGAATTTATTATAAGCTAATACTTTAAGTTTTTTCTAAAGAGCCCCTCCTCCCCCTTATAAAAGGACACCACTTCTAACCAATTATTCATACCATCAAAGCCTTTTGGTTTGTCCAAAACCTGACAAATTATCCTCTCAACTTCTCTAAATTCAACCTAGAGTCCTTCTATTTGTCAAAAATCCAACTTAAGGATTCCTTTTGATCAAATCAAAAGGAAGAACCCGAAGAAGAGGTAATGATTTCACCACCCTCTTTCTCGTTCATTTATTCTTCTACTTCTTCTTTATTTATTATTTACACTCTAAAATAATACCTCCATTGTATTATATATACTTTGATGTTATTATAAATATGGTACAACCAGATTTAGTATTTTATCCATCCTTTGAATGACATGTCACCATACGTGCATACGTACGGCCTACCGTCTCCACGTCGTGGTGTAATTGTTATTCTATATATTATTTTTTGGATGGGTATAATAATTATGTGTAATTCATTTAAATAATAAATATAACATGATAATTATTCTCTATATATTATATACCATAAAATTATATATAATTTTAATACCAAAATAATGATGTTGTCGCTCGTGCGTACGTAAGGATTACCGTCTCCACGAACGCGATGAGATTCATTCCTCATCATATCCGTTCAAGACTAAATTTAATTTTATGATTAAAAATAATGTTTAGAGACATGATATAATTCTGTATATTAATAAGATACATCCCATCCATAACAAATATGGATCACGTAACAAAGAATATAAATGAAAATGAATCAGTTAACACCCAAAACGATGATAATACTAAGATATTATCAAAAAAATAAATGTTAAAAGAACATATATGATATCATATTAATGTATATGATTCTTTTATAATTCAATAAAAATTATTTTACCATTATACAGTAGTTTAACCTACCCTCGACCAAGTAAAAAGTACAAATTAAGGGGTTTCTTATCTCACTTTTAATTCTGTGAGGTTTCCATTGTTCACCACCTATTTATTGCATGTGGTGTGTGTACTGCCCATGATTATATTCATTGTGTAATATACTTTAATTTATGGATATTTACATCATCATTGTATGATCCTTCTTTCATGGTTGTATGTTTCGTAAGTTACCAAATTGATATAGGAATTTGAAATTTCAATTTCCACTCATTTGGCTTTACGCATACTTCATTGATTATTTTACTCCAAGATTATGTGTGGAATCACTATTCATTTGATTATTTCATAATTTCCACTCAAATTTCTGTGGATATACTTTTTATACATATAATCACTCCATTGATAAATTCTCAAGTCATCAATATGAACTTGATAAGAGTAATTTTAACTCAATCTCTATTTGTTGAGTAAAATATCCAATTCATAGGTGTTGTTTTTACAAGAATATGTGTGAAAGTACTTTGATTGTTTTACACTGAATATCCAATCATATTGAGTGTATTTATATTTTTGACACATAATTATGTCTTTGATTTATCCTTAACCTATGGATATGATCTTTAAGAGAGATTTCATTTCAATTTACATTCCATTGAGACTCCTTTGTTGTTATACACCAAATCACTTTTATATTTTGTATATAATGTACTTTGACATAGTATATCATGAATCCATTTATTCTCATTATATTACAAAGTTTTGATTACCTCAACTATTTTTATTCAAGTGTCTCTCTTTTGGTTAGGAACTCTAACTAAAATATCATTTTAAAATGTTTTAAAGATTTATTATTCTAAATCATTCTCATCAATGTCCATGTTTTAAAAATGGTTTTAAGGATTTATTCATATGAACTTTAAAGTTTTAAAATTACAATTATTTTTAAAAGTTTCAAAGTGGTATGGGACACTTTGATTCAAAAATCTATTTTTTAAATGTCTTCTTGACAAGTAGTGTGACTTTTAAAAGTTTTCAAGAAAAGGGGGTATTTCTCTCAAATAGTTTTGATGATTGTTTTCATCTGTGTCAATATCCTTCATTAATATCTATTGAGTTTAATCTATTACAATACAATATTCTATATTGTATTTAATGAGTTATGTTTGAATTTTTATGTGCTATTTTTATACCATTCATGGTTTATGGAGAAAGTGCTAACATTTCGTATGCTAGTTTTAATACGATTGTTTATGTTATGTTTAAACCTATTCATATGAGTAATGAAATGGACTTAGTAAGTTATGGGTGGAGCCCACTATAGCTCCTTGATGCATAGGTAGGTCTCATGAGACAAACTAGTGTCTTGGAAAAAGGTCATGACAAAATATTATTTGTAGTTTTGGAACGAGGCCTTGACTATGTGGTTATGATAGTCTGGCATTATGAATTCCATCATTATGAAAGTGGTTATTGATATTGCAGGTGATTATTCGTCTATTAGAATATCCATGTGAATAAGTAAATTGCATTATTTCATTTTTTTTGCCATATTATGATGAATTTCAAGTTTAAAAGGCTTTTGTTTTATTTATGCATTGCCTTAAATGTTTATGCTTATTTATGAAAGTTTTTGCTATATTGTTATCCTTACTAAGAATTTGAGCTCACCCCTTTCTATGTTTTATTTTTTTCCTAGGATGTGAAGGAGTTAGTTATGAGTGACTTACAAGAATAATCTAGTAATCTTGGATGTTTCCAATGGAATAATTTAGGGTTGTTTATCTTTTCAAGTTGTAATGTTGACCCTATAAATGTATCTAGTATTTCCAAGGCTACTAAACTGATCGGTCTTTCGGGGCATGATTTCCTTGTATCATGCCAATGTTATGTAATAATGCATCAACTTTGGGTAACTGGGGTCGGGGCGTTACAGTTGGTAATAGAGGAAGGTTAGTACAAACCTTGGAACCTATATTTAGATAAACTCTGATTAGAGAATATAGACCTAAGATGGACTTTGAGGATTAGTAAATAAGAACTTCCTAGAATTTTGGTATTGTAGAGATTTTGTGAGTTTTCCGAGAAATACATCCATGTATGGATACGAGCGGGTAGAGGCAGCTCTGGCACAGATGTACCTAGGGGTAAAACCTGGAAACACCGCTTTGAGCCAGACTCGAACAGGAACTAGTGCACGACAATGGGCCTCACTTCACTCTTGGTTATGACACTCCCAGGGGATATGCTTAGGATAATTTACATTTCCTTTACAAACCAATTTGATGTTTTTTAATATAATATGAGAATAAATGACCTTGTTTAATCCTAAGGTGTTTCAAATTAATAATATGGTGTCATGATATTCTCTAAATGATTTTATGACTATTGTTTCTCACACAATGCTTTCTGGTTTTAGTCAATGGTTGGATTCCAAGGAAGTCATAGTGACTTTGAGAATGATGGACAAGGTGGGAATGGTGGTGTAAATGAGAAAAAAAATGGAATTTTGATAAGGGTAAAAGATATCATGTTCATGCCAAATCAGTTTTCCAAAAATATGATCAACAACATATATATTTACCAACTTCTGAACTCAACAAAGAATAGAAAGGTGATGAATGATAAGAGCACCAGTGGTGGAGACCATGGAAAAAAAAGAATCCAAAATTTCCATCATACAGGAAATTTGGATGGAGACACCGAGGAAAGTGTCTCAATGGAACAAAGAAATGCTTTATGTGTGGGAAAGAAATGCATAAAGTGCGGAATTGCCAAGAAAAATGAAGAGTACTATGGAAGAAAATAAAAATAGTCCCAATAATCCATTTCCAGTCATTTTCCATAAATGTAGGGGGCCTATCCATTACCTAAGTGAATTCCCTATTCTATAGGACATTTTCTTTTCCAAAGAAGAAGCTATCTAGAAATAAATGGTTGTATAAATTTTTAAAAGTGCTAGTACTCCTTGTTGATGGGATTACTTTGGAATAATTTTCTCTTATATTTGTAACCCTACAGTTTGTCATGTGAAAATGATATTTGGGGAAGACATATCTTTTCTCTTGTGGATATAGTTATAAATAACCATTTGGTTTTATATGATCATTGGGTTTGGGGAAATTACATGTTATTATATTTTGGGATGAAAATGGAAGGTATGAGATAACATTTTTGGTTAAATTATGTTATGGTTATTTTGACAAATTTATCTCATTTTGGTAATGTTTTAAAATATAGTTTTTGAAAAAGGACAAAAAGCAGACCGTGTGACAACCAATCGCGTTGGAAAAAGTTGTGATAATCGAACCCACAACAAAAGTGTGATTGGGATTTATCACCTACCACTGGACTACGTGAAGTCTCTGGTTAGTGTGACTAATTATTTTTAGTTAAATGATTTTATTGATCAATAATATGTTGATTTGGGATCTTATGTCTTATCAAATTAATACCCTTAGTATATGAAAATCATTTGGTGATTAAGTGATAAATGTTATTTTGGAAGATGTTCACTTTGTTGGGATCACTATATGCCCAAGGAAAATAGAATACTGTGGGATTTTGTTGGAGGAGTAATGGTGGATTTTTATCTATGTTTTTATTGTGGATTTATAGAGATTTGGGTTATTTATGGAAATGATTAACCTATAATAGAGAATATGTCATTAGGTTAATTACTATTAAGTATGCGAATTTAATAGTAGTTGATGTCATATAGAGAAACAATTTAACAAGGAAGACTACATAACCAAATTTTTCTATGTTTTGGGTTTCAATATTAGTTTGGATTATATTGAAGGATTTTAAGGACAATTGTTTATTGAATGGTATTTATTTAACTTTGGGTTATTTTTGGTTTAGTTTTAGAAATTAAGATTACTGTTTATTTCTCTAATGGAATATACTTTTGGGGGATCATCAGATCTTATAATAACCATTTAGGTTTTTATTAATCTCTAAAGACAAGGTAAATATATAGTTTATCCTTCGTGGATCATGTGATTCTATAGAAGTTTATTCTAGCACTTCCAGTGTGACCATGTCTTCTTGAATACTCATCATTTAAAAATGAGTTAGTAGTGTAAATTTATTAAATAATGAAACTTTACTTAAAAATTAATTATATCTCTTTATTTTCTTAGTCAATCTCAGAAATGAATTCCTCATCTTTATGTAATGTAACTTAAAACAAAAAAAATGTTTTCCATTTAGTTTTCCTACTGGGAAACTAATGACCCTTTGTCTCATCACAAGTTTGTGGTTTTCTTGTTGTTAAATTTCTCCTAATCATTTTTTCTATCCCTATCCATCAGAACTTGACACTTATTTTATCATCCACATCCATGTTTTTCTACATGGAATCGTAGTATAGCTTTTCTCAGGTGACCTTTGTACTTCTCTTTCTTTCTTTTAAAGTGATAGTTTTATTGACTCTTATTCTGATGTGGGACTTTTTATTATATTCCCAAGACCAATTTTAAAAATTGTGAGGACGTAATTTATTGAATTAGGGGAGAATTTAACACCCCAATCTTCCACGGTACACTTCTCTTTGAATAATATAGGAGTGTGTGTTGTACGCAACTTTGAGTTCTAACTCACCACAATCAATCTAGTAGTTATGAATAGTAATACCCACTTTTTAAAATTTTGTAGATTATATCTTTCAAAATGGAATTAATTTTTGGATTTGGAATATCAAAATTAGCTTAGGGTGAATTTTTGGTACTTTTCTGATAACTTTCATATTTTGATGAATATTGAAAATTACTAAATTTTAATTAAAAACAACTTTTCTAATAGAAATAATTAGTAGTGATAAATTATGAATTTGAGTGATTTTAGAGTATAATTAGATTATATTTTTAATATTTAATCCATTGTTGGTCATTATATAAAAATTCACATTTAAACTGGACATAAGCAAGTGCCAATCTTTTGATAGTTATTATCTCTTAAAAACACGCTTTTTGTTTTAACAATGGGAATTAATTTTAAATTAATTTCTACAAATTATGTGTCTTGAATTTATAAAAATGGATTAAATATTTAAAATCATGATGTACAGATTTTTTAAATAGGTAACTTTTATTTTTAGACATTTTGAATAATTACTTCGGTAAATATTTTATTTACCGTGGTTAAAGGATAAATCTGGTAAATAAGGGTAAAAAATAATATTATAATAATAATAAATTACCCTAAAACGTGTCTTAACCCTATTGGTTGATAAATTTATGACCATGGAAATCTTTGGGTCTATTTTTGGACCCCATGGATCCACTTGTAAGTGACAATGACACTTTTTATTAATTAAGTTAAACTAAATACAAAAATGACATAAGCATATATCTTTTAGAAAAACAATTTTTACATAGGGTTATATATGTTATATTTTCGACTATAAATATTTATTAGAAATCTACAACTATTTCCTACATAATAGTATTTTATTTATAATTTTTAGACATTGAATAATTAAATTTATTTATGACACAATAATGATGCAGTATTTTCTTTATTAATGCAAGAATCAAATAATTGGTATTATAAATGTTAAAATAAATATAATTTGAAAGTTTTGATGACATATACTAATTTTATTAGTTAATATGACATTATATGATTTATTAAATGAATTTTTTTCGAATTAATAATGTTTTTATGTCTTTACCAAAAATAAATTATTAAATAGTGTCAAAATTGATATAAAAGAGTTTTTAAAACAAATATTATATTATTAATTCATATTCTATTCATAAAAATATAATGTTCATCAAAATGACTTATATAATGATATATTTATCATTATTTGACCACTTGGGGGTCTCTTGGAAGTATATAGTAAGTTTATTAACCATATAATATAAAAATACAAAGTGACATTGTAAATGTCAAAACTATTTAACTAAGAGTTAAATATTAATGATATGGTTAATATAGTAACCCAAACCTGTCTAAAATCTATTTAATGAAATTATTTAGACTTATATACACCTTATACTATGAATAATACACTTTGGAACCGTTATAAACCGAATATGAATTTATTATAAACTAATACTTTAAGTTTTTTCTAAAGAGCCCCTCCTCCCCATTATAAAAGGACACCACTTCTAACCAATTCTTCATAACTTAAAAGCCTTTTGGTTCATCCAACCCCTCCCAAATTATCCTCTAAACTTCCTTAAATTCAACCTAGAGGCCTTCCTTTGGTCAGAAAGCCAACTTAAGGAGCCCGTTTGATCAAATCAAAAGGAAGAACCCGAAGAAGGTGTAATGATTTCACCACCCTCTTTTAAGATCCTTTCTTATTACACTTCTTATTTCTTTGTTATTTCCACTATAAAATAATAAATCCATTGTATTATATATACTTTGATGTTATTATACATATGGTACAACCATATCTAGTATTCTATCCATCCTTTGAATGACATGTCACCATAGGTGCCTACGTACGGCCTACCGTCTCCACGTCGTGGTGTGATTGTTATTCAATATATTATTATTTGGATGGGTATAATAATGATGTGTAATTCATGTAAATAATAAATATAACATGATAATTATTCTTTATATTTGATATACCATCCAATTATATATTATTTTAATATCAAAAGAATGATGTTGTCGCTCGTGCGTACGTACGGATTATTGTCTCCACAAACGCGATGAGATTCATTCCCCATCATATCCATTCAAGACTAAATTTCATTTGATGATTAAAAATAATATTTATGGACATGATATAATTCTGTATATGAATAAGATACATCCCATCCATATCAAATACGGCTCACGTAACAAATAATATAAAGGAAAATGAATCTACTAACTCCTGAAACGACGACAATACTAAGATATTATCAACAAATCAATGTTACAAGATCATTTGTGATATCATATTAATGTATACGATTCTTGTATAATTCAATAAAAATTATTTCACCATTATAAAGGAGGTTAATCTACCCTCTACCATGGAAAAATTACAAAGTAATGGGTTTCTTATCTCACTTTTAATTCCATGAGGTTTCCATTATTCACCACCTATTTATTGCATGTGGTGTGTGTACTGCCCATGATTGTACTCATTGTGTAATATACTTTAATTTATGGATATTTAAATCATCATTTTATGATCCTTATATCTTGGGTTTATGTTTCGTAAGTTACCAAATCTATATGGGAATTCGAAATTTCAATTTCCACTCATTTGGATTTACACATACTTCATTGATTATTTTACTCCAAGATTATGTGTGGAATCACTATTCATTTTCTTATGTCATAATTTCCACTCCCCTTTCTGTGGATATAATTTTTATAAACATAATCACTCCATTGATAAATTCTCAAGTCATCAATATGAAGTTGATAAGAGTATTTTTAACTCAATCTCCATTTGTTGAGTTAAATATCCAATTCATTGGTGTTGTTTTTACAAGAATATATGTGAATGTCCTTTGATTGATTTACACTAAATATCCAATAATGTTGAGTGTATTTATATTTTTAACACATAATTATGTCATTTATTTATCCTTAACTCATGGATATGGACTTTATGAGAGATTTCATCACATTTTTCATTCCATTGAGACTCTTTTGTTGTTATACACAAAATCATTTTTTTATGGTGTATATAATGTACTTTGACATAGTATATCATGAATCCATTTATTCTCATGATATTACAAAGTTTTGACTACCTAAATTATTTGTATTCAATTGTATCTTTCTTGGTTAGGAACTCTAACTAAAATATCATTTTAAAATGTTTTAAAGATTTATTATTCTAAATCATTCTCATCAATGTCCATGTTATAAAAAAAAGTTTTAAGGATTTATTAATATGGACATTAAAGTTTTAAAATTAAAATTCTTTTTAAAATTTTCAAAGTGGTATGGGACACTTTGATTCAAAAATCTATTTTATAAATGGCTTCTTGACAAGTAGTGTGACTTTTAAATGTTTTCAAGAAAAGGGGGTATTTCTCTCAAATAGTTTTGATGATTATTTTTATCTGTGTCGATATCTGTCATTATTCTCGATTGAGGTTAATCTGTTACAATAAAATCTTCTATATTGTATTGAGTGAGTTATGTTTGAATGTGTATATTCTATTTTTATACCATTCTTGGTTTATGGAGAAATTATTAACATCTCGTATGCTAAATTTAATACGAATGTTTATGTTATGTTTAAATCTATTCATATGGGGAATTCATTGGAATTTTTTTGTGATGGGTGGAGCCCGATATAGATCCTCGATGCATCGGTAGGTCTAATGAGACAAATTAGTGTCTTGGCACAAGGTCTTGACAAAATATTATTTGTAGTCTTGGCAAGAGGCCTTGACTATGTGGTTATAATAGTCTGGCATTATTCATTCCATCATTATGAAAGTGGTTACTGATATTGCATGTGATTATTCATCTAGTATAATATCCATTTGAATATGTAAATGGCATTATTTCATTTTTTTCCATATTATACTGAAGTTCAAGTTTAAAAGGATTTTGTTTTAGTTATGAATTGCCTTAAATTTCTATGCTTATTTATGAAAGTTTTTTCTATATTGTTATCCTTACTGAGCATTTGAGCTCACCCCTTTCTATGTTTTATTTTTTCCCCAGGATGTGAAGAAGTTAGTTATGAGTGACTTGCAAGAATAATCTAGGAAGCTTGGATGTTTCCAATAGAATAATTTAGTGTTGTTTATCTTTTCAAGATAAAATGTTGACCTTATGAATGTATCTAGTATTTCTGAGGCTACTAAACTGATCGGTCTTTCGGGACATGATTTCCTTGTATCATGCCAATGTTATGTAATAATGCACCAACTCTGGGTAACTGGGGTCAGGGAGTTACATCAAATCATATTTCTAGAAGGTATTGTAGAAAGTAATAATTATGAAAGTGAATCTAGGCATTTTGTATCATCCATAGATCGATAGAAATTATGATCATACGATTTGGATCCAAGAAAAAATGTTAATAGATTGTGTTCTAGAATTTGGTAGTTCTTGGGTGAACAACTTATATTTATTAGTTTTTTTCTAAAATAATTTCTATCTGGAATCGATTCATATGGCTCTGTTTGAAGCCAAATATGGTAGACATTATCACTCAACCTTGTGTTGGATTGAGTTTGTTGAGTCTATGATGTTTGGGTTGAGTATTGTATAGGACACCTCTAGAATATGTAATTTATTTAGAATCATATAGTGATCTCTTAGATTTTAAAAATATCATATGTCGATTGGTGGAGTTTTCTGCTTGAGTTTGATGTGGGTGACCAATTGTTTTTGTAGGTATTTATAAGGTTGAAAAATAATCATGTTCAGAGATAGCTGAAGCTAGCACCCAAGTACGTGGTTGAATTTGAGATCATGGAGAGAATCAATATATTTTCATATTGATTATCTCAAACTCGGTTTTTCAGTATTATATGTGGTGTATTCCCCATATCATAGCTTCATAGATATTGCCTCACTCCATCTCACATGATCGATACAAAATATATTATACATGAGGTTGACATATCATTTGAGGATTTTATGGTTTTTATATCGGATGAGAGTGAGAAGAATAAATATAGAAAGAAGGTTCCTATAATATAGGTGTAGTAGAAGTACAGTCATATCATAAAGGAGACATGGAAGTAAGATTTTAATATTAGAGATCAATGAATGGATTTATTCATTGATGGGTTTTAGTGATGTTTGGTAGTATAGATCAATAATAATATGTTATATCGGAGTAGTTTTAAAACAAAAACTTTATTGAGGTGCGAACCTATTTAATTCTTTTTAAATCTCATTTATTTTTTTGTTTGTATTTCCTTAGAAGTTCTTATGTGTAGTTGGAGTAATCTGAAAGGTGTTCCAGCCATTGAGAGCCTAAAAATATGAAAAATTGAGGTATATTCTAGAGCCCATGGTTAGTTCATAGTTAAGGGTAATAGTTCACCCCATCCATGTATAGGGGAAGGGTCTAATTCATGGTTCCCTTAACTATGTGATCTGTTATTGGGGCCTGTAATGAGCCAAAATTTTATCAATGAAATTTCTCTTCTTATAATTATTTCTTATAGAGTAAATAACAGACATCAAATAAAGAAACTAAAAAAACAATATAGTCGTAAATGAATAATGATACATTAGTAAACAAATGAACAAATAATAATTAAAAATATTACAATGGGAAAATAAATAAAAATAATAAAAGAATAAGAATAAAAAAATCAAGATCTATTAAATCCACCATAATGACTACACTAAAAAACAAAGCTGTAGAAATAATAAAATAACTTTATTAATTAAATATTTATTTTGAATATGAATATATATATAACTTTGAGAGAAAATATCAGTGAAAGAAGAATGAATGGAATAATAGGTATTTATAGGAATTATGGAACCCAAATAACCTGTAAAAATGTGACTGTTGGGATACTAATTTGATCATTAGAATAACAACCTAACCATTTGAATAGAAATATGACCTTTAGGAATAGTAATCTGAAAATTGGAATAGAAATATCACCTATGTAAGTATAAAATAATATTTAGTAATATTATAAAATGAAAATATGATATATTTGTATCATGGTATAAGTAAATAATTTTTCTAAAAATGATACATTAAGTGTTGGTATTTTTTTAATATATAAATGTTTTAATTATAGTAAATATAATGACTTAAAAGAAAATTTATTTTTATAAATGGATTCAGAAATTAATATTATGCTTTATTATAATGATAATATAATTTTATGAGACCATAATTAATTTTTAAAAGGTTTATAAAATCGATTATAATATTAAAATCTATATTTTTTTAATAAATGTGAATTTTATTTGAAAATTAAATTTTGAATATTAATAAAAATATTTTTCATGAAATGGATTCTATTTTTGATATATATATTTTGAAAAATGTTTTGGGTGATTTTTTTATTTTTCTAAAATAGTTGATTTTTGGTGAATGGTTAAATACGGTAATTTGTGATATTTAACATTATAAGACAAATACATGAATTTTTGAGCCATAGATGAGGCAATAACTCATTATTTAGAAATAAAATTCACCATTTAATGTATATATTCACAATAATAAACACTATTTATATTCTTAGGCCAAAATAATAAATTAATGAATATAATAATAAAAAACACCCCTCTCCTCCCCTTATAAATACCACACCTCACCACCCATTATTCTCACACCATATAAGCCATAAATATTTAAAAATATCTTCCAATGCCTCTTCTACCCACTCTCTACACATCCAAGTTCTACTGGTCTCACCAAAATACTAATTCCAAGTTTATTAAGGGGTCATTCAGGAGGCGATATTCAAGACGTAACATTCTCAAACTACCTCTTTTAATTTATTTTCTTCTTCTACCTTCCCCTCTCCTACTTCATCCATTATTTCATAATAATTATAGTTTCATTTATATAATTTAATTTTATATTTATATTTTAATAGCTTATATACACCCCTTTTATCATCTCCTCTTATTCAGAGTAAAACAAAACAATTGTCTATATTATGTTAGTTAACCGCCTTCATGGAAAATGGGTTCTCATTTTCCACTAATTCATTCATAGTTGGTTTAAATTAACTAATTATTTATTAAAATGGATTAATTATGTATATTATATGTGGTTTAAATTCTATAAAAATTATATGTCCATGAAATTAAATAAAATGAAACTAGTTTGTGATAGTCGGAAAACTAACCAAAATAAACAAAATATTTATCATTAACATTTAATTAAATGAATTATACACATGCGAGAAAACAAAATAATATATGGGACCATATAAAATTATGAAATTAAATTAATACTATATAATTTCACTTATGGATAATTTTTACCATTTTATAATAACTTCCCTAATGAAACACAAGTAAACTAACCATAAAACAATGAAATGAACTCTCTGAGAACAATGAAATTGAAATTTATATTGTATCAATATAGACATAAATAAACATAATAAAATTATAATAAATAAAATATATGTTGAAGATGATAATAATTCTTTAACTAATTAATGGATCTAATTTTATTTTCCAGTATATTAAGTTCAAGTATAGAACACATTCAGACATATGGTAAGGGATCTCTTCAAACCTTCAGATTTCCTTGGGTTATGTTTTCTCACTCTTTGCCTAAATTTATATCTTATTTATTCTCATATAATTCTATTCTATTATGTATATATATATATTCCAAATATATATATATTTCTCAATTAATCTTTCTCTAATGGTGGAATATAGGTTTTAAAAGGTTCTCTTCTCAATTCTTCTCAATAAGAAAACCTGATTAAAGTAAAATTCTCTATTTCATACCCCCTTTTAAAAAAACTCCATAAATATTTTTAATCCATCCATATTTTATAATATCACTCATTTTATCAATAAAACTCATTTTATTTAATTTATGGTTTTACATAAATAATTAGTCCTTTATCCTCTTTAAAGTCTCATTATTCTTTTCCTTAAAACCTTGCTTAAATGGAAAACTTCTAAAATTACCTAACCACTCATTTGTATATTTTCAATTCAATTGGACATAATTATTCATGATCAATTCTTATTTTCAATTATAAATTTCCAAGAATTATTTAAATACCATCTTTCATTGATACCATTATGATATTTACTTTTCTTATGTCTTTTGGCATGATTACAAAACCTTTTCATTCTATGGGTAACCCTTATATTTATTCCTTATTTTGGATTTCTTTATGTGGGACACACATGAATGTACATGTTGTGATGATTTCACCCAGAGATAACTATAATTCTTTGGGAAATGTTTTAGTTTCATGAGGCAGTATTTATAGGATTGTGGAGTAAACCAAATTCATTATGGGACTTTATACACCATGTGATATCATCTTGGCAGTTAGCCTTGAATCATGTTTATTTCATTATATATGTTGCTACCATATTACTATATTGTCATGATAATATGATTATATGTTCTATATGTTATGACTCTATATGTTTAATCATAAGTTATTCCTTTTATGTTATCATGTTATTCCTTCTGACTAATTTTCCATGTTTCATTTCCTTGTTTATTTGCTTACTTAGATTTTTATATCACCCATTTTGTCTATGTATTCCCCAGATTACCCTGTGTAGTTATAGGGTCTAAAAGGGGTTTAGGAGCTCATTATGGAGATTAATTAAAATATGTTTTATTCTAGTTTCATGTTTTCTAATTATGTGCATGGTCTTCCAAAGACACTAGCATTTTCAATCATTGGTTTGTATTTAATGGATAATTCTTCATAAAATCAAGTAATAATACTATTAAAGGATTGGGTAGTTATAGTTAGTATCAGATAATGGTCTAGTTATTCTTGTGTATTAGGACTAGAAAAATACTGTAAGACCCTTGGGATAATTTTATCACCTTGGATAACCTATATTAAAATGTAGGAAATCATATGTTAGGATACACTTTTCATTTATAAATTATTACTTCTATATTCCTATATTCATTTTTATATTCTCACTAGATAAGTATTCAAGCCCCTTAATTTTAATTTTTCTTTTTTTAGATAAATAAGGAAAGTTGTAGAACCTATTCCCAAAATCAATTTGATACGAAATGTGACGTTTTCCATAATGAGATATCAATCCTGATGATAATGGGAGCTCAAAAATTCATGATAGTAGTGGCTCAACTGAATCAAGTTGGGAATAATAACTTTTATTGTGTGGAACTTCTTCATTCTCCTAAGAAAGATCAAGTTGTGGTTGAATCCTTTGTGTGAAAAAGACCCCCTTCCTTTCATGGATATTTCGATCCCCTCATCATGGGATAGTGTATTAAATCCATTGAGAATATTCTCTATCCTCTAATTCTCAGATGAAAATAAATTTGTTGGTGGCCTATCATTTTGATGGGGAAGCTGATCCACGGTGGAAACTAATAAAAAAACATAGAGCCTAAAGGGAAAATTTATTCCATGGAATGTGAAGGATTCAAGGAAATATGTTTCAATAAATATTGTCCCTGAACACTTAATCTTAAGATAGAGAGGGAGTACCTTATATTGAAGAAAAAGGATGATGAATTTATTGGGATAAAGGAGGTAAACATTATAAGTATTTCAGGATACACCTCCATATTTTTCATGATCATTAAAAAAAAGTAAGATTTCTTATTTAGTGAATTAATATGAGTCTAAAAATATCCTTGGTGATTAAATACTTTTACAGTTATGAGGAGATTGTTTTTTATTCCCTTGAGGTTTGTGATATAGATAGGTTACTCTTAGTGGTATAATGGGATTATAGATAAAAATCATAAAATGGATCTTAATATGGGATGATCAATAGATAAATCCCATAGAGGAAGAAAACCCAACATCCCAAATTTAAAAAGTGTGGGGAAAATAATTCTAGTAATATTCTAAAGGGAACCGAGGGATACCTTAAATGTATAAAATAGGGGAATCGGGAAAATCATTATCGAAGAAATATAAAGAATCCCACTAATAATGAAGTATAATGGAAGGATCAGATCAACACTCATCCTATTGTAAACAGTTTAAACTACAAGGAATATATGCATTATCCAAGTCAATACCTTAATCCAAGTGTTATTGGAGATGACCAATGACAATAACCTCTAACAATAAAAGGAAGGGAATATGTTATCACTAATGATGAGGTGGATCCCAACAATTATTTGGTTAAAGGTATGTTCGTTATTTATTCAAAAATAGAGAATGTAGTATTAGAATCTACTTTTACACATTCTATCATATCTTACAAGTTTGGTTGAGCTATTCAAACACCACCTCAAAATATAGATGTTGAATTATTTTTGATAATAGTAAATAAGGAAATTATTGAGTCTAAAGTATATAACTCCTATTCAGTTAAAATTTGTGGAATAAACCTCTCATAAAATCTCATCTTACTAACTTTAGTAGATTTTTATGATATATTTATAATGGATTATATATCTTTACATAAATAAAATATTAACTTTTGTGAGTGGGATATCACTCTTCACATTTTGAGGTATCCTCTAATTTTGTAAAAATGTAAGGAAGAGGATAAATATCCTTCGTAATATTTTTCTCAATCATAGATACTATTCCCTTATGAACAATAATATATATCTCAAATGATTTATACAAAGTATAGGATCATGATTTCATGCATTCCCATTATTAAGGCCTACACTTTTGTGTTCCCAAAATAATTTTCTAGTATTCCTCCTGACATAGAGGTTGAATTTTCAATTGAAATTATACCTGGATATCTACCTATATCAAAGACACCTTATAGGATGGACACCATTGAGTTGTAATAACTAAAAAAGAAATTAAAAATAATCTATACAAGTGTTTTATATTCCCAAATGATTCACCATGGGGTGCACTGTTCATATTTGCCAATAATAATTATGGATCAATGCTGTTATGCATTGAGTATTATGAGATAAACAAAATCATGAAAAGGAGCATTTATCCCCTACCACAGATAGATGAATTATTTGATAAACTAAGTGGGAACATGTATTTATATATCATATACTTTCTATCAGGATATAATCAATTAAAGGTGAAGAAGGGAGATATTGTCAAGACTGCCTTTGGAACAAGGTATGGACACTATGAGTTTAGAGTGATTCCCTTCAGACTCACAAATGCTTCAGTAATTTTCATTTAATTAATGAATAGAGTATTTATATATTACCTAAAAAATTATTTTAGTCTTTATATGTGATATTATGATATAATCCAAGGGAAATTAAGAGGATTAAGATAATTTTAATTCTATGATAAATACTTTTCAATGTGAGAAACTATATACAAATTATATTAAATGTGTAAGGACTTTACCTTAAACATAACATATTTTAGTTATTTTAAAAATGATAAATCACATTTTTTTCCCAAAGATATTTTAGTTTTAATGTTTTATAGAATTTGGACAAACCATTATATAATAAAACAATACATTACATGTGGACACTTATACTCAGTTTCCATTTTTCCTAAAATAAAAATATTTAAAATAAAACATGATTAATTATGTTGATATATCTTCACAATTTGTTTTTTATCTTGTCTTTCTCCCAACTCTCCCTTAAAATCTATGAAAAAAAATTTAAAACATTGAATAAGAACAAAATATCAATAAGTGACTTAAAGGAATGGAAACCATTAGTCCAGTGAAAATCCTTAAACAATTCCCTTAAAAACATACCGTTTTACCCAAAAAAGGGTTCATCATTTCAAATTGATCATTATCTTACCTTTTGGAAGTAAAATTATTTTCATGAAAACTCATAACCAATCATATAAAAGATTGTTATGTAACTTGGAAATAATTATACTCAAATTAAATAACCATGTGGTCAACTTCCATACATTTCACTCTTACAAATAGAATAGTCATATGGTAGACTTCCATAACTAATGCATTAGATATTATAATGTAACCACCCATCCTTGGTTTATCACAAAACTATCCATCCTTGGTTTATCATGTTACCACCCCTAAAATTTCTAAGTACCATTATATAATCATAACACATAAAATATTGTAAATTTTAACATTTCAATCTTAAAATTTCATTTTCACATATAAGAAAAATTTTCTTGTTATAGAAATAATCAATCCATTTTCAAAAACCATTTGAAACATTTAAAAAGATATATTTATATCAAAGTATCTCATACCACTTTGAAACAGTTGAAAGAAAAAAATCCATTTAAAATAATTCATATACATATAAATACATTATTTAAATCCATTTCTAAAACATGGAGATAAAAGATAAATATTTGGAGGAATAAATATTTAAAACTTGTAAATTGATGTTTTACTTAAAGAGACCCTTATATTGAGTATGATTTGTCACATCTGTCCTTTTTCTTCTAGAATAATAAACTTATGCCGATCATGTACTTTCTTGATAACCTTTTCATTTTTACTTTCCTACCACTTATTACTATGTTATTATGTTATAACAATTACTTAATTATTTAATTTCATGTTGGGTGTTTTGATGATATTTGGTACATAAGTCCAAAATTACTTTGGTTTGATGTCTATTTTTGAAATCTTCATAAGTAAATCATCTCTAGAAAAAAATAATTAAAATAATAATCAATTTTATATATCAATTATACTTTTAAATCCATTAATTAGTTATGGATATGAAAATGAACTATGTTTTAATCATGGAGATGGTAAGTTGTACGCATTCATGAGTAACAATTCTATTTTGCAATGATCATTATTGAAAGAATATATGTGTTATTTTAAATTTCCATAAATATAATATGTAAGAACCCGGATCTTCTTTTCAAGTATGTTTTTCCATTTCTGGTTGTTTTTAAGAAAAAGAGGAAAATCTAGAAATTTTCAAAGTACATGTCGTGTACTTTATGAGTACATGTTGTGTACTGCGATGCTGCTAGATGCCGTGTGATGGTCGTGTAATGGCCGTACACACAGCCATATAGAGGTGACAGGGAGGCCTCCTAAACCGGAGTATGGAAAAAGTAAGTACAGACCGTGTACTTCAAAAGTACACGTTGTGTACTTTCTTTTCTTTTATTAAATTAACTAGGGTCGCCTATGATGGATAGAAACCACTCCTTCTAGGTTTTGTTCATCCAAGAGCATCGATCATCCACGGATCTTTGACGAACCCCTATCTTTCGTTCGTCCTCTAATTCGAACACCGTTGATTACGTTGGAATCGCATCAGTGGGTTCTCTCTTCTTCTTGAGCCTTGTTTTCCAATTCCTCTTCTTTTACAAGTCATCATGGATTGAACGTTTTGGAGATCTGTGACATTCCAAGGAGATTCAAGCTTCATGGTTCAATTATATTGATCCACTAACCACAAGGTAGGTGGTTTGTTCCTTTTCATTTGAAGTATTTGAGTTTTATGTGCAAATTCCACCAATACCCTTGAACTGGGTATTGCGTGTTACCATTTTAGCCCTGTTAATTTCCTTCCGTGATTGTATGCCTATGTAGGGGTAATTTGGATATGGATTGGGCTGATTAATACGCTTTGAATGTTTTTTCCCATTCATTGTTCTATTACAACCGTTTGGTCCTGTTTGGCCTTCGCTTCTTTGCCTATTTTCCATGCCAGTTTTTGTAGGATGGAGAGTTGTATTTTCTGACATGCTTGTTATGATGTATAATGTTTATCCAAGTAGTTATGTAGGCTTAATTTGGATATATTACACTATTGTGCTCATTGACCTACATAGGTCCGTAAGAACCTGGTGTAGTAGGATATAAGTGGGATTGACCAAGTGAGCATCCTCAGAGAGCCGAGAACCACCCAAGGCTATAAGGGGAATTGATCGAGTGAGCTTACTTAGAGAGTCCTTGATTACTTTAGACAATATGGGGAAATTGACTGTGTGAGCTTCCTCAGAGAGGCTTTGTTGAATTGAACGACCTGGACTATAAGAGGAACTAACTGAGTGAGCTTCCAAAGAGAGTCCGAGACCTCGGGGCTATAAGGGGAATTGACATGTGAGCTTTCTCAGAGAGCCCCTGACTACCATAGACTATGCGGGGAATGGACCATGTGAGCTTCCATAGAGAGTCTTGCTTTTCCTTTGACTATAAGGGGATATACTATGAGCGCTTCCTCAGAGAGTCTTATTAAATTCCTATCCAGAACCAGAGGGGTTAGACCAAGTGTGCTTCCCAAAGGGTTATTGGTACTCTTTAGGTAAGACCAGAGGAGATAGCTGTGAGAACTTCTCAGAGGGTTACCTTCTTATGGTTAGCTGTTTGCATCACTATTTCTTGATTGAACAATGGATTGTTTACGTTTGAGTATTGTCCTATATTCTATTTACTATTTATTGTTTACTATACTTTTACCTGCCATATACTCACTGACTGTTAGGCACAGATCTTCGGGTGGTTACCTACTGGGATTTAGTCTCACACCCTGTTTGGGTCATGCTTTTGGGCCAAAATAGATTATATTATTGAAGGTATAGATAAGGGAAAGCACCCTTCTACTTTAGTTACATGACTTGCTATGGAGATGGAGAGCATGGGACCAAGCTATGGCTTGCGATGCTGAGGAGTTTATCTATTTATCTTTATTTTTGTACTTTGGTTTAGCACATTTGTATTCCAGCATTGTCACCTGTTTGGATGCTTTCGTAGACATTTGTATAATGCATCATTTCATATATATATGTGCTCCAGTTGTTTACTATTCTAGTTTTCTATCGTTTACTGTTGTTGGATATTTATTTTTTCCACTATTGTATGTGTTATTCACTTCTACTGTGTACTCTTCCAATGAGGGTATAGTTTCCCCACTATCACACCCAAGGCCCTTGCTGCTAGTTGGTAGCCTCTGGCGTTGGAGGAAATGTGCTTGAGGCCATGTGACCAACCGAGTACGGGGTACCTATGGGTGGCTTCCAAAACCGAGATGTTACAAAGTGGTATCAGAGGGATTATTTTCTCTTGACTTACAGTTTGGAGCCTATATCCAGGGATAGGATGGAATAGGTACTTGGTAATAATTTGTGTCTGGGAGTAGCTAACCCATGTACAAAGAAAACCCAATCTGCCTCGTTTATTGAATTTTTTTCTGATTTTTCAATTTTACAATTGATTTGATTTTCACCATGGGGTGACTCACATGTATTGTGCTGTTATTTTTTATGATATTGAGGTTCTATTTCTGTCGCAACCTGATGAGATGAGGGTATTCTATCTCATGCATAATATAGGCACTTGCTAGAAATCACATGTCATGCATTCTTTCCATGACATCTAGGATGCATTAGCGACTGCATATTGTTGTGATAGATGTTGGGTAGAATATGCATGTTGTTGTGATATATGCCTTAATAAAATAAATGTTGTTTGATATGGTATTGTTTGTGTAAGGATTTGTCTAGGTGAATTCCAAACTTTTGTTATTGAGGTATTATGGGCCCTCATGAATCAGAATTTGGTGGATCATCACTTGGTTGTCTGGTTATAACATATATGAGATTCCAAGATTTGATTTGTGGGGAGTATGGGCCCTCACAGATCGGAATTTGGCACATTTAATGCTCTTTTCAGTGTTTTTCTGGTCTCTTCTGTAGTTTCTGAGTCTTAATGTCCAGAAAAACCTAGAATACACACCGTAGTGTTTTAACTACATGTCATGTGTTCTTCTATTCGGGAAGAAAAAGTTTTTTTTAATTACACACCGTGTACCGTATGTACACGCCGTGTAATATCTAACCATGTCTTTGGTCATGTGGTAGATACATGGGATGGGAAATTCCTTTTAGGAACACACCATGTTAGGATTTTACACGCTGTGTAGTCTGATCCAAGTACTCGGCCGTGTCACGAACAACACGGGTTAGAGTTATCCTTTCACATATAAGTCATGTTATAATTTTACACGCCGTGTAGTCTGACTTAGGTACTCGGCCGTGTAACGAACAACAAGGGTCAGTGTTATCCTTTCACATACACACCGTGTCCGTCTGGAACATGTCGTGTAGTGTCAGTCGTGTGTCAGGTCGTGTCACTAACAACATGGTCCGGGTGAAGGTCGTTTAGTACACGTCGTTTCTACCTTGCACAAGTTGTGTAGTATTGTCTTAGGAGAGACATATCGATTAACCGTGTAGAGGGACCCTGGAAGGGAAAGGGAATTTAGGTACACTCTGTGTTCTAGGACAACACGTCGTGTGTCTTGGGGTGTTGCACGACCAGTTGTGGCGGGAGTACACGCCCATGTGAATGACTTGAGGGAACACGTCGTATAGGAGAAATACACGATGTGTAGTCATGTTTTTCTTAACGTGAATTCTTTCTTTCCCCAAATTTCTTCTTGTGCCTTCAGTGTTCAGTATTTGATAATCTTGAATCTAAGTGTGCATTTGACCTTGTAGAGTCATGCCACCTAAACGTCTTCTAGTTGACCGTCAGTTGCAAGGCAGTGATCAGACGCCTAATATGGCTGATCAGGGACTTCCTGTAGATCCTCCTATTGTGCTAGCCTTGGAAATAAAATTTATACCAGTTACAGGTGCCGATGCACAGTTTAGGGAGGTTTTTCTGATGATGATGCAGACCTTCCAGGGAGCACCACCTCCTACCCCATCGATGGAAGATTTGACGTGGGTTTTCCAATAGCAGCATCCTCCCACCTTCTCAGGGGAAGGAGGATCACAGTTGTAGAGTCGTGGCTCGAATCCACACTGACAATCTTCGAGCATCTTGAGGTACCACAAGATAGGAGGGTGAATCTCATAACCTACATGCTCTGAGACTCTTCCAAGAGGTGGTGGGATTTCATCTCTTAGTCGGGATGCCACCAGAATATGGATTGGGAGGAGTTCCAGCATATCTTTTATGATTACTTCTACCTGGAGACCCTAAGGGTTGATTGATCCCAGGATTTCATGATCCTAGAGTAGGGTACTCTTTCTGTTATGGATTATTCCTCTCACTTCATAGAGCTTCATCATTTCACGCCTATCCCAGTAGGTGATGAGTTGTTCCTGGCTAAGAATTTTGAGGACGGTCTCAAGCCGGAGATTTGTTCCCAAGTGAACATATTTAGGTTGACTTTGATATACTCTATAGTCAACCAGGCACTGATCATTGAGCTCAATTTGAGGGATTATAGAGCTGTGAGCTGGGGAGGTTCAGCATCCAGAGTTAGTGTTCCTCCAGCTGATAGCAGGAAGCGCTGCAGGGAGACTGCACGAGGAGATCAGAGCAGGCGATATGCATCTTCTGTTAGCCAAGTGGTGTGCTACCAATGTGGTAGAAGTGGGCACATGAGGAAATGCTTCCCAAAAGACACATTGGAGTGTCGATCTTGCGGCAAGATGGGTCACCTTAATATCTTTTGTCAGTTCTTCTCACTAGATGCTGCTGACAGGGGTTCTTCTATGACTCCTCGTTCAGGAGCAGCTCCACCAGCTTCTACTAGTCGGGGAACTTGAGTTCTTCTATCCATTCAGGCTAAGGTGGAGTTCGTGGTCGTGGTATCTAGTCACCTGGTTTTCAGCAACATCAGGGTAGATCAACTCAGAGTGGTCAAGCAGGGTCACAGGGCCGCGGTGCAGGCCAGACTTTTGCAGTGGAGCAGACCCAGCAAGATCAGGATCCTGGACCTTCTACCATTTGAGGTACGATCTTAATAGCCTCAGTATTAGATTCTTCTCTTTTTAATACAGGTGCTTCCCATAGATTTATATTTTTTTCTATCATGGATATCCATGGGCTCTACATCTTTTCTTCTATTGATATCTTGATTCTAGACACTCCGTTGAGGACTAGAACGGCCAGTGTACATCATTGCAGAGAGTTCCCTCTACAAGTTGGTGTATGTTACTTCTTATGGGACCTCTATGTCCTAGAGATGATAGGATATGATTTTATTCTTAGGATGTACTGGTTATTTCCATTCTAGGTAGTAGTCGACTGTTATCCCCGCAGGATGAGTTTCATATCACCATAGGGTGGATCCTTTCTTTATAGGGGCGATTGGGATGTCCAGGTGAGTAGAGTGGGCCCAGAGCATCATGGGTTGGGAGGAGTTATATCCCAAATTACTAGTATTTATATGGATGATTATGGTAATTTACAATTAGACTTTATTCTAGTGGGGGATCATTTCAGAGATGTATTTCCAGAGGACTTTTCAGGTTTTCCTCCAAAGCGTGAGGTAGACTTCTCGATTGAGCTTGTTCCAGGAGCGGCACATATGTCCATTCTTCCTTATAGGATGGCTACACCTAAGTTATAGGAGCTCAAGAAGTAGTTGGAGGAGTTACAAGCAAAGGGTTTCATCTGACCCATTACTTCTCCTTTGGGTTCGCCTGTCTTGTTTGTGAAGAAGGAAGACGGTACCCTTAGGCTTTGTGTGGATTATCAGAAGCTGAACCAAATGATGGTTAAGAACCGATATCCCTTTCCTAGGATTGATGATCTCTTTGATCAGCTTTGAGGAGCCCGGGTGTTCAAAACGATTGACCTGAGGTCCAGTTATCATCAGTTTCTTAGACCATCTAATATACCTATCACCACCTTCCAGAGCAGGTATGGTCTCTACGAGTATATGGTTATGTCATTCGGTCTCACGAACACACCTACAGTTTTCATGAAACTGATGAACCGAGTGTTCCATCCATACTTGGATTCTTTCATGGTGGTCTTCGTGGAAGATATCTTGGTGTACTCTCACACACGACATGACCATGCTACCAATCTTGAGATCGTTTTGAGTACACTGAGGGAGCATCAGCTATATGCTAAGCTCTCAAAGTGCCACTTTTGGATGGACCAGATTCACTTCTTATGTCATGTTATCTCCAAGGAAGGAGTATCAGTAGACCCAGAGAAAGTGAGAGTTGTAGTTTCCAGGGAGCAGCCGAAGAATGTCTTTGAGGTGTGGAGTTTTCTGGGCTGTCTAGATACTATCGACGTTTCATACAGGACTTTTCATGGTTAGTAGCACCGCTAACAAGTCTGACTAAGGAGTCGAAGTTCTTATGGTCAGATTCTTGTGAGTCATCCTTTTAAGAGATGAAGAGGAGGTTGACCTCAGCACCTACACTAGTCTTTCCAGAGCCGGGAAAGATATATATTGTTTACTGTGATGCATCAGGTATCGGGATGGGAGCCATGCTTATGCAGGAGGATAGATTCATTGTGCACAGGTCTCAATAGTTGAGGCCACATGAGAGGAATTACCTGACGCACGATCTGGAGTTAACAGCTATTGTTTATGACTTACGTTGTTGGAGACATTATCTATTGGGCAAGAATTTTTTGGTGTTCACCGACCACAAAATCCTTAAGTATATCTTCACTTAGCGTGATCTGAATTTGAGGAAGCGAAGGTGGGTTGAGTACCTACAGTCCTATGACATTGAGCTTGCCTATACGCCTGGAAAAGGCAATAGAGTGGCCGATGCGTTGAGCAGGAGGACTCATATATAGGCAGTTTAGGAGGCTAGTAGTGAGTGGAAGCTTATGGATCTGTTATCTAAGATTCATTTGGAGGTGCATGATGGTCAAGGGAAGAAATTTCTTTCTTCTATAGTTGTTACCTCTACTCTTCTGGAATGAGTTTGAATGAGGAAGCTATCAGATTCTAAAGGCCAAGTCATATGGGAAAGCATGTTAGGAGAGGACCCTATTCCTAGGTGGACCATAGGTGAGGATGAGATCTTGCATTTCCAGAGATGCGTATGGGTTCCAATAGATATACATGAGAAGCTGATGCAGTATTTTAATTCCTCTGTCTGGGAAGTTCATCCTGGCATCACCAAGATGTATCGTGATCTACACTATCAGTATTGGTGGCCAGGTATGAAGAGGGGTGTTGTTGGTTTCATTATGAGGTGTTCTACTAGTCAGCAGGTGAATGCGGAGCATCAATGACCAGCAGGGCTTTTATAGCAGTTACATATTCCCGAGTGGAAGTGGAATGATGTCGCGATGGACTTCATGAATGATTTTCCAAGGTCGCCTCGAGGGAATGATGCAGTTTGGGTTGTCATTGAAAGACTCACAAAGGTCACACACTTCTTTCCGATCAAGGAGACCTTCAATGTTGATGAGCTGGTACAGTTGTACATCTGTGAGATTTTACATCTACATGGAGTTCCACGCTCTATCGTTTCAGAAAGGGATTCTTGTTTTACTTCTCAGGTTTGGCAGGGGCTTCAGAAGGCCTTGGGTACACAGGTACTTTTGCGTATAGTTTACCACCCCCAAATAGATGGCCGGTCTGAGCATACGATTCATGTTCTTGAGGACATGCTTTGACCATGTATCCTGGATTTTGGAGGTTCTTGGGAGAAGCATATACCTCTTGTGGAGTTTTCCTACAACAATAGTTTTCAAGAAACTATTCATACGGCACCTTATGAGGCTTTATACGGTAGGTCATGTTGATCACCCTTATGTTGGCTGGAGGCAAGAGAGGTAGCTTTGCTGGGACCTTGTCTTGTTTAAGAGACCACAGAGTAGATAGAGTTGATTCGGAAGAGGATGGATATTGCACAGTGTCGATAGAAGTCTTATGCTGATCAGCAAAGATGACCTCTGGAGTTTGAGGTTGGGGGTCAGGTTTTTCTGCGTGTCACACCGAGGTCGGGACACAAGAGTATTAGGAGACCAGGTAATCTTTCGCCGAGGTATGTCGGACCATTTGAGGTATTGGAGATAGTTGTTCTGGTTGCCTATCAGTTGTAGTTACCTCAAAGGTACTGGTCTATGCATGACATTTTTCACGTTTCTTAGATCTGACATTACTTTTCATACCTGTCTCATGTCTTTCAACCCAAGGTGGTTGAGATCAAAGTAGATGCGTCGTTAGAAGAGCATCCTATCTAGATTTTGGATTGTAATACAATGGTTCTCTATGACTGGTTCGTTCTGCTGGTACGAGTGCTATGGCAGCATGGTCGAGTACAGGAAGAGACTTGGGAGAAGGAGGCTGAGGTACAAGCTCAGTGGCCGGAGTTGTTTGGGGTTTCTTCTTCTACGTCGCACTAGTGAAATTAGGGGACAAATTTATTTAAGGGGGGATGTTTGTAAGAACCCAGATTTTCTTTTCATGTATTTTTTTCCTTTTCTGGTCATTTTTATGAAAAAGAGGAAAATATAGAAATTTTTGAAGTACACGTCGTGTACTTTATTAGTACACACCGTGTACTGCGATGTTGTTAGAGGCCATGTGATGGCCATGTCATGGCCGCACACACGACCATATAGGGGTGACATGGAGGCTATCTAAAGTAGAGTATAGAAAAGGTGAGGACACACCATTTACATGAAAAGTACATACCGTGTGCTTTCTTTTTTTATTAAACGCATCGGGGTCGTGTCTAAGAGACCGAAACCACTCCTTCAAGGTTTCGTTCAACCGAGAGCATTGAGCATCTGCGAATCTTCGACGAGCCCCTGATCCTCCTTATATCATCTGATTCAAACACTGTTGATTATGTTAGAGTAGCATCGATGAGTTCTCTCTTCTACTTGAGCCTTGTTTTCCAATTCCTCTTCTTCTCTAAGTTATCTTGGGTTGATCTTTTTGGACATTTTTTTAGATCTACAACTTTCCAAGGAGATTCAAGCTTCGTGGTTCAATTATATTGATCTCCTAACCCTGAGGTAGGTGTTTTGTATCTTTTTGTTTGAAGTCTTTAAGTTTTATGTGAAAATTCCACAAATACCCTTGAACGGGGTATTGCGTGTTACCGTTTTAACCCAGTTAATTTTTTTCCACTATTGTATGCCTGTGTAATGGTAATTTGGATATCGATTGGTTTGATTTCTATGATTTTGATGTTTTTTCCTATGAATTGTTATGTTACGACCGTTTGGCCATGTTTATCCTTGGTTTCTTTTCCTATTTTCCATACCTGTTGCTGTAGGATTGAGAGTTGTATTTTCTTACATTCTTGTTATACTATAGACTATTTAGCCAAGTAGTTTTTTAGGATTACTTTGTCTATATTACACTATTGTGCTCATTGACCTACATAGGGCCGTGAGAACCTGGTGTAGTAGGCTATAACGGGGGATTGACCAAGTGAGCATCCTCAGAGAACCTAGAACTACCCGGGGCAATAAGGGGAATTGACCGAGTGATATTCCTTAGAGAGCCCTTGATTAATTTAGAATATAGGGGAATTGACTGTGTGAGCTTCCTCATAGAGTCTTTGTTGAATTGAATGACCTAGTCTATAAGGGGAATTTACAAAGTGAGCTTCCTCAGAGAGTCCTAGACCTCAGGGCTATAAGGGGAATTGACATTTGAGCTTCCTTAGAGAGTCCCTAACTACCTTATACTATGCGAGGAAGGGACTGTGTGATCTTCCTTATAGAGGCTTGATTTGATTTTGACTATAAGGGGATAGACTGTGAGCACTTCCTCAGAGAGTCTTATTAAATTCCTATCCTGAACCAAAGGGGTTAAACCGAGTGTGCTTCCTAGAGGGTTGCTGGTACTCTTTAGGTAGGACCAGAGGGGATGGCTGTGAGAACTTCCCAGAGGGTTACCTTCTTATGGTTAGTTGTTTGCCTCACTGTTGCTTGATTAAACTGTGGATTGTTTACTATTGAGTATTTTCCTGTAGTCTATTTATGGTTTAATGTTTACTGTACTTTTACCTGCCATATACTCACTAACTATTAGGCACAGATCTTTAGGTGGTTGCCTACTGAGATTTAGTCTCACACCATATTTGGGTCATGCTTTTGGGCCCAGATAGATTATATTGTTGCCGGTATATATAAGGAAAACCACCCTTCTACTTCAGGTACTTGAATTGATATGGAGATGGAGAGCATGGGACAAATATATGGCTTGTGATGTTGAGGAGTTTATTTGTTTATCTTTCTTTTTGTACTTTGGTTTAGCACAGTTGTATTCCAGCATTGTGACTTGTTTAGATGCTTTCCTAGACATATGTATCATGAATCATTTCATATATATATGTGCTCTAGCAGTTTACTATTCTAGTCTTCTTCTGTTTACTGTTGTTGTATATTTACATTTTTCGCTATTGAATGTGGTGTTCACTTCTGCTGTGTACTCTACCAATGAGGGAATGGTTTCCCCACTATCACACCTAAGGCCCTCGCTACTAGTCGGCAGCCTCTAGCGTTCGAGGAAATGCACTTGAGGCCATGTGACCAACCAGGTACATGGTGCCTTTAAGTGGCATCCGGAACTGGGACGTTACATAATAATATTATTAATATCATATAGATCATTTAAATGTACTTATATATATTATCCATGTGACATGGTGATGAAAAAAATCACATCACTTAATGGAGGTGATAGTTCACACGTATGCACAAATGATGTTTTCATTTTTATATGCAACGAAATTTAAAAAATAAAATGATATATTAGACTTTAATAATGAAAAATACTTCATGAATATCCTATATAAACATCAATTCAATCGTTATAACTATTCTTGAAATATGGTGATGGAAAACGAATTATATCGGTTCACGAGGGGGTTGTTCGTCACACACATGAACGATAATTATTTACCCATTTCATGGAAGTGGATATGGATTTAGGTGATGATATTAATATAATAATATCTCAGTGTATTGTTTATATTAGGTTTATTATTTCATTATAGTAGAATTATATTTTAAGGAAGTGTAAGAATAAATAAAATAGAAATACTTGATTAAAAATGATACCTCTTCCTCAGGCCACATCCTTTTCTTAACAATTTAAAACCACTAAGGATGGTTTTCTGCATAAAATAAGAGATATAGAATGTGGGGAGAGATTATATGAATTTATTTGGGTAGATATGGATTGAACCAAATAGGTTTTGAAGTTTCTTTAAAATAGAATAATGGGTACCGTTTTATAGGAGTGGGGAGGGTCACTCTAGAAATTCTTTAAATTATTAAATTAATATAAATTAATTTTATATTTAAAATTAATCAAAACTGACTTATTTTTAATATAGGATAATTTTGGGTTAAAATAAATTTATCTAATAAAAATTAGATAATTTTTAATTATTTTTTATCCTTTTATTTTAGCATTTACCCTTATTCAACCTTTTTAATTTGTACTGCGATATCTTGTAATTTACACTTTGACGGTTAATATAATTACAATAAAATTCCAAAATACCAATAAATGATTAATTTATGAAATTTTAATAATTTTCAAAATAATTTTTCTATATTTTATAGTTTTATGAATTTTATATAATTTGATAAAGTATTATTTATTTTAGAATATCATTAATGTCAATTTTGACATTATTCATCACTTGGATTTTTAAAAATATCATAACAACATGATATCCTCAAACCATCTCTTTTAAAACATTAATAACATGTTAAATCCATATAAAAAATTTGTGTATGACATTAATTATATAAAAATATATTTATTTTAATATTTTTAATATCATTTATTTTATTCTTTCATTAATTAAATAATTACTACATCATCATTGTGTCACGATTTAAGGTAATTATTTTATCACTAAAAATTATAAATAAATTAAAATTATGGATGTAAAAAAATTTATTTATAAATAGTATTTATAGTCAAACAAATCCCTTATATAAACCTATATTAAAAATATTTTTCTTGTTAAAAATAAAAGAATTACCAAATTGACTTTTTATTGAATATAATTTTATAAATGTTTTATTCTCATCGAGAAGGTCATAAATGAACTCATAAATGACCATTTAATTATTAGGGACAAAATATATTCATTCAAAAAAATTAGAAAAAGTGTTAATTTAATTTTATAAAATTTATAATATTATTTTTACCCATAATTACCCGATTTTCCATTAACTATGGCAATAAAAATTACCAATGTTACTATTCATAGCTTGTTCAAAAATAAAAGGATGTATTTATTAAATTTGGAACTTAAAATTAAAAATATGGGATAAAATTTTCAAAATTACAAAAACGAAAATAAAATAAATTAATTAAAAATTAATTCTATTGAGAGAATGAGAAAATGGGATATTAAATTAAAAACAATCAAATTATTGAAATGTTTTTATTTCCAAATTCAATGTGAAATTGTTTCTAATGACGTTAATTATATTATATTATAAAATATTTATCTAAATACACTTTAAAATCTTTCTAAAATATAATCTATCAATATAAATAAATCATATAAAAATACAACTTTCAATTAAAATACATTATTTTTTCACTAGTCTTCAAAAAATGAATCTTATGAGAAAAATATCATAAATTAAACCAAAGTAAATTTTTATACTCAATTTTAAAAGAAGAAGTTTTTTTGTAAAATATAATTTATAAAAGTGTAGAAAACTAGATTTAATTCAAGTGCACCATCAATAGTCTGTAAAACTGTTTTTTCAAAAAAAACTTCTTTTATATTTGAAATTGTATTTGTTCTTATATCATGTATTAAAAACACATAAGTTGAATTTTAAATTTTATATTAAATATTATATATATATATATCATTAATATAATCGAACAAGAGTGATTTTATTATTTATTCGCATAAAACACACATGTGCACATTTAAAAAGTTTTTAAGAAAAACAACTCCATTTATTATAAAAAAGGTTTTATTTTCATTTATATTTTGTTGGTCACCAAATAATAAACATGTTTAATACATATTTTTATAATTAAGTTAATATTATTCATTCACACCATTCTAACAGCTTTGTGATAACTGCCATATTAAATAATAATATTTGTTTGTTTGTTTAAGCCTCATGTGGCGTATCATGCATGCTATCGAATATAGTGTTTCATTTTAAAAACATAGGATTTAAAATTCTACCCCAATTTAATAAACTTAATCCTTTAATTTTGAACTCAGAATCGAAAACTTATGGTTTTACATTTCATAAATCCTTTTTTTAAATCCCACATAAGAAAAAGGATTAATGAAACTTCCACTCTAAAATATAGGGAAGTACGAAGGTCACCTAAGATCACACATTGGAGGGTTCTATTTAAGAAAATTATATATGGAAGAAAAAATAACTATCAAGTTTTGATGGATAATGATAGAGAAAATGGTCATTAGAAAGTTAACAATTAAAAAACCATGAATCTGTGATGGGTTAAAAGTTAGTTGATTTCATATTAAAAAAATTAAACAGATAATATTTTTATTTTAAGATCCTTTCCAAAGAGTTAATGATTCTTTTTAATTCCTAGACTGGGAACATAAGGAATTATACTTAATTAACATATAGAGTTTTATCCATTAAGATATTTCCACCAAAAACTCATCTTTTCTTCAAATTATGAGTATTCAAGATAAATTTTTCACTCTTGGAGCACTATAATCAACTTTTAGAGAATCTCATAATCAAAAAAAAAGATTAAATCTACATTTCTCCAGTATTTAGTAATTAACCAAAACCAAAATGGTTAGTATAATATAAGATAATTCCCTAAAAACCTTATATAAAAAACTACTTCAATCTCTTAAATTTAATAATGACACCCAAATTTCAATATATACAAATAATTCTCCTTAAAATTACTCAAAAATATTCTAGAATAAGATTAAAACCCAAAAATGATTTAATTGTATAATATTCCAAGATAATTGTAACATTTATCTCCAAATAATATCAATCACTCTTAATGTATAATAACAAAAATGTAATTTCCCAAATCACATAATCTATAATTATGTAATCCATTTCCATAAAAAAAAACTTTAATAACCATAATATCATATTTGACTCTAAAAGATAATTCGACCTTTATTTCTCTAATAAAATACCACAATAATCTATTTACCTTAAGCATATAAAGTTCTAAAAATAAAAAACATCTTCTGAAACAACATTAATCACTTAATCACTAAATCATTTCCCAATACAAAGTTTATCTATTTGATAAAACATATTCTCCCAAAATTAACTTATTATTATTCAATCAACTCATTTAACTAAAAATAAAAAATCATACTAACCCAATACTTCATGTAGGCTAGTGGTAGGAGATGCAACCTTATCGCCCTTCAGTTGTGGGTTTGATTCCCACATCCTTACAAGATACGATGGGTTTTTACCCATTCGATGGGTTTTAATTTTTCTAAAATATATAATTATTATAAAATTACCAAAATTTTATAATGTCTTCAAAAAATAACAATAAAATGTTTTAACCTCAAATTTTATCTCATTCCTTTCATTTTCACCCCAAAAATTTATAACCTATAATTACCTCAAAAAATAAATATCTCCAAAAATATCATTATTAAACTTAAAATTTCATAACATAAAGCCTAAAAGGGGGATTCTAAGGCACTAAAATTATGATAAACCTTAAAATTATAAACCCATAATGATATACGTAACTCTTAAGAAAATATCGTAATATCTAAATCTTTCTAAACCCAACTCTGATGCCAACTATAAGGACCTGACCATAAACATTACATATTATAGTTATTTTAAAAATTAAGAATCACATTATTTTTGAAATTTTCATTAAGGTTTAGAGTTTTCAAAAATTATAAAAAACTCTTAAATAGAAAAACCATAAATTACAAGTTAAAACTTATACTCATTATCCATTTTTTTCATATAACATGATTTATTATATTGATATATCATTAAAATTTTCCCTTGATCACATCTTTTTCCTAACTCTTCCTTAAACCTTGTGAAAAAAATTTAAAAATTGGGATGAGAAGAAAATAATTGTAAGGTATTTAAAGGAAATGAAACCATTAGTCCAGTGAAAACATATAAAAAATTTACTTAAAAACATACATTTTTACCCTAAAATGGGGATCATCATTTCAAAAAAACTTTATCTTACCTTTTGGAAATCAAATAATTTTCATGAAAACTATAAGAAATCATATAAAAGATAAGTAGGTAACTTGGGATATTGTTATACTCAAATGGAATAAACATGCGGTTTAATTCCGTACACTTCACTTTTACAAATGGAATAGCCATATGACCAACTCATATACCCAATGCATTTAAGGTTATAACATAACCACCCATCCTTAGATTATCATGGAACCGCCCATATTTCTTTTACCATGAAACCACCCATAATATTTACATGTACTTTTATATAATCATAATACATAAAAACATGTAAATTTCCATATTTTACTCTTAAAATTTCATTTTCACTAATAATAAAACATTTCATGTTATAGAAATAATCAATCCATTTTAGAAACTATTTTAAACATTTATAAAGATATTTTTAAATCAAAGTGTCTCATACCACTTTGAAACATTTGAAAGAAACTCAAAAATTTCCATTTTAAAACATTAATTCCCATATATATATATTAAAAACTATTTTGAAAACCTAGACATGAAAGAGAAATATTTATAAGAATAAATCTTTGAAACATTTAAAATCTTGTTTAAGTTAAAAACTCACTTACCTTGAGTCTGATTCATCACATATGTCCTTTAACACCCTAAATAATAAAATTATGTTAAACAATTACTTTCTTGAGAACCTTTTTAGGTTTATTATTCCTTTTACATCAATTATTATATTTTCATCATGTTATAAAAATTACTTAATTATTTAAGTTCATGTTGTACGTTTTGATGATATTCAATACATGAGTCCGAAATGACTTTGGTTTGATATCTATAGTAAAAATTCTCATAACTCCATAATATCTAGAATAATATTAATGAAATAATAATCAATTTTATATATCAATTATACTTTTAAATACATTCATTAATTATGTATATGAAAATAAACTACATTACAATCATGTAGATAGTAAGTCGTATGTACGCATTAGTAACATTTCCATTTTTCAATGATCATTATGGAAAGGAGGTAATTATTATTATTATTTATTTAAATAATTATAATAATATCACTAATATCATATTAATCATTTAAATATACTTATATATATTATCCATGTGACATGGTGATGAAAAAAAATCACATTGCTTTGTATAGGTGATAGTTCACATATATGCACAAACAAAGTTATCATTTTACTATGCATGGGAAGGTAAGAAATAAAATGTCATATTATTCTTTAATAATGATAAATATTTCATGAATATCAAATATAACATTTAATTCCATCATTTAAACTGGTCTTGAGAGATGGTGATGGAAACAAATTATATCGGTTAGTGAGGTGATACTGTATACACGAACGATAATTCTTTTACCATTTCATGGAAGTGGAGATTTATTTAAGATATGGTATTAAAAAAATAACATCTCAATATATTTAGGATAATTTAGTTATTATTTTATAATGGTGGGTAATATTTTAAGTAAGTATAATAAGAAATAAAATATAAATACTTGATTAAAAATGATACCACTTCCTCAAACTACCTCCATTTCGAAACACCTTATAACCAATAAGGATAGTGTTCCAAATAAATTAAGACCTATATAATTTGGGGAGGGATTATATGAATTGATTTGGTTATAAATTTTCTAAACCAAATAGGGTTCTAGTTGTATTGAGTATATAATAATGGGTACCCTTTTATAGGAGAGGGGAGGGGCACTCTTGGAAATCTTCAAATTATTAAATTAATATAAATTAATTTTATATTCCAAATAGATCAAAACTGATTTATTTAAAATATTAGATTATTTTTTATTCAAATACAGTCTTACGCTAAAAATTATAAAAAATTCTCTATTTTTTACTCCTTATATTTTAGCTTTAACCCTTATTTAACTGTTTTAATTCTTACCATGATATCATGTGATTTATACTTTGACAATTAATATAATTACTATAAAATACAAAATGATCAATAAATGATTTATTTATAAAATTTTAAGACTTATCCCAATAGTTTTTGATAATTTTATATTTTTATTAATTTTAAATCATTTAATAATATATTATTTATTTTAAAACATTATTATTGACGATTACGACACTATTCATCAATTGAATTTTAAAAAATAACATGATATCTTAAATAAGTATTTTAACACATCACTAACATGTAAAATTAGCCTATAAAATTCTTGGTTGACACTAATTATATAATATAATATTTATTTTAATATTTTTAATATCATTTATTTGATTCTCCCATTAATTAAACAATTATTGCATCATCATTGTGTCACCATTTAAAGTAATTATTTTATCAAAAAAATTTATAAATAAACTATTATGATAAAGATAAAAAATTTATATTTCTAAACAATAATTATAGACAAACATATTTCTTATATAAGCACATATTGAAAATATTTCACTTTTTAAAAACAAAAGTATGAAAAAAATGACTTTCCTTTGAATATAATAATATAAAGGTTATATTCTCATCAAAAAGAAAATAAATGGTCTCGTAACTGATCCTTTAATTATTATAGATATAGAATACTCATCCATTAAAATTATTCAAAGTGTTATGGTAATTTTAAGATAATTATAATATTATATTTACCCTTAATTACTCAATTTACCCTTAACCGTGGTAATAAAAGTAACCAAAGTTACTATTCATATTGTTGACCTCACCTGTTTTGATAATCCCAATCTTTTATTCATATGTTTTAACAATCCCAATTATGTTTTCATATATTATGATATTCACAATTGTTGTTGATCTACACTTTAATACTTTCAAATCGATGATTAAGTTAATAATAATGTTAAAATAATTTCTGATTTACGTCAATCTCGCTTATCCATGTTTATATAAGTTTTGAAATGATTCTAAGTGAATTAGATATGTTTTTCATAAGACAGTCAAGTGTAATTATCACTGACATGAACAGAGCTACCGATATGCATAATAGTCAGAGCTACCGATGCACACAGAGCTACCGATGCACAGAGCTACCGATGCACAGAGCTACCGATGCACAGAGCTACCGATGCACACAGAGCAACTGATGCACAGAGCTACCAATGCACACAGAGATACCAATGCACAGAGCTACCGATGCACACAGAGCTACCGATGCACAGAGCTACCGATGCACAGAGCTATCGATGCACACAGAGCTACCGATACACAGAGCTACTGATGCATAGAGCTACTGATAAGATCTACCGATAAGAGCTACCGATAAGAGCCACCGATAAGAGTTTGAAGAGCTACCGATGGAAGATCCTATACTGAGTCAACCGTACACGTCTACAAACAAACAGCTACCTATAATGAACTGCGGAGTCAAATCCTATATCCTCGACACTATTTGTTTATTACACTAACGGTTACATTTGTTACTTTTGATGCATTTAATGTTATTAAATTATTTATGTTTCCATTTCAGGAAACCGTACCAAGTACGATCGAAAAGCATAATCATTCCTTTCTTCTCGGAAAAACAACAAAAAAAGGAGGGCATAAAAAAGGATATCGTGTATGTATCAATGACGTGAAAAAGACAAGAGACTTGAAGAGATCGAGCACACAGAACATACTTGCGATCAAGCTCACAACGTGCCAAGAACAACTGGAGAACTTGCACTCACAAGACTACTACTACCAGACTCTAGAACACAGAGCATACATCAAGCAATCTATGCTAAAGAAGAACTACACAGAACACTTAATTTTCTGAGCCGATAACCAAGCTGAGCTTGGAAGCACTGAAAGAAAAAATGATACTCTGTTTTTCAGTCGAATACCATAGAAGGACTCAGAATCATTTCTGATCAAATCCAAAAGATTCCAGGGCTGAACTGCAATCACCAGAGCCATTCTGAACTCTATATCTTGCTCTAAGTGATTTAGTATTTGTATTACGAGCAGTGTGTATAGCCTGTTAATTATTACACACACTGTCTCCTGAACCTTAACTGGAGGATTTTTAAATCCTCACTCACAATCTTTACATCCTTTATTTCCCACTATGGATAGTGGTAGAGGTCGAGTGTGACCTGGACAGCTTTGAGCTGTTGTTTGTTATCCTACGTATAACTGTGGTAGAGGTCTCTTGACCTGAACAGTGTGATCACTATTGTTAACCCAGATCCAGGGTGTGGACCACTTTATATAAATTTTGAGAGGACTAAGTCTCGGCTTGAGACTGAACCTCTTGGTTAACACTTGTTTTCCTTTGTTACAATCTATATCCATACTATATACATTTATTTCATTTTCCGCTGCTATTACTTTGAAATATAATTTATTTTCAATGCTACTTTGATAGTTAAACTCGCAAGTGTTTATATTTATTATAAATCAGTAAGTTAGTCTCAAAAGTTAATCTAATCAACAGGTTAAGTTAACTGAGAATTAATCAATCTTTGAGAAACTAATTGAACCTTTATAATCTATATAAATTCACTACAGTTTAATTTGTTTTTTTAAATTGGGGGCTTTTAATAGAAATTGTTTTTAGCAGAAATTTTAATTGGAACTCAATTCACCCCCCCCCCCCCCCCTCTTGAGTGTCCACTCCAACAAACATTTGGTATCAGAGGTTGTTTGTTTTGAAAAACTTTTTATTTACTCTCTGCTTTTCAACTGTGATTTTAGTTGTACTTTAAAGTTCTTAAAATTTCTGTTATTTCTAAATTTTTATCTCTTTAAATTTTTTTTATAATGGATAATAGACTTGAGGGTGCTGCTACTAACCGGCCACCTTTCTTTAATGGAAATAACTATGCTCAGTGGAAACTTAAAATTAAAATTCATCTAGAAAGCATGAGTTTTGATATTTGGACTGCTATTGAATCTGAATACAAAATTCCCACTACTGATAGATCTACTTGGGATGAACCTACAAATACTGCTTATAATAATAATTGTAAAGCTATGAATGCTCTGTATTGTGCTCTAGGAGATGAAGAATTCAACAGAATTTCTACATGAAAAACTGCTTTTGAAATTTGGGATACCTTGGTTGTTTCTCATGAAGGAACAAATAATGTTAAAGAAATGAGATTGAATACTTATACTATTAAGTATGATAATTTTAAAATGAAGTCTGATGAACCTATTTCTGACATGTATCTCAGGTTTAATGAGATAGTCAATACGATGAATTCACTCGGTAAAGTTGTTCCACCAAAGGAACAAATTATGAGAATCTTGAGATGTCTACCAGACCGATGGAGAGGCACATATGTCTCAATCATAGAATCATGTGACATTGCTTCTCTACCTGTCAAAGAGCTTATTGGAAAATTGATGATGTATGAAGAAGAGATAAAGGTAAAAAAAGAGTAAGATGATGAACCGAAAAGAAAATTTGTAGCTTTCAAGTCTACTGCTTTGAAGAGTAAGGAGAAGGAAAAAATACAAATGGAGGATGAGAGTTCAACAAGTGAAAACTCAGAGTATGACAGTGACGCAGAAATGGATCAGATAGCCATGAGATTCAAGAAGTTTTATAGGAAAAAGAAATTCTTTAGGAAAACAAATTACAAAGGAAAGTATGATCAACAAGGAAAATGGAAAAAAGGATTAGAAGAAAGATGACAGGACTGATGAAGTTGTCTGCTACGAATGCAAGTGAAAAGTACATATCAAAGCAGACTGTCCAAAGTTAAAATTCAAAAAGAAATATGATTACAAAGACAAGTACAAGAAAGCCATGAAGGCTACCTGGAGTGCTTCAGAAGGTAGCACTAGTGAAGCTGAATCTTCGGACTCTGAAAGGAATCGAGCCAACATGTGTTTCATGACAAATACTTCTGAGGTAACATCTGACACTCCTGTTTTAAATTCATATTATTCTGGAGATGATTCTGATTCGGAAAACATGTCAAAATATGAACTATTTGAGTACTGTGATATGTTAGAAGAAACCTGTAATGAGCTTAAAGACAAATACAAAGGTTTAAATAAACAGTATGCTTTAAGTGTTAAGCATAAATCTGATCTTGATATAGAAAAGGAAAATAATTCTCAACTATTAAAGGAAAATACAGAACTGAAACTGTCAAATGAGCAACTCAGAAAGGACTTAGAAAAATTCACAAATAGAAAGGATGCTCTAACTCAAATGCTAGGAAAGCAAGTTGCACCTAGATATGCTACTGGTTTAGGATACCAACCTGGACAGAGACAGTTCACCAGAACCTAATTTATTCCTAAGTCTGAAAAAAATATTCCTAGTTCCAGTTTTGGAAATTCATATGCTTCAACAAGATATTCATATGGTTATAGACCAAATAAAGTTTATCTTTCAAAATATGTTACTTCTGTTAATTGTATAAAACCAATAAAACAAATCTGGGTACCTAAATCCCTGATTGCAAACCTACCTGGACCCAAGAAAATCTGGGTACCAAAGTCATTTCCTGTTTAAATATGTTTTATAGGAGACCTTCTTGAAGAGCTGTCACAAGAAGATATGGTATTTAGACAGTGGGTTCTCAAGACAGATGACTGGAGATTATTCTTGCTTCAAGAGCTTAATAAAGGTTGATGGAGGTCATGTCACCTTTGGTGACAACTCTAAAGGAAAAATCATCGGCCTAGGCCATATTGGTAACACTGACTCAGTATTAATTTCTAAAGTTTTATTCGTTGATGGACTTAAATATAACTTGCTTAGTATATCTCAATTATGTGATGATGGTTTCAATGTCATGTTTGAAAATGATTCCTGTGATGTTTTTAACTCCAAAAATGCTTTAGTATTTTCTGCTCTAAGGAATGAAAATGTTTATGCTATTGATTTAAATTATTTAGCCAAACAAAATATTTCGTGTTTGAATGCTTTTCATAAAGAATCTTGGCTATGGCACAGAAGATTAGGACAGTTCAACATTCACTCACTTAGAAAACTGGTTAGGAAAAACTTAGTTAGAGACTTACCTAAATTAGAATTCCCAAATGACAAAGTGTGTAATCCCTGTCAAAAGGGAAAACAACACAAAGTTTCTTTTAAATCAAAGAAAGAAGTCTCAACTTCTCAACCAATTGAGTTGGTTCACATGGATTTGTTTGGACCATCAAGAGTTTCTAGTTTAAATGGGAAGCACTATGTCTATGTTCTAGTAGATGACTTCTCTAGATATACTTGGGTATATTTCTTAGCTCACAAAAGTGAAGCTTATTCTTCCTTTGTTAAATACTCCAAGTCTGCAGAAAATCTTAATGGACTCAAAATTAAGACCCTGAGAAGTGATCATGGTCGTGAGTTTGAAAATAAAGACTTTGAATCTTATTGCTTACACAATGGCTACACTCATAACTTTTCATCTCCTAGGACACCTTAGTAGAATGGTGTAGTAAAAAGGAGAAACCGAACCCTTCAAGAAATAGCTAGAACCATGCTCAATGAATATGAACTGCCTATTTACTTTTGGGCTGAAGCTGTAAATACAGCTTGTTATGTTATCAACAGAGTCTTGATCAGACTTGTTCTTAAGAAAACCCCATATGAGTTATAGAACAATAGGAAGCCTAAGGTTAATTAATTCAGAGTTTTTGGCTGCAAAGTCTGTATTCTTAACACAAAGGATAATATGGACATGTTTGCTTCTAAAAGTGATGAAGGAATTTTTCTGGGTTACTCTACTTCAAGTAAATATTATAGAGTGTTTAATAAGAAATCCAAATGTGTGGAAGAATCTGTTCACATCAAATTCGATGAAACCGATCCACATGAGCCTAAAACCTCTCTTAAGAATCTTGAAGAATATTTTTCTGTTTTGGACCTTAATGATAAATCCAAAGAACCTGTTATAAAAACTTCCAGTTCTGGACTTTTTCCAGAATCTGTTTCGGTTGAACCCGAACCTACTGATGTAGCTGAAGTGTCTATTCCTACCTTTAATAGATCAACAAGAACTCTAAAGAATCATCCTTTGGATTCTGTTGTTGGTAATCTTCATAGAGGAACACAGACTAGAGCTTCTCTAAGAAATAAGGTTGAACATCAAGCTTTTATCTCCCAGCTAGAACCCAAAAACATAAATGATTATATCGTTGATGAATTCTGGGTAATGGCTATGCAAGAAGAGTTAATCCAATTTGAAAGAAACAAAGTCTGGGAATTAGTTGACAGACCTAAGGACACACTAACAATAGGCACTAAATGGGTTTTTAGAAATAAATTTGATGAATCAGGAAACATAGTTAGAAACAAAGCTAGGCTAGTTGCACAAGGATATATTCAAGAAGAAGGCATAGACTATGAGGAGACCTTTGCACCAGTAGCTAGACTAGAAGCCATTAGGATTTTACTTGCATATGTTGCACATCTAAATTTGAAGTTATATCAAATGGATGTCAAAAGTGCATTTCTAAATGGTTTTATAATTGAAGATGTTTTTGTAGAACAACCACCTGGATTTACAAACCCCCATTTTCCAAATCAAGTTTTTAAACTTTCTAAAGCTTTATATGGCTTAAAACAAGCTCCAAGAGCTTGGTATGATAGACTCAGCAATTTTCTTATTTCAAAAGGTTTTACTAAAGGGATTGCTGATCCAACTCTTTTTATTAAACGAATTTCTAAAGATGTTTTAGTTGTACAAATCTATGTTGATGATATTATTTTTGGATCTTCTAAACATTCTTTATGTACTGATTTTTCAAAAAGTATGCAAAATGAATTTGAAATGAGTTTAATGGGAGAACTCAAATACTTTCTTGGATTTCAAGTATTTCAAAATGAAAATGGTATCATTTTGAATCAAAGTAAATATACAAAGGATCTTTTAAAACGATTTGGTTTGGATAGTATTAAGGAGATTGAAACTCCTATGAGTACAATCTGTAAATTGGATACAGATGAAACTGGGAAACCAGTGGATCAAACCAATTATAGGGGTATGATTGGTAGTTTACTTTATCTTACTACTAGTCGACCAGATATTTTGTTCAGTGTATGTATGTGTGCAAGATTTCAAGCTAACCCGAAAGAATCTCATTTTCTTGCTGTTAAAAGAATTTTCAAGTATCTCAAACATACTGTTAATCTTGGTTTATTTTATCCAAAAGGACAATCTTTTGAGTTAATGAGTTATTCAGATGCTGACTTTTCTCGTTGCAAATTAGACAGAAAAAGCACTTCAGGAACATGTCATTTATTAGGAAAATCCTTAGTATCTTGGTGAAGTAAAAAGCAGAATTCTGTAGCTCTATCCACTGCCGAAGCAGAGTATATAGCTGCTGGTAGTTGCTGTGCACAAATTATGTGGATGAAACACACTCTCTTGGACTATGGATATGATTTTAAGCATGTTTCGATTAACTGTGACAACACTAGTGCAATAAACATCTCGAAGAACCCTGTATCTCACTCAAGAACCAAACACATTGATGTAAGGCATCATTTTCTGAGAGATCATTATCAAAAGGGTGATATTTCTCTTGAATTTATCAACACTGAACATCAATTGGCCGACATTTTCACAAAACCCTTAAGTTTCGATAGGTTATGTTACATTAGGCACGAGCTAGGGATGTTTAATCTTCACTGATAAAAAACCTCACCGATAGAAATCCTCACCGATATAAATCCTCACCGATAGAAATCCTCACCGATCGAAATCCTCACCGATAGAAATCCTCACCGATAGATTTCCTCACCGATAGAAATCCTCACTGATAAAGTGTTGTTTTAAATATTTTTTCTGCCGTCAAGAATGTGAACCATTTTCTTTTATTTTATTTTTATTTATTTAACTTATGATTCCTAAATGATAAAACTAAGTCTAAGCCGCTTCTCACTCCACCGAACCCACAACCTTTTACCTTCGAACCTTAGAACCCGAACCCTCTGCAAACCTGAGATCCCTCGAACTAGCGATGGAAAAAACCAAAATTCCTGTCATCCGAGAAGACTGTGTTTAGCCTAAAGCAAAAAGGCAGAAGTCCAAGCCAGAAGCAAGTAGTGCTGTTAGAACTAGGTCAGGAAAGAGACCAGTAAATTCTCATCTGCAAAATAGAGCTATTGTGGTCGAAAAAGAGCTGTGTGTAGACTGGTTGCTGCCCAGCAGGTCCTTGGTGCTCGAAGTTCTGGAAGCTCAGAGATGGGTAGACTGCTTTTCAAATAACAACGGTCCCTACTACCCAAAGTTGGTAAAACAGTTTTACGAGTTCGTAAGCTTTGAGAAGTTAGAAAATGAGAACCGAGTATCTTCGTTTGTAAATGGTAAAGTGCTATCTTTTTCATCATTAGAATGGGTTGATTGCCTAAGAGTTCCTCATGAAGGTGTGTCTGGATATGTATCAAGAGCAATTCCACCTACCAGTGACATTTTTTATCATGAGACCGCGTTGAAAGAACTGACTGGTGATGGAACTCCAAGGAAAGTGGTTGCTGCAGAAATGGATGGAGAGAACAGATTACTGTTCAATTTTGTTCAACATGTATTGATACCAAGGAGAGGAGACTTTTCTAATTTGAGATATCAAGATATCTATCTCCTACATATTTTGAGACATGATGTCAAAGTCAATTTATGCAGATTGGTGATGAGTCAAATGGAAGATATGACAAGGCCAAAATCAAAGACTAACGCCCTATTCTTTGCAAAGCTGATTTCTATAATGATCAAAGTGAAAGGGATAGCTGAGTCTCAAGATGAGACAGTTGTAGTGAAGAGCAACTTTTGTATCACTACTACAATTTGAAAATATATGAAGATTAATTGGAATCCGTGGAGAGGAGAATGGGTCAATAATGACCAAAAGGTATATGATAAGTTCAATCCTGTGGATTATCCTTCAAGGCCAAAGGATAAAAGAGATCCAGTTCTAGGACCTGATGAAGAGGAACCTGAGTACAGTGATGAGTCAGAAGAAGAAGAATAAGAAGAGGAAGAAACTCCTATGGATGAGGGAGGAGATCCTAACTTGACTCCAAGCCCTATTGCTAAAGTAATGTATTTAGAAAAGGAAGTGCTAGCAGAAGTAGAGACACCCGCTAATGAGGAAGACCAGTCAGTCTCTAAGCATGTAGAGGAAGAAAAGAATGTCTCTGAATTATCTGATTCTGCTGAATTGAGTCTGAGTCCAGTTATTGGAAGCTCAGTTGTACCTTCTATGGATGAAGAAAGAGAAAGAGGATAAGTTGTACCTATTCCAGAAAATCATCCTACTGCTGCAGATATGGAAGTTGTTGTGGAATATTCTGATGATGAAAGACCGGCAGAGAATGCAGTTGCTATATATGAGAATGCACCCATTGAGGGGGAGCATCGTACCAGGTTTGGAAATGTTACAGTGAATATCGAGTCTGAAGACTGGGTAGAAGACCCAGGTTTTATAGTCTCTGGCTTGGATTATCCTGATTCGGATAGTGAAGTATCTTTGAATAGACCAAAGATCAGCTATGACATCAATTCTGAGGTATTACTTGCTGATGTGGTCCGAGTACATGATTTAGATGTGCTGAAAGAAAATCTCAAAGTCAGTTTTGTAGAAGAAGTAAAGACAATGGAATCTTTTTTAGTATCCTCGATTCAATCTGTCATGGCTGATTCTGTAATCAGTTTTGCTTCTGAAAGAGTATCTACTACAATTTCTCCTACTGATTTTGTTATTAAGTCTGACCTCGAATCCCTAAAGCATGAGATTAAGGAATCCTTCAGTGCCTCTGTTTCTAAGATAAAACACTATTTTGGTGAAGAAATGAAGATGTTAGAAAGGTCTTTTGAGAATTCTCTTGGTTGCAATCTGTCAACTTTTGTGGGTGAGCTAATGGAAGAATTCAAGGAGTGCCAGACTCAAACTTCTAGGCTAGAAGCAAACCTTGAAGATCTACAGATATCTGTTGTTGCCTTAGACTCTTTCATGAGTTCAAAATCTCAAGCTGATAAGGATTTATCCTATGTGAAAAGTGTTGTAAGTTAGATGGTCTCGGTGTTTGAAGCTTTCAAAACATTTGTGAAGGATCATGTAAAAGATCAGGACTCTCAAATGAAAAATCTGATTAGTGGGTTGACCACAGGCTTCAAGGAAACTGTATCCTTCTCTCTTGGTCCTCTAGTTCCAAAACATGCAATTGATCTGAATCAATTTCGTGCTCTGATGAAGGAGGAGCTTGGTTCTATGTCAACCAGTGGCTCTATGGACTCATCAGATTTAAGTCGAGTTGTGCTGTCTACCAGGGATTCAGCCAGAGAAATAATGAAAATCGTCCAGGACTACATGGGAGAGGCCTCTGCTTCTCAAGAAGCAATCAAGAATAAGGTGGATACTTATTTTGAAAAGGTTTATACCAAGCAACAACTGACCAACCATTTCAAACTTCTTCTTGAGAATCTAAAGTTACCTCCAGTGACTCAGGCCTTCAGAGAGCAGGTTAGTAAGCTCAGGGAGCTTACTCCTGCTTTGGATAAATTCATTGAAAATAGAGATGATTTTGTGTCTACAATGGAGAGAGGAGGAAGCATTATAATGGATTTCAGAAACCTGTTGCTGCCCTTCCTACATGTGGATTCTAGACCGGTCATTGTGTTGGACCCCACACTCTTTGATTTTCATGATCACAATCACTTCATATTTATCTAACTTTGTGTTTTAAGTGTTGTGGATGATAGGCACAAGGTTGCCAAGAAGTTGGCCCAAGAATGGACGAGAATTGGACTGAAATCCAGACCACCGGTCAGCCGGTGGATTGACCACTGGCCAGCCGGTGGCACCTGCACTCAAGAGGGAGCCACTGCCTCCCCACCGGCCAGCCGGTGGCCTCAGCACCGGCCAGCCGGTGGCACCCAGCAGAATAGTGCCAGCTACTGCCTCACCACCGGCCAGTCGGTGGCTCTGGCACCGGTCAGCCGGTGGCCCCTGGACAGGAATCCTATGCCATTTTGCAAACACCGGCCAACCGGTGGACTTGTACCGGCCAGCCGGTAGCCCAGTCAAACTAGCCGTTGGGTTTGACCAGTCAACCATCTTTTGGCCTCCAACGGCTCCGAGGACTTCTCCAACGGCTCCGAAGGCCCCCAATGGGTTCTATGCCTATAAATAAAGGCCAAGGAAGCCCCGGAACCAAATCGGATCACATACAAAGCGCCCGGACATATTGTTGCACATTTGGCGAACCTCCGGCGCTCCACCTTCAAGGATCCACAAGTGCTCCAACCATTTTCCAATCCAAGGAGCACCTCAAGAAGCTTGGGAGAGCACGCTACATCAACTCCATCATCCAATTGGCGCCTAAGTCTTCCTCCTATACGGTTTTTATTGTTTATTTTATTTTGAGCTTAAAATTGGGTTTGTGCCTACAAACCCCAAACTCTTTTCTTTTCCCCCTTTCTTTTGGGTTTCACGCCACCATTAAGGTGTGAAGAGGTTTCTTCAAGCCTTTCCTTTTAAAAGGCTTGTGTTTCGGTGAGCTAGCCTTCACCCGTTAAAAAGGCTAGTGGGTTCTTGCTAAACCATTAAAAGCAAGTGGGTTCTTGCTAAACCACAAAAAGCAAGCTGTAATAGGTCCTAGTGCTACCTCAAAGCCTAGTGGGTTTCTTGCTAAAACCATTGAAAAGCAAGCGGTAGGAATCTCTCAACGGTTGAGTTGGGAGCGGAGACGTAGGCCGGGTTTTGGCCGAACTCCGTTATCAATTTCTTGTGTGATTGCCTTCTTTATTTCCGCTGCACTTTCAACTTTGATTTTAATTTGTTAATCTTTTTTAAAAGGAAATTCACCCCCCCCCCCTCTTGCCATCATTCCTCGCCGTTTTTCCGGCCCAACACATTGTACCTCCTGCTTTGCCTGCCTATGCCTCTACTGCGTCTCCAGTTCGGATGACTCCTGCTCAAGCCATAAGAAGTCTCACGCCTATGATCTCTCAAAGGACTTCCCATTAGAGGCCCGACACTGTATTAGTTGCTCAGCCCCCTCTGATCATTTCTGGAATTCCAAAGTCCTCCCCAGTTTCCTCAATACCTGGATTCTCTTCTGATCCCAAGGGAAAAGCTCACATTGAAGATGTGGATTGATAAAGTGGAAAGGATGTTTGATAGGAATCTTTTTTTTCTATTCTGTTTCTGTACTTTTTTGTCTGATCTAATACAAATGTTTTTTTTTTCTCTCTCTTTCCACTGTCTCAGTTTATCAATTTTCTATGTTTGGTTTCCCACTTTTTGATTATCACAAAGGGGGAGACCAGATATATAAAAGGAGACATTGAATATTAATGTTATACTATATTCTTTGGTACCAATTCCTTCAAACCTTATCTCTGATACTATTGTATTTAATTCTACCTATGATAATTTTTGATCTCTATCTTTCTATTACTATTTCCTATTTCCTCTGATACTGTCTTCTTTGAGAAAATTGAATATTAATGTTATACTATCTAATACTATATTCTCAATATCTTAAAGTGGCCATATCATAAGTTGTGATTATCAAAAAGGGGGAGATTGTTGACCTCACCTGTTTTGATAATACCAATCTTGTATTCATATGTTTTAACAATCCCAATTATGTTTTCATATATTATGATATTCACAATTGTTGTTGATCTACACTTTAATACTTTCAAATCGATGATTAAGTTAATAATAATGTTAAAAAAATTTCTGATTTATGTCAATCTCGCTTATCCATGTTTATATAAGTTTTGAAATGATTCTAAGTGAATTAGATATGTTTTTCATAAGACAGTCAAGTGTAAGTATCACTGACCTGAACAGAGCTACCGATATGCATAATAGTCAGAGCTACTGATGCACACAGAGCTACCGATGCACTGAGCTACCGATGCACAGAGCTACCGATGCACAGAGCTACCGATGCACACAGAGCTACCGATGCACAAAGCTACTGATGCACACAGAGCTACAGATGCACAGATCTACTGATGCACACAGAGCTACCGATGCACAGAGCTACCGATGCACACAGAGCTACCGATACACAGAGCTACCGATGCACAGAGCTACCGATAAGAGCTACCGATAAGAGCTACCGATAAGAGCCACCGATAAGAGTTTGAAGAGCTACCGATGGAAGATCCTACACTGATTCAACCGTACACGTCTACAAACAAACAGATACCTATAATGAACTGTGGAGTCAAATCCTATATCCTCGACACTATTTGTTTATTACACTAATGGTTACATTTGTTACTTTTGATGCATTTAATGTTATTAAATGATTTATGTTGTCATTTCAGGAAACTGTACCAAGTACGATCGAAAATCATAATCATTCCTTTCTTCTCAAAAAAACAATAAAAAAAGGAGGGCATAAAAAAGGACATCGTGTATGTATCAATGACGTGAAAAAGACAAGAGACTTGAAGAGATCGAGCACACAGAACATACTTGCGATCAAGCTCACAACGTGCCAAGAACAACTGGAGAACTTGCACTCACAAGACTACTACTACTAGACTCCAGAACACAGAGCATACATCGAGAAATCTATGCAAAAGAAGAACTACACCGAACACTTCATTTTCTAAGCTGATAACCAAGCTGAGCCTGGAAGCACTGAAAGAAAAAACTATACTCTGTTTTTTAGTAGAATACCAGATAAGGACTCAGAATCATTTTTGATCAAATCTAAAAGCTTCCAGGGCTGCACTGCAATCACCAGAGCCATTCTGAACTCTATATCTTGCTCTAAGTGATTTAGTATTTGCATTACGAGCAGTGTGTGTAGCTTGTTAATTATTACACACACTGTCTCCTGAACCTTAACTGGAGGATTTGTAAATCCTCACTCACAGTCTTTACATCCTTTATTTCCCACTGTGGATAGTGGTAGAGGTCGAGTGTGACCTGGACAGCTTTGAGCTGTTGTTTGTTATCCCCCGTATAACTGTGGAAGAGGTCTCTTGACCTGAACAGTGTGATCACTGTTGTTAACCCAGATCCAGGGTGTGGATCACTTTATATAAATTTTGAGAGGACTAAGTCTCGGCTTGAGACTGAACCTCTTGGTTAACACTTGTTTTTCTTTGTTACAATCTATATCCATACTATATACATTTATTTCATTTTCCGCTGCTATTACTTTGAAATATAATTTATTTTCAAAGCTACTTTGATAGTTAAACTTGCAAGTGTTTATATTTATTATAAATCAGTAAGTTAGTCTCAAAAGTTAATCTAATCATCAGGTTAAGTTAACTGAGAATTAATCAATATTTGAGAAACTAATTGAACCTTTATAATCTATATAAATTCACTACAGTTTAATTTGTTTTTTAAATTGGGGTCTTTTGATAGAAATTTTTTTTAGCAGAAATTTTAATTGGAACTCAATTCACCCCCCCCCCCCCCCCTCTTGAGTGTCCACTCCGACCAACATATACTTTTTCTAAAAATAAAAGGGACCTATTTAATAAATCTGGACCTTGTGAATCCAAATATGGAATCCATTTTTCAATATTATAAACATATAGATTTAATAAATTAATTAAAAATTAATCGCATTGATGGAATGAGAAAATATATTTTTAAAGTAAAACCATCAAATGATTGAAATATTTTTATATGAAAATTCAATGTAAAATTGTTTAAATAACCTTAATTGTATTAAATGATTAAATATTGATCTAAATATACTTTAAAATTACTCTAAAATATAACCTATCAATATAAATAAATCAAAAGAAAAATCAATATTTTATTAAAATACAATATTTTTCACTATTCATAAAAAACTGAATCTTATCAAAAAATACAAAAAATTCAACCAAAATAAATTTTTATACTTATATATAAAATGTAGAAGTTTATTTTTTTCAAATATAATTTATAAAAGTGCTAAAAACTATATTTAAATCAAATTTTCCATCAAAAGATGGTAAAACTACTTTTTCAGAAAAATACTTCTTTTGTATTTAAAATTGGATTCATTCTTATATATTGTCATGAAAAAACATAAAAATAATTTTAAATATTATATTAAATATTATATTTATATATATATATCATTAATATAATCCAAAATAGTGATTTTATTATTTATTGGTATAAAACACACTTATGCACATTTAAATAGTTTTTCAGAATAACATTTCCATTTATTTTAAAGTGTTTTATTTTTATTTATAATTGATTGGTCACTGAATAATATACATGTGTAAACCTTATTTTCATAATTCAATTAATCATTTTCATTACCACCATTCTAAAAGATTTGTGATGACTACCATATTAAATAATATGATTTAGTTTTTCATTTAAGCTTGATGTGGTGTATCATATATGCATTTGAACATAGTGTTTCACTTTAAAAACTCATTATGTTACAAAATTTTTGTTCTGGATGGAATAACCATCATTCTTGGGGCATGTTATAACTATTAAAGGGATATATGTTCCCCTTTCTAAGACAAATTTATTTGAGGAGTGGCCTATTCTAGTATCTCTAATAGAGATCTATAGTTTCTTTGGTTTGGATGAGTATTACCTAATATTTGTGAAGAACTTGTCATGAATTTTAAACCTACTAACCAATCTGACTCATAATGGAGTAAATTTTTTCAGGATTAGTGAATGTGAATACTGATTCAAAGAGTTGAAAAATAGACTTATCATTGCGTCAGTACTTACACTACCCCCAAGTGGATAACTCTTTGTGGAATATAATGATTCATAAAAGAAGGTATTAGACTATGTACTGATGAAAACTGAAAATGTGATATCCTATGCCCCATAGAGGCTAAAATTATATAATCAAAACTACCCCATGCATGATCTGGAGTTAGAGGTTGTGATACTGGCATTGAAATTGAAGTGGCATTATCTCTATGGGGAGAAGTGTGAGATATATAATAATCACAAGAGCCTTAAATATATTTTAATATATAAGGATATTACTATTCACCAGTAAAGATGGTAATAACTCATCAATTATTATTATTGATCAATCCACTATTATCCTAGTAACGGAATAAAGTAGAAGATGATCTAAGTAGAAAAGATCCTGAAATATTATCAATAATGAGAATTGAGAAGGATCTAATATTCATGGGATTGAAAAGTATGGGCATGAGAATAATAAAGGAAAGAACATAATCATTACTTTATCAAATAATTTCACAACCATCCCTTTTAGGTAATATATCAAATACTCAAAGTGATGATGTGAAATGTATGAAGAAGGGGGAAGTTATTAGGAATCAGAAATCCTCAGAGTTAAAAAATGATAAGGAATGATTCATAATATTTTGGTCATGAACATGTCTACCATCAAATTCTAAGATAAAAAAATATCTTTTGAATGATGTACATAGTTGGACCTTCTCTATCCACCTATGGGGTATAAAAATGTATAGAGATCTCCAAGAGCTCTATTGGTGGGATAATATGAGTATATATATCATAGAATATGAATTAATGCTCCTAGAATGTTATAAAACTTAGTTATAAAGAAAAACTTCTAAGGTGATGATGCAAAAATTACCCATACCTATATAGAAATGTGAAAAAATCACCATGGACTTTTTCACTAGACTTCTGAAGACATATAGAATAAATAATGTTATATGGGTTGTTATGTATCATCTTAAAAAGGCTAATCAACTTATTTCAACTTTGGAGGACTTATCACTCAATCAAAGTTAATGAATGTACATCATACAAGTTGTGATAATACATGGAGTACCACTTTCAATTTTATGTAATCAAGATCTGAGATTTACCTTCATGTTGTAGAAGAGTCTCCAATATGATCTAAAAACTAAGTTGAAATTTAGTATTGATTATCATCCCTAAAATATATGGCCAATATGAATTAACAATTTATACACAGGTAGAAATGTTGAGAGCATGCTCGATGGACTTCATAGGAGGATGCGACCAACATCTTCCTCTAGTCGATTTCTCTTACAAAAATAGTTTCCACACAAGAATCCAAATGGATTCATATGAAGACCTTTAAGGGAAGAGATGTAGATCACCTGCATGTTGGGATGTAGCTAGTGAAATCAAGCTTTTGGGACCTAAAATGGTTGAAATAATGGTATAAAAGGTAAAAAATATTCATCAGCACATTAGGGATACCCAAAGTTGATAGAAGTGCTATGAATAAAATCATCGATATAACCTAGATTTTGATGTTAGAGATAAGGTATTCCTATGAATATATTTATTTAATAAAGTCATTATATTTTTTAAGAATGGAAAGCTAAGTATCCTGTATATTATCCCATTTTATATTCCTAATCGCATCGTAGTTGTGCCCTATCGACTAGTGCTTCCACCAACTATGTATCAATTATATAATGTATTCCATGTATCCCTCTTAAGAAGGTACATACTAGATCCATCACATGTACTAAATTCATAGGTGGTACAATTATAAAATTATCTTTCTTAGGATGAGCATCTAGTGAATATCTTAGACCATAGAGATAAATTTATACTCAACAAGACAACTCTCCTAGTCAAATTACTATAGTGAAACCATAAATATAAGGTGGAAACATGGGAACTAGAGGAAGTGATGAAGGAGAAGTACCCTCGCATGTTTTCACCTTAAAATGTAAAACTAAATTTTGAGGGTGAAATTTCATAAGTTGGAAGAATGTAATGACCCTAAATTCTATCAAAAGAATTTCCCTTATTATAATTATATCATATAGTGTAAAGCAGATGCATCATGTTTGATCTGCTCGATCTAGTATAATTACCATACACACAAACAAATCTATAGAAATAAAACATCATGTTAGTAATAAAATATTCATTTTGAAGATTAAAGTATATATAACCTTTAGATAAAATGTAATTTAATGTATAATGAATTGAATAATTAGTATTTATAGTAAGTATGGAACCCATATTACTATTACAAATGTGACAATTGGAATAGTAATCTAACCATTGGAATAGTAGCCTAACCATTTAAATTGTAATCTAATAGTTTAAAATAGTAATCTGATCATTAGAATAGTAACTTCACCTATGGAAGTGTAAAACATTATTTAGGTATCATATAAAATGAAAATGTGATATATTTATATCATGGTAGAAGTAAATAATGTTTTTTAAATGATAAATTTATTGTTGGTATTTAAAAAATAATAATGTTTTAATTACAAAAAATATAATTATTTAAAAGAAAATTTATTTTCATAAAATGGATTCATCAATTAATATAATGTTTTATTATACTAATAATTTAATTTTATTATACCATAAATATTTTTATGGGTTATAAAATCTATTATAATATTATTTTTTTAAGAAATGAGGATTTTATTTAAAAATTAAATTTATCATATTTAAAAATTAAATTTATTATATTTAAAAATTATTTTCATAAAATGGATTATATTTTTCAAATATACACATTGAAAAATGTTTTGGGTGGATTTTTTTTAATTTTTACAAAATAATTTAATTTTTTAACATAGTGAAATACGGTAATTAACATTATTTAACATTATTCAAAAAATACATGAATTATTTAGTAATTAATGATGTAAAATCCCATTATTTTACAATAAAATGAACCATTAACTATATACATTCACAAGAATCAATACTACTGATATTATTGAGCTAAAATAATAAACTAATGAATATAATAATTAAAAACATCCCTCTTATCTCATTTTAAATACCACCTATCAAATCCCCTTCTCCTCACACCATCTAATCCTTGAAGATTTACAAATATCTCCCAAAAACTATCTTCCCCAATATCCCCATTTTCAATTTCTTTTGGTCTCACCAAAATACTAACTCAATGTTTTTTAAGGAGTCCTTTATAGAGGTGATATTCAAGAGGTAACATTCTCAAACTACCTTTTTAATTTTTTTTCATCTTCTACCTTCCCATAACCTCCTTCCTACATCATAGAAGAATAATTATAGTATCATATATATACTATAATTTTATATTTATATTTTAATATATTTAACCCACCCCTTTTCTCATTTAATTTTATTCTGATAAAAATGAAACCACTGTCCATATTATGTCGGTTAACCACCATTGTGGATGATCAATTTTTTTTTCCACTAATTCATTAATGGTAGGTTTAAATTTGATAATAATTTTTTAAATTAAACTAATTATTTATATTATATGTGGTTTCATATTCTGGAAATATTATATTTCCATAACATTAAATAAAATGAAACTAGTTTGAGATGGTCAGAAAAATTGCCAAAATAAACTAAACATTTATCATTAACATTTATTAAATGAATCATCCACATATCAGGAAAAAATGATATATGGGGCCATTTAAGATTATTTAAGTGAATTAATACCATATCATTTCACTTATGTATAAGTATTAAAATTTCCTAAGGACTTCAATAATTATACCCAAGTGAACCAAACATGAAACCAAGAAACAAACGCTCTAAGAACAACAAAATTAAACTTTATAACTTTTCAAAATGGCCATAAATGAGCTTAATAAAATTATAATAAATAAAATATTTGTGTAAGATGTTATAAATTAATTAATTTAATTTAATTTAATTTAATTTAATTTAATTATCTTTTATGTAATGTGAAATTACAGAACACATTCATACATAAGGTAAGGGATCCCTTTGAACCTCTGTATTTCTTTTGGGTTATGTTTTCTCTCTATTTTACTCAATTTATCTCTTAATTGTTCTTATATAATTATCCTATATTCTGTATATATGTTCCAAACATATATATATATATTGATTCATATTTCTCTGATGGGGAAGTACTTTTTTTAAGGTTCTCTTCTCTATTCCTCTTGATAAGAAAACATGAGTAAAGGGAACTTATCAATTACTTATCCTATTTCAAGTAAAATCCATAAAAAAATTTATTCCATCCATATTTTATAAAATCACTCATTTCATCATGAAAACCCATTTTAGTTCAGTTTCTAGTTTTATGGAAGGAATTATTCCTTTATCCACTTTAAAGATTCTTAATTCTTTTTCCTACAACCATTATTAAGTGATGCATTTCTAGAATTAACTAACCACTCATTTTTATATTTTCAATTTAGTTATAAATAATTATTCATGATCTATTATTATTTTTCCTATTATGAATTTCAAATAATGATTTAAATATCTTCTTTTATGGAGACCATTGTGATACACCCTTTTGTCATTACCTATGACATTATCATGAAACCCATTTATTTACATGGGTAACCCTCAAGTTTATTCCTTATGTTATATTTCTTCATGTTGAAAAAATCTTCATATAGATGTTATGATGGGTGCATCCAGATATTGATTCAATACATTGGGTAATGTTTTAGTCTCATGATATGTTATGTATGGTATTAGTGAGTAAACTTAATCCATTATTGGACTCTTCCCACCATGTGATATCATATTGGAAGTTTACCTTGACTCATGTTTATGTCATGATATATTTATTTGTCATATTTTTATGTTTCTATGAACATATGATTCAATTTTCTATATATCATGAATCCACGTGTTTATTCATGATCCATTCCTTTTATGTTATCATGTTATGACTTATGGATCATGTTATATGTTTAATTTCCATATTTATTTCATTACTAGGATTTCTAGCTCACTCATTTTGCCTATGTATTCACTAGTTTATCCAATAATGTTATATGAAATCAAAGAGAGTTAGATGATCATTATAGAGATTAATAAAAATATTTTTTATTTTAGTTTCAATTTTTCTAATTATGTAACTATTATCCCAAATTCACTAGGATTTTTAATCCTTCATTTGTATTTAATATATAATTGGGATTAAAAACATATACTAATATGTGCAAAAGAATTTAGTCTCTATTGAGCTCCTGAAATAAATACAATAAATTGTAAAGGTGTAACATGGTTGGTTCATGGTTTATAGAACCATTTAGCCTAACCATGTGAGGTGAGGTTTATAAAACAATGGTAACTACCTGGTTAGATAATAGTTTACCCAAAAGTGTGGTCAAAACATGTGATGTGAGGTTTCTAAAATAGTGGGAACTATATGGTTGGAACATGGTTTGTCAAACCATATGTCTAAACTAGAAATTATACCATGTGACATAAAAATTGTGATTTTATAAGATTTCCCATATAATTTTAATATCAAATCCCCCTACTTTATCCCATTACATTAGAGAATCCCTCTACCACATGTGCCTATCTTTCATTATATTACATTTATTTGTAATTTATCCCTTGTTTTGGGGAAAAATCAATAACCACTAATTATGATAATAGGATTGAGGTAATGTTAACTATCTATATTCGATATTTCTCTATTTATTTTGATACCTAGTGAATTAATGGAATTTATTCCATATTTCGTGGTTTCTATCTTCTAATTTGATTCTCGCAATTTGAGCCAAAAATAAAATATTAATTTTCAATGAGTGAGCTTCTATGAGTATAAGGTTGGTGTTCGTGAAGATATCTCCTAAATTAACATCATTATTATTGTGCATGTGATGAGAGGTCGCACTGATGAAATTTTTTTTAACATAAAAATATAAATAAATACTAGGTTCCCTGAATAGTTCAAATTGAACTTTACCATGAGTTGAAGATAGTTAGTTGGTGGGTGTATAATGAAATTATATCCACCAATTCTGGTGTTCCGACCTTGGAAATTTAAAATGGAAATTAAAAGGAAACCATAGGTTTACCACAGATCTGACCTAATGACCAACTATTCTATTAACTATTTTGATAATTCATCTTAGGATATGATTTTAATACCAATTATATGTTCCCTAAAATAATTAAATTTAATCTATTGATAAATGATTATGCCTATTGATCTGGAATATATTGTAAATACTCCCTAGGATTCAACATTGATCCATTTATTAAGAATTCATTGGATATACTCCTTAGATTCAAACATGAGAATATTAACTTGGAATTACTTGGACATAATCCCTTAGATTTGGTATTGATATATTGATTGGGAATTCAAGGGATATTCTCCCAATATTCAGCATTGATTCTATTTACTTGGAATGCCTTGGATATACTCTTTTGGATTCAGCATTGATCCATTGGCTAGGAATTTATGGGATATACTCCTCATATCCAGCATTGATTCTATAGACATCCAATCCCTTAGACATACTCCCTTGGATTCATAATTAAAACATTGATTGGTAATTCTTGGGATATTCTCCTTGGATTCATCCTTCGGCCTATTGATATAGGAAGTCTTTAGAAATCCCCATTGTATTCATCTCGATTCCTATTAATTTAATATTCCTTGGGAATTTCCCCTAGATTTTGAATTGATATCATTAATTAGAAATCCATAGGATGTGATCCTTGGATTTGGACTCAAACATAGTGACTTTTAATTCCTTAGACATACCCCCAAGATTTATCAATGAGACCATTGACTTTGAATGCCTGGGATATGGTCCATTTATTTGACCTTGGTCTGAGTGACATGAAATTCCTTGGAAATGCTCCTCATATTCTTCTTAGATCTTATTCATATGGTATACTATTATCATAGATTTATGGAACTAGCTAAAGCAGACATGGTTCACTTGGGTGTCACTCTGGAACCCAATAATCGATGGTGGATTTTTTATTATACTTTTATTTATTTATTATGAACATCATCATGAAATTTACTCAAACTAGATATATTATTATACATCATTAGTGGTGACATGTTAGGTTGTACTTAAAAACTCCTCAACCCTTCATTGGAACCTCACTAGAATTCATATTAGTAGGATAGGACAACGGTAAGTTACTAATGACCTAGAGTTTACTTGTTAGCTAGTGTGGTGAATATGAAAAAGGACCAGGCTAAGATTTGAGACTAGTTTTATAGATATCCCTAGTTTTTCCCTCTTTAGGGGTGTTATTGTATATTATCATCCCTGTTTATATTACTTGAATGAAATTTATATAGCGGCATTTTGACATCATATGGGTTGTGTTTATTTATCATCACTTATCATGATGTTCAGTCTTTATCTTTTTGGTTGTATGAGATTATTATTATTCCCACTATTAATACACTCTGATACAAGGTAATTGTCTCCCCACCATACCATGATAGACCCAAACTGCAATTCAGAAACCTCTTGCATAGAGGGAGGTGTGCATATATTCATGTTACTCTTTAATCTCGTTAATATGTAGTGAGATGGGATGGGGAAATGACAATATTATAGAATAGATATTCTCACACACCTATCACACATGGCATGTCATATCATATGACTCGTCCCATACCATTACAAATGAAATGACAAGAAAAATAATATTTTTCATTATTTTAATTATAAATTGATATAAATGTTTTATAAACTATTTATAAATACTAATAAAATGTATTTTTTTTATATTTATTAATTTATAAAGGAGTTTATGAATTAATTAATAATGAATTTTATATAATTATTTAATTTAATTTTTTGAAATAATTATTGAATAAGTATCCATAAATGTTAAATATTAATATTAAAATACCTTGTACCAATCGTATCAAAAGGATTATATATATATATTAGGTGCTTGGGGGTATAATTACATTAAACACACATGATCCAAAAGGCAGGCCATAGCCCCCCCCCCCCCCCAGGAATAGCCCACCCATCAAGACTTATTTATTTAGTACATGGCCTGAATGGCCAGTGGGCATGAAGCCCCTTTCATAGCCCAAAGCCAACAAACTATCCCAAAGTCCCACAAACAAGTATTATTAAGTGTATATTATTATTAAGGAAAGAAGGTAATGGGTTTCCATGGTATGATTAATTTCATATTCTTGATATTTTATTTGGGTAACACTTCTCTTGGAGAGCCTAATAGTATTATGTTACCAATTGAATAGAGTTGATTTTATCCATATGATGGATTGTAAAAAGTGTTATCTACTTAACTATACAGTATTAATATATTATATGATTAGGATAATGACCTGCCTAAATATTTATGTGATTGGAGATGTGCCAAATTGAACCAGGTCTTACTAAAATAAGGATATTGTCCCACCAATGGATATGATGGAAATTGGAATGGGTCATTATTTTAGTGGGAATATATTTCATTAAAATACTTATTAAATGTTTATAAAACATGATACTAATTTAACAAATTATTCTATTATAAATGAATAACCTCATCATCATAAAATTTAATTTTGAGATAAAATATTGAATATTGGATTCTTAACATAAGAAACTTCTTAGACTAGTATAAAACATAAAGAAATATAAATAAGGAAGTAAACTTCTATATGTTGTGGTAAAAACCTTTCTATGTAATTTAATATTGCTGTAATTAAACATTTGTATATAATATATTCTCAGGGAAGCATATAATGGTTAACTTGAGGTTTAAAAGGAATTAGATAGAAAATAGACATAGTAACTTTTTTATCAGCTCATATACAAAATGTGATTGAATATTCCAATGACTAGGTGAGACATAAGATATCATATAAGGCATATTATAGTTGTGGAATTCATTCTATTGTATTGAATGGAAATGTAAATGTGTTCAATAAAATTTAACTCAATATTATCAAAGTGTTTAGTATAGATGATCTTGGAATATGATATCTAGTTTTGGGTGTTGTATTGGCAGTATAAGTAGGTAAAATATCAAATAGAAAGAAGAAAAGTTAGTTAGAAAATCCAATAATATTTCTTCTACTTTCCTGTAAAGTTCATTGAAACCGAAAAGTTATTGTTATGAAGGAATGATAAAATTTCCATATGGTGAAATTTTCCAAGATACCTAAAGGAGTTTGAGAAAACCAATGGAATGTTCATGTCAAGTATTGATGTTATAGAAATAAATTATTTTATTTTGAAGTGAATTTAATACCAAATTTATACTTTAAAAATTTTGTGAGTATAATGGAGTTCAAAATAAAGGGAAGAATAAATAAATTGTATAGTATGTATTCAAATAATGAAATAAAAAGTAGTTAAATCCTAGAATTTAATTTGAAGTAATATATCAAGATCCATTGAGTCTTAGTAAAGTATGTGTATACTAATCTCATTTATCATAGATGATAAAAAAATTATTTAAAAATAAAGTGTTTTGATGATAAATATAAGATAATGGATTCAATACACATGATGTATGATTCGTTTAATTTTATAAATGTTTTAAGTATAAGATAATGATGAAAAGGCTTTATCTATAATTAATTTTTTTATCTAGATTTTTGTTAAAAATTGAGGAATATAGATTCTACCACCCATCAATGGAATATTTTAAAGAATAAAATATACTCTTGCAACCTAAGGTCCCACTACACCCTAATAGGGGATGAATTAGGTTGTATTTTAATTCTTCTTGTCTGTAACACAAAATTATACCACATCTCAAGGTTAATAAAAACATCATTAAATAGTTTTTTATGCACAATCTGATGTAAATGGTAAAGGGAATTAATATAATGACTTTTAATTAGTCCACCCAAAATGGGATACATCCAAGAATCACATATCAAATATTTATTGATATTATAATTAACTATAACTTCACTAGTATGTGATTACAAAATTATGGAAGATATCACTGCTCATCCAAGGTCCACATACTCTTTCTCTCTTCCATTCACTACTTTTCAAGAGTTTTATAAGGATATACCTGATATATAGATTATAATCACATGAATATAATAAATAAAATATCAAACTCGATATTCTAATGGGTGTTCTTCATGATGCTCTATTATTCAATTCTAGGTATTCAATGATATACACAATTATTCTATATTATGATCTTGGGTGTCATTTTGATTCAAATTGATTGCATTTTACCTTTTAATATCTTCTATTCAATGAACTTTACTACCAATTCTTTATTTTTTATATCTTAAATATTCTGTTATTTCTTCTCAATGTGTGAAAAATATTGATATACACAAAAAACATATATATCAATAAAATTTTGAATTTTAAATTTTAAAGTCAAGATATATTCAACATTCAACTCCTTCTAAATCAAATCCATCATTTAGATCTTCTTTAAAAATATAATTTCCATTGTAATTAGAATGAGTAGTTATTATTTTCTCAAATAACCATTAAACCATCATGATATTTTAACGACATAATTTTTTATCTATTTATATATAAATAAATAAATTAGGATGAAAAATCGTCCTTCACAATGTGACAGTTTATTTTCTCCTTTAACAATACGCAAATTCCATATGGACACCATGGTGTGAAGTAATAATTCCCAATATGTACTTGATTAGTGATGTAAAATAACCAAAAATTTAAGAATCACAATTTTTATGGAATTTACATTGTAGGAATTTATCATGTGAATCCTTCAATCATACTTTATGATTGAAGTGATTATGGCATGACACTTATTCCATGGTGTTGGCTTATCCAAATCTCCAAAATTATTTAATTCATATAAATATAATTGTGTAATGAAATTTGCGTCATAGTGTGTATATCTCTTACATATCACATTGAATTTTCAATTTTTTAGACTAACACTCTATCAACGATGTGACCATTTCTCTAATGCTATGAAATGTTATTTATACATCTAGTTTGTAATGAACCAACCTGGGATACACTTCAAAAACTGGTATCCAAACTAATTCTCTACTAATCTGAAGGGTGTTCTTAATCCCCACAAGGTGAAAATAGCACCTAGGAATTAAACACAAACAAGAGGGAACAATTTCTAACAACCTAAAAAAGATATATGTAAAATATATATAGTTCAAATAAACTAAAATAAATATATTCCATACAAAAATATGAAACAACGGTAGTGATACAACTCAAAACCAGCAAGATAAAACTCCAAGGTATATGTCTAACAACCGAAATGGATAACCAGGATAATAAACCACTAATCCATGTGATATGTGGGAAACATACCATCATCTCACCACCCACTACACATACCCAAATAACATAAAACTCACCAAATAACTATAGTGCCTTGACTTTTCCTAAATCAAAATACAATATAAGGTCTACACACCACCTATATGGTGTATAGGGTGTGAGATGAACAGAATTGGTACGATCCCACCCATGTGTTCTATATCAAGTATCTATAAAATAATCCATGTATACTCAATTTATCAAAAAAACAGTCCGTGATAAACAATTTAATATTTTTATATCAAAATCATGGTAGATAGTTCCCCTTTATCCATATTTTTAAAACAATCCAGGTAAAATAAATTCAAAGAAAAATTTTCAAATCATTTCATATTTATAAAAATAGGTATATCAATGATAAAATAGTAAAAATTAAAATCACAGTGGTAAAAAACTCTAAGGATAACTTACAATCAAGTTAACTAAGACACTCATTCATTAATTATGACTAGTGTGTAATAAAAGTACCTAAACCCCATGTATCTAGGTCCAAGGAATAGAGGAACACCCAAGAAAGTGAACCCACCTTACATTTCAATCGAGTCAATGATCCAAATTCTTTTTGAACTAGGAGTGGAAGAATACCAAATAAAGTGAACTCCCTTACAATATCAATAGAAAATTACTAATACTACACCCTTCACCTATATAACAACCCCGCCTTTTAATAACCACTTAAACATGATTTATTACATGAAATACTGAATTGATACAACATAGAAGATTGATATGTATAGTGTCTTTGGGGCATAAGAACGTTACATAATGACTTAAAACATGAAACACAACATATTTATTAAAACATTTCTTTACATAACCACTACATTCCCTTGTACTAATCATTCCATAGGATAACCTGAGGACATGCATAAGAAAAGGGTGAGCTATAAATCCCAGTAAGGGAGTAAACAAGGCATAAAATGAAGAATACAATACATGGTAGGAAATAGGCATATCAATGGATCATAAGAGAAAAATAAACATAAATTAATGATATATCATGATTACCATAACATGGAAATGTGTTGGGAAAAAACCCCTCAAGGTATCATTGAATCATTTTTGAGGTGATTGTGTTTGTTGACAAAGTGAACATCTGCATTGTGATTGTTGACAATACAAACCATGACATACAAATTTGGTGAAAAAGAGGATTTCATGATGGAATGTCGAGTTCAAGATCTGTGATTAATGATCCATGTTTCATTCAATAACATCGACAAAGCGATGGATGATCTGGAGGCGGTACAAATAGAACAGATACAAGGTGGCACCATTTTCTAGTGTTTGCCAAATTTTTGGGCCTGAAAATCGACAAATAAAGAAAAAAAAATTTTGGAAAAGGGACTTGCGCGCCGTGTACATTAAGGCTTTGAAACTTGCATGCCATATGTTTTTCAAGATCAGATCATCAAAATATGGCAAAGGGATAAGGTTCGCGCAAGTTTTGGTGAGGTCGCGCAGGTGACTTGTGCGCCGAGAAAGATACATATGCGTCGATGCCTTGGAAGCTTGATAACTTGAGCGCCTATGGTTTTCCAAGATCTGAAGATAAAAATATGGCAAAGGAAAGAGGTTCGTGCAAGTTTGGAAGTGGGTCGTGCAAGTGACTTGCAGGGGAAGAGACCTGCGCACCGAGACTTGCACACTGAGGGTTGACTTGCGCGCTGTCGCACAGGGTGGTCAATTTGCCTATAAATACTAGACCACCCCTCCTCATTCTTCACCATAGTTCAAAACTTTGAGAAATCATAGCTCCCTTCACACAGGTGTGGTGTTCGCGCAAGTGGTGTGTGGGTCACGCAAGTGAAGTTGTGCGCCGGTGGTTGAAGTTGCGCGCTAGTGTGAGAAGTTGTGCTCTGGTTGGCAGTTGCGCGCCAGTATTGGTTTGGGCATAAAAGTAAGAGAGTCGTGCAAGTTTGGAGTTGGGGAAGATTGTGTCGCGCAAGTGTCTAAGGTGGAATTTCGCACCCGTTGTGACTTGTACGCTGATACTTGCACGCCGAGATAGACTTTCATGCCAAGTAAGGTTTATTTCTAGCAGTGATTTTTGGGCTGCGTGGATGTTGGATGTTTTCCCAATACCTTCGGTGAAAAGAGATATTCATCTATGGGTGAAAGTTGTACTTCAAAAGATAATCTACATACAGAGGAACATGCACTCTTTCATGCAAATGAAGAGACCTACAGGTCTATAAACTGTGATTTGATTCCTTCCAAGAGCAGTGAGAAAAGGAAGAGAAAGAAGGTGATCCTCTCCACCTGCAGTGAGCCAGAGAGAGAGAAACAGGGAGTGATCCTTGGGAAAGAAGTGAGTTGACACTAAACTTTTAAAGTTAGTGAGCCTGGGCTTAGAAGTGATCTAGTCTGAACCATTTTATCCACATCTAGTGAAAAATAGTGGAATTTGGTACGACTGGAAACTTGTCAGCATATACTCCTTGGATGTAGCCCAGTGAGGGTGAACCAAGTAAAAATCTATGTGTCTGATTGCTCACTTACCTGCATTTCATTTAAAGCATCATCATCAGATAAAGAAGATAATAAGTGATCATAATAAACACACAGGTGCAAACAAAGTGACCCTTGTAATAAATAGGTCAAGATCCAGTGGGGCAGGAAGAACTTTGAAAAAGAATATCCATACCCTGATTCACCCCCCCCCCCCCCTCTCAGGGTATATAGGCCCCTATTGGTCCTAAAAATTGGTATCAAAGGGAAGGTTTTTGTTATCAGATTTGTTTTCTCTGACTTGGTATAGTCGATCTATGTGGTCAAACAATCAGTCTTCCCTTATCTCAGTGTGTCATGGAAAAGGGAAAAACATCAAATAAGAATCAGAAGTCAGGTGGTATTCCACAGTGTGGAAGTGTGTATGGAAAAAGTGTGATTCAATTAAAAGAATAAAACAACTTACTAAAAAGAAGGCATGGATGAATCTGATAGGGAAAATATTGATTCAATAAATCTTGATGTAGGAATGATTGACGTACTTGAACTTCAATGTGATGCTGAAACAACTGATGATGATGAAGTTTCAAGAAGGAGGCCACCAGTAGATGTTGTCAACATGACAAAGGAATTGGACCAGATGTTAGATGAAGAAGTCAAATATAAAGATATCCATATCAAAGTATTAGAGATTGAGTTCAACAAGATAAGAGGATTAAATCAAAGGCTTATTGATGTGGCTACTGACCTAAAGGAGAAGAATGATTCTCAAAGTGAATATCTACAAAAGATGGCTAAAATGAAAGGAAAACAAAAGGCTGGTGACTGTGAAGAGGATCAAAAGTCATATGAAGTTCATAATCTTAATGCTAGAAATGATGATCTAGCAACACATTTGTTGGAAGAAGTTCAAAAGAATCAAAGGATACAACAACATAATGAATCTCTATCTGAATATGTTGCTCAATAAAAATTTAAGGTGAAGGAGAAAAGTGACATGGTGGAAAATCTCACACGGGAACTTGAATATGAGTTCAGTAGCCAAACGAATCTCAGAAAAAAACTTAATTCTAAACTTGAATCAAGAGATACAAAGATTCAGCAACTGGAGGAAGAAATAGAATCAGTCAATAAAGAAATTGAGAAATCTAAATATGAAGATAAGCCCAAATTGAAGGATGCACTGTACTTATTATTTGATTATCCTTCAGCAGGTGATGATAAAATGAAATCCAAATATGTTACATCAAAGGAGAAGAATGAAAGAATTGTATCTTCCCAAAGGCCATCCATTTTAGGAAAATCTAGAATCAGATATGAGGATCCCACTCCTATGTGTGATATAAAAAATGCGGTGAAAATCTCCAGAGTTAAGAAAAACCTTGTAGATTCTAGAGACAGACCTAACACGGATTTTACAGGAAGAAATGATAGCATGTGCTATTTCTACGGGATTCATGGACACACATCAAGCTTCTGTCCAGATGCTCTGGAATACATTTCAGGCTGTGAAAATAGAATCATTGAAAAATATGAGGATAAGAAGAAGCATCATAACAAAACAGAGAGAAGAGTCTCTCAGAGGAAATAATTCATAAGATGCTATTACTGTGGAAGAATGGGACACACCATGAATATGTGTCAGGATGCTCAGGAGCTCAATGTTAGAGTAAGAACTCAAGTTGCATTAACATCTTGGCTAAGATATGATGAAATGAGGTATGCCTTCGAGAAAATATGTTTCATATGTTCCAATCATGGTCATTTGGCAAGAAATTCCAGTAAGAAGAATGCGAGAAAGGAAAAGGAGCCCAAAAAGAGAATCTTGAATCCTGTGATGTATAAAGAGACATCTTAGAGTGTGATACAAAGTAGTAAAGAGAAGAATAGGCTAGAGCCTTAGGGGAATCACATGGAGCTGAACGAAAGTTGTATCAGTCACCTCCTATATCTTACACACAACAGCTCTCAAGGAGATAACATGAACAAATCTGGAAGAAAAAGGGAGGAAATGCTATAGTTGTGAGTAATAAGAATGTACATTTAGTGGAGGACCCACCACCAATGAAAAATTGGGTGGTGACTCAGAAATCTGATAAAAGAAATATGAACAAAGAATGTATTGAAAACTTCACTGGTCGTGTTCCACTATGAAAAGTGGAGGAAGGTGAAAGATCCTTACAATGGTGGAAGAAGCAAGGGAAGATGACATGTAGAGAGATTCCTACCCAGAGAAGAAATCAATGGAAATGGAATTTTGGTGGAACATCAAAGACAAAGATATGTACTAGTGGGTTTAAGCCCCAAATAGTGAGAAAAGCCAAGCCTACCGAATCTACATATCATAAAAAGGCTCAGAATGTGGGTAATGAATGCTTAGTCATATGGCCAGAGCAGTTGAAGTTGGCTAGGAATCTAGAATAAGAAAAGAAAGAGTTTGATGCTCTGAAAGAAAGAATCAAAGGGTTGAACCTTCAGGATCAACCACTATCCTCATCTTGAGGTGTCCAGAAGATACCCCTCTCCCTATGTATAAAAATGCTATTAACTGATGATTAATTTGTTTCAGGTTTGGGGAGATACGATCCAAGGGGAAGTGGCATCTAAAGATGCAAAGTGGAGAATTGATATGCTCTAGATATTCAATTGATTCAAATCAGGTAGAAAAGTTGAAGGAGAAAGGGAGAAACAAAAGACAATAGGAAGTGATAGTGTTATTAACTCTATCTATTATTTCCTACACCGAGTTCCAACTTAGTAGGCATAGATATTTGGTTAATGGCTCGATGTTGTGTGCCAGATTGGAATAAATGATGCATGAGGAGAAGAATGGTTATGTGTCTAAATAGTGGGCATAACCCCAGGAAGTGTTGAATAACATAGGGGTAGCATTCAATAACAAAATCAGAAGCAAGAGCCATTAAAGAAATAATTGGATGACTCGGATCAGGTGTTGCCTATCGAGGGAAGAAAGAATGATGGGTAGAAGTAGCAATAATCATGCATCTCATACTTATCTATATTATTCTAAAAAGTGGTTTTAGATGACAATTTTCAGGGTACTAAGAAGCTACGAGAGAAAATCAAAAGTGTGTCAACAAAAATTTAACAGAATATGTTCAAATAAATGACGTCATTGAACAATGACATAGTGAAAAGTTTTCTGTTAAAAGTGAGGAAGTGTTAAGAGACTCAGGGAGTGCAGAAGTGGCTAAAGATGATTCAAAATAGGATTCTTATGGTGAGTACGAGGAAGTAAAATCCTCATCTGCACAAAAGACAAAGAGTCAAGCTGAAATTCACAGGCAGAATATCATCAGTGATTAGTGAGCTCCGGTTCAGACAAGAAGAATAAAATCACTATAATCAGACATCATTACTATCACAGGTTGAGCCAAAATGATTTGCTGACGCAGCTAGAGATGAAAAATAGGTTCATACCATGAATGAATAGCTAAATCAGATTGAGAAGAATCAGACATGGGATATTGTTTCAAGGCTAGCAGACAAGAATGTCATTGGGACTAAATGGGTTTATCGCAACAAGATGAATGAATATGACATAGTGATTCAGAACAAATCACGACTAGTGTGCAAGGGATACTCCCAGATAGAGGGAATAGATATAGATGAGACATTTTCATCGGTTGCAAGGATGGATACAATCAAATTATTTTTGGCCATAGCAGTGCAAATAAAGTTCAAAGTGTTCCATATGGACGTCAAATCTTCATATCTAAATGGGGTTCTGGAAGAAGAGTTATACATTGAGCATCCATATGGTTTTCTCATTCATGAGGTTGAGAACAAAGTTTTTAGGATGATGAAGGTGTTGTATGGGCTGAAACAAGCACCAAGATCATGGTACTCAATGCTTGAACAGTATATGAAGAAGCTTGGTTTCCAGTGTGGTGGAGTTTATTACAATCTATACTTCAAACAACAATAGTAATCAAAGGATGATGGTGTTGGTTTATGTCAATGACATAATAATTGGCGGATCAGATGAAGTGACACAAGGAAGTAATGGAACTTTTATTTCCCAATCCAAATATGCCATGGATATTCTCAGAAGGTTTGGAATGGAGAACTCCAAGGAGATAAAGACTCTGGTTGCTACCCAGATGAAATTATCAAAAGTTGAGGATGGAAAGGTAGTTAATATCACAGAATACAGGAAAATTATTGGATGTCTGTTGTACTTGACTGCGACAAGGCTTGATATTTTTTTTCCCACATGCCAAGTAGTGAGATATCAGAGTAATCCCAAGGAAAGCCACATGCTTGTAGTGAAAATAATACTTCGGTATATCAAGGGAATAGTGGAAATCGGCTTGAAATATACTGAAAATCTCAAACAGAGTTATTGGGATATACTGATGCAGACTATTCCAGTTCAGTAGATGATAGAAAATCAACGTCAGGTGGTGCATTCTATCTTGGTGGATTGTGTATTTCTTGGCTTAGCAAGAAGCAAGATTTCATTTCATTGAGCACCGCAGAAGCTGAGTATATTGCGGCCAATCAAGCATGCACACAATTATTATGGATGAAGCAGCAGCTTGATGATGTGGGAGTTGAAGTGAAGTCTCCGATCGGAATCAAATGTGATGAATCAAGTGCCATAAATCTTAGCAAAAATCCCGTACATCACTCAAGGACAAAGCATATTGAGATAAAGTATCACTTTATCAAGGAGAAAGTTGATCAGGGAATTGTGAAGTTGGAGTATGTGCCTACAGAGTTACAGGTTGCAGACATTCTGACAAAGGCCATACCCAATGAAGCATTTTAAAGGCATCGACTTGCTCTAGGAGTTCAGTCGATTCCCCGCACTTGAAATAGTTTGGATGTGGATCCCCCACCCCCTCTCCGCGAGGTATGATGTGTTTTTATCTAATGTTCTGATTTGTTCTCTACTCTGTTACAGACTGCAAAGGAGTGCCCTTTGGGTTCGTTGACAAAGGGGGAGAAAATAGTGATTGTTCAAGGGGGAGACAATGTGAAGATTTGATAAATCATGAATGATATGGGGAGAAGCTGGCAAGTGGAGTAGCCAGATAGGGGGAGTTGAAGCTAGTTGAACATGCTTAGCCAGAGCTCAAATTGGACAACATAGAAAATAGGGCTAAAGAGGTGTTGACGCTGTGAGCAGAAAGGGGGAGCGTAAAAAATCTGACGATGCTAGAAGTGATCGATCAAAGCATAGATATCACGACAGCTGAGGATCATGATAAAAGTAGAAGAGAAGAGTGGTGTTGGAATGTGGTATGAATATTTCATAAATTGGTATCAGTGAAGTATCAACAATTAGTATCAATTTGGAAATTGGTATCAGTTTGGTGTCAACAGTGGATGTCAAAGTTGAAGTAATTCATTGATGAACTTTTCATTTACTCTTATTTCTCACATAGAGCATTGCTCATGTAGGCTTAGAGTATGTGTTGAGTAAATCCTTGATCGCTATCAGAATCGAAAAAGGCGAATGGTGGCTAAAGAATCAATGATGTATCTTTTTATGGAAGAGTTGTCAACAAACCCAAAGGGGGAGATTGTTGGGAAAAAACCACTCAAGGTATCATTGAAGCATTTTTGAGATGATTGTGTTTGTTGAAAAAGTGAACATCTGAATTGTGATTGTTGAAAATACAAACCATGACATACAAATTTTTTGACAAAGAGGATTTCATGATGGAATGTTGAGTTCAAGAGTTGTGATTAATGATCCCTATTTGATTCAAGAATGTCGACAAAGAGATGGATGATCTGGAGGCGGTACAAAAATAACAGATACAAGATGGCGCTGTTTTCTAGTGTTTGCCAAATTTTTGGGCCTGAAAATCGACAAATAAAGAAAAGTGTTTTTTGTATAAGGGACTTGCGCACCATGTACATGAATGCTTGGAAACTTGCATGCCATATGTTTTTTAAGATCAGATAATCAAAATATGGCAAAGGGATAAGGTTCTCATATGTTTTGGTGAGGTCGCGCAGGTGACTTGCGTGCCGAGAAATATACTTGTGCGCCGATGCCTTGGAAGTTTGAGAACTTGTGAGCCTATGGTTTTCCAAGATCTAAAGATCAAAATATGTAAAATTAAAGAGGTTCGCGCAAGTTTGGAAGTGGTTCGCACAAGTGACTTGCATGGGAAGAGACCTACGCGATGAGACTTGCGCGCCGAGGGTTGACTTGCACGCCGTCATGCAGGGTGGTCAATTTTCCTATAAATACTGGACCACCCCTCCTCATTCTTCACCGTAGTTCAACACTTTGATAAATCAGATCTCCTGTCACGCATGTGTGGTGGTCGTGCAAGTGGTGTGTGGGTCGCGCAAGTGAAGTTGCACGCCGGTGGTTGAAGTTGCGCACCAGTGTGAGAAGTTGCGTGCCGGTTGGCAGTTGCGTGCCAGTATTGGTTTGGGCGTAAAAGGAAGAGATTCACGCAAGTTTGGAGTTGGAGAAGATTGTGTCATGCAAGTGTCTGAGGTGGACTTGCGTGCCCATTGTGACTTGCACGCTGATACTTGCGCGCCGAGATAGACTTGCGTGCCAAGCAAAGTTTATTTCCAGCAGTGATTTTCGGGCTGCGTGGAAGCTGAAAGTTTTCCCAATACCTTCGGTGCAAAGAGATATTCATCTACGGGTGAAATTTTTACTTCAATAGAGCATTTACATACAGAGGAAGATGCACTCTTTCATGCAAATGAAGATACCTACAGGCCTATAATCTGTGAGTGGATTCTTTCCAAGAGGAGTGAGCAAAGGAAGAGAAAGAAGGTGATCCTCTCCACCAACAGTGATCCAGAGAGAGAGAAACAGGGAGTGACCCTTGGGAAAGTAGTGAGCTGACCCTAAACTTGTAAAGGCAGTGAGCCTGGGCTTAGAAGTGATCTAGCCTGAACCATTGTATCCACATCTAGTGAATAATTGTGGAATTTGGTACGACTGGAAACTTGTCGGCATATGCTCCTTGGACGTAGCCCAGTGAGGGTGAACCAAGTAAATATATTTGTGTCTTCTTTCTTACTTCCCTGAATTTCATTTAAATCATCATCATCAGATAAAGAAGAGAATAAGTGATCATAATAAACACACAGGTTCAAACAAAGTGACCCTTGTAATAAAGATGTCAAGATCTAGTGGGGTAGGAAGAACTTTGAAAAAGAATATCCATACCCTGATTCACCCCCCCCCCCCTCTCAGGGTATATAGGCCCCTATTGATCCTAAAAAAATGTGGAAACAACACTTAACATGGTATTAGCATGAGCCAAGGATCATTGCACATGGAGCATGATTAAACCCTCATTGAACATGAATTATCATGATTAAACCGTCATTGCACTTGACGTATCATGATATTAATCTTACCCAATGCATTGGAGTGCTATCAAGGTGCACCCTTCTTAATCATTTCATTTCATGCATAAGTGCACCACATAGATCATACAACATGGAGTCATTAAACATCATCATTTATTCCATTATAAAGTAATATGGGATTCATAAATTAAACTCTATATTCAATAAGTAAATGTTCATAAAGTTGAATATACCCTTGAGAGAGTAATGGGAATGGTATTCACTACATGATGACTTTGTCTTGGAAAATCATGGTGCAAGTTCAGCAGTATAACGACATGACATAAGAATTCATAAAAAATGTTTGATGAGAGACAAAGGGGTTTCTCATCATATGTACATGAAATAGACAGTAAGGGGGTCATATAGATACATGTCTCGACATAATTAATGGAATTTAGACTCATAATACATATGAATTTCTTGAATGTAAATGTAGAGAGAGAAATTTCTTACGAAATTTTGACATAGAAATGGGTGTAGATGGGAGGCATTAATGAAAGAGAAATGGGTATATCATTATTTAAAAAATAAATAGGGAAGTATGGGGAGGTTCAAAATCATACCTCAACATTTTTAATTGAAAATTAAAGGGTATAACAACATATTGAAATTTGAAAAAAATTGAGAAAGGAAGAAATCCTTTACTTGGAAGTGTGATCCTAAAGGCTTGGGAGGGGCTTGAGAGAGGATTATTGGGAGATTTGGGTGCCTTGGGAGGATTATTGAGAAAGTATGTAAAATGACTTATGAACTCCAAAGTATTTTAGTGAAGAGGAAGTGGGATCTTGGGTGAGTTTATATAGTAAAGGAGAGAGAGTTCTTTATTATTTATGTTTTGGGCACCACACATTAAACTAATCAAAACTATAAACCAACACATGGTTTTTCCCCTGGTTTTTGAAAAAGGGGATAATAAAAAATTATTTTATAAGTCCAATGGTCTAACTTCTTAAAATATTAGGCTTTCTTATGTGGAGGTGAGTCACACTCTCAAATAAATCAATTTAAAAAGTTAAAATGTTATATAAGTCTTGGAGGGTCCACTAAGGATTTGTAAAATAAATAAATAAAACCTAAAATCATAGAATTTTAATGGTAAAACATATATTGGACGAACATAATATTTATAGTATTTTATTACATCATTATTTGGTCATTATAAGGTCATAAAACACATTATATATTTAAACGATATTTAATTTTTACCCAAAAATTCATCTGTCTTGTAAAATTATGAAAAATTCACCATTAGATAATTTCAATTTTCTGATTCCAAAAATAATATTAATTTTATCTATATAATTTTATAAATATGTGAATTTTTACTTTTAAAATAAAACCTACATTTATCAAAAATTCATGGGTTTTGGAAAAAATAACTTTCAAACCTTAATAAAAAATCACAATTGAATTTATAATAATTATATGGTAAAATATGTTTAATAATAAGTAATTTAGTGAAAATATTTTATTAAAATATTATTTAATTTAAAAATCTATTAATTCATCAAAATAGATTTCTTAATTAACTAAAAATGTTATTTTTTCTTTAAAAATCATTTACAAAGTAACAATAATAAAATGAATGTATATTATCTATACAAAAATAGTGGACATAATCATAGTACTAGGGTCTCATTACATATCCCCTTCTAACACCCGCATACAACTGAAGTGTAAGGTGTACGATGGTGAAAGACTCCTAGGGTGGCTTGGACAACAATGCTTGGTTGGTAATCTCTATCAACTTCCACTTCTCCTGTGGGCTGTTCTGTTTGATCTTAACGTGTTAAAGCTCGGATTGGTCTTGGTCAAGAGAGAATCCCAATGACTCCACCACCTTTCAGAGCTCCAACAAATGGGCTTTGTATGTAGAAATTATATTGGATGAGTCTATCCCTTCCTTTGTCTCAGAAAATTGGATTTGTTAATGCCCTATATTTATACTAATAATGTGACCATTGTTCAACAACTATATTAAAAACAGTCACAATTAATAATGGTATTTTAAAATACAAAAACATAAAACCAAATAAGTTCATATTTTATATAACCATTTTACATAATAAGACATTTAATTAGATCAAGAGGAATTTTCATTGATAAAAGTTTTTGTCATTACAATATTCCCCCCTTAAGAAATTTTTCCCTCGAAATTTCCTTTTACCACAATAAAACAGATGAGGGTAACTTTTCTTCATCACTTACTCTAATTCTCATGTTGCTTCTTCAAACTTATGTTTTCTCCAGAGAACTTTCACAAGGGGCATTTTCTTATTTCAAATAAATTTTTCCCTATGATATAACATCTTCACCAGCTTCTCTTCATATGAGAGTTCATTCTATAATGGTACCACCTATGGACTGAGTAAATGGGTCGGGTATGAACTTCCTCAAGAGTGATATGTGGAATACATCATGTACTTGAGATAGGTTTGGTGGGAGTGATAGTCGATAGGCCACTGCTCCAATGAAATCAAGGATCCAAAAAGGGCCAATGTACCTTCGAATAAGCTTTCCCTTCACCCCAAATCTCATAAATCCCTTCCATGGTGATATGTGGTGTAATACCATGTCTTCAGCATCAAACTCTAGGCCTCATCGATGATTATTAGCAAATCTCTTTTATCGAATCTGAGCAGTTTTAATGTGTTTCTGGATAGTCATAACCTTATCCACTATTTCTTAAACCATCTATGGACCTAAGAGTTTTTTCTCTCCAAATTCATCCCAACATGATGGTGTTCTGCACCTATTCCCATAAAGGTATTCATAAATAGCCATTTGGATGCTTGATTGGAAACTATTATTTTATGATAACTCAACCAGAGGAAGATGTTGATCCCATCCTACTATAAATTCCATTGAGCACGCTATCTATATATCCTCAAGTGTTTGGATAGTCCACTTAGATTGGCCATCAGTTTAAGGATGATAAGTCATACTGAAGTTTAGCTCAGTATTCAGATCATATTGAAGACTCTTCCTAAACTTAGAGATGAATCTTAGATCTCGATCAGATATAATCGATAGTATTACTCCATGAAGCTTTACAACTTCCCTGATATATATCCGCTCTAGTTGATCCAATGATAAATTCTCCCAAATTGAAATGAAGTGTTCAGTCTTTATAAGATGATCCACAACAACTCAGATAGCATTGTTTCCTTTTTATTTCTTTAGAAGTCTAGAGAAAAAGTCCATGGTGATGTTCTCTCATTTCTATGCTAGTATGGGTAATGGTTGCATCATCCCCTTAGACTTCTTCCTCTTAGCCTTTACTTGCTAACATACCATTCACTTTGATGTATACTCAGTGATCCCCTTCTTCATGTTATCCCACCAACATTGCTCTCGAATATCTCGATACATCTTTGTATTTCCTCGATGAATGAATTAATTTGAACTATGTACATCATCCAAAATTTATTTCTTTAACTCTGGATTTTATGGAACACATAGTCTTGTCCCAAATCTCACAATTCCTTCTTCATTAATATTAAACTCTGAGGATTTCCCTTTTCTGATAGTTTCCACTTTCTCCTAAATTCCCACATTATCCTTTTGATAATCCTTTAATCTTTCCAAAAGAGATGGTTGAGCAATAATTTGTGAAAGGATTGACTATATTACCTTCTTTATGATTACCATGTCCATATTCATCAAATCTAAGAATATTGGATCATTTTCAATTCTCATTAATGATAGAATTTCAAGGTCGTTTCTACTTAGAGCATCTTCCAATGTGTTTTATTTCCCAGGTTGGTAATGGATTAAGCAGTCATAGTCTTTGATCAGCTCTAACCATCTTTGTTGGCACATGTTCAGCTCTTTCTGTGTGAATATATACTTGAGACTTTTGTGATCAGTGTATATTTCATACTTCTCCCCAAAGAGCTAATGCTGCCAAATTTTCAAAGCGAAAATTACTATAACCAACTCCATATCATGTGTTGGATAGTTTTTCTCATGAACATTCAATTTCCTTAAAGCATATGCAATGACTTTGCCATTTTGCATCAACACACATCCTATTCCCTTCTTCGAAGCATCACTAAATACCAAAAAAATTTCTCCACTTATGGGTAAAGTGAGCATGGGCACAGTGATAAGCCTCTTTTTCAACTCCTTGAAGTTATCTTCACATTTATCACCCCAATATAACATGACTCCCATTTTTAGTTATCTTAGAAAGAGGGTTTAAAAATTGTGAGAAATTTCTCACAAATCAGCGATAATAACCAGCTAAACCCAAAAAGCAACAGATATCTTCTACCAATGTTGGCCTCATCCATCCTTCAATTGTAGCTATCCTGGAGGGATCAACATATATATCATTACTTGTGATGATATGACCTAAGAATGAGACCTCCTTTAACTAGAACTCACACTTGTTGTACTTTGCATAGAGATTCTCCTTTCGCGAGGTCTCTAGTACAGTGCTTAAATGATCCTCATGCTCCTCCTTGGTTTTGGATTATATTAGAATATTTTCTATAAAGACTACCAAAAAAATTTCAAGGTAATCTATAAAGACTCTATTCATCAAGTTCATGAGGATTTCTAGAGTATTAGTTAGTCCGAAAGGAATTACTATGAATTCATATTGAATGTACCTAGTATGAAATGTAGTCTTGGGGATATCCTCCTTCTTCACCCTTACTTGGTAATATCATAACAAAAAATACACCTTGGAAAATTATTGTGCTCCACATAGCTAATCGAACAAGTCATCAATTGGTGGAAGAGGATATTTTTTCTTTATCATGATTTTTTTGAGAAGATGATAATTAATGCAAAGGCGCATTGACCCATACTTCTTATTGACGAAGAGGACTGGTGCACCCCATGGTGAAGCACTTGGGAATATAAACCTTTTATACAAATTGTCTTGTAGTTGTTTCTTCAGATCCTCATGTTCCACGAAATCCATTCTATATGGAGTCTTGGATATTGGAAACGCCCCAGGTATAAGGTCAATTGAAAATTCAACATATCTTCTAGAAGGAGGACCAAGAAATTCCTAAAGAAACACTTCAACGAATTCCCTCACAAGAGGAATGTCTTCAATGATGGTTTCTTCCTTAGACTCAATCATCTAAGCCAGATATGTGTGCTCATAGAGAAATAATATCTATGCTTGAGATAATGGTGCTAAATAAGATTCATCTTCCTCCTTTCACTTTTACATAATTAGGGGTTGATTTTCCATATGGAGATTGATTTCCCTCTCACAACAATTTGTGTTGGCTCTATATAAAGAAAGCTAATACATGCCAAGAATTGCATCAAATTCCACCAGAGGGGGTATGATGAGGTTTTCTAGAAAGTTCACTCCACAGATTATAATAGGGGAGGAGTTGTATTCTTGGTATGCAATGATTAACCCATTTTTCGTACTCACCGATATCTTTACTTCCATGATTTTTAGTGGTGTTGGGATTGTTCTACTAAAATTTTGTGATACAAAAAATGATTAGAACCAGAATCAAAAATTATGTTCTCTATTCTTGAATGAATAACTACCGTATTTGTCACCACGTTGTTTTCAGGGTTCACTTTAGTGGTAGTGATGGAAAAAGTTCACTCTTACTACCTAGGAGGTTGCTGGTTGCCTCTGAAAACCCTTGGATAAGTGAACCGATTTGAAAGGTGCCCTGGTTCTCTGCATTTGAAGAAAAGAACAACATGTTGAGGTTCGAACGGAGCATTCCTCTCTTCTGTCGCATCATGGGTTTTTCTTATTGGTAGTTAATGGCTAGGTTACCTTTTCTTCCAAACCTAAAGCATTTCCACACCCCCTTCATGAAATTTCTGGGGTACTTCTTTCCACACCTTTGACAAGTGGGGTTCTAGATTTTCTTAGCACCATTAGATTTATCCATCAGACTGCTAGAATTTAATTCCACCTTAAGCTTCTTATCCCCGTGATACCCCTGGGATTCTCTGATCTCTATTTCAACCTTGAGGGCACATTAGACAATTTTATCATAGCTATCGAAGTCACAGATCACCAGGGATTTCTGTAGGCTAGGTTTCATCCCACCAAAGAAGTAGTCAACCTTTCATTCAGGGGTAACGACAAAGCCAGATTCGTATTTTGAAAGCCTTGTGAATTTTTCCTTGTACACTCCAATGGATATGTCATCTTTTTTCTTGAGGTTGAGGAAGTACCTTTCTATCTTAAGTCATAGGGTGTGTGGAAAATATTTTTCAAAAAACATTTTCTGAAAATCCTATCATTCCAATGCCTTGATCTCCTCCTGAGGATTCATATTTTGATCAATGTCCACCATTGATTGGCTTCACCCTCCATATGATAAGCAGCTAGAAGAACCTTCTCTTTTTTGGAACATTGAAGGATAGAGAATATCTTTTCAATGGAGTTGATCTATTGTTTAGTAATTGAGGTATCTTATGATCCATTAAAAGTAAGAGGCTTTTGTCTTATGAAGATCTCAATTGTGAATTGTTCTTTCTTAGGGTGGGTTTAACGTTTCTCCTGAACCATGTTTCTATTCAAATCTTGAGTTAACTGAGAGAGTATCATGACAAATTTCTCAATTCCTAATCCCATAAGATTGGGCATCTCATTATAATAGTCATCAAATTGATCTTCACATCGGTTTTTAGTTCGATTCCTCCTATTACTGGCCATTGGCTGGAATAAAAGGAAGGTTAGGGGTAACACATAAAGGGTAATACAAGGACAAAAACAGATTACTTATAAATAACTTTTATTTCCTTAACTTATGAATCTATAGGCTTCAATCTATGTTATCCATGATCTACTTCCCAACATTTATTCTTAGGGACATTATTTTTTTATTCTCTTAATAATGGTTCATAAAAAGATTATGAATTTACAAGATCATATCCCCTAGGATTGTTGTAACTAAGACTGTAGAAAGGACTGTTGTTCTATACCAGGATACCCCGGGTCAAACTTGAAACTCCTTGTCGAAGTTTTCACTCTTAGGTGCATATGTACCAGAGTCGTCCTTACCTGCTCGTATCCTGACAGAGATGTATTTTCTTGATAAACCACTTACTCAATACTCACCAAAATTTATGGATGTTTTTATTATACTTATTATTATATATAAGGCTTAACTGGGGTTTTATAATCCAAATCCCAAAAATAAATAAACTTATCATCTGATACTAACTATAACAACCCTAAATTTTAATACACATTTAAACAGGATTTATTACATTAAATATTCACTTGATAAAACATATAAGATCAAGAGTTTTAGTGTATTTGGGGATTAGGAACATTACATAATGACTTAAAACATGAAACACAACAACTTTATTGAAAACTTCTTTTATATGACCACCACATTCCCTCGTACTTAGCATTGCATGGGATAACCTGAGGACATGCATAAGAAAAGGGTGATCTATAAAGCTCAGTAAGGGAGTAAAAAAGGCATAACATGAAGAATAAAATACATGTTACTCAATAATAATATCAATGGATCATAAGATAAACATGAACATAAAGGCATGATATTTCATGATTATTATAACATGGAAATGTGGCAACAACACTTAACGTGGTTTTAGCATGATCCAATTCTCATTGAACATGGAGCATGAGTAAACCCTAATTGAAATTAAATTATCATTAGTAAACCCTCATTGCACTTTACATGTCATGATACTAATCTTTACTCAATGCATTGGAGCACTATCAAGGCACACCCATCTTAATCATTTCATTTCGGGCATAAGTGTGCCACATAGATCATACAACATGGAGTCATTAAACATAACCATTTATTCCACAATAAGGTAATATGAAATTAATACATGAAACTATATAGTTAATAAGTAAATGTTCACAAATTTTAATAACTGTGATAGAATAATGGGCATGGTATTCACTACACGATGACTTTGGCTTGAAAAATCATGGTGCAATTTCAACAGCATATCGGTGTGACATAAGAATTCATAAAAAATAGCTCATATGAGAGAAACGGATGTCTCATAATATGTAAATTTCATGGACAGTAATAGGGTTCATATAGATACATGTACCAACATAATTAAGGAAATCTATACTCATAATACAAAATAATTTCTTGAATGTAAATATAGAGAGTGAAATTCCTTAAGAAATTTTGGCATGCAAATGGGTGTAAATGGGAGGCATTAATGAGAGAGAAAGTGGTATATCATCATTTAAAACATAAAGTGGGATTTATTGGGGAGGTGATAAATCCTACCCCAATTTTTTAAATTTAAAATAAAAGGGCATAACAACATAATGAAATTTGGATAAAAATGAGGAAGGAATAAATCCCTTACATGGAAGTGTGATCCCAAAGGCTTGGGAGGAGCTTGATAGAGGATTATTCATAGCATGGGGAACCTTGGTAGGATTATAGAGAGAGGATGTCAGAGCTTGGAAGAACTAAAAAATCTTTGAGTGAAGAGGAAGTGGGATATTGGGTGGGTTTATATAGAAAAGGATAGGGAATTCTTTATTATTTAGGTTTTGGGCACCACACATTAAACTAATCAAAACCACAAACCAACCCATGGTTTTTGCCCATGGTTTTTGAAAAAGAGGAGTGGAAAAAAATTATTTTATAATTCAAATGTCTAAAATTCTTAAAATATTAGGCTTGATTATGTGGAGGTGAGTCACACTCTCAAGGAAATCAATTTAAAAAGTTAAAATGGTTTATAAGACTTGGAAGGTCAACTAAGTCTTTCTAAAATAAATACAAAACACCTAAAATGACATTATTTTAATGATAAACATATATTGGCCAAAAATAATGTTTAGATTGTTTTATTCCATCACTATTGGGTCATTATTATGTCATAAAACACATTATATATTTAAATGGTATTTAATTTTTACACAAAAATTTGACTATCTAAAAAAATTATGAAAAATTACCCGTTGGATAATTTCGACATCCTGATTTCAAAAATAATATTCATTTTATCTAAATAATTTTCTAAATATGTGAATTTTTACTTTTAAAATAAAAACTGGCATTTATCAAAAATTCATGGGTTTTGACAAAAAATAGCTTTCAAACATTAATAAAAAATCACAATTTAATTAATAATAATTATAGTGTAATTTATATTTAATAAAATGTAATTTAGTGATAATATTTTACTAAAATATTATTTAATTCAACAAAATATATTTCTTAATTAACTAAAAATGCTATTTTTTATTTAAAATCCATTTACAAAGTAACAATAACAAAATGAATGTACATTATCTATAAAAATAGTGTACATAATAATAGTACTAGGGTATCATTACATAACCCCTTATAACACCCGCATAAAATCAAAGGGTAAGGTTTGTGATTGTGACATACTCTTGGGGTGGCTCAGATAACATCGCTCGGGTGGTAATCTCTATGAACTTTCACTTCTCCTGTGGGTGGTTTTGTTTGATCTTAACATGTTGAATATTAGCTTGGGATTGGTCAAGAGCGATGCCCAATGACGCCACCTCCTTTCCAAGATATGAAAAATGGTATTTGTATGTATAAATTATACTAGATGAGGCCATCGCTACCTTTTTTTGAATAAATTGTATTTGTTAAAGCCCTATATTTATATTAATCATGTGATCATTTTTAAAAGGCTATATTAGAAACTGTCACAATTATTAATGGTATTTTAAAATCCAAAAAACACAAAACCAAAGAAGTGCATATGTTATATAACCATTTTACATAATAATACATTTAATTAGATCAATTGGAATCATCATTGATAAAATTTTGGGTTGTTACAAACTAAGTACCCACGGCTCCCATGTTCTACATTCAAAATCATTTCAAAAGGATTACACATTCATAAAAGAATTTCAAACACCCTTTTTCCATCAAAACGTTATTTCAAAACCAATTTTTCAATCCATTTCAAAATTCTTTGAAGATCACCTTTATTTCATCAAAAGGTGGGGGGAAATAATATTTTATCAAAAACCCATTTACAAACACAAAGTAACCAATAAGTATAATTCCAATTCTTTATAAAAAAATTGTACAACCAAGATCAATTATGGCTCATACAACATTATATAGAGACAGAACCACCTACCTCAAACTCAGGTCACACACCCACAATGATAGAATCCACATGATAAAAGGAATAAAGAAATAATAAAAAGTGGTGATGGAATCAATTCCCATATCTCAAAATTGAATTTCATAAAAATACCATTCAACAGATAGGTTTGACAGAAATAAAGCCTCAAGGAACCCATGCACTATACTATAAGAAATAAAATAACAGGGCCATAGAGAAGGGATCAAACAAGAATATAGACATCATCACCAATTCCAAAAACACATCCCAAAGCCACTTCCAAAATTCATGAGCAATGAATAACGGAAAAGGAGAATGCAATGCTTTCCAAAATAGAAGCAAAAAAACTATGTCGAAGATCAAGGAACAAAAAATAGTGATCCAGAAGGCATGGAATCTAAAAATATTACCAAGGATAAACCTAGATCTTAAGGTATAAGGATAAAAAATGAATTTATTAGGATTTAGGCTTGATGAAAATAAAAATATATTGGTTGGGAATAATTCACATCATGAATAAAATATTCATGGAATTAATCTTATAAGTAGTATGTACACTAGAAAAGGCATCACCTTGTGTTAAAAAATTGATCGACTAATTAATGACGTGAATCTTGTTCATGTATAGAATTATTTTTACATCGTAAAATTGTTTTATAGATTCAATCAGGTGATGAATTCACATCATGAATCAACTTCAAGGTGTGAATTTTTCCTGCAAGCATCGACCTACAGTAGCCCTGTTGAAAACTCCAAATTCATCTCTAACACCCTCTAAACCTAAATTAAAACTCTTAAACATTAAAAATAGAGTGTTCATTTGACCAAAATGTTATAATATCCTAACTATAGTACTTATCGTTAATGGTATTTCACCTTTAAGTAGAATGATTTGGAAAGATGGGAGGCTACTACTCTATTACCAATGATTCATGCTCCCAAGTCTCATGGGAATCTGATTCATGACCCCATAACACTTTGACCAATGGAATATAAATACCATGTAATAACTTCACCTAAAAAACATTGATCTCCAATGGTTGATCAACAACATAAACAAATAGCTCTAAATAAATCTCTTCTAACCTCAAAACATGAGAGGGGTTAGGATAATACTTTCTGATTTGGGATATATCGAAAATATCATTAATACCTTTCAACTGAGTTACTAATGAAACCAATAAGAAACCATCCTAAGTCACTTAGTGACCTCAAATTGACCAACATATCTCAAATCCATATTTCTTTATTTCCCAATATGATAGAGACCAAACCTAGGAGAAAATTTTAAAAAAAACTCAATCACCAATGAAAAACTCTAAATGATGACTTCAATGATCTGCATATAATATCTATTAACTCTAAGCTATAACTAAGCATTTTTGTCTATCATGAATTATTTTCAATGTATCTTGAAAGAAACTTCATCTCAGAAGATAGGTTTCACCCACCTATTTCCAAAAAAGAGGTTACCATCATAAGAAACTATACAAAGCCTCAAAGGGATCCATTTATATTAAAAACTAGTAAATGTAGTTATATGAAATCTCAACCAGTATAAGATGGTGGTCTCATGATCCATCAAAATCCACAACACATCCATAGAGAGTATCCTCTAGGATCTAAATAGCATTATCCACAAACTGTTCTTTTTGGGATTGTAAGTTGTACTAAATAGAACCTCGGTCTCCATCTTCTCTTCAAGAATATTCTAGAACCTAGAAGTAAACCTAGGATCCTTGTTTGAGAAAATCGTAAAGAGAATCCCATGAAATATCAAAATCTCCAACACATACAGCTTACCCATATCATCAACATTCATATTTTCCCTAATCGGAATGAAATTTGTGGACTTTTTCAACCAATTAATCACCACAAAAATAACATTATTTCCTCAAGTAATATATGGATATCCAAAAATGAAGTCCATGGATACCTCATACCATTTTGAAACCATCACCCAAAGAGGTTGTCATATACCAAAAGGCTTTATGTGATCTCCCTTTATCCTCTTGTAGGTGTAATAGAGGGACACATAATTAGAAATGTTGTGATTCATACCTAGACACCATAAACATCTTCCCAATTCATAATAAATCTTCATTTTTCCCAGGTGAACGGGCCATGAATAACTATGAAAATCATTCTAGAATGAATTAATCACTAATGATGGGATGAAAAACTGATCCCCAAAGTAAATGATACCATCATAAGGTATAGACCAATAATAAATGGACTCCCTATTATATAAGGTTTCTTTAATTCCTCTGAACTTACCATCCTATTGTTGACCCTACAAAATTGACTCAAGGAGTAATAATGATAACTGAACTTTGGTCAGAACCATACATGAATCTTCCCCATGAACATCAAGATTAAACTATGAAAATATCCCCATTAGGTTCCACTCCTATATTTTAAAAATAGATTATAGTGGAAATTTCTTACTGAGATCATCAGTGACGACATTCCCCATCCCTGGGGTATGGGTGATTTTGAATTCAAATTTCTATAAATATTACATCCACCACATTTTCCTTAGATTCAAGTCCTTATAAGAAAATATATATCTAATACTCTTATGATTAGAAAAGTCTATGAACCTCTACCCAAAAATATGATTTTTCTAACATTTAAGTGCATGCATAACTGTGAAAACCCCTAAATCAAGAGTGTGTAAGTTTTACTTATAAGGTTGAATCTAATGAGATACATAAGACACAAGGTAATCATCCTATATAAGCACATAACCCAAACATCCCTAAAATCATTATAGTATATCATATACCCCTTAATAGGATCTAGTAAGACGGATATAGGAGTTTATGTTATAAGTTATTTAAACTCATCAAAAGAAGTCTAACACTTAGCATCTAAAGTGAACCTCACCCCTTTATTAGTAAAAGAAATCAATTGTGATACCAACTTTATGAAATATATGATGAACTACTAATAGTATCTAGAAAGTCATAAGAATATCTATATATATATAATAAATTCCATGGCTATTCTAATGATAATATAACATTCACCTTCTCAAGGTTGACTGATAGACCATATTCATAAATCATGTTCCCCAAGAACATCACTTCTTGGATCTCGAAATTGCATTTCAAAAGTGTCCCATAATGTTAGTTAATCGTCAAGATCTCAAAAACCATGATCAAATGGTGATCATTCTCATTCTCAGATATTAAAAAAACTAGGATATCATCCATAAAACTACAACAAAAAATTTTAGATAATGATTGAATATTCAGTTCCTAAAATCCATAAAAACTAATTGAGAATTAGTTAGACCAAAATGAGTCAAAATATATTCATAATGAACATACCTCATATTGAAAGTAGTATTAGGAATTCAAAACTCCCAAAACCTGATCTAATGGTAACCTGATCAAAGACAAATTTTTAAAAACCACTTCTCTCTCTTTAACTCATCAAAAAAATCATTCACTTGAGGAAAAGGGTACTTATCCTTGACAGTCACACAGTTTAACCTTTGATAGTCTGTGGAAGAACCCAGGTTTTTATAACGGGTCAAAATCCCAAACCTGTTTGAATTTTGGATTGTTCTGAGAAAATTGGAATAATCTAGTAAAAACATTTAAAGTTGTGGAGGCCGTACAGGGGCGGACGGTTGGCGCACAGTCTGAACAAACCACGCGGTCATCCCAAAAAACCATGCACCCTTGATAGTGGGCTTTGCACAGATGGCACATGGTTTTTCAAACCATGCGGGAAAGCTGTGTGAAGTACCTGGGTGAGATAGTGGCAACTGCATGGTTGGTGAACGGTTTGACAAACAGTGCGGGGTAACAGTGAAACCACTTAAAGTTAGGGTTTTTTTAAGTTCTGGGCCACTCGGTATTTCCCATTCTCCATCTTTCTTCCTCCCTCTTGGACTCATATGGGGAGAGACAGTCATACCTTCAAATTCTTCCTAGATCTTCATTTGAACCCCATTTTAAATATTTTTTGATGCGTTAGAACCCCCTCGGTAAGGCCTTGATTCCTCTTGGTCCATTTTTCTTGATTTATGTTCTAGAATGAGTTTTTGGGGTTTGATCGGTTTTTATTCCTTTATAGATCCACCACATTTTATACCTAATTAGAGGCTGTTATCAGAGGATTAACATTGTACTAGTATGAGGTAGGTGGTGCATAACTATTTTTGTGTTTTCATGGTCGTTTGGGTAGCGCGGCCTTTGGCGCGTTTGTAGTATTTAATAGAGACCCTAATTTATCTTCTACTACTTATTTAAATTGCTTATTAAACCTATGGGATACCTTTGGGTATTCCCTTTGTCCTGTCTTGATTGATCAGGGCCGAGCGATAGGTCATAACTCACATGGGGCATTTTGGATGGGGTTTCCAAAATGATAATACTTGAATTGTATTGGTTTAAACTGTTAGTTTTATTTATTTAAACCTTGATATAATTGTTGGAGACCTTATAAACTTCAGTTATGGTATGGGACAACACTTTTTTAGTGAAATTCATTTGTTTAGATGGTTTTTCCTATTATGTGTTCTGTTAAAATGTGTGTTATATGTAAATGTTGAATTGCATATGCTGGAACCTTTGGGATGTGAGGGGCGTGGCCCGTATATTATTGAGTGATTCTGATCATAGGATGGGCATGGCCTAGGTTACTTTTGGTGGTTTTGACCACGGGATTGGGCATCGTGGATGTCGTCTTGAGGTAGTATAATTGTCAGGTTGGGCTTGGCCCGGGGTTACTTTGGGTGGTTTGACCATGGGATTGGGCATCATGGACATTGACTTGAGGCAGAATGACTGTCAAGTTGGGCATGGCCCGGGTTACTGGGATAGAAAGGCCATCAGACTTAAGCAACATGGTCGCAGGGACACGAGGTGTCAGATGCGTGCTGGCTTAGGTGTTATTTTGGTGATTACCACTCACCCAGAACTTTGAGTTGTGTGCACATAGAGATAATCCATGATGAGGTGGTTTTGACCACTCGTGTGGGTAGAGGCCCCCGTAGATGAGGTTTAGTTACTTTAGTTGGAAGTGCTTGTCGTAGGAAGCCATGTGGGAGGTGAGGAACTTAAAAGGGATAGCTTGAGGCTATCGGGTTGGGGGTTGAGGCTCACCGTGATTTGAGGGAAGGTATCGTTGTCCCTCCGGTTACTTATTTGAGGGAGGATATCGTCGTCCCTCTAATTACTTGATTTGAGGGTAGGTATCACTATCCCTCTAGATATTTATTTGAGGGAATACATTGCTATCCCTCTGGTTATTTATTTGAGGAAAGGCATCATTGTTCTTCCAATTTACTTCTTGGGTGTGCATTTGGGACATCAGTACTTGAGGCATGAGGTGTGAGGAGGCACAAGGTTCTGGGATACTATTATTGGGCATGCCTTCGGGATATCGGTACTTGAGACACGCGGTGTCAGGGGACACATGGTGTCGGGTTACACGACAGAGATTCCGATGTTGGCCGAAGCAGGTGACACTCCATGGTGGCTACTGAGCACTAGTGGATTTTGTGATTATTTTTTCATCTTACTGTTTACTTTTTTCCTTATAAATGCATGCCTGCTTAAACACATATATTAGGTATACACCGTTGGGTGGTATCTTACTGAGGTTTGTCTCACACCCTACACAAGCCCTTTGGGACACGTGAAAACTTTATGGATTTACATGCAAGAAAGAGGCCATCTTTAGGAGCTGGGCTGCATTAGCTGTTTCATGGAGATGGTATGGACCTTGAGGTCTTGCCTAGCTAGAGTTATCTTGTTTTGTTTCCTTTACTATATTAGCATGCTTTAGTTATGTAGCTACATTTGGTTATCCATTGGAGCCTTTTTATATATAAATACATGTATGACCTGTTTTGTATGCATGTTTGTTGTTCAATGGTAGTTACAAGTGATCATCGTGTTGTTAGGTTTACTTTCCACTACTGTTTTTTATATTTATTGCTTCTGTTGTTTATTGATATTGAATGTGCTTCTTCTCTGCAGGTCTAGTTCGAGTCTACTGAGTCATTTATTCCTCTGTATCTTTATTATTATACTCGGATCAGTACCATTATTATCCTCCAAGAGAGTATAGCCTCCCCACTATACCTATGAGACCCTCCCTGCTAGTCGTAATCCTTTGGAATTCGGAGATGTGTGCCTAAGGTAGTAACACCCAACCCATTTAGCACTGTTTGGGTGGATTTCCGGGTATGGGTTGTTACAAGTGGTATCAGAGGAGTTCTTGAGAGAGATATAGTATTAGTGTTTTGATGGCTACTAATGAGACTGAGGCTTCTCTTTTAATTCTTCCAGTTTTACTCTTTGGGATATGGTTGACTGGAGATAGGTTGTTATGCGAACAGGGTTTCTAGCTTGTGCTTGGGTGCCTATAGCCCCAGGTACAAGGGATGGACCAAGTTACCTTCAGTAGGAATTGTTGTTTTCTTTTTTCTAAGATTACAGTTTATATGATTTCCACCTTAGTGGCTCACTTGGTGTGTGATGTTATTGATTTTGATATGTGACCCTTGACCTGGTGTGGTAAGAGAGAATTGGACCTTGGCCCGGTATGGAAAGGCTTGTTTGGTTGGATTTTGATAGGCACATTTTACGGTATTTCAATTTCATAACTGCACATATGCTTTTTGATGTGATAATACCATGTGAAGAAAATGTTAATTGCCATGATTTGTATTCTTGAAATGTGAAAAGGTAAAATTACTAATAGAATTTCTTGTTTTCTCAATGTGTATGCCATGATGTATATATTGTATAATTTCATGTGATAGGGTATTTGGGTCTGGCTCTGGTACGAGCAGGAAAGTCTTATCGGTTGAGGTGATTTTGATCACCAGGATTGGGAAAATTGGTCATCAGTTTGAGGAAACGTTGGTTGTCAAAACGAGCATGGCCCAAGGTAATTTTGATACTTGTATCTGATAAGGGCGGGTAAGGAGGCCATGAGGTCGGGATACCGTGGGCATGGGTTGTGGTGAGGGGGTGTAAGGGTAGTAGTTCTGCACTGCCTTTTACTGTTTTCCTTTTCTACATAGAATACATATTATTATATATGTGTGGGGGGGTTGTATGACCATTTATGGTATTCAGCGTGTTCCTATTAGAAATATCGATGAAGCGTCAAGAGGGTGATGACACATTGTCGCAGGTGTAGGATCAGGTTTAGGATCTAGTGCAGGCAGAGCAGGAGCCGCTGGTACATGCTCAGGGACATGAACATGTTCAGGAACTAGTGCAGGCAGGACAGTAGCCAGGTTTGGTAGCGTTCGTACCATGGCTCGATGAGCAGCTCTGAGCTAGCTTGGTATGAGTCTTATAGGGGATCAACAGAGCTGCACAGGGTACAGAGCCAACTATGGCTTATCTAATGTGAGAGTTTCAGTCGCATCACCTGCCACTTTTTCAGGGTGAGGGTGGTCCGCAGGCGGATGAGAACTGGATAGAAAGCATGTATATGATCTTCGAGCAGCTCGATACCACTCCAAAGAAGAGGATCATGCTGGCGACGTACATGCTGCGAGGACCGGCAAAGCACTGGTGGGATGTGCAGGTTCAGGCTCACAGTCACGAGGGACTGGCATGGAAGGACTTCAAGGACAAGTTTTTTGAGAACTTTTACCTAGAGACACTGAGTGCAGAGAGAGCTCGGGAGTTCTTGAGTCTTCAGCAGGGAGAAATTTCTATCATGGACTGTGAAGATACTTTCAACGAGTTATCTTGATTTTCACCCGGTATGGTAAGAAATTACGCGGCAAGGGTGAGGCGCTTTGAGGATGGATTACGACACGCCATTCGGATCTAGGTAAATATCTTTCGGCTAGGTTATTTCTCGGAGGCAGTGAATCAGGTGCTCATAGTAGAGGGAAACCAGTGGGATAGTCCTTAGGTTGGCCGGACGACGGCTTCAGTTGAGAGTTCGGACAGCAGGAAGCAAGGACAAGATGAGTACTAGCAGGGCAGTCAGGTCAAGGACTTAGCTAGACCACCTTGTAGCAGTTCTTCTGTGGTTTTCTTTTAGTGTGGATAGTTAGGACATATTTTTACTTAGTGCGATAGGCCTCCAAAGGAGTGTCAGGCATGTGGATAGGTCGGGCATCTGGATAGGTTCTCCAGGCAGCCTTCTCAGACAGCCGGCAAGCAGGGACCAAGATAGACGCTGGCATCTAAAGTTGGTTCAAGTTCGGTACCATGAGAGGGTAGTAGAGGTACATCTGCACACGGAGGACGTGACAGAGGTAGCGGGATCCAGCTGAGGGGTCAGTGGTTGGTGACTGGAGTAGCACCTCAGGGAGGTCAGGCATCAGGCATTCGTGCTTCAGGACAGGTGAACTCCATGGAGCTACCAGAGGCTAAGAAGTCTAGTGAGCTGACGATGGTTAGAGGTACACCATAGGTGTGGCTGTGATTTCCTTGTTCTCTTTTGGCATGACCTGTAGAGTCATGTCTATTTTGAGTGCACGTTATGCACAAGATCTATGTGGACTGAAAGGATTCTAGTCAGTGGGATTGGCACCATATCAGGTGCGTGATATATTTATATATATATATATGTGTGTGTGTGTGTGTGTGTGTGTGTGTGTGTGTTTGAGATGCGTAGCATCAAGGGTATCGAGGATGTGGGTTAATTTAGGTTCCTTGGGCATCGGGGCATCGAGGATGTGGGTTACTTGAGGTTCCTTGGGCATCGGGGCATCGATAATGTGGGTTACTTGAGGTGCCATGGGCATCAGGGCATCGAGGACGTTGGTTACTTGAAGTGCTAGGAACCAGGTTCGTTTTGCGCATACATGGAATGCAGGACCTCATGAAGGAGAAAACCGATTTAGTTCAGGATACATTGGAAGTTATAAGTGGCACGGGGGCGCCAATGAGCTGCAGGGGTGATGATGCGTCACGAGAGGACCTTGATCCTGGAAACAGGTTAGCGAACATTTTCTTGTTCTGAGTTTTTTCAGGTTAAGACCGAGTTATTTGATTCCTAAAGTGGGGATCCCCTTGAAGAATTTAGCCATAACCTTGTGACTGGGGAAGTACGGGTTTCTTTGATCGATGTGGTATGTTCGGTTCCATCTCCAGGTTTCGTTTGATAGCCCGGGGATGAGCAATGTTAAGGTGGGGATATTGTAAGAACCCGGGTTTTTAGAACGGGTCAAAATCCCAAACCTATTTGAATTTTGGCTTGTTCTGAGAAAACTGGGAGAATATAAGAAAAACTTTTAATGTTTTGGAGGTCGTACATGGGTGCATGGTTGGTGCATGGTCTGAAAAAACCATGTGGTCAGCCTAGGAAACCGTGCACCCTTGACAGTGGGCTCTGCACGGGCGGCGCACGGTTTGTCAAACCATGCAATGTCCCTGGGTGAGATAGTGGAAACTGCACGGTTAGCTCATGGTTTTCCAAATCATGTGAGGTAACTGTGCGACCACTTAAAGTTAGGGTTTTTTATGTTCTGGGCCACTCGGGATTTTCCATTCTCTATCTTTCTTTCTCCCTCTTGTGACTCACGCGGGGAGAGCCGGTCGGACCTTCAAATCATTCCCAGATCTTCGTTCTAACCCTGTTTCGAACATCATTTGATGCATTAAAACTCCCTCAATAAGATCTTGATTCCTTGTGGTCCATTTTTCTTGATTTCTATTCTAGAATTAGTTTTTGGGGTTTGAGTAGTTTTGAATCTTTTTTAGATCTACCACATTTTAGACCTAATTGGAAGCTGTTATCAGAGGAGTAACATTGTAATAGTATGAGGTAGGTGGTCCATAACTATTTTTGTGTTTTTGTGGTCATTTGGGTAGTGTGGCCTTCGGTGTGTTTTTGGGTATTTAAGAGAGACCCTAATTTATCTACTACTTCTTATTTAAATTGCTTATTAGACCTATGAGATACCTTTGGGTATTCCCTTGGTCCTGTCTTGATTGAGCAGGGTTGGGCGAGAGGCCATTGCTCACATGGGGCATTTTGGTCGGGGTTTCCAAAATGATAATACTTGAATTATATTGGTTTAAACTATTAGTTTTAGTTATTTAAACCTTGATATAATTTTTGGAGACCTTAGAAACATCAGTGTTGGTATGAGACAACACTTCCTTAGTGAAATTCATCTATTTAGATGGTTTTTCCTATTACATGTTCTGTTTAAATGTGTTTTATATGTAAATGTTGAATTGCATATGTTGGAACCTTTAGGTTGTGAGGGGAGTGGCCTGGATATTGTTGAGTGACTCTAATCACAAAATGGGCATGGCCCGGGTTACATTGGTTGGTTTTGACCATGGGATTGGGAATCATGGGCATCGACCTGAGGCAGTATGACTGTCAGGTTGGGCTTGGCCCAGGGTTACTTTGGGTGGTTTTGACAACGGGATTGGGTGTCATGGATGTTGGCTTGAGTTAGAATGACTATCAGGTTGGTCATGGCCCAGGTTACTGGGATGGAAAGGCCATCAGACTTGATTGGCATAGTCTCAGGGACATGAGGTGTCAAATGTGTGGTGGATTAGGTGCTATTTTGGTGATTACCTCTCACCTAGAACATTGAGTAGTGTGCACACAGAGATACTCCGTGATGAGGTGGTTTTGACCACTCATGTGGGTAGAGGCCCCCATAGATGTGGTTTAAGTACTTTAGTTGGGGGTGCTTGCTGTAGGAAGCCATGTGGGAGGTGAGGATCCCCCATGGGATATCTTGAGGCAATCTGGTTGGGGGCTATGTCTCACCGTGATTTGAGGGCAGGTATCATTGTCCCTTCGGTTACTTATTTGGGGGTGGATATCACCGTCCCTCCGGTTACTTGATTTGAGGGTAGGTATCGCTATCCCTCCGGCTATTTATTTGAGGGTAGACATCGGTGTCCCTCTAGTTATTTATTTGAGGACAGGCATCATTGTTCCTCTGGGTTAATTCTTTGGGGTGCCTTTGGGACGTCAGTACTTGAGGCACGAGGTGTCAGGAGGCACAAGGTGATGAGTTACTATTATTGGGCGTGCCTTCAGGACGTCAGAACTTGAGACATGCAGTGTTAGGGGGCACATGGCATTGGGTTACACGATAGAGATTCCGGTGTTGGCCGAAGCAGGTGACACTCCATGGTGGCTGTTGAGCACCAGTGGAGTTTGTTTTTATTTGTGCATCTTATTGTTTACTATTTTCCTTATAAATGCATGCCTGTTTAATCACTTACATTTGGTTTGCACCATTGGGTGGTATCCTACTGAGGTTTGTCTCACACCCTGCATGGGACCTTCAGGACACGTGCAAACTTTATGGATTTACATGCAGGAAAGAGGCCAGCTTCAGGATCTGGGCTGCATTAGGTGTTGCATGGAGATGTTATGGACCTTGAGGTCTTGCCTAGCTGAAGTTATCTTATTTTGTTTCATTTCATGTATTATCATTATTTTGTTATATAGCTATCGTTGGTTATCCATTGGTGCCTTTTTATATATAAATACATGTATGACCTATTTTAGATGCATGTTTTTTGTTCAGTGGTAGTTACAAGTGATCAGCATGCTGCTGTGTTTACTTTCTGTGGCTACTGTTTATATTTATTGCTTCCACTGTTTAACGATATTGTATATGCTTCCGCTCTGCGGGTCTATTTCGAGTCTGTTGAGTCATTTATTCTGCTGCATATTTATTATTATACTCAGAACAGTTCCATTATTATCCTCCAAGATGGTATAGCCTCCCCACTATACCTATGAGACCCTCGCTTCTAGTCGGAAACCTTTGCCGTTTGGGGAGGTGTGCCTAAGGTAGTAACACCCGACCAGTTTAGCACTATTCAGATGGTTGTCTGGGTCCAGGTCTTTATAGCCCGGACACACAAAAATTGAACCATATGCCTTCTTAGAAGATAATGGGAGCTTATCTTGGTGAAACACTAGATAAAACAGAACTTTTATCCGTCATATCAACCAACTGGAACTTGATCTATTTCATCTCTTTTGGTGTCATTCTAAAAGAGGGTATTCATATCATATAATTACCCGAAACTAAATCAATTATAAACTCCACATACCTTTTTAGAGTTGGACCAAATAAGTCATATGGGAAAATTTCAGGAATGTCTAGAACAACCAAGGGAAGATCACCAAGATGGAAAAAATATTTGGGATTGACTGTAATGGTAGAAAAAAATCTTCTGAGCTCTGGGAAGGAAGGTCAGATATAACCATATCTCATGTCCCACTCTCCATAAAACACTTGATATCTCTCATTGATGGAAAATAATGAAACACATTGATGATAATAATCAATATCAACAAAATGATCAATGAGATAGTCTATCCCAATAATGAAACTAAAAAATCTAAATCTAGAACCTAGAAATCCCATACTAATTTTTCATTAGATATCAATAGAGAACATGTAGGAAAAACCCATACTCCTTCCATGTTCCAAGAGGTGTCTCCAACTCCATAAAAAAGTACATGGTCTCTATTGGTATTTTTATCAAATTAAAAAAAGTTAAGATATAAATGAGTGTGGGTAATATGTATCAAAACAGAACAATTCCTATAAAATATGCAACAAATATGGTACCTCTCACTATCCTTCATTTTGTATCAACCTATATTAGAAATCCCTCCACTGCATGACGGTTTTTCACTCCTAAGTCATGTTCCTAGAGTACTATAGAATTTGAAGCATCTGAATGGGTCATAAAAATAGCTTGAAACCCCTATAGGTATATCCTTAACAACCACAAGAGTTGTAGACCTTCACAGGTATGGAACAAGTAAGTATTGTGTTCCCCACCTTGCCACAATTATATCATATTAGGTTCACACTACTGGACATTGTAGATGGTGCAGAGGGGGTCCATTGTTGAAAATTACCTCTATCACCCTTATGATAATCATGTAACTTTATCTTCATCCTATGCATACAACAGAAATTGTTGATGTATAGAAGAGAAAAGATATATAATCCAATCATTCATGTCATATCCATTTCTTCCATCATATCTCAATTAACTATATCCACATAGGTAGAAATATACATCATATATTATTTTAATAAAATATCTAGTCGCAAACTATGTAGGTATTTTTGTGCTCTTAGTTGATCATTCATCATCACCTATGAAGAAAAACAAAAAAAATCTGCAAAATGGTTCGTGTATTCTGACACTAAATTTTCTCCCTTATGTAAGGAGATGAACTCTAGACACTTTATTATCATCAAAGGATCTAGGAAAAACTGTTGAAATATGAGGTTATTGAAACCCTTTGAGTCCAATATAATATATTTACCTTCTTGTACTATGTAATCCCACCACCTCTCTCTAGGAAAATTGAGCTTTAATGTCATGCACTTCACCTTGATAGACTTTAGTGTATTTTGGAAATAAACTACCTAATTGATCTTTCCCAGACAATCCTCCAACACTTAAGGTTCATTCATACCTCTAATAGAATGGGTATTCTCATGTAGTAACTCTCATGCTTGATCCCTATCTAACGTAGCTCCTATTTGAGCCTCAATATCTTTGTTCAAGACTCATGGTGAATTCATGTCCACAACATGAACTGTCTGCAAGATAGACTCAATTAGATTATTATGCAAAATCGGATTCTCTTGAGGAGAATATACCATTAAACCCTCTTATAGACCCCAAGTAGTACATATCATAGGCATGTTTATACACACCAAAAATAGAATAAATGATCAAACAGTGAAAAATATCAGTTTTAAATAAAAAACCATAATAAAAAACTAATCAATATCAAAAACTCCAACACAGGAGACACATATCCCAAAATCCCAGGGTAACTTGAGGCTCATCGTGGAAAGAGTAAGATAGGCCCTCACCAAAACCAGCCTTTCAAGTCCCAAAAGTACTATATCCCATCTACTATACATCCTAGGAAAATGAATATTGACTAAAAACCAACCTATGATACCAATTTTTAACGAACTGACCCGAGATACCCTTGAAAATATAGTACTCGAACCGATTCTCTAATGACATGAAGGGTGTTACCAATCCCCATCAGCTAGCGACTAGCACTCGATAATCAAACACAAACAAGATAGAATCATTTCTTCCAACCAAAAATTATATGAAAGTAATATATGTATAGACTTTGGAAATAAACAAAGAGAAATATATTCCATAACCAATAAAGTGACAATAGTACTGATACAACTCAAAATCAGCAAGATAGAACTCCAATGTACATATATAACAACCCAAAGGGACAACCAAGATATGATATCTCCAGTTTGCGTGATATGTGGGAAATTTCTAAAAATCTCACCACCATCTACCCATATCAAAATGACATAAACTTCATCAAATCATTGTGTCACCTTAACTTCCCTTTCATCAAAAGACAATACAATGTCTAAAAACCACTGAAGGTGTGTGTAGGGCATCATATAACAGGCTTAGAAGGATCAAAATCAAGTGTTATATATCAAATATCTGACAATAATATAAATATGGCCAATTTAAAAAAACAAGGCATGAAAAATAGTTTAATAGATTAATATCAAAATAATGGAAAATAGTTCCCCTTTTTCAATAATTCTATAACAATCCAAGTAAAAAATTTTCCAAGAACAATTTACAAATCATTTTACATTTACCAAAATAGGTATATCAAATATTAAATAGTAAAAATCCAAAGATCAATGGTAAAACACTCCAGTAATAACTTATGGTTGGATTATCTATGACACTCATACATCAATTATTACTAGTGTGAACTACAAGTCCATAGAGCCCATGTATCTAGGTCCAATGAATAGAGGAACAACTTAGAAAGTGAACCCTCCTACAATGTCCTTAAAATCCTAGATCTAAATACATCTCGATCTAGGAATGTAAGAACACCCTAGAAATTGAATACCATTAAAATATAAAAATATGAGTCCTAATATTACACCCTGCACCTAAGTACCCAAGGATCCCATGTGATTCCTTTCAAATCATTTAAAAGTGCTTACATGTTCACAATAAAATTTCAAACACCCTATTTCTTGTAAAACATTATTTGAAACCCAATTTCACAATAAAATTCACAATTATAAGAAAATAACATTTCTTTTAACAAAATAAGGGTAAAATCATCTTTTAAAAAAACCATATTCAAACACAAATTAATAAATTGGAATCATGTCGATTCTTTAGAGGGAGTGTTTGAGTTTAGTGTGGTAGTTATCAACCACTTCTTGGAATATCACTCAAACTCATTATATTCTCTACCAAATCACTATTACCTACCTTATATAAACCATAACATTTATATGTTATATTATAGTGTGTTGGACAGATTAAATGATGTATCATAGATCTAGGTCTTTCAAGGTATCACACTCTAATTTTAGGTGTGTACTTAATTCTTGATTATTATAGAGGTGAGGTTTGGTGTACTAAATATTTCTCCTAGTCCTGATAAATTTTATAATCAAGGTTGTGAGTAATAATCCATGTACAATGGGATGGATATAAATTATAATTTATATAAAATTAATTAATAATAAAGATACCCTAGTAGGAAACCCCTATGATATTTTTATTTCTTACTAATTTTATTTTGTCTCCATTGAAACTATATGTTTCATTTTTACACTACATTCCATTCCAAAACCCTAAATTTTTATTTACTTCATAAAATATAAAAAACCACAAAAATATAAAAATTTTATTTAGGAATATTTATTATAATATCTAGATATTTTTAAAGAATAACATTATGTTCAGTAGCATATATGACACACAATAATGAGCTTAAATGACCCAGGAAATATATAAATTCAATATGACTGTTACAACCTAGTCATTTAAATGGTGGGTAAAAATAAGATTAAATGAAATATTAAAAAAACATAAGGGTCCTAATAAATATATATTTATTGATTAATTCTTTTAAAATAAGCACATAATTTTCTGTAAGGTCATTTTATGCATCAAAAATATATTCTCTTTAAAAGTTATTTTTATTTATTTTTGTGTCTAGATAATATAATTAATTTTTTAAACATTTATTAATTTTATTTTATAAAAAGGTTATAATTTTTGAAATCATCATATAAAAATTATATTCAAGTGGATTTTTTTTTATTTTTCTGAAAAGATTTGTTTTTCATTGAATAGTGAAAAATATATATTTTTGTAAAACTATAATTAAAATTCATTAAATAAAATAATTTATAGTATGGATATATTTTAGATTTGTTATTAAATTTATATATTATCTAATTTATTTATTATAATATAATTAATTTTATTTCAATAAGATATTATCAAGATTTTAGTGTAAATCTATTTTTATGCTTAAAACGAATTTTTTCTAAATACTATTTTTAAGTGCATAATGTTATTCCATTTCAATTAATTAAAATAACATCAAAATATGAATTATTTAAGATAAATTTATATATTATATATAAAAATTATAATTTATATTCATATAATATATATTATTATACATAGAGTTGTTGTAAAATCATTTTTTCCTAGAAATATGCATTTTCCTAAAAAACTGTTTCTCGTCACTCTTTAGGGGGTTATTATAAAATTATTTTTTTTCAATTAAAGGTATTAAATTTTAGAAAATGGATTATATATTTTTAATCATAATAATTTTTATTATTTAATAATTCCAACATAATTTTTTTTCATAATGAATAGTAAAAACATTATCACCGTAGTTAAAGGGTGAATCAGGTTAACCTTGGATAAAACTACGTGATAAGACCATAATTTTTCATATTAATTATTACTGGATGAATATATGTATACCCTTATCACCTTAGAATGAAGATTTAGTTGTTTATTAGAAAATTTTCCTTGAAATTGAGCTATATGATATCTTTAGTAAAGAAAAAGATAAAAATATAACTCCCTTGCTTTTAAATATCTCTTATGTATTCATATAAGGGAAAAGAAATATTTTGAATTAATATTATTGATTATTTTTAGAATGATTAAATTATTTTCATGATATTTATTTATTTATAATTTTTATAAATTATATAATTACATTAAATGCTTTCATAACGTTGACACGGTATTTATTCAGTTAATAGAAAAAAATTAAATGATTTTAAAAATACTAAAAGTAATATAAATTGAGTGAATTATTAGGATCCATGATTTTTTTAGAGAAATATAACATGTTAGTGTTATTTTTAAGTATTTTAGTTTAATTCTACTTTTTTCATGGTTTTTTCAAATTCAAATTAAATGAATATTTTTTAAAATGGCATTAATGATATTTTATAATAAATAATATTTTATTAAATTATTTAAAATTCATAAAAATTATATATTGATCCTATTTATTTTTATATGGTTTAAAATATTATCTATGGTCCATTTATTGAATAATTTTCCTTTTAAAGTAACTATCTTGACCCCTAACGAGTAAAAACTTTGTTATCACGGTAATTGTCTTAATGGAGTTTAAGCAGGTTAAAACAAAAAAAGCGTAAAATGCTAATATAAATTTGTCCAAATTTTATTCTATAATATTATTTCAACCCATAATCATTTTATATTCTAAATATACCCTTTTATATACAATTTACCATCATAAATAGTTTATATTAATTTAATAATTTAATAAATTCCAAAAAGTGCCCCTCCCCTCACTTATAAAACAAAACCTCATATCCTCTTTTATTCACACTTATAAATCCTTTTATTAAAAAAATACATGAAAACATACGTTACATAATTAACCTACCATTTTATGGAGGCCTTGGTTTGATAATAAAATTCTCTTATGATTTATTTTGGTGTAAACCTAAAGAAGTTGTTTGAAGAAGATGTATCATTATTAATCGAACATTTTTGTTTATTTATTATTCTACCTCCTTAAAATATTATACAAACATTATGATATAATAAAATAATTATATAAAATATAATTTTTTTTTATGTTAATTTAAAACCCTATATACATCTACTCTTTCATTAAATGGGAAACGAAACAATCATTCATGTGTATGGTGGACTACCGACTTGTGAACCAATGTAATTCATTTTCCATCACCACTGATCATATATGGTTTTAATGAGTTGTTTACTATATATATATATATATAATTTAAATGACATATTTATCATTCTATAAAAATATTATATCAAAAAATTATTACCTTTTCATTCGTTTAAAAATAATAGTGTTGTTCATGCGTACATGTGGCTTACCACCTTTACGAAGTGATGTGATTCATTATTCATAACAAAATAAAATTAATTATATATGTCAGGGTATTTAAATAAATGTTATAATATTATATTATAATTATAATTCTATAAATAATAAATAATACTTATGTTCTTTCCATTATGATTGTTAAAAAATGTAAACTTTACTCATCTTTATGTATGGCTTATTGTCTTCATGATTGTAGCATAGTTAATTTTTCATAACCACATTTCATTATTGGATTAAATAGTATAATTAATGTTTAAAAATTATAACTATATCATTATTATTATTTTATATATTATGGAATAACAACCAATTTTACCATATTCAAACTATCAAAATCATTTTGGATATATGAACTAAATATCATCGAAACATGTGATCTGAAGTTTATTAATTATATAATTAAATATAACATGGTATTAAATAAAATAAAATTAATAATAAACATTAAATAGGTTCTCAATAACGTAAATAATTAAAATAATTTTTTTATTATGCAAGATAAATGACATACAAGACGAGTCGGACCTAAGGTAAGGGATTTCATATAAATTTCTTTTAACTAAGTCATATTTTAATGTTTTGAACCTAATTTATTTTATATGGTGTATATACGATAAATTTTACATGTTTTATCATTAATACTTAATAATTAATGGTATTTTAAGTTACAATTAATTTTACTTTATCCAAGGGGATTTTATTCGAAATTTACCAAGTAGTAAGGGGTTTCATAAATAAGTTTCTTTTTATTAGGTTATATTACTTCTTCATTGTATTTAATATTCTAAGATTATGTGTTTAATGAATTATTATTATTATTTTTTATTTTTAGTTGATTTATTTGTATATACATTATATACACATAACCAATTCATTGATTAATTTTCATGTTAGTAGTGTGATCTTTGTAAGATATTTTATCTTGATTTCTACTCCATTGAGACATATTTGGTATTATGCACCTATTTATTTTTATGAGGTGTATCTAATACCATTTTATATGTTATATCATGAATATATTTATATTAATAGTATTTAATGTTTCATTTGAAGTTATTTCTTTCATCGGGGTTATCATTAAAACTTATAAAAGTTGTAAGGGTTTATTTAACAATCTCATAATTATTTGGGATTATTTATGTTTAGGCCTCTAATGGGGGAATTATTTGATCTTTCTATCTTAAAACCAAAATATTTTTTTCTCCTATTTTTATTTGTATAAATTATAAGTTTTACTTTCATTTTCCACTCTTTAAGTACTTAAGATGTTGAAACCATGTTTTTAAGCAGAACTAAGTTTTTTTCTACTCAGTTGAGGATTCTTTTCCTTCCATATCTATATTGTGGTCAAAAAAATTAGAGATTATTTTTAATATTATATTAAATAAATTTTTATCCATATTTAAATTTCTTGAAAATGGTATAAAATAAATCTTATTTTCATTTTCTAAACAATGTACCTTTTGACTTTCTAGTGAAAATGTGAAAGGAATATTTAACGTACTTAGCATGAATGGAATTTTCCCACATTCATGACCTATAATTTATTTGGATATTACTTTACATATTTACATGTTTATTTTTAAATATTTTTTTTCTCTAATACTGTAGAATTTTTATTGTTTTTTAAAATTGATTTTCAAAGTGAAAAGAATATTTTCATCAATAATGTTTTAATGATCTTTTTAAGGTATTTATATTCATCAACAACAAAAACCCATTATTTTATTTATAATATACTAGGGGTATTTTGTAATGATACCATCCATATTCTTTCTTTGGATGGTTTATGATTATTTCGACAAGGGAAAGTATTGAAATTAACTTTCTTGATTAATTTTCTATTTATTACCTTTCCCCTAAAAACTTTCACTTTTTATGATCATTGGATATTATGTATCCCTTAAATATTCATATTATTTATCATGGATATGATTATTTCTTAAAATGTATAACATTTCTACATACAGTTTTTTACTTTAAAATCCTTTCGATCGACTGAGGAAATATTTATATTTTTTATTCTTTATTCAATACATACATTTATTGATAAGTAATATTATTAATGGTATAAATATCATGATGTCTAAGATCATGATATCCAATATTAAGAATTCCCTTCATTGGGAATTTATTTATAATTGTCCAAGAAATTAATATATATATGTTATCCATGGATTCATTTCATGCTCAATTTATTGATTAAATTTCATTTGTCTTTAGCTATTTACTTATCTATATTTATTATTCCATATTGACTCATTATAGCTACTATTGTAAATATATAACATCCCAACATAGAAGCCACTAAACTGGTACCCCAGTCTGATTCATTACATGACCTCAAGCTTTCCTCCCTATACACAAGAGGCATTTGACTAGTAGCGCAGGTCTATGGTGGTATAATGGGGAGACTACTCACACTAATCATATTAAAAAATAGCATAAATAATGTCAAAAGATACCATAATTAGTATAAGAAATAAATGAAACAACATACTAAAATTGTCAATAATAACCACATTGAAGTATGATATAACAAGAAAATGAACACTCTATGTGTCAGTTAGTCATACAAAAAAAACACAAAATACCAAAACTATGAAAACCCTAAAAATTTCCCAAATTCCAAACATAGTCCTAGCATCCCATGCTACATCCTATTAACCCAAAAGTAAACCAAAATATGGTTCCCTATCCTGAGACTATACCTAAAACAAGTAGCATTTTCTCAGGTAATCTAGTGTCACGGAAGCCCAAGTAGGGTGTGAGTACAAATTAGTAGCCAGTACCAATGGTGTATAATGAAATTAATAGTCTAAAAAATAGTTTATATAGATAAAAAATGAGAAAACAAACAATATAATAAAGGAAACATGTTCCACAATAAACATTTATTAATTAACAATTTTTACTCTTGGGTTTAATTGGGTCACCCAACCAACCAAGAATTATTTGGCCATGAAAAAAGTATGAATCCCAAATCACAGGGGTTATACCTTATAAATGATAATATGGAATTTGTTAATAATTTGAACTATTGGTGTCAATGATCATTGATATAATTACCAATACCATATCAAATACTCTTAGTGCCCAGATCACCATGTTGTCACCCTGTCTAAAAATAAGTAATACCATTCCCATCATATCAAATCAAGGATTTTTAATACCATGTCAAACCATAATAATTCAATCATTATGAATTTCATGTCCAACACATCCAATAAATGATGTAAAATTTTATATCGATTGATCCTAAATTAAGGATAAGGAACACTATGACCAGATCCTTACCCATGGGATTAGAGCATCATGTCCAACATTTCAACATCTCATAATTTCCAAGGTCCAACACACTTGGAATTTTATCATGGGTGTACCCATTCGTACATTCATTCATTATCATGGTCGAACATACTCTACATATTTACCCAATTCCATACTTAAACCATTTTACCATTTATTTATTTAACTCAATAATTAAATTTTCTTCAAACCATTTAATAGCATGAACATGACCCTTTATTTATTTCCCATTTTCCCTTTTTTCACATCATAAATATCAAAAACAAACACTCTTTTAAAACATCTTTAATACACCCTTTAAAACATTGTTCTTCCTCTTTAAAAAAAATAAGGTCTAAGACCTTCATTTACATTCAAACCAATGAAAGATACATTAAGTAATTTTCCCAAAAATTGAAACCACACTCTCATTCCAAATCAACATTTGAATCCCATTCAAAAAATATCTTTGAAAAAACCTTGTGGCAAATCCAGTTGATGGTATAGTGAGTCTCTCATATGCATCGTCAGGGGGGTGGATGAAAGAGAGGTAGGTGTGCTGGAACCTATCATCCATTCCTCCCCTCATATTTCTATATGAGTTAGAGGAGTTATCTGCTTTGGTTGTGTTTCCAGCACGACACACTTCATCACATAGGGTGTTACACATCATCTTGGGGGTTTTCGCTGCTGCATTTTTGGTTAGGGGTGATGAGACTTTCTGGCTTGATCTTTCTTTAATTTTTGTCACCTTTTGACTCTTGGATCCTGGTTGGTCATGTGGCTTGTTCTTCTAGTTGTTTTTCATATTGTCTCTGTAATGGGTTCCTCCTTCTTCCATTCAAAGGACTTTATTTATTGTTCAATAAATGGGGGCTTGTACCCTTTACCTTATAAAATGTATTTTCCCCCATTAAAAACTAAAATTGGATCAAAATCCAAAGCGCATCATTTAAACAATTTTAATATCCTGTTAACCATTTCAAAAAAAAATAATAGAAAAAATTGAAATTCATCCTATTAACATGTCATAACACTTATCCCCAAATCATACCCATTATCCCCTTAAACATTCTATCATACCAAATGATAATTAAAACCCATTTACTCAAATAAATTATATATATTATCATTTAAAATTTCATTAAACCGCATTAAAGGGATTGGAATACCCCATGGGTATCCCTAAGACCAGTCTCAAATCATCAGTGGAATCAATGGGGTATGTGAATGGTCTCAAACACCAACTTAATGCCTAAATTATTTTTCATAGTAAAGGAAATAAAAAATAGAAATTAATCACATTAGAACAACCACACACACAAGAAAAATTTCAATACTATGGTAAAAATATTATTGACCACCTACATTATGCTCATAGTTAACCACTAGTCCAACCATGGAACTTGATCTGCGATTAAATGGACACAATAATTAAGGCTAACCACACCCTAGAAATAGAGTTCATATGTTTAATAATAATAGGAATAGAAAATGAAATAATCTTCTAAAAAATATAAATAAAAATTGTCAAAGAGTTTCTAATAACTTCAATTCTCACTTAACAGCACGTCAAATTCCTAGGAATCGAAGTAGATCCATCTATGGAAGAGTTGGGAGAAGGAAGTTCAGACCATAGGATGATAGAGAAGAAATGGGGTGAAAATCGATGGATAAATATAATATTGAGAGGGAAAATTTTTAAATTCTCTATTTTTTAAGAAGTGCATGGTATGGCCACACGTTTTTTCAAAACCTTGAGATAACCATGCAGTCTCTCTTGTCTAAGGGGAAACTGATCCACACAGTTTCTTTAACCATGATCATGGTTTTGAAAAACATGAAAACACCATGAATTACCCTCTATCGATAGGGAATCTCAAGTTTCATGGTCTCCTGGTCCACCTCATGTGATTTACAAACCATTCCCCTACATCCTATAAGTCGCATAGTCATGGGGAATAGTTAGAACTAATTCTGTGCCATGCACGGTAAAGTTCTTATCCCCCCTTTTTTCATGTCCAAAACCCTCAAGACACTCTTGAGACCTTCCCTACATCCAAGAATAAATTCACCAACCATTTTAAAAGGAGTTCAGCCAAAATTTAAAATGAAACATACCCCATCATAAGGTCAGGATCTTACAACCTCCCCACCATAACATTTATCATCCCCGAGAAGTCCCAATGGTCATCCATCCACATCACGTGACCCATGTTGGTCACAAAGTGTAGTTAATGGCCTTGCTCAGATTCTAAAATCCCAAAACACAACCAAGTCGTAAACTCTATTTCAAGGTGTTCAATAATCCAAAATCTGAGTCCATGCCCATCGTTAAAACCAAAACACCAAGAGAGTGATTACTCAAGACCATCCAAGAAAATCATCATATATGTTATCGCCTTATCGCCAATCATATCTATGGTTCTCTCTATCATAAAATTTATCTTACCTCCACCAAATTCTGATGCATAAAACCTCCAAAATCAAAAAAAATACCAATGGAACCTCTAATTTATGTTCCCACAATGTGCTTAGTGTGGTTCCCACTTACCACATCAAAATACTCATGAGAACACCAATCAGTATTATCATCTATCCTCGTTAATGAAAACCAACTAAAAGGGATGAATAACTTCCATTCATGCATGAATTGATAATGAGATGGATTTTTATGAAAATTATAGTTTCATTTCATAATTTAAACCCATGTTCTCTAAGACAACATACCAAATGTGGTTTAAAACTAACCTCATACATGGAATACATTATCCCAAGTCAAACAATCCTTGGTCAACTCATCTAAAAAAATTCTCAACTCCCACTACTAGTGAATTTCCATCTTACATGGACATAATGTCTCTAGGCTCAAAGGCACTCCAAAACCACCCAAATTCACCCACTGGATTCTGTACCCTAATCCTAGTGAGATTGAATATTTAAAACCTCCACTATAAGAAAACAATCATCATGTCCAACCACACCACCAATGAACCTTTGACGCAGACATTTTCGATTACTTTTAGAACCACGTTGAGAATTAATCCACAATCACCTCAAACATCACAACACCTTTTTTCAGAATGAACTTATAATGTAAACTTAATCACATACCTCATCAGTTCCTCACTAGTATCCAGGTTCCACCTTAATCGATCTACATCCAATTCTACATTCATATAAACCTTCCATCATGAGGGTCTTACACATTCAACTGAAACATCACTCTTCACCATAAGGGTGATGTTTCCACTGCTTGTCTGAAAAAACCACAACCACCATGTCATATACTCCAAATCATAACCAAAACCAGAAGTGTATGTGTTCTTATCACTCTTACCAGAGAAAAAAAATGAAAATTCAACTATCCTCTATTTCTTATCTTCTAAGAACAACACCTACAAAATTCTTTGACATCCATTCCATCCCAAGTACATTACACATAGATGAACAATGGTTCACTTCCCACTATATGACCTCATTTACAATACTCAACAAGTAAAATCTCCAAATAAAACCTTTATCAAACCAAAATTTACACTAAGATAGCATAGAATATAGTCAATTCCCTCTCATCACACTTTGGATGATGTTAAGATGTTGGTCATGATAATCACCAAACTAGGAGTACACTATGATTTCATCAATGAATACCACTATAACCTTATATATTTTGGATACCACCTCTAGTTTTAGGGACATGTAAATTCCAAAAAAGTTATTGGGTCTCCCTTCCCACAAGCATCTCATCAACTCCCAGTCACCATGATTCAAGAAGGATATGATAACCAAAACTCACTACCACCTCATAGCTCTCTACCAAACAACAATCCACTAACATTTTATATGGCTCTAACTCCATCACAATTCTTGAGTTATTCAACCTTGACCTGAATTATTCTCAATGAAAATTAAAAAGGTCCACTACATCGATCCAAAACCAAAAAATCTTATGCACAGATAGCATGTGTTACCTTTATTTCACTGAAAATGACTTTTTCTTGATCCCAAGACACTTTTTAATGTATCCCAAAAGGTATAGCACACCACCAACATGATTTTACCATCATAACCTTACCAGAATACCTAAGGTCTCACACATTCATGTGATCATTAAATAAACCAAACTCAAATTTTCTGGAGTCATACTTCACTCAAGTTAGGATCAAACACCAGCTCAACCAAATAAAAATTTCCTCCTAGATCATCATGATTATTAGGATCAAGGAATCCTCAAAATTTCCATTAAATGACCCAGCCTTTCACACAAGTTAGGTTAAACCACGTGATCACCCTTCACCCTGATGTAATTCCTAGATCAAAAGAATCTATCCACACTCTATTTTCCCTTGTCTAATTAATCCAAGTTCAACATCAATAATCATATCAAATATCATCAAAATAGTTGGTTTAGTAATTCAAATGATCTTTATCTTTATAAAATGGCCTTAAACCCAACCCATATCCCCTGAGGTGATTCTTTTAGAAATGAAACCAAGGAATGACCATTCCTTATATAGAAACTTGCTGGAATCTACCATGCATCGATTATACCTCTAAATCATCCACCCATGCTTCACACTCTAAAGCACTAGAAACACTTGGATAACCTCACTCATGGCTATCATTGATTACCCAAATCCACTAAATCATGGTCATCACCCGATTCACAATCCCAAGCCTACTATTTCTCCCACTGATCCATACACATTAAACCTTACATGATTCATTTCTCTTATATTTCAATCAAACCCATGTTCCATAACATAGGTATCCTATCACACCAAAACTAAAAATGTACTCTAGGTTCTACACCCAAAGTAACACAACCACTATGAATGGAACCACAACCCAAGACACCCATTTCAAGGTCCAATGTACAACCTATATAACCAAAACCCATGAGGATTACCACATCCATGTTAACAAAATAAACCACAAAACCACAAGGTTATATCCTAACTGAAGGCACAATAAGTTTCATCCTATTATCCAATACATCTAAACCCATCAAGGAATCATAATCCATGAAAAAGAGTCTCAAAACTAGGGCACTCTCAGATCCCAAACCACCCATACATAGGGTTAGATAATAATAGAAGGGATACCCATTACCAATAACCCTAAGGCTTCCATCATTTATCATTTATAATTAATTAACCTTTACCATTTTTAAAACCCAAGGATTCATATTTCCAAAACTTTCATTAACTAATAATTCTAAATTTTCAGTATTATTTCAATTTTAGGAATGATTTTTTTCTAGATATAATTTCATTTAAAATTTAAAATTTGTAAATACATTATAAATTACATACTAATACTTTATTTAAATAGATCCATCACTTTAAAATTAATTTGTACTTTCCTATTTCCTAGAAGTCACCTGAGGAGTTATCCAAGTAGAGTGCCTCCATACACTTATATATAAATCATATAATTGGTTCTTGACACTAAAATATCAACCCCCCTAATTCATTTACATACATAGATAGATATAAATGACTAATATACATATACCACAAATACAAAATACAATACCATCATAATTCAATCCTAGACAACTATCAATTAAATGTGGAATATAGATAACATATCGATCCTATGAACCTAGCATGATACATGAACACATACCCTCTTTCTATTCTAGGAAAATAGATAAAAAAATAGATAAATTAGTAACATCATATCTAAGTGCACCACTTGAGGTTAAAAAATCAGTCAACGGAAAAATAACAAAGAATGGAAATCAATTTCTCACTCTAGGAAACTCAGTTTTTCTACCATGTGTGGGATATAGGCACCTAGGCATGAGCTCATTACCAAGCTCCAATAAGACCCTTGTCTCCAATCTACCATTCCAATATAGTAAGACAAAATATAGCCTATTTTATTACACTTTATAACATCTTATCTCAGAATCCACTAGATCGGTACCCTAAGAAGGTTTGTTATATAACCTCAAGCATGACTACCCATACACTGGTGGTTTCAAACTAGCCTCACAGGTGTAAAACCCGGGAATTTTATGAGAAATATTCTTGTTAATTTCTTTGATTTCTTGTATTGTACGCTACACCAAGATTATCTTACACTATACGCAACACCATATTAGCTTGAAGTATACACAACACTATGCTTGGCTTGTGTTTCATGCAATAGCGACCTTCCTCAATAGCGTGTGTTGTACGCAATATCGAGTTTCAGGAAACAATGATATATTGTTATAATATTATTATGAACTAGCCATTATGAATATTATTAACCAAATTTTTAATTTTATAACATTATAATTTATCTTACATATTTTTTATAACATGGAATGAGAACAAAATTAATTTTTCGGATAAAAGAACTATTTTTCAAAAAATGTAGTGTGTTCGCCTTTTGATGGCGCACCCATTTTAAATCTAATTTTTGAAAAGTTTATAAGTTCAATTTGACAATGTAAAATTCTTCTTTTGAATCATTATATAAAAATTTATGTTGGATAAATATTTGACACTATTCTGATAATATTCATATTTTGATGAATAGAAAAAATACGCTAAATTTTAATTAAAAACAACTTTTTTCATCGAGATACTTTATATGGTTAAATTATAATATTGAATGGTTTTAAAGTATAAATAGAATATATTTTTACCATTTAATACAATTTATGTCATTATCATTGTTTTTACATTGAATTCATAGGAAAAAACATTTCGATCTTTTGCTATGTTTTAACTTTTAGAACCCATTTTCTCAACAGCGGGATTAATTTTAAATTAAATACCGCAGATTCTGTGTTTTGAATTTGGAAAAATTGATTCCATATTTATAATCATTAGGTAAAAATTATTTTAATAGGATACATTTTATTTTTAGACATTATGAATAGTTACAACGATAAATTTTATTTACTACAATTAAAGGTAAAGAAGGTAATAAAGGGTAAAAATAATATTATAAAATTACACTAAAACTTTTATTAATATAATTTGATGATTATATTTCGCCCTAAAATATACTTGGGTAGAAATGGTATCTTTTGGAACCCACTTGTGTGTGATTAAGACCATTAATTTATTTTATTTAAAGAAAGTGAAATATGTCTCACTCAAACTTTAATAATTAAAGTATTTTTATTATAAGGTTATACATAATATAAATTAAATTATAAATACTCATTTGAAATATAAAATGTTTTTATTCATCATGGTAATTTATTTGTTATTTTTGAGAAGTATATAATTACCTTAATAGCTTATACATTAATGATGAAGAAATTATTTATTTAGTGAAAAATCAATAATATAGTTTTTATTAAAATAATAATACCCATCAAATGGTCTATAAACTTGAAAAAACCTTATTTTTAAGTTATATATAAACCCTAATCATCCAAGGGTCTACTTGTGGACCATTTGGAGCCTTATAAAACATATTAAGACATTTATATTATCTTATTTTAAATGATGTCATACTTGTCACCTTCAAACTTTAATAAAGATAAAATTTTAAAAGTTTGTTTTTTTAGAAGATAAATTCTACTAAAATTATTATTATGAAATATATTATAATTATCTTAATCATAGTATTTTATTTTTAATTTTATGAAAAAATAAGTATATTAAATAATCATACAAAAAAATTTTAGTAATTATTTTATTAACAGAAATATCAAATAATTAGTTTTAAAAATATTAAAATAAATATTATATGAACTAATTAGTGTTCTCCACAAATTTTCTAGATTAATATAACATGTTAATAATCTATTAAATATTTTGGTTTAAACATAACTTCTATGTGGATTTTATTTAAATTCAAATAAATGAATAGTGTCAAAATAGATACTATTGATATTTTATAAAAATAACATATTATTAAATTGTTTAAAAATAACAAAAATATTTAAAAATTAAAAACTGAAATTTATATGGTCTAAAATTTCATAAAGTATCTAATTATGGAAAATTAACAACACATAAGTAAGTAACTAGAACAATTTAAAATTTATAATATTATAACCACAAATAAAATTAAATAGATTAAATAAGGATAAATCAAAATGATAAGCTTCAAAATAGAATCAAAACATGACTAAATTTTATTATTTTATTTTATTACAATTCTATATCATATGATATTTTAGTTTGAGTCATTTTTGAGGTTTTTATGTGGGTTTTCGGTTTATTATAAATTAATATTTTTGAGGATTCCAAACGTGCCCCTCTCCTCCCCTATAAAAGGGCACCTCCTTCCCTCTCCTCTTCACCCAATTTTGAGCCTTCAAGATAAAAAAAACCCTACCAATTAATCTTATCAAACTATCTATTTACATTATAGAGGTTCTGGTCTTCTAAAAAGACCAACTCTAGTTCCCTAAGAGGAAGTTTAAAGGAGGCACTTCGAGGAAGAGGTAATATCTTCTACCGATTCTTTCAAATTTATTTCTTCTTCTACTTCCTATTCATTATTTGTTTCATTATAAATTAATAAAATCAGTATCACTAATATAATTATATGTTATTATAAATATTAAACAACCCTATTTCACCTTCCATCCATCCTATAAAAAACGAAATCACCGCACGTGCGCATGTACGGAATACCATCTCCACGTTATGGTGTAATATGTTTTTCCACCACCACTTTACTTGGATGGGTATAATGGTGGAAATAATAACTATATATGATTATTATAACATGATACTAATTATGAGATATTATATCATCCACTCCAAATACATTCAATAATTATGGTAATGATATCATCGCTCATGCGTACGTATGGATTACTGTCTCCACGACGCGATGAGATTCATTCTCCATGTTAACCATTAAAGAATGATTATAAAGTATATATAATGAATAATACTATGATATATGACATAATAATTCTACTTTATATATATATATATATATGTCATCTACATACTTTCGTTCAAGTCAATAATGAAAGGAAAACAGCGTTCATGCGTACGTACGACCTACCGTCTCCATGAACGATGTATTTCATTTAATTTATCTATCTATTATATATATATACACTGATTATATATATGATATATAAATCTTGTTTTAAATTAGGGAAGTAATTAAATCATGATATAATTAATAATATCAAGAACAAAAAGTCCAAACACGTACGATAAATGAAACGATTATTACCCAAAATGTTGCTTCAATATGGAATTGACAAATGAACGGGTAATATAAAGTCGTCAGTGAATCATATATGATATCATAAAAATGAATATGATTCTTGAATAAGTCAGTGACATTATTTAAATCATTATACAGGAGTTTTGGACACAAATGGATGAAATTGGACCTAATGTAAGGGATAATTTTTCAAATCTCATTTTTATATGAGATTTCTTATACATAAGTATTTACTGGGGTTATATTTATCATCCATGTCTATGCCTTATAAAATTGTTTTCATAAAATGTTTAAAATTATTACATGTATGTTTAAATTCATTTTTACCATTTGTTTAATTTTACCACACTGTATGGAAGGAATCTTTCTTTTTTTTACCATGCGAGGTACTTTTTGACTTTTCTGGAAAAAATATGAGGGGAATGTTTTTTTCAACTTATATGATGTGAATGGATTTTTATAGTTTCATAACACCTTATTTCTAGGAATCTTAATCTAAAATATTTCATGATTATTTTCAACAAAATTATTTTCTTTTAAAATTGCACGTCATTTGGAGAAAAGAAAATGATTTTGAAGAAGAAATGATATTTTCCTAAATAATTCATTACAAGTATTTATTCAAAAATATTTTCCATCTAAGATTACATTATTTAATATGGTTATATTTCAAGTATAATGTTACTATTATTTACATGGTTTTATTTTTTATGATGAAATGATATCCATTGTTTTATTTGGATTATGTTATGATGGGATGATGTTTATGAAACCCATTTTATTCATTGGGTTATGATGAATGATATATGTTTATTTTGTGGCACACGTAAGAATGATTTCATTATGAGATGGGTGGGACCTATATCTCCCTCCAATGCATTGGGTAAAGATTTATATCTCATAAGATATACATGGATGGAATGGAAAGTAAATCTTGTTCAGTAATATAGGGCTGGCACAGCAAGTAAACCTGGTTCAATAATGGACTTTGTCCAGTATGATGGTCTTGGCCGCAATTCCTTGGATACTATAGAAATAATATCATGTACTTAATGGTTTTCTTCAATTACATGTTTTATTCCCATGCTATTTTATCATGATTATGTTTCTTTATGATCTGTACCTTACATACTGCTAAGATTAATTTCACAACTCAAGATTTTGATGCTTAAAATTTATGTTTTTAAGTTAAATGTATATGGTTTGTTTTATTTTCTCTATGCTTACCCATATTGAGAATTTAATCTCACCCTTTTTATGTTTTCTTTTCCCCAAGATATAAATAAAGGTTTTAGGTAAGAAAACAAAAGGGGAAGATCTTTATGGGAGATATTGAAGATCTTTCACCAGGATTAGAAGATTATGTTTCATGTTTCCAAAGCCACTAAAATATTATGGTCCTTTGGTGTATGTTTTTGTTATTTATGAAGTATTATGAAAATGTAATGTAATGTCCATGTACGTCAAGCTTGGGTCTCTATATTTGGTATCAGAGGAAAGGTTTAGTCAACCTTTGGAAACTAGGATGCAAAAACTTTAGTGAGATCCCTAGAGATATTTCTAAGTTATGTATAGGGATATCCCCAAGGTTAAGTATAAGTATAGTCTATAGTCCAATAATTATGTTAATGATCATGAATAACCTAGGGTGAACCTAAGTGGTCATAGATTAAAGAAGTTTTCATAAGTTATACATCCTATAAGTGACTTTTTATGATTATGGGGTTCCTCATTATTTTAACTATTTCTTACAAAATGGTTTCTGGTTTTAGTTAATGGAGGTAACCAGAAGGAATTGGGTTAACATTGAATTTGATGAACAAATTGGTGACATGATCAAAGAAATTTTTTAATTCCAAGAGAGAAAGATATTGTGATTATGCCGAATCAATAATCATGATATATGATTAACAAGGTTAAATTTAGTGGTATTCCTAAGTCATCAAATAAGAGGAAGATGGAATTTTATGCATGTTCTCATGGAGAGGAACATAGAGGAAGGAAGATGAAGCTTTCTACATATCAAGAATAAGGGAAGAAGAACCTTGAGGAATACATCAAATGGAGGGGAATATGTTATCTGTGTGGAGAAAAGGGTCATAGAGTGACAGACTATTATGGAGTTCATTGTCTTATCTGTGGAGAACATGGGCATTACCCAACTCAATGCCCTAACCTAAAAGGTTACTTCTTAATTGAGGAAGGATCTATTCCATTCCAATAATTGAAGAGGATAGATTAAAGGGCTTATGTATTGGAATTAAAGAATAATTTTGTTGAGGTACTTTAATGATATATTGAAATATATGTGTATTGGTCCCTTGTGGTTTTCCATAAGAATATGGTACCGGTAACAATGAAAAGTGATTGAAATATTTTTGGAAATCAGATGATGTGAACATAATGAAGGGATAAGGAAAAAATAATATGTTTTATAGTATTAATGATCTCATGATTGATATATGGACAAAGTGATATCATGGTTTGAGTTTATAGAAATTTTGGGACTTTGGTATATGAAAAGGGTTAACTTTTGATAGCATTCATGTTTTCACTAAGGTTCTATGATAATTAATGTTTCAATAGAATACATGATTAAGGTATTCACATGTTTCAAATGTGACCAACAATATATATGTTATGATATATGGGGGATAGATGATGGTATTCACATGCTTATTATATGACCTTTCTAGTAATCATTTTCTTTATACTATGAGTTTGGATAGAAGTATTTTGGATAAGCCTAAAGGTTGTAATGGATTAAGATGGACATCAGATTGTATTTTTTAAGGCTAGAAATTTTTTATATTACTTCTGAAATGTTATAATAGTATAGTTTTAAAAAAACGACAACTCATAGGATGGGTGATAACCAGTCACGTCGGACAAGGATGCAGGAGACAAACCCACAACTGAAGTGTGACATGCCTTTATCACCTACCACTGGCTTACAGAAAGTCCATGGTTAGTAGAAATTAGTTTTATTTTATTAAGTGGTATGATCTATGAAGTATAAGTCCAATTTTGGAGCCATACACTATTAATATCACCATATATGGACTTATGTATATTTAATAAATTTTGTTAACCTTTTGTTTGAGATAGATGGAATGACCCATCATTATATCACATTATCTATTAACACTTCATGAATGACAAATTCAAATTAATTTTTTTAAGATATGAAGTGGAAATTGTTCAAGGAATGATCAATGACAAGATTGTTCCAAAATCAAGTAAGTATTTCTTATAATTCAAAATTTTCAACTTTAGGGAAATGATATTAAAAACAAAAAATGTTGTCCTAGTACCCTCATATCTAATGAATCAGACAATACCTTAGATCATCACAAATTTATGGATTTTTAATTGTTGAATTTTTCATATCCATGTTCTCTACCACTCTCTATCATAACTTGATGGTTAGATTTCTCTTCCATATCCATATTTTCACCTATGTTCTTTTATGTGGAAACCCAGGGATGAGTTAATTTGTGTAACCGTTTAATTTCATACTTTAGTTTTTAAAATTAAGTTTTACTATTCCTTTTTACATTGTGGGTTTCTATGAAAGAAACTTTCAAGTAGTAAACCATTTATAACCCCGACGAATTTCAAGGGAGAAATTCATTTTAAGGGGGGTAGAATGTAACACCCTGAAATTTTATGAGAAATATTCTTGTTTATTTCTTTGATGTTTTCTATTGTATGTTACTGCAAGATTATATTGCGCTATACGCAACACTGTATTATCTTGTAGTATACGCAACACTATTCTTGTATTGTGTTTCACGCAAGAGTGACCTTCCTCAATAGTGTGTGTTGTACGCAATATCAAGTTTCACTAAACAACGATATATTATTATAATATTATTATGAACTAGATGTTATGAATAGTATTAACCACATTTTGATTTTTTAAACATTATAATTCATTTTACATATTTTCTAGAACATGGTATGAGAACAAAATTAATTTTTTGGAAAAAAGAACTATTTTTCAAAAAATGTAGTTTTCTCGTATTTTGATGGCGTACCCATTTTAAATATAATTTTTCACAAGTTTATATGTTCAATTTGACAATTTAAAATTCTTATTTTGAATCAGGATATAAAAATTTATGTTGGATAAATTTTTGACATTATTCTGATAACCTTCATATTTTGAAAAATAGTAAAAATACACTAAATTTTAATTAAAAACAACTTTTTTCATCGAGATAATTTATATGGTTAAGTTATAATATTTAATGGTTTTAAAGTATAAATAGAATATATTTTTACCATTTAATATAATTTACTTCATTGTCATTAATTTTACATTGAATTCATAGGTAAAAACATTTCGATCTTTTGCTATGCTTTAACTTTTAGAACTCATTTTCTCAACAGTGGGATTAATTTTAAATTAAATACTAAAACTTATGTGTTTTTAATTTAGAAAAATGGATTCCAAATTTGGAATTATTAGGTCCAAATTATGTTAATATGCTACATTTTATTTTTAGACATTATGAATAGTAACTACAATAAATTTTATTTACTAGAGTTAAAGGTAAATCAGGCAATTAAGGGTAAAAATAATATTATAAAATTACACTAACAATATTATTAATATAATTTGATGATTACATTTCTTCCTAAAATATACTTGGGTCTAAATGGTATCTTTTGGAACCCACTTGGATGTGATTAAGACCATTAATTTATTTTATTTAAAGAAACTGAAATATGTCTCACTCAAACTTTAATAATTAAAGTATTTTTAATATAAGGTTATACAGAATATAAATTCAATTATAAATACTCATTTGAAAGAGAAAATGTTTTTATTCATCATGGTAATTTATTTTTGATTTTTAAGAAATATATATTTACTTTAATAGCTTATACGTTAATGATGCATAAATTATTTATTTAGTGAAAAATCAATAATATAGGTTTTATTAAAATAATAATACCCATAAAAAAACAAAAACTTTACCAAACCTTATTTATCGAGTATATATATATCCTAATCATCCAAGGGTAGACTTTTGGACCATTTGGATCCTTATAAAATATATTATTTTATTTATATTATTTTATTTTAAATGATGTCAATGTTGTCACCTTCATACTTTAATAAAGATAAAATTTTAAAAGTTGGTCATTTTAGAAGATAAATTCGACTAAAAATATTATTATTAAATATATTAGATTTAACTTAATCATGTAATTTTATTTTTAATTTTTATTTAACAAATAATTATATTAAATAATCATTCAAAAATGTTATAGTAATTATTTTATTAAGAGAAATATCAAATAAATGGTTTCAAAAATATTAAAATAAATATTATATGAAATAATTAGTGTGCTCCAAAAATTTTATAGATTAATATGAAATGTTATAAATCTATTAAATATTTTTTTTGGAACATATATTCTGTGTGGATTTTATTTAAATTCAAAAAATTGAATAATTTCAAAATTGACACTATTGATATTTTATAAATATAACATATTATTAAATTGTTAAAAAATCACAAAACTATTTTAAAATTAAAAATTTAAATTTATATGTTCTAAAATTCCATAAATTATATAATTATGGAAAATTAACAATACATAATTAAGTATTTATAACAATTTAAAATTTAGAATATTATAACCACAAATAAAATTAAGAAAATTAAATAAGGATAAATCAAAATGGTAAGGTTATCAATAGAATAAAAACAAGTATAAATTTTATTTTTTTATGATATTATAATCCTATATCATCTCATATTCAATGTTGAGTCATTTTTGATATTTTTATGTGGGGTTTGATTTTATTATAAATTAATATTTTTGAGGATTCCAAAAGTGCCCCTCTCCTCTCCTATAAAAGGGCACCTCCTTCCCTCACCTCTTCACTCAATTTTGAAACTTCAAGATCCACCAAACCCAGCCAATTCCTCTTCTAAACCTCTCTAGTTACATTATACAGGTTCTTGTCTTCTCAAAAAACCAACTTTTTTACCCTAAGAGGAAGTTTAAAGGAGGCACTTCGAGGAAGAGGTAATATCTTCTACCGGTTCTTTCAAATTTATTTCTTCTTCTACTTCCTCTTCATTATTTGTTTCATTATAAAGTAATAACATAAGTATCACTAATATAATTATATATTATTATAAATATGAAACAACATTATTTCACCTTCTATCCATCCTATGAAAAATGAAATCACCGTGCGTGCGTACATACGGAATACCGTCTCCACACTGTGGTGTAATCTGTTTTCCACCACCACCTTACTTAGATGGGTATAATGGAGAAAATAATAACTATATATGATCATTATAAAATGATACTAATTATGATATATTATATAGTCCACTCCAAATCTATTCAATAATTATGGGAATGATATCATCGCTCGTGCGTACGTACGGATTACCGTCTCCACGATGCGATGAGATTCATTATCCATGTTAACCATTCAATAATGATTATAAATTATATATAATAAATAATACTGAGATATATAACATAATAATGATACTTTAATTATATATATATATCATCTACTTACTTTCATTCAGGTCAATAAGGAAAGAAAATCAGCATTCATGCGTACGTACGGCCTACCGTCTCCATGAATGGTGTATTTCATTTAATTTATCTATCTATTATATATATATATAAAATAAATATATATATGATATATAAATCTTGTTTTAAATTTTTTAAGTAATTAAATCATGATATACGTAATAATATCAATAATAATAAGTCTAAACACATATGATAAATGAAACGATTATTACCCAGAACGTTGCTTCAAAATTGAATTAACAAATGAATGGGTAATATAAAGTCGTAAGTGAATCATATATGATATCATAAAAATTAATATGATTCTTGAATTAGTCAATGACATTATTTAAATCAGTATAAATGAGGTTTGGACACGAATAGAAGAAGTCGGACCTAAGGTAAGGGATAATTTTTCAAATCTCATTTTTATATGAGATTTCTTATACATCAGTATTTACTGGGGTTATATTTATCATCCATGTCTATGTCTTCTAAAACTATTTTCATAAAAATTTTACTATTCTTACATGTATGTTTAAATTTATTTTTACCCTTTTTTTACTTTTACCGCATTATATAGAAGGAATCTTTCTTTTGTTTACCATACAAGGTTCTTTTTCACTTTTCCGGCAAAAATACGAGGAGAATGTTTTTTTTAACTTATATGACGTGAAAAGATTTTTACAATTTCATAACACCTTATTTACATGAATTTTATTCTAAAATATTTCATGATTATTTTCAAAAAAAATTATTTTCTTTTAAAATCTCATGTCATTTGGAGAAAAGAAAATGATTTTGAAGAAAAATGATATTTTCCTCAAGAATTCATTACAGTTGTTTATTCAAAACTATTTTCCATCTAATATTACATTCTTTAATATGTTTATTTTTCAAGTATAATGTTCCTTTTATTTACATGGTTTAATATTTTTATGATGAAATGATATCCATTGTTGTATATGGATTATGTCATGATGGAATGATGTTTATGAAACTCATTTTATTCGTTGGTTTATGATGAATGATTTATGTTTATTTTGTGGCACACGTAATAATGATTTAATTATGAGATGGGTGGGACCTATATCTCCCTCCTATTCATTGGGTAACGATTTATATCTCATGAGATAGACATGGATGGAATGACAAGAAAATATTGTTCAGTAATAATGGGATGAAACAGCAAGTAAACCCAGTTTAGTAATGGACTTTGTCCACTATGGTGGTCTTGGAAGCAATGCCTTGGCAACTATGGAAATAATATCATGTGCTTAATGGTTTTCCACAATTAAATGTTTTATTACCATGCTATTTTATCATGATTTATGTTTCTTTATGATCTATGTCTTACGTACTGCCAAGATTCATTTCACAACTCAATATTTTGATGTTTAAAATTTATGTTTTTAAGTTCAAATGTATATGGTTTGTTTTATTTTCTCCATGCTTACCCTTACTGAGCATTTTATCTCACCCTTTTTATTTTTTATTTTCCACATGATATAAATAAAGTTTTTAGGTGATAAAACAATAGGGAAATATCTTTATGGGAGATGTTGAAGATCTTTCACCATGATTAGAAGATTATGTTCCATGTTTCCAAAGACAATGAACTATTACGGTCCTAGGGTGTCTATTTTGTTATGTATGAATTATTTTGAAAAAGTAATTTAATATCCATGTGCGCCAATCTTGGATCTCAACAACAGGTCTATGAAGTTACTATAGGGAGACTATACCAAATTATCTGAGTAAAACAATAATGGAAAAAATTCAATAGATATTACAATAAGTATAAGTAATAAATAGAACAATATATGGTAATTTCAAACAATTACCAAAGTGAATCATGATATAACAATTAAGTATAACTTATATATGTTTGAAATTCACACAAAAAACACCCAAATACCAAAACTATGAAAACCCTAAATACGAACCTGAGTCAAAACCTAGTCCTTACATCCCATGATCCATTAAATCAGCCCAAACATAATCCAAAAGTCAGTTTCCTGACCTAAGCCTATACCTGAACCATGTGTCATTTTCTTGGGTACCCCAGTGTCATAACGGCCCAAGAAGGGTGTTATTATAACTCTATAGGCCCCCAATAATGGTGTATAAAAAAATAACTAGTCTAAATAATGGTGTATGAAAATAAAAAAAATTCAAACAAATAATATAATAAAAGAAACTTGTTCAATAAATAAAAAACTATTAATTATCCATTTGGAGTCTTGGGTTCCATCATGTCACCCAACCAACCAGACCTACTTTATCCAATCTAGAATTTTGAATCGTAAATCATAGGGATTAAAACTTCTAACTAAAAATAGGGAATTTATTAATATTTTCAAATTCTAGTTCGAAAGAGCATTGAGATAATTGACAATACGATATCAAATGCTCTTAGTTTTAAGATCACCACGTCATCACACTATCCAAAAATAATGAATTCCATATCCATTATATCAAAACAACAATATTTAACACCATGTATAGCCATCCTAAGTCAAGGAAAAGGAACACTATGTCCAATACATCAAATTAAGTATCTATAACACCATTTCAAGCTATCCTAAATCAAGAATAAGCAATTCCATGTCCAGAATATTTACCCATGGGTTTATAGCATCATGTCCAACATTTTAACATTTCAAAAATCCTAAGGCACGACACACATGGCCTTTTATCAAAGGTACACCCATTATTAAATTCATTCATTCTCATGGTCTAACATATTCAACCTCTTGGTATAATTTCATACATAAACTATTTTACTATTTCTTAATTTAACACAAAAAATAAATGTTCATTAAACTATTTAATAACATGAATATTCCTATTTCTTTATTTTCCATTTCCCATTTTTACATGTCATAACCACTAAAACCAATCACACTTTTAAAACATCCTTAAGGAATTATTTAAAACATGGTTCTTCCTCTTTTGAAAAAAATGATACCCAAGACCTTCATTTCCATTCAAACCATTGAAAGATCCATTAAGGAATTTTCACAAAAAGGGAAATCACACCCTCATTCCAAATCAACATTTAAAATCCATTTAAAAACACCTTAAGGTCAAAACCTCACTTTAAAACATTATTTCCGTTTTAAAATTTATTTTTTACCCCCATTGAAAACCATAACTAGATCAAAATCTAAATCACACCATTTAAAAAATTTAAAAAACCTTCTATTCATTTCTCAAAATCATATAATAGAAAAAATTTCAATTCATCCTCTTAACATTTCATAAACACTTATCTCCAAATCATACTAAGTAAAACCTTAAATATGATAATATACCAAATGATAATTACAACACATTTACTCTCATAGATTCTCTATATTATCATTTATAATTTTATTACACCACTTTCAAGGGAGTTTCATACCCCATTGGTAGCCCTATGCTTGGTCTCAAATCATCAAAATACATAATAGGTTCCATGAAGGGTCTCACAGACCAACTTAAGGACTAAATTTATTTTCTTAGTCAAGGGCATAAAAACTCAACAAGGAAGTGCATCAATACAATCACATATATGAGGAAAGTATAAAAACTTTGGGAAAAAACGTGTATACCACCTACCTCATTCTCATAGATAACCACTTGTCCGACCAAAACCCTTGATTAAAGATAGAATGACATACATCACTAATGTGAATAAATCCTTGGAAATAGGGTTCAAAATATTTAGAAGCGAATGAACATCCATGGAAATACTCTTCTAGAAAATAGAACGTAATAGAGTTAGAAACTTACTAGGAGATTCAATTCACACTAAATGACACCTAAAATGCCTAAAAATAAAATGAAGAGCCATCTATGAAAGATTTGTGATTAGGAGGTTCACACCCTAGGCTATAGAATAAGAAATTGTGATGAAAATCAGGGGAGAATGATTTATGATTAAGAGGAAAAATAGTAAATTCCCCATTTTTAAAGAGGTGCATATTTTAGCTTCCCGGTTTTCCACACCATGTTCCAACCATGTGGTATTCTCTTTCAAAGGGGAAACCAAGATGCACAGTTTCTTATTCCATCCACAAGATCTGGAAACCAATGGGAACATCATGCATCCCCCTCTGTCCAAATGGATCCTCAAGCCTTATAGTTGTTTGGGTTACTGTACATAGTTTGAAAACTGTTCTCCCTCTTCCTATAGGCCACATGTTCATGGTTCATAGTTTTCACTAACCATGCACTAACCAGGATCTATGCATGGTAACACACTTTTCCCCTCTTTTTCGTATCCCAAATCCCTTAGACACTACTAAGACCTTCCATATTTTGGGGAAGCATTTCATTAACCATTTTCGAATGATTTTAAAAAAAATTAAATCAAAACATACCTCTCATAAGGTCAAGATCTTAAAACCTCCTCACTATAAAAATTCACATCCTTGAGAATTACTAGCAGTCATCCATCCACATCATCCAACCCATGCTGGTCACAAATTATGGTCAATGGCCTTATTTAGATTCTAAAATCCCAAAACACAACCAAGGCAAAACTTCCAAATCAAGACACTCAAATGGAAAAAAATTTGGTCAAAACCTATCATTAAAACTAAAACTATAATATGATGCTTAATAGATATTATCCAACCAAAACATAGGGAATTTCATCACATGATCACCCACTAGATCTACAGTTCTCCCCGAAAAATACCTCATCTTAACTCCAAAAATTTATGATGCTTGGCTCCTCTTCCATTAGAAAAAATCCAATGGAACCTCAGACTTTCCCTTTCGTAAATTTCCTGGAGTAGTTACCACTTACTATGACCAAATACCCATAATAATTCTAATTTTAATTGGCATACATCCTCCTTATAAAAAACAAACTAAAAGGGACACATAAAAATCATTCGATCGCGAATTGATAATGAGATAGATTTTTCTCAAAATCCTAGTTTCATTTCCCAAAGTACACTTTCCTTCTCCAAGAAAACATGTTAGATATGGATTGAAACTCACCACATCCATTCTATACATTATCCCAAGTCAGACTATACTTGGGTAAAATTCTTGGCTCCCACTACCAACACATTTCCATCTTACCTAGAAACAATTCCTTCATACTTAGAAGCACTATATGACCACCCAAACATTTCCACTAGAGTACATACCTGAATTTGAATGAGATTTCATAGTTAAAACCCCCACTTCCATAAAACCATCATCATTTATAACCACACCACAAATTCCCCTCTGATGCAAACACATAATATTACTTTTAGAGCCTCTTCGATCTTGAAACCACACTTGTATTGATCATCACCACACATGTTTTCTTGAAGTAATTTATGAAGGAAATTTAAGCATGAACCTCATTGGTTTCTCACTAGTATCTTAGTGTCACCTTAATCAATCCACGACCATATCTATATTCTTATAATTCTCCAATAATTAAGTTATTACTCTTATGACTAAAATAACCCTCCCTGCTATAAGGGTGTCATTTACACTACCTGAATCAAGAAACCCCAACTACTATGAACCATACTCTAAATCACAACTAAACCCATAAGTGTATTTTGAAATCTCACTCTCACATGAGAATAAAAACATAAATTCAACTATCACCCATTCAGGACTTTAGATAATAGAACCCATGATATTTTTCAACATCTATTAAATCCCATGGACTTTACTCACATATAATTGATGGCACAATTTCCACCACACAGCCTCACTTACACCACTCCACCAAATCAATCTCCAAAGATACCTTCATTAAACTATAATTTAATCTTATATAGCTTATAATATAGTTGATTCCCTCTTATTTCACTCATGCAAATGTCAAGATGTTAGGCATTATCATATATAAACTGAAAGTACACTAAGATGTCACCAATGTATACCACCACAACCTTATCAATTTATATTGTCACCTATAGCTGAAAGGACATGTAAATTACCAAAATAGTCCTTAAGTATCCCAAACCACAAGTGTTTGATCTTCTCCCAGTCACCATGATTCAAGAGGGACACACTAACCATAACTCAACTCTATCACATGGATCTCTACCAAATGGAAATGAATTAAAATTCTCTATGGATCTACTACCACCACACTACTCAAGTTATTCCATCATAACTTGAATAATTCTTAATGATAATGAAAATCCGCTCCTACACTGATCCAAAACCAAATGGTCTCATGAACATTCGGAACTCATCACCTTGATTTTACTAAAAAATAACGATCACTTGTTCCTATCCCACCTTATCATGTATCCCAAATGGAATCATGTACCACAAACACTTTCATATCATCCAAACCACACCAGAAACCCCATGGTGGAAGGCTTTCTAATGATCATTAACTGAACCGGACTCAAATTTCCTTGATTTGTACATCACTTGATCTATGCTCAAATTCAAACTCAAACAATTATCCATTCCTCTTGGATCATCGGCCTTATTAGGCTCAAGGAATAATCAATGTTTCTATATAATTACCAGGAATTTAACACAAACTAGGTCCAACCACATGATCACTCATCACCCTAGAATCATTCCTAGATCGAAGGAATTTATATATTCTCTATCTTCCATGATAAAATCTATCAAATTTTAACAATGATCATCATATCAAACATCATAAAAACATCTGGTTTAGGAATCCAAACGATCCTACCCATTTGAAACCGGTCATAAAGCCATCCAGAATCCCTTAGTGTGTTTCCTTTATAAAAGAAACCAATGTGTATCCATGCCTTATATAGAACCTCTGTGGAATCTACCATTCATTGATCCCACCTAAAAATTATCCATACATACTTCACACTCTAAATACCCTACAAAATTGGACTAACCTCACTCACGGCTAACCTCAATTACCAAAATCCACTAACTCACGGGCATCACCTAAGTCACATCCCCAAAACCACTAGATCTCCTATATAGCCACACATATTGATCCTCACACATGTCACTTCTCACAGGTAGTACTCCTACCACTGTTCCAAAATACATGGATCCTAGGACACCAAAACCCATAACATACTATAGGTTCCACACCCACAACAACAGAATCACTATAAATGGAAACAAAACCCAATACACCCATTTCAAGGTCCAACATACAACCTACATGACCACAAAGCATGAGGGTTACCATATCCACATTACCAAAAAACTCCTCATAAGTTCAATTTCATATCCTAACCAAAGACACAGTAAGTAAAATCCCATTATCCAGTACATCCAAACCTATTAAGGACTCACCACCCATGATAAATAGTCTCAAAACTAGGGCACTCTCAAATATCAAACCACCCACACATATGGTCAAATAAAAATAGAATGGATACCCATTTTCAATTTCAATAAAGGTTACATCATTTATCATTTCATGTTATTTAAACTTTATCATTTTTAAAACCCAAGGATTTTCATTTCATGACTTTTCATTAACTAACAATTCTAAATTATTTTGCATTAATTCAATTTCACAATTCTTGGATTTGTCTAGATAGAATTCCATTTATATGTTATAATGGGAAAACACATTAAAAGTTTCTTACTGCCACTTTATTTAACTATAACCATAACCTTACATGTCATTTATACCAACCAGTTACCTAGAAGTCATTAACATTCCCTTAAAAACGTTCACTTTCTTATAATAATTATACATAATGCTTTCCTTAAATATTTATATCATCTACCATGGATATGCTTGTTGCTTAAATTTTATATCATTTATAAACATGGTGCTTTATTTTTAAAGTTATTTGATTGACTGGGGAAATATTGATTTTTTATATTAGTTATTCAATACAGAAATTAATTGATAAGGCATATTATTTATGATTTGAATTGATCATTCAATATATTAGGAATGCATCATACACGCAGTGATGGGTGGTGCTTGGTTATAGAAACCCCATCGATTCCTTGATATGTCTCTTAAGATAAATCAATAAATCAGCATTAAATGGGTTTTTGGTGTATACATACCCATTGATTAAAATATCTTGGCATAAGGTATTGATGGTATAGATGTCATGATTTCTATGATCATGACATGTAATATTAATCATTTCATTCATTAATAATTCAGTTATTATTATCCATGTGATTAGTACATTAATATTATCCATTAATTCCTTTTTTGGTCAAGTTATTGATTAAATGGAATATTTTTTTCCAGTTATTTACCTTTTCATATTGATTATGACTTATTGATTCATGATAGATTCAGTTATATGTAACACTTAATGTGGATCTAATATCACCCTTATTTTTTTGTTTTTCCAAGAATATGAAGAATAAATCATTGAATAATTTAAAGGATGAAAAATATTTACTTTCAATGTGTTGTATTTCATGTTTTCAAATGTAATGTGATATTCAAGTATGTATCTAGTTTAATAAGACAACTAAACTATTCATTCCTTCAGGATGTGATTCCTTTGATCTAGTGGTAATGTAATATGCTAACCATTGGCTCTAGGAAACTAGGATTGGGGTATTTACAGTTGGTATTAGAGGAACTATAGTAGAAACCTTGCAAACTAGATTTAGGAAATCATAGATTATATAGCATAACCCTATGAATAAATTTGAGGACAATCCTAAGTATAGGATAGCATCCAAAAAAAAATTTAGGGTAGAGATTATATGGTTTTACTAGTAATACATCATGTCTAGATACTATAAGTGGATGTGGTTTTTGGTATAGATGCATCAAGGGGTGATAACACAAAAAAATAGTTGGTTTAGTATATCTAGACCATCATTCTGGTGCATAGTGAGTGTTCCCTTGCTATGTACATGATTTAACACTCTTAGGGGGTATTCTTGGGGTAATTAAAAATTATTATATAAACCATTATTTTGAAAGAGAGAATAAAACCTACTAAAACATATAATATACCATAGTGATATATGATAAACCTAAAGTGTATTGGGTAGATAACTATACGGTTGATCATAAATTTAAATGCATAAATACCCCTTTTTTGGATTTATGTGATGTGAGTTTATCATGATTAAGGATATTATTTAATAAATTTATGGGAATACAACCCTTTTTTATAGTATATGTTTTAGTAAAAAGGTTAATTGAGGAATAATGTTTTCTTGTTTTGTGGATATAATTTTGTATTGATAACCTATAGGGTTTATATGATCTTTGATTATTAAGGTTATTTTTTTAATATAAGAACTCGCTATTCTATATTTAGTAAATAAAATTTTTGTTTATTTTTTATAAAAAACAAATGAAAAATAAATAGAACATTTTACATTCCATGACCTTTTTTAGTCTAGGATTTGGAGAATTAGACAACGACATTAAAATTTATCAAGATGTATAGAAATAAAATAAAATAACTAAAATTATCCATGTGTAATAAATCCATAAGAAAATTATCCCATCTTAGAACCTCAGATTGACCTATGAAAATAACTTTAATATAAAGGATGAGTAATAAATTTCCCAGTAAGTGGTTTTAAAACTAGTGAAAATGTTTTTATAAAAAACTCCTTGAAAACTCTTTTAAAATTATTTATATAAAATATAAATATTTGATATATAAAAAAACCTTTCAAAAATACTTATTTTGAAAATTCATTTCAAAAATACTTATTTTAAATTTCATTTCAAAAATATATCTTCGAAAACAATTGGATTTATACTGAAAATCACTTGAAATTATTAATATTTTTATGGATTAAAATGATAATAGACATATCTTATAAAACCATTATGTCCACAAGTAATATCAATGGTTGGAAAATGTCTTATGAGGATGTGGGTTTACTCCACAATTCTCATTTTCCCACCTAATACCCAAGTTCCAAATTGAATTTTTAAGAAAACATTTTCTAAATATCATTCTTTCTTCTAAATAACCCATTTAAAACATTGAAAAATCTTATATATATTATTTTCATAGATGAAAACAATTTTATAACTTATAATCTTTTAAAATTAACTTTTAAAAGAAAAATTTATGAGAAATCAATTTTTTTCAGAAAATAATTACTTACATTTAATAGACGCATTTAAATTAAAATAATTTCTTATATTAAAATGCATGAAATGTCATTAGAAATTGTAGAATATGGCCTTTTCTACTAACATTTATGACATTAATTAACATAAAAAATAATTTTATACATGAAATGATAATTTTTAAATATAAATATTAGAATTAAAAACATCCCTCACCTTGAGTCTCCATGTCCTTTATCTTTCTCTTCTTTAGAAAATTGATTTGATAAACACCTTAAGACCACAAAAGTTGATGTTATTCCTAAAATAAAATCTCTATAATGTGGATAGAAAAATTTAGAATATAATTTGGTAGTTTTTTGTGGATCTAGAAGTCTTAGGGTAGTGAAAATAAGTGAAGGAAGTAGTCCCTTTTTATAATTGAGGTGAGGGGAAATTAAGGAATGACATAAAATATTAAAATATAATAAGTATAATATAGGTTTAAAGACTTAAAAATCCTAAAATATCATGGGATTACATTTTTGACATAATATTATCACATTTGGACTTATTCAAGATTTTTTGATTTGTAAATAATTTAATAAAATATTTTATTCATTAAATATATTTTTTTGTCAAATTTAATACTATTCATAATTGTGACTTTAAATACATTAATAAAGGTGTTGAATTAAAAACATTATTATATTATATCCTATGCATATCATATTCATCTAGATAATTTGTGTATTTCTTTAAAAATTTCAAATTATATTTATTTTAATATTTTTAATATTATTAATTTTATTTATTATAATTTTTCATTAATTAAATAATTACTGCATCATTATTGGGTAAGCATTTAAGATAATTATTTATTACCTAAAAATTAAAAATAAATTTCCATGAATAATATAAATTTATTATATTTAAAATTACAATTTATGGTTGCAAATAAATTTTTGAAAACCATATATTAAAATATTTACTAATTAAAAACTATAGTGTGAACAACTTGGCATTATTTTAAATAAAATACTATCAGAGTCATGATCATATCCAGGTAGCTCCAAATGGTCATTAATTCAACCCTTATTAAAAATGGTTGAGATATAATCAACCAATAACATTTTATGGGTCATTTAATGGTTCCTATAATTTTAATTAAAATTTTTTTATTTATTTTTCTTCTATTTTCACAAGCACTGCAATAGCATTACACATGCATTAAAGTTAATTATTTCATATATAAAAATTAAGAAAATAATAATAAAAATAAATTAATTTGGTTAAATATAATTTTTTATATTTGTTCATTAAGTATATTTACTTATATCCATGTCAATATAACTTCTTTAATTTGTTAATTTGACTTTTATTGCTTTGTGCAAGAATTTCATATGCATTTGAATAAGATTAATGTTATATAACTCTAATGTTCAAAAATATCAAACAAAGACATCAATTATAAAAAAAATTTGTAAAAAATTCATTAAAATGCTTTTTATCACCCAATTATTATCTATAAGGAACCAAATTTGTCTTCTCTAATGCTGCGCATGCGTGGCGTCGACACAAACAATGATTTTTTATATTTATCATGAATTAATTTATAATTTATATTTCCTATATTATTTTTTGTAAAATATTTATATAATAATATCATAACTTATTAATTTCATAATTTTAACAAATTTTTGTATCATAATTATGTCTTGACGATACCACAAAAGATATTGTATTTTATAAAAAACTTTAAATTTTACTATTCACCAAAAAAGAAATTTTTTCTGAAAATTATAAAATTTTAACCATAGGATAATTTTGATAATCTGATTTAAAAATTAAGTTAATTTTATTAAATAAATTTTCTAAAAATTTCTAGTAATTAATTATATTATTTGTACATAAAAAGCAATAAAAATCATTTTTGAAGAAAATATACTTCTGAATATTAAAATGAATTTACTAAAAATTATTTTTATTATTTTAAAATAATTTAAAATTAATTTTAATTTATTAGGACCTACATATTTAATTCATAAATAATTTATTCTTATTCATAGCTGCTAAATTAACAGTAATGTTATCATGGTTATATTTAAATAATAATATTTATTTATTCGTTTAAGCTTGATGTAACGTATCTATATAGAATATGGTTTTTTATTTCAAAATATTGGGATGTTACATTCTCCCACCATTAAATGAATTTCACCCCCATAATTTTTTCATTGAACATTTAAAAATTCTGAATTTCCATCTTTAAAATTTAGAAAAACTAGAACTTCAAAGGGAACTTAATTATCTAATGAAAATTATGTCATGTAAATTTTATTTTCCTCAAAAGGAAAAGTCTAATATCTAAATTTGTATATACTATTACTGTAATATAAATTTTAAATCCCTAAACCCATGCTTCTGGATTTAGTATATAAAAAGTTTGTGTATTTTTTTATAAGAAAATAGAAAAAGACATATAACATTTTACATTTGAGGACCTTTACCAGCCTATATTTTGGAGAATTAGAAAACTACATTAAAATTTATCAAGAAATAAAAAAATAAAATAAAATTACTAAAACACATCAAGTGTGTTAACTCCATAAGTAAAGTCTTCCATCTTAAAACTTCTAATTGACCTATTAAAGTAATTTTAAAATAAAAGATGAGTATTAAATTTTCCAATAAGGGGTTTTAAAATGTGTGTAATATGTTTTTATAAAAACACATTTAAAACTATTTTTAAATTATTTATATCATATATAAATATTTTATATATATATAAAAACCTTTCAAAAATACATCTTTGAAAGCAATTGTATTTCTCCTAAAAATCACTTGAAATTATTGATATTTTTATCTATTAAAATAATGTTCAACATATCTTATAAAACCCTTAGGGACATAAGAAATATCACTAGGAAGAAAATTACCTATGATTACATGGGTTCAATCCCCATTCCTTATTCTCCCACCTAATACCCAAGTATTGAATTAGACTTTTAAGAAAATGTATTCTGAAGATCTGTTTTTCTCATAAATAACCCATTAAAAACATTTCAAAATATTACATATATTATTTTCATAGCATAAAATAATTTCCTAGATTATAAACTTTTAAAATTAAATTTTTCAAAGAAAAATTTAGGATAAATCCATTTTTCTATAAAATAATTACTTACATTAAAAGATGCAATTAAATTAAAACAAATTCTTGTATTAAAATGCATGAAATTTCATGAGAAATTATAGAATATGTACATTTCTACTAACATGTATGATATACATGAAAATAAAAAATAATTTTTACATAAAATTATAATTTTTAAAATATAATAAATAGAAACAAAAACTTTTCTTACCTTGAGTCTACATGTCCATTATCTTCATCCTCTTTGGAAAATCGCTTTGATAAACACCTTAATCCCACAAAATATGGTGTTCTTCCTAAACTAATACATCTATAATGTGGATAGGGAGGTGGAGAAGATAATTTGGAATTTTTTTTGTCAATATATAAGGCTCATGGTGGTGAAAATAATTGAAGTAATGAGTCCCTTTTTTAATTGAGGTGAGGGGCAATAATGGAATTACATAAAATATTAAAATACAATAAGTATAATATAGGGGTAAAGACTTCTAAAACGAATAAAAATCTCATGGTATTACATTTTTTATATATTATTATCCCATTTCTCCTTATTCGTGGTTTTTTTATTTTTAATAAAATCCTTTCTTCAAGAAATATATTTTTTGTCAAATTTGACCCTATTCATAACTATGACTTTAAAAACAATATAAAATTGTAAAACTAGAAAAAAATATTTTATTATATCCTATAAATAAAATATTCATATAGATAATTCTTTTATTGCCTTAAAAATCTAAAATTATATTTATTTTAATATTTTTAATATCATTTTTTTCATTTTTTTCATTAATAAAATAATTATTGCATTATCGTTATGAAAGTCCATAAGGTAATTATTTATTCCCTAAAAATTAAAAATAAATTTACCAGAATAATATAAATTTATTATATTTCAAATTAATATTTATGTTCAAATATCTAGTTTGGAAAACCATAAATTAAAATATTATACTAATTAAAAAATATAGTGTGAACAACTTTACTTTCTTCGAAATAAAATACTATAAGGATATTAATCATATCAAGGTGGCATCAAATGTTCATTATTGAGACCCTTGTACAAAAATGGTCGAGATATAATCAAAAAATAATATTTATTCATGTTTTTATGTCATTTAATTGTTTTCATAATTTTAATTAAAATCATTTTATTGATTTGTCTTCTTCTTTCACAAGCACTGAATTAGTATTTCATAATCATTAAACTTAATTATTTCATATATAAAAATTAAAATTAAATTAATATTATAAAAATAAATTAATTTGGTTCAAGATAATATTTTATATTCTTTCATTCAATATATTTACTTATATCCATGTAAAGAAAACTTCTTTAATTAGTTAATTTGACTTTTCTTGCCTTCTGCAAGCATTGCATAGGCATTTGGATAAGATTCATATAATATATCTCAAAAGTTAAAAAATATCATAAAAAAACATAAATTATACATAATAATTAATAAAAATTCATGAAAATACTTTTTATAACTCAATTATTATCTATAAAGAACCAAATTTGACATTTCTAAAGTTGTGCAGGTGATGTGTCGGCACCGACAACGATTTTTATATTTATCATGAAGTAATTAATAATTTAGATGTTCTGGGTTAGTTTTGTAAAACAAATATAATAATATCATATCATAGTAATTAAATAATTTTAATAAAAAAATTTATCATAATTTGTTTTGATGATACCACAAAAGATACCATATTTTATAAAAAACTGTAATTTTTAATATTCACCAAAAATTTAACTTTTTCAAAAAATTCTCAAACTTTTACCATAGGATAATTTTGATGTGATGATTTAAAAAATGAATTTAATTTTTTAAAATAAATTTTATAAAATTTCCAGAAATTAATTATATTATTTGTACATAAAAAATCAATAAAATTCATTTTGAAAGAAAACATATTTCTAAAGATTAAAATGACTTTACTAAAAAATATTTTACTATTTTATTATCATTTAACAATAAATTTATATTTATTAGGAACTAAATATGTATTTCATAAATAATTTATTCTTATTAAAACTCACTAAATTAATATAAAAATTACAATGTTCAAGTTTAAATAATAATATTTAGTTGTTAATTTAAGCTTGATGTGACATATCTTATGCACTATCGAACATAGTGTTTTCTTTTAAAATATTAGGATGTTAAAATTTTTAAGGATGGTCATAATATTTTTGGGATATTATAAGAATTATATTAATTTATTGTTATTAAAAATAATAAATTATTGCATCTGTCAGGGCTGCGGGGCTTGAACCCACAACTGTAGAGCAATAAGGGTACAATGCCTACCATTGTTCTATGTTATGTACAGGTTAGTATGAAATTTTTTTACTTAAATTTTTTATGGTTAAATAATAATTTGATTTCAGGAAACATATTATAGGATAAAATATTTTTTATTTGGAGGTGATTAATGATATTTCAGGAGACGTTTTATTGGGTTTAGGTATATATAACCACTAGGTTTAATATAGATAATTATTTGGGAAAATATTATTATGTGTTTTGAAGTGTAATATGAATAGTATGAGATGAAATTTTATATTAAATCATTATTTAATATTGAGGTCATTGGTACTATTTGGGATATAGGGTTATTTATTTAAGGAATGATCTATGTTAAACCATTGGTTTTATTGTTGAATTTTGAAGATTAATGTATGAAGGATTATTCATTTTTTTATTTTATTACATTGTGTGAACCATTTTGGTCATATTAAAGATACTATGAATATATTATTATTATTATTTGCATTATATTATTAGTTAAAAGTTAATTTTAGTGCTTCATTCATAAAAAATCATCTTGGGTATTCATTTCTTGGATTAAGAAATGAAGTGGAAATTGATCAACGCAAAAATAAGGGATTAAATTATGCTTATGAAATAAAATATATAATATAAGTATATTTTCTATTGTTTAATATATTTATAGTAAAATAATATAACAATTTTTGGAAAATGTTATTTAAATAAAAATATTATACAATTACATTCATTTTTTATGAATCAATTATTGTTTCACTCATCATAGGTTTATGTCATTATGGTCATTAACTTTCACCTAACTATGTTCTCTATCACTCTTTATTATCCACTGGGTTATAATTTTATCCTCTGTGTCTATAGTTTTACTTCACATTAATCAATACTATTTTGAAACATAATTTTTTATTATTCTATATGAACTTTGTATTTCCCCTACCCTCTTTTTAAGAGGAAGTTTTATAAAACCTTTTATGATGTGGGTTTTCCACAAAGGAATTATCAAAAGTTAAACCCATGATTTTCAATAAAAAGTTAAAATTTTGATGATTCAATTTATTAAATGTGAGTAGAATTTAAAACCCTAATATTTAAAAGGAATTACATTATGTTCAATATCATATTTCACACGTAACACCAAAGTAAAACAAACCATGAATTATATTATACAAATCTAACCATTATAACTTAGTCATTGAATTGGTGGGTAAAAATAGGATTAACCAAATAATTATATATATATAATGTTACATATCAAATAAAATTTATTTATAAATTACTATTAAATATGCACACAATTTTCAGTAAAGTTAGTTATGCTTCAAAAATACATTTTCTTCAAAAATGATTTTAATTTATTTTTTTGTACTCATGATATAATTCATTTCTTCCACTTTTAGTAAAGCAATTTTATAAAAATGATTTTTTTATATAAATTATCATATAAAATTATCTTAGGGTGATATTTTCATATTCTTCTGAAAAGATTGGTTTTTTAGTGAATAGTGAAAATATTGATTTTTATAAAATTGTCATTTATTTTTATTAAATAAAGAATTTAAATTATGATTATATTTTAGACTTTGTATTAAATTTACATATGATAAATTTTATTTATAATAATATAATTAATTTCATTTTAATCTTAAATTTTCATGATTTTGGATTAAATCAATTTTTATGCTTAAAAACACATTTTTTCTGGAAACAGTTTTTAAGTACGTAATGCAATTCCATTTTAAATAATTAAAATAACCCAAAATGTGGAATTATTTAATTTAAATTTATATATTATATATCTAAATTCATTATTTTAAATTAATTTAATGAATAATACTATTCATATAGTTATTGTAAAATTACATTTTCCTTGAAAATGCATTTTCTTGAAAATCTGTTTTTCGTCACGCTTTGCGGGATATTTATAAAATTAATTTCTTAAACTTCTAGGGATTTAATTTGGTGAAATGGATTCCATATTTTTAATAAACATAATTTATGCTAATTAATATTTCCAACTTTATTTTTTTTCATGATGAATAGTAAAACAGTAAAAATTTGTCCCCACAATAAAAGGGTAAATCAGGTTAACCTATGTTAAAACTAAGTGATTAGGACACCATTTTTCATATTAATTCTTATTGGATGAATTTATTTTTAAAACTATCACCATTTTATTTATATATAATTGTTTATTTTACACTCTTCCATGAAAATGACATATATAATATTTTAAGTAAAGAAAAAGGCAAAAATATCACCCTTTTTATTTTAAATATATCTTATGTATCCAAATAGGGAAAAAGAAATTTTTGAATTAATATTAATTATTATTTTAATAAAAATTAAATTTATTTCATTATATTTATTTATTTATCATTTTTTAAATTATCTAATTACCTTAAATGCTTTCACAATTCTCACATAGTATTTATTCAATTAATATAAAAATAAAATAAATGGTTTTAAAATTAATAAAATTAGTATAAATTGAATGAATTATTTTTTTCCATAAATTTTTCATTAAAGAATTACATTTTATTATTATTTTAAAATATTATATTCTATTTTTATTATTTTCATGTTTTTTAAGTCAAATTAATGATTAGTTCTAAAAATGACATTAATGATATTTTATAATAAAGAATATTTTATTAAATGATTTATAATTCCTAAAAATCATATATTCATCCAAGTTATTTAGATAGGGTTTAGTATATAATCCAGGACCCATTTATTTTCTTATTTCTATTTTATAGTAACTATTTTGACCCCTAATGAGTTAGAACTTTCTTATCATAGTAATTGTCAAAATGTGGTTACAACAAGTTAAAATAAAAAATAAAACGGTGAAAACCTAAAAAAACTTGTCCAAATTTTATTGTATAGTACTATTTAGACCCATAATAATCATATAATTGAAATATATAATTTTATATCCATTTTTCTATGTTGAATAATTTGTATTAATTTAATACTTTAAGAAATTTTAAAAGTGGCCCTCCCCTCACTTATAAAAGGGAATCTCTTATCCACTAAGAAGGTATATTGGTATAATAAATATATACCCAATTAGTTTTCTTACTTCCCTTACCATGTCTTGGAGGACTAGTTTTATTATAAAACCCTCTTAGGAAGGATTTTGGTGTAAACCTAAAGATGTTTTCTAAAGAAGAGGTATCATTCCTAACCGAGAATTTTGGTTTTATTTCTTCTTCACCATCCTTAAAATATTATTCAATCATGATGATATAATAAAATAATTATATAAAATATAATTATATGTTTCTATGTTAAATTAATAACCTATATCCATCTTCTCTTCAATTAAGTGGGAAATAAAATAATTTTTTATGTGTAAGGTGGACTACCGCATTGCAAATCAATGTAATTTATATTCCATCACCACCACACACATATGGTTTTAATGATAGATTTACTATATATATATATATGATATTAAGGACATATATATCATTCAATAATGAAAATATATCATATAATCTATTACCTTTCCATTCATTTAGAAATGAAAACATCATTAATACGTACATATGGATTACCACCTCCACGAAGCGATGTGATTCGTTTTTCATAACCACATCACATGAATACAATATATAAGCAGATTTATATAAATAATATGATATTTATATTATATTTATAACTCTATAAATATAAAAGAATTCTTATGTTCTTTCCATCGTGATCATTGAAAAATGGAAATATTACTCATGCATACATACGGCTTATCATCTACATGATTGTAATGTAGTCTATTTATCATAGCCATATTTCATAGTTGGTTTAAAAAGTATAATTTATGTATAAAAATGAAAATTAATAAATTATTATTATTCTAGATATAAAGTAACAATGACCAATTTTACCATAGTCAAGCTACTGTGGTCATTTTGGATATATGAACTGAATATCATCAAAACGTTTGACGTAAACTTAATTTATTAGGTAATTAAACATAACATTATATTAAATAAAATAAAATTAATAATAAATATTTAAAAAATCCTTAAGAAAAAATTAATTAACATAAGTTAATTATTTAGGAATATAAATGACTTACATGATAATTCATACCTAAGGAAAGGGATTTCATCTCAATTTCCTTTCTTTGAGACATATTTTAATGTTATACATCTAATTTATTTTTTTATAGTTAATAAAATACCCATTTTACATATTAAATTAAGAATTATTCAAAATTCATAGTATTATATGTTTTAATTCATTTAAATTCATCAAAGGAGATTTGATTTTAAAGTTACCATCTAGTAAGGGGTTTCATAACTGAATTTCTTTCCATTGGGTAATATTATTTCTTTATTATCTCTGATATTCTAAGATTATATGTGTAATGAATTATAATTATTTTATATTTTATTTCCACTTGTTTTATTTTTATTTATATTTGATACACATATTAAATTCACTTATTAACTCTCACTTAAATGGTATGATCTTTATAATATATATTGTCTTGATTTCCACTCCATTAAGACAAATTTGATATTATACACCTATTTATTTTTATGAGGTGTATCTACTACCCATTACATATGTTATTTCATGAATATGTTTGTATACATGGTATTTAATTTTTAATTTTAATTTATTTCTTTCATGGAGATAATGATTTGAAAATTACCAAAGTGGTAAGGATTTATTTCCAAATATCATTATTTGGGATTATTTTTGTTTAATTCTTGATGGGGAAATTATTTGATATTTTTATCTTAAACAAAAAAAAATTATTATCCTATGGTTATTTCTATAAACTATAATTTTTCCTTTCATTTTCCAATCGTTAAGTACTCAAGATACCAAAATCATGTTTTTAAGTAAAACTAACTTGTTTTTCTACTCGGTTAGGGATCTTTTTCTTATATATCAATATTTTACTTAAAATGTTTTAAAGGATATTTTTAATATTATCAAATGATTTTTTAATGGTAATTTAACCGTAATTTACTTTTTAAAAAAATATTTTAAAGTAATATCCTTTTAATTCCCCAAATAAGGAACTCTTTGACCTTTTACCAAAAATCTGGATGAAATATTTGTTTTAACATACTCAGTATGAACAAAATTTTCCCATCATATTTATCACTCATTGATCTGAAGTGTACTTTAAAATTTTATAAGGTTTTTTTCAAAGAAAATTTTTTCCCTAATATTGTAGAAATTTTTGGTTTCTTAAAATTTATTTTTAAAATAAAAATTATAATGACCCGAACTGTTATAAAAATCCCTTTGTGATTGAATTAAATGCCTTATTGTGGTTATAAAAAACTCATTAACTTATTTGGTTTTTTTATATCTAATAGGATTTAAAATATCATTAACAATCATAACCTTTGATAATATATTCATTTAACAGTTATCATATTATTAGTATAAATATAGGGTTTTGATAAATCTAGTTGACGTAGAAAAAGGAGGTAATGGGATCGACCATTAAAATCATAACATATGAACTCCATTTATCATGGATTTAAAGGGATTTGTCTTCACCTAGATTTCCCCTTGACCAATTCCAAGATGAGATCCAACAACAAAATCATGATTGAAACCATTTATAGGATAAGTTCAAGCTCATCAATTTGTATATTTTACTTTCAATATAATAATGGTTATATTTACTTCTTACTGTTGTTACTTTAAAAATTATTTTGATTTTGATATGATAAAACACAAATTGTATTTTTGGGTAATATAAAATTTTAAATAATAAATTCCTTTTGATGAATTATTTAATTTTTGAAAAAAATTATATTTAAATAAAATATTATTATTAAATAATTTTTATTAAATATAAATTATAATACAATTTTTATGAAGTAAAATGTAATTTTTATAAGGGTTCAAAAACTGTTATTGTCAAAAAAACACATCATTTCTCAATAAATATAGATTATTATTTTAAAAGTGAAAATTCACATATTTATAACATTATTTTGATAAAATAAATAATATTTTTGGATTTAGAAGGTTGAAATTATTCAATGGTTATTTTTTGAAATTTTTCTGAGACTATTGAATTTTTTGGTAAAAATTAACTACGATATAAATATACAGTGTGTATTATGACATAATAATGACACAAAAGTGATGTGATAAAATCTATAAAATGTATAAACAACCAAATATATGTTTCCCCTTTAAAATAATGTGATTTTTAGTTTATTTTATTAATTTTATGAATCCATTATGAATTTGGGAAAACCTATATTATATTTTAAGGTTTTAAAATAATTTTTTTATGAGAATGACTCACTTCCACATCAACAATAGTACTATTTCTGTAGTTTTAGACCTTATAATTATAAAATAAATATAACCACTCATATTTTTATAATCCACAATAAAAAAAAATTGGATTTTTTTTTGTTTTGATTACTTTATTATATATAGTCAAGAACCTAAGTTTCAAAAATAATAAAGAACACCCCTATATTTTTCTATATAAACCCAAAAAAAAATTCATTATTCTATAACAAAAAACCTTGAATCATATAATTACTATACAGTCCCCCATATATAGTCCCCCCAAGATTCCCCCAAGCTCTAAATAATATCATACCAAGCTTCTGGAATCACCCTCTCAAGGTAAGGGATCCTCTCTTTCTTCTCTCTATTCAAGCATCTTTTTTATGTAATGAAATTATTATTACATTTTTTATTGAGGGGACATGATTTTACACATCACTATTATAATACTTATGATTTAAAATTTATTATTTACCCCTTTAACTCGTATAAATCCCATCCATGATTCATTATGTACCCCCATTATGTTGCTGAAATTATTCTGCGATTTTTCTATGCCAAATTTTTATTCAATAATTCCATTCTATTATGCCTATTAATTCCCAAATTTTTAAGTTTTATTATTTTATTACATATCCATAATACTTAAATTTTGACTTACTTGTTATTTAATACCCATTTATATCTCATTTAACCATTTTATGAATTTTTATGTACTATGGTTATGCTACCAAAATGTCACAGCAATTTTCCATGCCAAACATTTGTGAGGTATATACCTGTACCCACTTCCAATCAAGGTAATTCACCCAGTTTTACTGATAATTAATTGATTTAGGACTTCCACATATTTAACCCACAATCCTTAATAATGGTATTAAATGTGATAAAATATTTTCATATGTCATATGATCTATGTGGCACAGTTATGCATGTATATGATATGATTATGATGGGTGTGCCTAGATAGCACTCCAATGCGTTGGGTAATTTTTTAGTCTTATGAGATTTCATGTATGGTTCACAATAGGTTATCCTAGGCACATTATGTATTTATTTATTGGTTTTTAACCTTGATATATGTTTATGATTTTCATGTTTAAAGTTGTTTCCACATTCTCGTATTGCTTTTATGTTGTCATGTTATATAATACCTCATTGTTCATGTTACAATTTTTCCCCTTTTATATACCATTGAAATTTATTTTGTCTATAATTAAATAAATTCTTCATGTTATGATTTTTTTATTCCCTTACTATGATTTATATCACACCTCTTCCTTATGTATGTCCCTAGGTTATCCCATATAGTTTTAAGTATGATGAAATATTATGAGCATGTTAAGGAAGTTTTCAATAATGATGATGTACCCCCCCCCCCAATTATAATTTATTATATTATGTTAATAATTACCCAAAAACACTATAATTATAAATATTATAGGTTTTATTATGTTTATTCATATATAATAAATCAGGAATTGATGTGTAATAAATACTAGGGTTGTTATAGTTGGTATTAGAGGAAAGTTTGGTTATTTTTGTGATTAGGATTATAAAATTAAATAGAAAACCTTAGTGATAATACTAAAGATAAGAAAACATCCCTAAAGTTTGGAAAAGTATAAAGTAAGTGGTTTAAAATAAAATGCATCCCTTTATATATACTATAGGTGGATGTGTCTCACACACAGATGTACTTACGGGTGACAATCTCAAAAACATTGTATTAATCTAGACTTGATCAAGAACCGGTGCATGATAATGGGCCTTGATTCACACCTAATTTGAAACTCCAAAGGGATAATATTTAGTAAATTCAAATTCTTTATATAAACCTTTATTAAGGTTAAAAAAAATTCATAGGAGTTTATAATAGGAAATAGATCATGAATAACATATATTAAAGCCAATAAATTCATAAGTTAAAGAAATATATTTCATTTTTAAATTATACCTTTAATGTTATTCCATTTCCATTTTTGTGTTTAATAGTTTAAAATTACTCATCCATAATTTTACCTTTATTCTAGCAATGTCTGAAAATAGGAGGAACCAAGTAAACATCCAATGTGAAGAGAAATGTGATGAATGCCCAAAAGAGATGCCTAACATGATGGGAAATCAAGTAATAAATCATATGATTTTTTCAAACTCTTTATCAAAATTCATGATTAAAAAATGACACATAGTTGAATTTACAAATACATCAAATAATAGTAAGACGACTTCTCAAGGGTGATCATCATATAATGGTGATAAAGGAATGAAGACCCAATTTCCTTTCTGAAAAATATGTGGAAAGATGCACCAAGTGAAATTTTATAAAGAAACTGGGATATGTTTAAATTATAGAAAAATATGGTATAAAGTAGAAAATTTCCATGTAAAAATGAATAGTTTGATGTATGGTAATAAAGTTAAATAAATTGTAATATATATGGTTCTATGACATAAATGTATAAATTTTGGGAATTATCCAACCCATTTCTCTATTCCAAGGGATAACAATCATGATGAGCACCAAGAATTTCCAAGATCAAGGGAATAAGGTAAGACTAATGCTAAGATAGATCGTGATGATTGAATTTCATATAACCTTTACTTGATAATTGTATATGTTAGGTTTTACTTCAATTCATTCCCTTTTATCATATCTTTTATGTTTTTAAGAACATCAAGTCACCATGCAAAATGATTTTATTCATTGAGAAAAACTTCTATAATTATTGTATTACATGATGATGTTTCTGGGAGTTTTCTTCTTGAAAATATTATGAGTCTCCCTTTAGTGTAATTTTATGTAATTCAAGGTATGGATTGGAATTCCTTATATAGATCCAACATAAATTTACATGAGAAGGAAATCACTCTTTGTATCTTGAATTTTATTCAGATTTTGTAAAACTGAAAGGAGGAGGATGAATATTCTTTAGAATAAACATCTTAATAATGTATATTATTTCCCCACAAAAAATCATATATATCTCAAATAGTTGAGTCTAACAAAAATATCATCCTTGAAGACATGCACATTATTAGAGAATATGCTAATGTGTTTCCTGAATAGTTTTCTGGTCTTCCTCTTAGTTAAGAGGAAGAATTATCAATTGATCTTATACTTGGGGATCTTCCAATATACAAAAACCCATATATAATGGCTATTGTAGAACTTTAGGAGATGAAGAAATAACTATAGAAGAATATGGATAAAGGGTTCATATACCCAAGGGTTTTACCTTGGGTTCACCATTCCTCTTCATCAATAAGATGGATGGATTAATGTGACCTTGCATTGATTATCATGAGCTCAACAAGATTACAATAAAGAACATGTATCCTCTAGAATGGATTGATGACTTTTTCAATCATCTATGTGGATCCCAACACTTATCCAAGGTGGATATTTAGTAGGGTTATTACCAAGTAAGGGTGAAGAAGGGTGATATCCCCAAGACAGGTTTTCATACAATTTATGGGCATTATGGGTTCATAGTAATTCCATTATGACTCACAAATACTTCAGAATTATTCATGGAATTGATGAATAGAGTCTTTAGAGATTACTTAAAAAATTAATGGGGTATTTATATACAATATTATAATATACTCCAAAATTAAGGAGGATCATGATGTGTGTCTAAGAACTTTGTTAAAGACCTTATGTGTTATGAACCATGTCAGGGTATCATCCAATTGGACACTTAAACCGGCTCGAGATATGACTTGAAGGGAATTCCTAATCGCCATAGGCTAGAAACCAATGCATGGGTATTAAAAATACACTTTTGGAATGATTTCACCCAAGTATAAATCAATAGACATCTAATAATAGAAATACATCATCACATAACTAATAATCATAACCAAAAAGTGAAACAATAATTTTCAGATTCAATGTTTTACAAATTCAACCAAATCAAAAATACCACAACACAAAGGGTAAATTAATATACCACAACTCAAAAATCTCTATGCAACGAGAGGTTCATAACCCTCAATCCACCACCACCAACACTTACAATGAGTTGAATGCTAGCAACTAGATCCACCATCACCACCACAAAACATTTTACCTTTAAGTGGGTAATACATAACATAATCTACATACACCTAAGGGTGTATGTAGGGTTTGATCCAAAGCCCAGAGGGATTCCACCCAAAGAAATAATTCATTATATAATGTTAGAATACAATTTATCATTCATGTTTTAAAAGAAAAGAGATCTTAGAATCTTTTTTTTAAATAAAACATTTTTAAGGGAAACCTTTCTCAAAGAAAACCTACTTTTAAATCACAATGTTTACAAGTTCCACCATATACTGATGGTTAGAACCACATTAGAAAACATAAAATCATAAGAGAGAACCAAGTCATGGAAAATCTCTATTGGATCTAACTCTAGTGGGACCCTAGGAACATCATACCTTGGTGATAATCTCTTTCAACAAAAACCCACAACATCCTCATGAACAATTCACTAGATCCTATCATGTCCAAAGGTCTAGTGGTATATGAATATAATTCAAAACCCATATAATCCTCATGAACAAGATATAAAATTGGAATTCATCCTAAGTTATAGTGGTATCTGATCGTATCACATGTTTAGTTATTATTGTAGTGTCAACCCTACTTAAAGAAACTAAGCCTCAACCCCACTGAATCAATAAGCGTACTAGTTCTAGTTCACCCACCTAGATAACTGGGATTCCCTTTGTGATAAATTTCCATTTCACATGTCACATAAACCATCACTTTTATATACACATGTCTGGTATCATGAATGGACATGAAAACCCATTTCATTCACAAGAAAATTCACTCAACAATCAAAGATCACATGGAAACCACCATTTTCCATAATAAAAACCACTTTCACATTCACATGAACACAAAATCTATTTTAAAACACATTTCACACAACTTATAAAATTCATAAAACCCATTTGAAAATAAAAAAAGAAGGGAACACATGGAATTCAACCATTCCCATAGGCAAATACATTTTTAAATCCATATGCACAACAAATCCATTTTTAAAACATACTTCACATTACATGTACAATTCATAGCATGTATTTATTAAACATAACAAATAATATCACATGAAAAAAACCCATTTATCATGTAAAACCAAATTTTATCATGTATATAATTTAAAACCTCATTAAAACATATTTTTCATCTTTCACACAATTCATTGACCACATTTACAATGTATAAAAATAATGCACACGTGAATCATAATCAAATTATTTTAGAAAACCCTTTTTCAACCCATACATACTTTAAATAACATTGAAAAAAAATTCTCACCAAACACATAATCCATGGAACACATTTATAAAACCAAGAAAGCACACCAAATTCATATAATAATGTGAAATCATGGAACCACCAACCTGACACTTGGAAACTTCTAAAATTCAATAAACATTTACAACCACACCACAAAGGGACCCTATAAAGGCAAGATCCAATAAAATGCATCAATATTTTACCCAAAAACACAGGATTAAATCCTTATTAGGCCAAACAACCCACTAGAAAAGAAAAACACAAAGTGAGAGGAATATAAACCCTAAAAGAAGGAAAAAAATCTAGGGAAAAGAGACTTACTTGATGATTACTTGAAGATATCATGCCAAAACCGCCAAAAAAAGGGGATCAAGGGGTCTAATAAGGAGTGGAGGAAGCTATTAGGTCTTAAAATTCCATATAGATTATATTATTGGTTATTTAGGGTTACAACTAAAGAGGAAAAAAGAGTAATTTTCTAATTTTTAATGATCTTGGCATGTTTCATGGTTAGCCAGCATGGCTTTCCAAATCTTGTGGAAATCATGTGGTCTCATATATACAAGAGGAAACCAGTAATATCGTTTCATGGGGGATCTAAAATACTCATGTAGCAATTTATGTGGATTGAACAGAGACACTTTCTAGGGAACATGGTTTTCCCTAGGCTGGCGCACGGTTACCCCTAACAATTCGCCAATCATGTGTCACCTGCTGTGCAGACCAAAAATCCCATATTTCACCAAAAACTCCAAGGAAACTAGAAAAAAAAGTTAAAACCAAAAATATAAAAACTATTAACTCAAAATAAAATCATATATGTGACAATTCTCCCCACCATGAAAACTTTCCACCCATCGAAAGTCTTTCCAATGTCTGACTAAAGAATAATAATTAATAATCCATCTCAGCCAAATATTTTCTCTCCCAAGTCTCATTCTAATCACTACCATGATTAAAAATAAAATGGACTAATAGTATTGAATTTCCATGAATCACTTTCTCCTAATAATCCACAATATGAAATGGTTTATCGAACATAGACGGATCATTCTATAACTCCAATTCCTCCCAATTTAGCACATGAGACAAATCCCAATTATAACTTTTCAGCTGAGAGGAATACATCAAGAATTGATGTCAATTGGGAGGTAAAATCCAATTGGTATGTGACCTTATTAACAATCTCAATAATCTCAAAAGTTTTAACATACCTCAGCATTATCCTCCCTTATTTACCCAAATGATGTTGACCTAAATGTGGTGCCACTTTCAAGAACGCCAAGTCACCCAAAGAGAACTCCAAAGATCAGCACCTCTGATTGGTATAATATTTATGGAAACTATGTGCTATCAACAAATTATTCCTAATTAAATTTAATTTATAAGACATTTACTACATAAGTATTGGTCCCAATAATGAGGTCTCACCCACCTATGTCCAGTATAAAGGGTACTGACATAGTCAAACATAAAGTGCCTAAAAAGGAGTCATTCAAACTTAGTATTGGTATACATTGTTATATGAAAACTCAACCAACTCCGAATGACTATACCATGAGCCTCTAAAATCCCACACGCATGCCCAAATCATGTATTTTAAGAACTTATTTTCCAGCTTTTTCTGACCATTTGTTTGAGGATGGTATGTCGTGCTCAAATTTACCTGTGACCCCATCACCTTTTGAAGGCCTTCCCAAAACCATGAGGTAAATCAAGGGTCCCCATCTAAAAAAATATCCAATGGGACACCATGAATCATCACTATATCCTAGACATAAAATCAACCCAACTCATCCACCTTGGCTGAATCCCTAATTAGAATATAGTGGGATGATTTGTTTAGACGGTCAATCACTCACCAAATAGAATTTTATCAATGAGGTGTTTGAGAGAAGCCGATAATAAAATATATGGAAACCTCTTACCACTTTTATGTAGGAATGTGTAGTGTATGAAGAAAACCGAAGGGCCTCTGTTTCTCTACTTTACCCTGATGACATTTATAACACCACGACACAAATTCAACTATATTCTACCTTATACATGGCCACTAGAACTACCAAATCACATCATAAAACATATTTGTGGAGCTATGATGAATGGAACACTGTGAATTGGGGCTATCCTGCATTACCAACTTCTATAATGAAAATATAACCACAAAACAACCCTTGAAGCACAAAACTCCCTCATGATACAACAACCATTAAAATGGAACATCCCCACCAATAAGAAACTTCATAGAATGCTGTAAAAACTCATCACTTAGCTTCTCTTAATGAATAAACTCTAGAATTGAAGGTTTTAGCTGAACATTGTCCAAGAACACACCTCTACTATGTTCCTTGGTCTCGATATGCAATTGGGAAAAAGGACCATTAAAGTATACTCATCATTGGATCTTTCAATTATTTTAATGGAACTTTCCTTTTCAAGGAAACTACAACCACATTTCATTTTCCTAGTGTATATATGATATTGAAATCAAACCCTTGAAGGTGATCAACCCAATAATTAAACCTCAAATTAATATATTTCTGGGAGAATGTGTAAGATAAACTCTTAATGATATGAATAATACAAAAACTTATCCCTAAAAAGTTAATGATTCCATGTATTGAAGGCATGCCCCATCCCTGATAATTCTAAGTCATGGGTTGGGTAATTCTTTTCATGTGGTCCGCGATGGGATGAACCCTATCCCACTACATGGTAATCCTACATCATCACACACCCAAGACACATACTTGAAGCAATATATTAAACCACATATCCCATTCTAGATTCTTGAAATATCAAAATTGGGGATGCGGTCAACTATCCCTTAAACTCCACAAAAAAATCTTAACATTCTGGAATCCATTCAAACATTACCCCCTTTCAGGTAAGAGTGGTCCTAGATGAAGAAATCTAAGAGAAATATTGAAAAAATTGTCTGTAATACCCTTCCAGGCCCAAAAAGATCCTAATTTCAAAAAAATTATTTAGATATTCCCATGCCATCACTACACAAATCTTCTCATGGTCTACTGAAACCCCTTGTTCCGAGATCAGATGTCCCAGAAACTTCACCTCTATAATCCATAAGTTTCATATGTAAAAATTTTCATAGAGATTATAATCCCAAAGAGTGTTCAATACAATCCTTAAATTACACTCATAATCCTCCTTGATCCCTAAGTAGACCAGGATTTCATCCAAAAATAACACAACAAAAGTTTTCAGATACTAGAAGAACACTCAGTCTATAAGTTCCATAAATAATGTTGTAGAATTTGTGTCATGACCCAATCGAATGGGGTCTAGGACACAACTCTCCAATACCGCCTCTAATAGGCGAGGGGATGGTGACTAGCGCCAAGTAGGTGTATCACTAACATGGGAGAAATTTCCTATGTACCTATACAAATGTACACATCTCTAAGCTCACAAAATGGGGAAATATAAAAAACAAAACAAACCAATGCATGCGTACATCTATATCCCACAACCAAAGTACAACATAATTACTTGAATAAAAATAAGGTAGAAACAAAACCCACCAAAGAAAACTGTAAAAGCGTCCAACATGCTCAAAAGGAGGGGATCACTATCAATTGGAACTCATGTAAATATCCTCAACCCAACTCCATTAAACACCTCATTCTATCTAGATCACTATATTCCACTAGCCTTAGGTCCTCCTTGGACTCCGTCAAAAGGCATGTGGTCTGCACAAGAGACAAAACATGTTCGGGAAAAGCCCATGCAGGGGTGAGTATAAAAGTACACAGTAGGCACCCTGAGAACTACAAAAGCAAAATAGAGCAATTAAAAGGCAACAGTTCACTTGAACTAGCCATAGGGAATCCCAAATATAGAGAGAAACTATATCTCAAACCATCCTCAGCTACACATGAAATGACAGCTCAGTCTATAGGGGGTTTCAACCTCAACATGTGACAACACCTCAAAGACTCCTAGAAATCACCGAGATATACTCATCTCAGACTCCAAGTCTCGTGAGGTTCCAACCTCATATCCAGTAATAATATTCTCTTCATATACACTAACTATAACATAAAACAAGAATAATTCACTCCATGAGCTCAGACACCCAAGATGGCACCCATCCGAGAGATACACTCCATTGGTAACAACTCTACCATTCCTAATGGTATAACTATTAGAACGTGATCTATCAGGAACATCTTACTAGGTTCATCCCTCATGCTCAGCATCAAAGGTCCTATAATTGTTACCTTGTGACCAGATCAAGCTAAAGAAACACAATTGAAGAGGCATGCCCCTCACTAATGTACACTATTGAGGGAGAACTGCTCTAGAATATACACTGTTGGAATACTCTCTAGTAATAGAGAATGGAGTGACCCACACCTCACCACTTCCACAAATTCAAGGGAGTAATACTTCTAATTAACCTAAAAACCTATCTTGCACCTTTATGGAGTGTCCCACACCTTATTATGTAGAGGGATCACTAAATCCTATCTTGGAATCATTCACATCAATTGAAGGAGCACACTCTTTGAAACTATACCCCACAGCTAAGGAATCTCTAACTCCAATGGAGGACCCACTCCCCGATGCTACTCGAAGATGGGGGAGTACTACTCCATAAGTGAGGACCCACGCCCTAATCCAATAGTGGATTACTACTTAGATAATGGAGGACATGCACCTTGATATGACATGGGAGTACCACTTTGTGAATTGAGGACCCGCGCCCTAACCCAGTAGCGGAGTACTTCTTAGTGGCTAAAGGGATTGCACACTAGTGGGATATGGGAGTACTGACTCTTCCAAATCATTATTTATGGTGGCACCCGCACCTTGATACGCCAAGGGTGTACCGACCCCAGACTAGAGGACCAACTCCCTGACATGGTAGGGGAGTACCGACTCTGCCGGAACAACATGTATGGAGGACCCACACCTGGGTACAATAATGGAGTACTGACTCCTAGAATAGAGGAGACACACCCTAACACGGTAGATAAATACCCACTCTATCTATAAATTATATATGGAGGACCCATTCCCTAGTCCAACATGGGAGTTTTTTCCATCTTCACAAAAATTATGGGGAAACCCACACCCTAGTCCATCAAGGGAGTAACACCCTTAGAGGAAACTACCCAAAGGTAAATAACTCACATACAAAACAAGGTGGGTGACATCTCTACCTAATAATATAGGTAAGGTAAAACCACACCTATAAGATACATGGGACTACAAACCCCAGCATCTCTCTTCACAAACTACACTGATCTCCAACATCAGTTCAGCACAACTTCACAAGATTCTTTCTCGATTTATGTAACTTCACATATTTTAGGCCATAATAGAGTCCACCATAACCTTCTACATAGAAAAATGATCAGTATAGTCTACTCTCAATCCTGGATCCAAGTCCAAGAGAAGAAGATATGGAAGGCGGAATATCCCAAGAGGATCTCCTAAGAGTACACGACGTGCACCAGGGCACACATGGTGTGTGACCACACCTGAGCACCTAGACATGTATCCATTATACATGGATTAGTAACCCATGTTGGGGGTAAATGGTTTGTTCAGGAGGTACATGTCGTGTCCCTCATCACTCAACCTCTGGTCATGTTCCCCCTCTACATAGACTGGCCAATAGTGTCCCTTACATGCCATGTATCTCATACTACACAATGTGTTCAAGCTAAACAGCCACCTTCTCATGTATTTTTTTCCATTTTTTTGTATTAAACCCAATGTCCATGTATCTTGGTCATGTGTTAGTACACAGCCATGTGTTTTTACAAGGATAACCCAATCCATGCCCTATGGTCACACGGTTTATGGAACTACATGGAATGTAACCACTAAACATAGCATTTAGTTCCAAAATTTCATCTTCCCCAAATAAGAAGAGTTACATGGCATGGTTAACTAAACTAAATTCTATGTATATGGTAATTCTAGTCATTAATTTCCTACAAAACACCACCATTCTTCATGTTCTTCCCCAAAACTCATAGATCTACCTTGGAGAGATCAATAGCAATTTTATTTGGGATATAGAACCTTAAAACAATGCATAAAAAAGGTATCAAGACCAATACTCAAAAATTCCTACCTATTTGGAGAAACACGAAATCTTTCGATGAATAATGACCCTCAGATCATGCTGCTCCCTGATCTGATAATGATCAGCATCAAAAACAGAGATCAGCAGCACCTTTCTTCATTGATTTGGCATCAGTTTGTTCGTCACCCAAGAGAGGAGAGTAGTAGAAGAGGAGGGTATCCTCTTGGGTGTGTTTTGAACCAAAGAAAAGTGGGTGAAGGATTTGGATTTAGTTTTATTTAATTAAGTAAATTATTAATTCATCCACCACTTAACGACCTTCCAACTCACCTTTGACCAAACTGCCTACCACGAAGAATTTTCTGTCATGCCTAAGGTAAACATCACATTATAGACTCAAACGCACCCTTATAAATACAATTTGAGAATACTGATAAGATTTATTTATGTTTCAATCAAAATTTCAATGCAAATGATAAAATATATTTAAAATTTTTAATATCACCGCACCGAGGTTCCTCGGGCCTTGGCTTCCTATGTCGACTCAGCTCCCATCTTTGGAAATATTCTCTGAAATATTCCAATGTCTTGTGGTTCAAAATCTAAGTTATTAAATTCTCCCCACCTTAGGCCTTTTCATCCCCTAAAAGTGAAATCTGAAGCACAAGAGAAGAAACTGAGCTCCCCACTGGACTCCCACGCCAGTGAGCTCACCAAAGATTCCCATGTTGCTTACCAGCACACACATATAGGAACCACCAAGGTCAAACCACCCTCATGTATAGATTTTACTAGGCCAATATTACGCAAAAAATGGGCACATTTATCCTTAGTTAAGATATGTGGGAAATAACCAAGCACCACAGTACATCTATAGTAATTGGGTCTAGCGGTACACCACCTCACCAGCCTGATGCAGATACTAATGGAACCATATAGTTCACATCCCCCTGGATTTATTGTATAATATCCTCCTTAAGAATTTTGAATTCAAGGTTAATGCTGAACACATGAGGGTATTCATGAACAAAACAGATTTTCCTAAGAGTAAAAATTGGGTCTTCCCATGCCCTTTGTCTACAAACCTTGAGCGGTAATACAGATCACCCAAATAGAAATGTTGCCACACCCACTAGGATAATCCAAGCTAAGTATGGATGGCAGGAAACAAATCCATACTATGGAAACATTGTAGGGTTTGACTCTACCGCTACAGAATGATTCTAAGTAAGGCACTCCATCTCCTAGGGCCTCTAAGCTAAAGGGGTTGAGCAGGGAAACACTACTGGGAAGGACAGGACCTACTCCAAAAACTATACCCCTATCATGCTACCCTGTCAAAGTTTTAGAAGCTATTGGATACGCCTTTATCTCAACATGGATGGGTAAAACTCTTCCATGAATATTTGCTTGAACTCCTCCCAAGTGAGCGTCACCTCGTCATGACACTGTATTAACAGACTCTACCATCTCCTAGTTGCAGCCTGCATAAGGCCTGCCACTATGACCACCATCTAATTAGGAGGTGTCCTATCTTAGTGGAAAACCCGTGTGACTACCTCAAGCTAGTAATCTACTTCCTGGGGGTCTGGATCACCCTAAAAACTAAAATTTCACTACCTTTAGAACTCGTGTAGTTCACTCAGCCTACACGCATCCTCATCCTGCACTATCGACACAACCTGTTGCTCGACGGGTGGTGGCTCAACTAGCGGACCACATAGAGATCCATCAGAACCATTTCCCTTCACTAAAGCCTCAACTAAAGGTAGATCATCACCAAAATTCCACCATTTAACCCTATATGGAATTCTTTCTTAAGGAATCCTAAAAGAAAATCAAGACATACCATGATAAAAGAGTATATTTGTGGATCTAACTCAATAAAGATAGGAAAAACCCAAATCCCTTTCCTATATAATGAATGTACAATTATTTATCTATGACCAGTGTCCTAATGTACCAAGTTGAAAGGTAGGTTATCAGAGTCCTGGTGAATGGATACATTGGTTGCCCACACCAACACTGGAGTACTTGGCCTAAAATCTGAACTCGAAACATCCTAAAACTGATGCAATGAAACCTAAACCAATCTAACTATTGTTTTCCCGAAGTGGAAACTGCTTTGATACCACTTTGTCATGACCCGAACCAATGGGGCCTAGGCCGCAACTCCCCATTCCCACCTCCAATAGTCTAGGGACTGGCAAATAGTGCCAATTAGGCATATCACTAACTTGGTAGGCATTTCATATGTACCTATACATAAGAAAAATCTCTAATCTCACAAAATGATGAAATGTAAAAACCAAAATCAACCAATGAATTTATAAATATATATCCCAAAACTAGAGTATAACAAGAGTACTGAAAGAAAAATACGGGAAAAATAATGCCCACCAAAGAAAACCGTAAAAGTGTCCAACCTGCTCATAAGGAGGGGATCACTGTCAACTGCAACTACTGAAAATATCATTAGTACAAATCTAATTAACAACTCATTATATCTATATCACTAAGATATGTCTACTTCGAGTCCTCTATAGACTCTATCGAAAGGCTAATGGTCTGCACAAGACATAAAACATGTGCGGGAAAACCCTGTTCATGGGTGAGTATAAAAATACTCATTAGGCACCCCAAAACCCCAAAAGAAAAAGGGAGAAACTGAAATTCAATAGTCCAATCAACCTAGCTAGAGGGAATCCCAAATAAAGAGAGAAATTCCATCTCAAACCATCCTTGGCTGTACATGAAAAGTAATCTTGGTCTATAAGGGGTGTCAACCCCAACATGTGACAACACTATAAGGACTCCTAGAAATCACCCAGATATACTCATCTTAGACTCTAAGTATCATGAGGTTACAACTTCATAGCTAGAAATAGTATTCTTTTTTTAGGCTCTAACCATAACACAAAATCAATAGAACACACTCCATGAGCTCAACCACCCCAGATGGCACCCGTCTAATAGATACACTCCATTAAGAAAAACTCTACCATTCCTAATGGTATGTCAAAGAGAAAATGATCCATATGAAACATCTTACTAGGTCCATCCCTAGTGCCCATCACAAGAGGTCCTATCATTGTTACTGTGTGCCTAGTGTAAGCTAAAGAAACCCAAGTGAAGAGGCCCTCCCCTTACCACTGCACACATTTGAGGGATCACTACTTTATACTATGTACCGCATGCATCCTCTCTATAAAGAGAAAACTGGGGAATCTATACCTCACCACTACCCCATAGTCAAGGGAGTATTACGCCAAACTAACATAGAAAACCTCTGTCACATATGTATGGAGTGGATCACACCTCAGTATGTTGAGGGAGTACTAACTCCTATCTAGGAATCTTTCACATCAAGTGGAGGGTCCCGTTCCTTATAATTATACCCCACCGCTAAGGGATCTCAAACTCCAATGGAGGACCCTCTTCCCGCTGCTACTCGGAGATGAGGGAGTGCTTCTCTATAAGTGAGGACATGTGTCTTGATCCAACAGGGGAGTAATTCTCAGAGAATGGAGGACCACACCCTAATATAATAGGGTAGTTTTAATATGTGGATTGAGGACCCACACCCAAACCCAGTAGGGGGAACAACTCAGTGGCTAGAGGACCCACACCCTAAAAGGACATGGGAGTACCAACTCTACCAACTTATTATCTATTGGTGACCTGCACCCTAATACGATAGGGGTGTACTGACCCCAGTCTTGAGAACCCACTCCCTAACATGGCAGGGGAGTATCGACTTTGCCAAAACAACAAGTATGGAGGACCCACACCCTGGTACGATAGGGGGTACCAACTCCTAGAATAGAGTTCCCATGCCCTAACATAGTAGAGGATTACCAAATCTATCTATACGTCATATATGGAGGACCCACTCCCTAGTCCAATAGGGGTGTACTATCCATCTTCATGAACATCACAAGGAAACTGAAACCCTAGTCCATCAGGGGGTACCACCCCCAGAGAAAACTACCCAAATGTAACATACCCATGCTGGTGATGTGAGGAGTCTCATATCAAACTAAGCATAAAGGTAATGGAAATCGTGCCCTAAATATGTAGGGGAGTACAGGTCTCAGTATCTATCATCACAAACTACACTAATCTCTAACATCATCTCAAAAAAAATCATAATAATATTTCTTGATTTACACCACCTCACACCTTTTAGGCTATAATAGAGGTCACTATCACATTCTATGTAGAAAAATGCTTAGTATAGACTATTAAAAATCCTAAATCAGAGTCCCATAGAAGAAGATGCAGAAGGAGGAAGATCCTAGGAGGATCTCCTAGGAGTACACAGCGTGCACGGGGGCACACATGGTGTGTGAGCCCACCTGATAACCTAGCCATGTATCATGTCCACATGGATTAATAACCCATGTAGTGGGTACATGACAATTAGAGTAGGTACACATAGTTTCCTTCATCACTTGGCCCATGGCCGTGTTCCCCCTTTACACGGACCAGCCAACCATATCCCTTACATGTCGTATATCCCATACAACATGGCATATTTAGGATAAATAGCCAACTACCCATGTTTTTCCCATGTCTATGTACCTAACCCCATGTCCATATATCTTCGTCATGTTTTAGTACACGGTCATGTGTTTTCAAATGGATAACCTAACCCATGTCCCGTTGTCACATGGTTTAGGGAACTACATGGCGTGTAACACCTATACATGAATCATAGTCCCAAAAGTTCATCTTCCCTGAACAGGAAGAGCTATACGACATGTGTCACTTAAATACATGTTGTGTATATGGTAATTATAGTCAGTAATTACTTGAAAAACACACTTATTCATCTCGTTCTTCCCCAAAACTCACAGGATCTAACTAGAAGGGATCAATAGCAATTGTATTTGGGCTCTAGAACTATAAAAAAATGATTAATGAAAGGGATCGAAATAAAAACTCAAAAATTCTTACCCCTTTAGTGAAACAATAAATATTTGGAGGAAGAACAACACCTGAATCATGTTTCTCCTTGATCTAATGACGATATGTTTCAAAAATGGGATCGACAACACCTTGCTTCTTCGATTTGGTGTTGGTTCATTCATCGCCCAAGGGAGGAGAAGATGAGGAGAGTAAGGGATCCTCTGAGGTGTTTTATGCATAAAATAGAAGGGGTATTGAGGGATTTAGGTTTAATTTTATTTTATTAATTAAATTATTAATTAATCCACCACTTAACGACCTACCAACTTGCCATTAACCAAACCCACTGGTGTGGACAATTTTCTATCATATTTAAGGTAAACACAATGTTATGGACTCAACTGTTCCCTCAAAAATCTGATCCAAGACTCAAAATGGGAGATATTTACATTTAAATTGAAACATTGAATCCACGAAAAAATATATTTAATATATTTAATATCATCACCTTGAGACTCCCCAGGCCCCAGCATCCCACACTGACTCAGCTCCCAACTCCAAAAATATTATCCGAAATATCCTGAAGTCTTTTGGGTCAAAACATGATTCATTACAATTCATCAACCCAAAAGGAATGAAAAATAATCAAAATGGTCATAACTTCTTCGAAAGGATATTTTCAGAACATCTGCCTCCCAAACTCTAACTTTATGATACCTGAAACACCAATTGATCTTAGAGAACCATCTTGAACCATTAATATGATAAAATGGGTCATTGATATGGTGAAATGTGTACTTATTATTGATCATTACCTTATTCATATTTTGGTAATCAATATAGAAATAGATAGATCCATCATCCTTCTTAGAAAATAGGACTGTGGCGGCCCAATGAAAGACACTCGGGCAAATGAATCCTTTGGATTCCAAATCATCCAGTTGTACCCTTAATTTCCCCAACTCGATAGGGGCTATACGGTACAAGGGAAGAGATATTAGTTGTGTTATAGGTTCCAAATCAGTGATGATATCCACATACCACTCTGAGGGTAAACTTGAGAAATCCTCTATAAATACCTCTGGAAACTCATACACCATGGGAGGTAATCTAGATTTCGAACTTCTCTCACCATCCTCTAACATTAGCAATGAGATCTAACAAATGAGATTTCCCAATTCTTAAAGTGGAGGTCCATCACATCCCAACTGAAGAATCCATTTCCTTGAAAAACCTGGGTACCTCCATTAGGTTACACAGAACTTACTCATCACTGATATCAATCAACGTGCATTTGAAAATGTATCATATAATCTATAGCTAGGATCACATAAAAGATACCCATTTCCAAAACTAGAAAATTTTATTCTAACTTAACCCCTAACATAGTGAGCGTATAATATAGATACATGGAATTCTGTTGTCGTTTCTTACCAAACGATGTTACCAAATCCATTAAATATAGAATAAGATCGGTTGACTACTTTGACACATTAATGAGATAGGAAGAAATAAAATAAATAGAGAAACCAATATAAAATAGAACAATAGCTAATTATTATGAATTAATAATGCTACCTAGAACTGTCATAGGCCTTGAATCAAATTTTGTTGGTTCTCGATCAACAACATAAAGACTCCTCATCTCAACTTGACCCTGAGAATAACCACTGATCTATGGATCTTCCCTGAATTGACTGTTCCCAGAAGAAGATCCAACCCTGCCTCCACGACCTTCGAACTGAGATCCAACTGTCTTGGAAATTTTTGATTGGGAAACAATAACTTTGAAATATATTGTTCCTGCACCACTCTGATATGGGTGTTACACCTTGAAAAAAATTTCAAGTGTCGCATAGCTCCACATCAATGATAGGGTCTAAGTAGATCATAACATTCAGATTTCATATGCGCCACCTTCCCATACTAATGGAACACAACTGAACTAGCATCAAAATCCAAAAATGAATACAACTATGAAGGATGGCCTAAACTACCACCTCCCCTCTAATATTTCTTATCCTTCTACCTCTTCTTCTTAGAAGAGCTTCTGCTGCCCTGGCCCACTACTGACATTGATCCAGAGAGACGAAACTTACTTCTATGATCAATATCTACCATCGAAGCACAATCAACTACCTCAGCATAAGTCTTGAACATGAATAAGTAGAAATGATATTATATATTTGATTTCAACCCCTTCACAAAATTTGGAGCCCTCAACTTATCATTAGAAACTACCTCAGGTGAGAACTAAACTAACTCTGTAAAGTTGTTAGCATATTTCATTACGTTCTAGTATCCCTAAAAAATATCTAAAAAATAATGGGACATAGTGAAGGATAAGTTCTTAGGTAAATAAATCCCACTAAATATGACCATTAAATCCTTCCACCTCATCTACTCCTACTTCTAGGTTTTTACCACTGAGTCCCACCACTTTCAACTGGGACTTTCCAATATAAATGAATAACACTTTACCTTGACTTCCTTTAGAGTTTCAAGAAACACAAAAATCATCTCGGTCATCTCAAGACAATCTTTGGCTTCCTGGGGATGTGTGATACCCTGAAATAAATGAGTCTTGTTCTTGAGGAACTCCTTATCTTTTTCTTTATATGTACCTGATTCGGATTCCCTAACTTGAGAAGTTATAGATCCCACTCCATGACCCAAACCATGGATAGCCCGAACCATGGATTCCACTAATCTTTGATCAATAAGTGATGGAAAACTCTATCTGGCCTCTTCCTGTGGTTGAACATGATGTCTCCGGGGAGGCATCTTACTGCAATAAGTAATAAACACAAAGAAAAACAACCAATACAACCATCAACACAAAATTTTGAAAATTTTCAACAACAAAAACAATTCACAAACACTTTTATAAATAAAAAAAACACATCCAACTCAATAATAGACCAAATTAAACCACTCCACATCCACCTAGTTTCTATATATAGTCTACAACCTATACGTATCACCTGGAGGAGAATTCAAACCAAATTTTCCCAATATCCCATGGAGACTCGAGTCCAATCATGATGTGTGTTATCTATACACCCCACTCATAACCAAAACCTCAATCCCTAATAATCCTAGCTCTGTTCTATCCAGACTCTTCCCAAATAACTTAACCCAAAAAGAGAAAAACCTCCTTTGATACCATTTTATCACAAACCAAGATGGTGTGTCATCCAACCTGACACACGACCCAGCCCGATACATATCCCAAAAGGAATTATCAATCCCCATACATAGGAAACTAGTGCCTGGGTATTAAAAATACACTTTTGGAATTATTTTACCCAAGTATAAAATAATAAAGAACCAACAAGAATAATACATCATCACATAACTCATAACCATAACCAAAAAGGGATACAACAATTTTTAGATCAAATGTTTCATAAATTTAACCAAATCCAAAATACCATAACAAAAAGGGGAAATAACTAAACCACAACTCAAAAATATCCATGAAACGAAAGGTTTATTACCCTAAAATCACCACCACCAACACCTACAAGGAGTAGAACAATAGAAACTATATCTATCGTCACCACCACAGAACATCTATCCTTTAAAGGGGTCATACATAACAAAGTCTACATACACCCAAGGGTGTATGTAGGGTGTGAACCAAATCCCAGTAGGATTCCTCCCAAATAAAGATTCAATGCCATAACATTAGAAAACAATTTTTTGTGAAAATTTTAAAAGAAAATAGAGCTTGGAAACATATTCTGAAATAAAAAATTGAAGGATAATATTTATAAAAGAAGAATTTCTCAAATAAAACTTTCTTTGAAATCATAATGTACACAAGTTCCACCATATACTAATGGTTAACACCACAACACAAAACATCACATCACAAGAGAGCACAACATCATAGGAAATCCATATATGATCTAGATCTAGTGAGACCCTAGGAACCTCATACCTTGATGATAATCTTCTCTAACCAAAACCTACAGTATCCTCATGAAAGATACACTAGAGTGGTACACATCCCAAGGTATAGTGGTCTCTGAATATAAGCCAAAACCCACAGCATTTTCATGCATGAGCCACTAGAGGGGAACTCGTCCCAAGGTCTAGTGGTCTCTGATCACATCACATGTTTAGTTAGTGATATAGCGTCAATCCTACTAGAAGAAACCTAGCCTCAGCCCCACCGAATCAACTAGCATGCTAGTTCTAGTTTTCCCACCTAGATACATGGGATTCCCTTTGTTCTTAATTTCCATTTCACATGTTTCATAAACCATCACTTTTACATAAACACTCCCACCATCATGAACACACATGAAAAAACATTTCTATCACAAGCACGCTCATTCAATAATCAAATATCAAATGGAAACCATCATTTTCCGTAATAAAAACCACTTTATTATTCACACGCACACCAAAACCATTTGGAAACACATTTCACACACCTTTCACAATTCATATAAACCCATTTGGAAATACATCAAGAAGTGCACACATGGAATCTAACCATTTCCATAGAAAAATACTCTTTCAAATCCATACGCATACCAAATCCATTTTTAAAATGTGATTCATATTACATAAAAAATTCCTAGAACATATTTATGAAACATAAAAAAGAATCTCACATGAAAAAAACCATTTCCCATGTAAAACCAACATTCATTGTGTATGTACTTCAAAACCTATTTAAAACATATTTTTCACCTTTCACACAATACACTAAACACATTTACAATGCACAACAAAGAGTAACACATGAAACACAATCAACTTCTTTTATAAAACCATTTTACAACCCATATGCACTTTAAATCACTTTGAAAACGCATTTTTCACCAAAAAATAATCCATGTAACACATTTATAGAACCATGAAAGCACACTAAATTCATCTAATAATTTAAAATCATGGAACCAACTACCTCCACACTTGGAAACTTAAAAAATCTGATAGAAACCCACAATCACATCACAATGGGACCCTATAAATGCATGATAAACCAACAAGAACTAATATTTTACCCAATAACTCAAGATAACCCCTTAATAGGTCAACTAACCCGCTAAAAAATAAGAACCCAAAGTAGGAGGAATAAAAACCGTAGAATAAAGAATATATCAAGAGAAACAAGATTTAATTGATGATTTCTTGAAGATCTTATACCAAAACCAACCAAAAATTTGGGTTCAAGGGGTCCATGAAGGATTTTAGGAAGATCATAGGGTTGAAAATCCTATATAGATCATAATAGGGGTGATTTAGGGCTGAAACAAATGACGTAAAAAGAGTAATTGTAAAAAATTTAATGACATAGATAGGTCGTATGGTTTCTTGGGGGAGGGTGCACACTCATGAGGCTGTTTTTATGACCTAAACAGATCTATTATTTAGAGTGCATAGTTTTCCTAAGGTTGGTGCATGTTTTCTCCTTACCATGCGGTAACCATGAACCACCTGATGTCCATCCCAAAAATCCCATTTTTCACCAAAAAACTTCTCTGGGAAACTAAGAAACAAAGTTAAAACAAAAAATAGAAAAAATATTAAATCAAAATAAAAGCATTGATGTGAAATTATTAAAGGATAATATTTATGAAAAGCATATAAAATATTAGTTCTAGTTAAATTAAGTCTCATTAATGGGGTATGTTATCACCAGTAAAAGAATATCTATAGACTCTTTAAAAAGAGTGGCAATTGAAGGATGGCCTAGACCAACCCCTAGGATAAAAATATGTAGTTTTATTGGATTAACTGGGTACTATCATCAATTTGTGAAAAATTTCTCATGATTTTCAAACTCTTTAACCAAGATAACTCAGAAGGAGCCAATTTAGTTTGGAATAATGAATGTGAAGATAGATTCAAGGAGTTGAAAAGAAGGATTATCACTACACCTGTACTTATGTTGTCCAAAAGTGAGGAACTTTTGTGGTATATAGTGATGCTTTTAAGAAGGATTTGGGTTTTATAATAATATAGAATGACAAAGTGATATTCTATACCTCAAGTAAATTGAAATTTCATGAACATAACTACCCAATGTATGATCTAGAATTGGCTGTAGTGATCTTCATGTTGAAAATATAGTTCTATTATCTATTTGGGAAGAATTGTTAAATATATATGTATCATAAGAGCATCATGTATATATTAAAATATAAATAGATGAATATACAATAGTTAAAATGGTTAGAGTTGATTAAGAGTTGTGGATGCTCAATCCACTATCATCCTATGAAATCAAATAAAGTGGCAGGCTCTTTAGGTATAAAGAATCCAAAAATTTTATCATTGATGATAATCTTGAAGGATATGATCTTATTAAAATTTAAAATGATGGACATGGGAATCATAAAAGAATTAACATCATCAATCATTTTACAATTGATTTCTTAACTATCTCTTCAGGATAAGCTAAAGTATTCTAAAATTAATGATGTGGAAATTTAAAATAAGGTGGAAGTTAAAAGAAAATTTAAATCCTAGAAGTTCTAAATTAATGAAGGAGTTGTAAGATTTGGGTCATGGATATTTATACCATCAAATATTTAGTTAAATAATGAGTTATTGGATGATGCACACAGTTCAACCTTCTCCATCCATCCAAGGGGCATGAATATGTATCTAGATCTATGAGAGAACTATTAGTAGTACAATATGAAGAGGGATATAAAAAATATACATCAAGGTTCCTTGTATATCCTAAATTTAAGTTTTAAAGGAAAAATTCCAAGTTGATGGTAAAACCATTACCCATACCAACATGGAAATGATAAAACATAACCATGGACTTTGTCACTAGTATTTTGAAGAAATCAAGAGGAAATAATATCATATGGGTTGTGGTGGATCATATTTTAAAGAATTATCACATCATTGAAATTTTATATAAATTCTCACTCAATCAACATGAAAGAATATACATTAAAGAAGTTATGAGGTTGCATGAAACACCACTGTTGATAATATCTGATCGAGATCCAAGATTTACATCTGTGTTTTGGAAGATTCTCCAACATTTTCTAAATATATATTTGAACTTTATTATGTATTATCACCCTCAAAATGATGTTTAGTATAATTGGACTATCCAGGCACTCGAGGACATGTTGAGATCATTCTCAATGAACTTCAAAGGAGGACAGGATCAAGATATTCCTCTGACTGAGTTCTTATAAAATAATAGTTTCCACTCAAGCATCCAAATGGATCCCATAAATCCCTTTATAGTAAGAGATGTAGAACGCCTTTATTTTGAGATGAAGTTAGTGAATGAAAACCTCGGGGTCCTAAAATGGTTGAGGAAATGGCTAAAAAGTTCAAGATCATTCAAAAACACATTAGGGATTCTAAGAGTCGATAGAAGATCTATTTTGAAAAAATTTGATGAAACCTGGAGTTTGACGTTATAGATAAGGTATTCTTCTACATATATCCATGCGATAAATTCAAGAGATTTATGAATAAGGGAAATATTTTTCTAAGATACATCAGTCCCTTTAAGATCCTTGATCACATCGGAGTGGTGTCCTCTCGACTAGCACTCCAACCTAACCTATATCAAGTACATGATGTGTTTCATGTATCCCTCTTGAGAAAGTACATATAATACCCCTTACAATTCTAAATAAGTAGAAGGTACCATTATATAATGATATTTCATATGAAGAGAAATCAGTGAAAATCCTAGATTATAAAGACAAAGTTATATGAAATAAGATAATGCACCTTGTAAAAGTGTTATGGATAAACCACAATTTTAAAGAAGTGACATGGAAACAAAAGGAGGTGAAAAAATATAATTTCCCCCATTTATTTTAGTGATTAAATAAAAATTTCAAGGGTAAAATTTTTGAAGGGGGGAAGATCGTAATGACCTGAACTTTTATAAATAAAATTCCATTTGTGATTTAATTAAATAATATATTATTTTAATATAAAAAAACATTAACTTATTTGGTATTTTTATATCCAATATAATTTAAAATACCATTTATCATCATAACCATTGATAATATATCCTTCAAATAGTGATCATATGATTATTATAAATATAGGGTTTTGATAAATCCAATTGACACAAAGTAAATGATGGCCTCGGCTAGTATAATTGTACCCTATGAATCCCATTTATCAAAGCTTCCAAGGGAGATATCATCACTTGGATTTTCCCTCTACCAATCCCAATATGGGATCCAACAACTAAATCATGATAGAAACCGTTTATGGGAGAAGTTATCTCATTAAGATCATTTCATAAACTATGTACACCAAAACACCCCATGAAAATATCATCATTACATAATTTAACCTTAGGAAATTTTCTGGTGTAACAAAGGAATATATATGAAGACCCTAATAATATTAATATCTATATTGTATTTTTAACAGAATAATTGTTATATTTACTTCTTATTATTGTTAATTTATAAATGATTTTGATTTTGATACGATAAAATAAAAATTTTATTTTAATCTGATATGTAATTTTAATTAATACATTCCTTTTGATTAATTAATGGATTTTTTAAATAAATTATATGTTAATAAAATATTATTATAAAATAAATTTTATTAAATAAATATTATAATATAATTTTTATAAGGGTTCAAAAACTGTTATTGTCAAAAAAAACCTATTATTTCTCAATAAATATCGATTCTTGTTTTAAAATTAAAAATTCACATATTTAGAAAATTATTTTTATAAAATAAATATTATTTTTGGAATCATAATTTCCAAATTATACAATGGTAAATTTTTCATAATTTTCCAAGACGGTTGAATTTTTGGGAAAATTTTAAATACGGTATAAATATATTATACATATTATGACATCATAATGACCAAAAAGTGACATAATAAATTATATAAAAGGTATATATGATAAATTTTATGTTTTAATTTTAAAAAAAATTATCTTTGAGGTTATTTGATTAATTTTATAAATCCTTTATGAATCCTCCAAAACCTATATTATAGTTTAAGGTTTTAAAATCATTTCATTGTGAACATGGCTCACTTCCACATCACCAAGGGTAATAATTTTATACTTTAGGCCTTTCGAGTTATAAAATAATGATTAAAACTCCTAATTTTAATAAAACATGGGAAAAATCATGTTATGTTTTGTGGTTTTTATTACTTTATTATATAGATCCCAAAAATTAAGTTTGAGAAATAATAAAGAACTCTCCTATATTTTCCTATATTAACCCACAAAATATCCCATTATTATTCACTAAAAAACCTTCAAGAACATCCTTAATCTTACCTCCTCTCTCTATAGTCTTCCCAAGGTTCCCCCAAGCCCTCAAGAAGCTCCTCCTAATCTTTTTTAATAACTCTCTCAAGGTAAGGGGTCCTCTCTTTCTCATCTCTATTCAAGAACCTTATTTATGTAATTCGCTTTGTATTCCAATTAATATTAATGGTATATGAGTTTAAAAATACATATTACTTACCTTATTATTTACAAGTGATTATTTTCCACTTTCACTCTCATTAATCACACCCGTGATTCATTAGGTTCCCTCGTTATACTATCGAAATTATCCTTCGATTTTTTCATGCCAAGTTTTTATTCAAGAACCCCCTTGTATAATAGATTTTAATACCAAAATTTTCATGTTGGATTATGTTATTACATATCCATAATAATTTCCTTTTTAATTAAAAGTTATTAGATACCCCTTTCTCTCACATTGGACCATTTTATGAATTTTCATGTACTGTCGTTATGCTGTTAAAATATCACTGTGATTTTCCATACTGATCATTTGTGATGTGTATACCTATAACAATTTTCACTCAAGTGTATTCACCTAGTTTTACCTATACTTAATTTATTTGGTACTTCAATCTATGTAACCCACAATCCTTAATATTTGGATTAAATGTGATGAAATATGTTCTTCTGTTATATGATCTATGTGGTACACATATGCATGTACATGAGATGATTATGATGGGTGTACCCAGATTGAAATCCAATGCATTGGGTGATATTTTAGTCTCATGATATTTCATGGATAATGCATGAGAGGTTATCCTAAGAACATTATTCTACTATGTATTGGTGGTTAACCTTGACTTACGCTTATGATGTCATGTTTAAATTTTTTTCCACATTCCCATTTTTTATTTATGTTATCATGTTATATCATGCCTCATTAATCATGTTTATGATTACCACCAATTTTATGTTCCATTTAAAATTCTATTGTATAACTTGTAATACCTTCTCCATGTTATGTTTTTTTTATTCCCTTATTGTGATTTATAACTCACCTCTTTCTTATGCATTTCCCCAGGTTATCCCATGCAGTTTTAAGTACGACAGAATATTATGAGCATGTTAAGGAAATTTTCAATAATTCCAATACACACACATGTTTTAATTTGTTATGTAATATACATAATTACCCAAATAAACTATACTTATATATCTTCTAGTTTGTATTATGTGTGTTGTTATTTAGTAAATCATGAATTGATGTGTAATAAAGACTTTGTTTCCATAAAAATGGTGTGTTCCTCAAGAATGTTTTAATAATATTTTTATGGTATTTCTATTCATCAACAAAAAAACCTTTTATTTTAATTATACTATACCGGGGATATGTTTTAATGATACTATACTTATTCTTTCTCTTGATGTATTATGATCATTTTGACCAGGGAATGTATGGATATTTACTTTATTGATTAATTATTTAGTTATTAAGTTATTAGGATAATTAGACATTACCTTTCCCTTAAATATCCATATTATATATCATGGATATGTTTATTTAGTAAACCATATATAATTTCTTCATACCTAATTTTACTTTTAAAGTTATTTTATTGATTGGGGAAATATTAATATTCGGTATTCATTATTCAATATAGACATTTATTGATAATTCATGTTGTTTATGAATTTAATTGATCATTCAATATATGAGGAATGCATTGGACATGAATTGAATGGTAGGGCCTAGTTATTGATAACCCCTTAATTCATAGAAAGTTATCATGAGACAAATTAGTAATCTAGAATTAAATGGGTTTCTCAGGTATACCTTCCCATTGATTAAACTATCATGGCATAAGGTTTTGAAGGTATAAATATCATGATTTATGATATCACAATATCCAATATTATAAATTTCCTTCATTGAGAATTCAGTTATTATTATCTATGAGATTAATATATTTATATTATCTATGGATTCATTTATGATCATATTATTGATTAAATGGAATGTGTTTTTAGTTATTTACCTTACAATATTGATTATGCCTTATTGATTTATGATATATTCCATTGTATGTACGTATTACTAATCATCTCATCTCACCCTTATTTTGTTTCATTTTTCCATGATATAAATAATAAATCACTAAATGAGTTCAATGATGTAGAATATTTACTTTTACTATGCTATATTTCATGTTATAAAATGTAATGTAAGATTCAAGTATGTATCTAGATTACCAAGACTATTAAAATATTTGGTCCTTTGAGATGCGATTCCTTGTATCTAGTACCTATATAATAAAGTAATCACTAACTCTAGGCTAATATGGTTAGAGTCTTTACAATGAGTTGTTGAAATTTTAATGTTTCTCAAGAGAGATGACCCTAGTCCACCATTTTTCTATACTAAGAAAACAAAAATAATATATTTTTAATGCCCTAAAATAGGAATGCCAGTGAACCCTGAAGTGATACACCTAGTTTTATTATATAAAAGTTCAAAGTAATACCCATATTATGTGAATTTAATTAAAATATTATGGTTAAAGGATATGATTATTATATAGTTATTCTTGGTTAAAAAGGGATACCTTTTTTAAGGTTGATCAGAGTTGAGTATGTGTTTAGATTATTATTTATTATATATATTTCCATATAGAACTATTTGATTTCTCACATATGTTTTTTTCCTAGGAATACATAGTAATATTGGGGGAAGATATATGTATTATTATATCACTAGTTTATTATTCAACTCTAACTAGTGGTCACAAGTGAGGATCATATCCTGTATAGGGTATTTCAACTCATAGTTAGGCTAGGGTGGGTAAAAATAAATGTAAATAATTTTAATCTCATACAGAACCAATTATATGGATTTTATTTTCATTATGTCTTATATTGTATTTGGGGAACCTAAATGTTCCCATTATGATTGTAATTTGACTATACCTATGATAATTGATTTATGGTATGTTTGGGATAGTTTTTTATCACTATTGTTAGGATTATTATGATGGAATTTATTATTATTTATGTTTCCCTTTTTATTATGGTAATTATTTTAAACTAGTTTTATAAAAGGTATAAAAGTTCTTCCTTTCCCTTAAATAAAATGTTGGTGCCAATGAACTTTACGATCACCTGAAAGTTATTCTCTGGAACATGCAAGTTAGGAACCAAAAAACCAAAATGAACCCACATTAAAAATAAACTAGAAATTAGAAGAAAATCCAAATATAAGTCATCACGCCACAACACACACCTCAAAATGAAATCTGTACAAGAAATTATACAAGATAATGATTTAAATAAACAAAGAGAAAAGAATAACATGAGAATTTATGTGGTTAAAACATTAATCCTAATCCATAGGTGGAATTTTAAAAACTCTTTTATTCAAAAAAAATAGAAAATGGTTACAATTTATAAAATTACAAATAACTAATGTATCCACCCTACTACTTTATTAGAGTACATTTTGTGCAATCGATGCCACCATATTTGGATATTCACGGTGAAAATTTCCAAATAGATCTTATCTTTGTGAGTTTCACTTTTCTTGGTCAAAGACACCTATCACATTAACATCCCCATATACTGAATAGGACATTATTCTATAAACTCTATGACTTTTCTCTCATTTATCCTTATAAAGACCATTATGTACCCCCTTTACTGTAAAACTTTTAGGTAAACACCCTTATGTAAAGTTGATACTTATGTAATGTTATTTGTGTTTATACACTTTCACCTTTAGTATTGTCAAGTTATCTTCTAATTTACTACTTCAAACTACTTGTATCTAGTCTTAATTTATCCAAACATTCATAATTAATAGATTTCACTTCATCATCTCCATAGGGGTTTTAGAAATTAGAATTATAAAACCTCTACTTCCATTAGTAATAATTCCTTGAATGGAAAATGGTTTGCACATGAATAAACCTAACAATATCCCACTTGAGAATAATTTTTAGACTTTACCACCAAGTACTTCATTAGCATCCACAAACCAATTCCACTCTTAAATTTTCCTCTATAATTTCATGGTTTCCCAATCAAGATTTATATTATCCCAACCTAATTAAGTTATATCACCACCTCAACACATCTTAGACTACAACCTTAGTCAATATATCTTCCATATTTTCAACTCTATCTTCCTTTCATAGATCCAATACTTTTTCCTCCAATAACTTTTGGATGAAATGATATTTCAACAGAATATTCTTTTACTTAGAATGAAACTTTAGATTGTTAGAAAGGTTAATCACACATTGTGAATCCCAAAAAAACACCACATTATACTACCTTATTCTATGATCTTCTATCAACCCCTTTAGCTAAATCAACTCCTTCATATCTTGTATTATAGAAACATACTCCTCTTATATTATTTGAAGTGAAATTATTGGTTTAATGTTTAACATCAAACTCATAGTTTTTCCTATGTAAGTGAACATATAACCACTTAACTACTTATCAATGTTCTCTTACATGATTTTCCATGAATATGTTAACTTATACCACTATTTTTAAAATGTTTGGGAACTTATAAACTTTAACACACATAGATCATGTAAATTCCAATAGAAAATGAACACTTTCCTTATACTTAGCCTCAACTTTCATTCACGGTGCCTTCTCTATTCTCAAATTGAAATTTCTATCTTGGGGTGTGGTAAATGGATTCACCTCACTCATACTAAAGATTTTCACCACCATATAGATATAATAATACTAATATGAAAACAAAGTTCTCAAATTAATGTCTCTCAATAGCTATATTCCTAAGATTCTCTTGGATAGATTGAGATCATTCATCTCAAAACATCTAGAAAATTAATTTTTTTTCTCATCAATACTTTCCTTTATTTATATCTAAATAAGAATATAATCAACATAGAGAAGTAGGATGATTAATCAACTATTATCAAATGTTTTATGTTAATATAAATTCTCATCATTTCTCTAGATAAATTTTTATTCCAACATAAAGGCATTGAACTTATGGTTCTATTCCATGGGTTGTTTCTTAAATCGCTAGAGGATTTACTTTATATTATACATAGTATTTATGTTTTATTTATCCATGAATCCTTTTATATTATCCATGTAAATTTCTTCACCTAGGTTCCTATATACAAATGTGGTCTTCACATCTAACTACTACATATTTAAAACTTTCATGAAAATAATATTGAGCATAATTTGAATGGACATGTATTTAAAAAATGGATAAAATATCTTAGAAAAATAAATACCATTCATTTTTTTGAAATACTTTCATGAAAATCATTTCCTTTTACCTCTATCTATCATATTATTCTTACTTTGACTGATAAACCTATTTATTATAAATTACTCTCTTCCAGGTATAAGGTTATGTTAACATCCATTTTCCAAACACATATAAGGAATCCATGTTATTCAACATCACTAACTCCCACTGACTTGAGTATTTCAGTATTACTACTAATATGGGATCTCGAGCTCTCCATCATTCATGAGAAGAAAATAGTGAAAATAACTTATATATCTCTACACTTGGTATTGAATCCTACTTTTGTAACTTCACCTTTTTGAGATATGTTACAAGCTTATATATCCTCAAATATTTTTGGTAATTATTACCATGAAAATACCATCAGAACTTAAATATCATTTAGAACTTCTTTTAGACAATCTGGTGTTCCTAAAACTAACATACTCTCTAAAATTTCTAGAATATCTATAACTATCAAATTTACATTCAGTTAAACATTATATTATGATTATACTTTGAACTAATTAGTGAATTATACTTGGTTTTGATATTTCCATAAGATAACTCTATTAAATATTATATTATATATTTTTAATACCTTTTGAGAGTTGTTATCATAGATTTGAAATCAAAAATATTTATCACCACACCCTATAATGTAACATGTTTATGACTTAGCTTCTAATTTTTTTCATTAATTGGAATCAACATAGATATAGAGAGGTTCGAAAAATAATTTTATGTGAGAAATTTAAAATTTTATCCACAACCAATATGCTTTTAAAAGTTCCTCAAATAACAATTAAAATGGACTGTTTTTTATTTAATAAGAGACAATTCATAGCTTTTGACCAAAAATACTTTGAAAAAATGGAATGAATCCTCGCACTCTCCTTCATATTAGATAATGTATAACTGATCCACTCTGAAACTTCATGTATTTCTATAATACCTGGTATGGTCTTCTTAAACCATGTGGCTTTACCCTATAAGAACATCTGAAACTCCCTACTTCCATATTCCCCATCGTTTTTGGACCACAAACATTTCATTTTTATTTCATAATCCTTTTTCACCATGGATTTTCATCAAATAAATATTTTTAATGCCTAAAACTTGGATTGAGAAAGAACCCTCAAACAATCTAAGTCACATCACCAATGAAGGTAACATAGTACAGTGAGCCTCTATGAGAAATAAATGGAGCTAGCCTCTATTCATTCATAATAACCAGCTCTAATTTCTTGTCCTTGGGTATCTTACCTTCCATTTGGAATGAAACCTTCTACTAATTTCGAAGGATTCATTTTTCACATGTTATGTACTCCATGATTCTGATCATCATCACTTCTTTAGTGTCAAGAATTTCCATCGATTTCTCCCTCAAGTGAGAAAGATGTTCACACCAAAACTTTGTATACATTATGTTTCTATCATGCATTTCACCTTCTAAAACCCTTTCTAGGTACAATTTTATATCCTTAACTCCTTTTTACACCACAAAGGAACCACATGTGGCTTTATATGCTTCATATATAATGGTTTTATAGAAACCCACATCATTTAACTATCCTACTAAGATCAAAATTTTCATTATCCTTAGTATGTACTACACTTCTTACAATTCAAGGAAGCTTTAATTCTTTGTCTAGAAAGAAGCATCACCCAAACATATAATCTCAAGAGTTCCACTATTTGTAAGATGTATTTTCTCTATCTTCTGAATATATAATTCTTCATACTTCCTCTTTCACTTGTATAGTGAAATGAAGCTCTGAGGACTATAATCTAAGAATCAAGTGAACTGTAAACACTCAGAAGAATACCACCCATATCTTCCAATGAAATATTTCTGGATATAATTATAAAAGAATATATTTTATAATTTACCCTAAATTCACTTAAATTATTTTATCAGGTATCCTTTCTTTACACAATTATATTATATGATACCATATTCCATCAAGCTACTATACCTCTAAATTCTATTATTATTTTCCCTTATTGTAACTTTTATATGTCATAGAATAGCCCTACCTTCCATATTATATGAATTTCCAGTGTATTTGTGGATCTCCTTCTGGTAATTATTCTTATTCATAATTTTATCTCTAACATTCAAGAACACTAAGTTTTTCTAACTAATTGAGTTACTCACTATGTTAACCATAACATCCCAATATTCTAGGAGTGATGAGAGTAACAGTGTCACCCATTCTGGATCCCCAAAGCTTACCTTCACCAATTCTAACTAACTTAGAATGTTTTTGAAGTCATTTATGTGATCATGTACTATATTTTATTCCAATATAATCATGATGAACAACCCCCTCAAGTGGAAAAAATGATTCGTTGTTATCAAATTTGATGGTTTAGGGGTATAGAAGGAGCAGTTGGGCCCATTATTATAAATGTTTTACATCTATTTCAATGGATAAATCCAAATAACTAGACAAAAAACTCTAAAGTATTTATTGAGAAAATATTTTCATATATATTTTATAATTAATTTATAATAATATTTACCGAAAATTTATAATTATTTCATCATAGATGATTAATTCATTTTACCTTCTTTTTGTGTTGTCATTACGATGAATAATCCAAATCATAATATCTCTTACGGTGTCCACATGTGCTCCATGAATGTAACACCCCAAAAATTATAATACATTATAGTTATTATAGATTGTCTTACATACAACACTAAATAAAAATGAACTATGTTATAATTATAATATGATCATTTTAACATAGTAATTGAATTATAATATATAAATAAAAGTATCCTTGTTGAAAAATAAATATAGACAACATAAGGAATGGAATAAAGTAGTATAATTATTCCTTATGAAGCTCATTTATCTGATCTTTGAAGGGAGGTAAGTTCATTATGGTTTTCCCTAGACCAAGACCAGGTCTAACTCCAAAAAATATAGCTTGAGAGGAATTGTTTACGAGTGGAATTTAGGATCATGGAAATAATTATGAGATCCATGATGATTGAATCATTGCCCATAAAAACCATTGATACTTATCTTATCCTTAAGTCTTATGTATAAATCTTGAGGGGTTATGTATATAGAAGTTGGAATGATATAAATATATAATTTTCAATGTATTAAATTGTATATCATCTTTATTTTAGAAATTTCACATTTTAACTTCTAAATATAAAATATTTATTTTTAATACAAATATATTAATAAAATACAATTAATATATCTGAATAACTAATAAAATTATTTTTATTCTTAAAAACTTATTTTACTAAAAATTAAATTTTTATTCTACTTGAATTTTTATTTTAAGAAACTAAAAATATTATAGTTAAATGATATAGTTAATAAAATATATTTTTATATGATTAATATATTAACACTAATTTTTTTTTAATTGATAAAAAATAATAATAAGGATAGTTAATATTTTAAAAATCATTTCTCTACAAAAAAAAGTTTTTCCTATATCTTTGGTTTTAATTTAAAATTTAATTTTATCATATTTAGAAGTTGAATTATATTAAATTGGGTCCAAATTATTAATTAGAACATTGAAACATGGTAAGAAGGGTCATATTATATTTTTTATAAAAAGATAATTACCATAGTAAATATTTAATCAAGGTTAAAGGATAAAAAGGAGGTAATCAAAAATGGATTGAATTATAATTAATCAACATGAAACTTAGAACTTTTATAAGACCTTTTTTATATGGGAAAATCAATCCTATATATCATTCAATCCTTTCATCAGATAACTCACCTAACTCCCATGTGATTCCATCCTTACCCCTCACTTAACATTAGTCTCCACAGAAATATCCCTCATTTTCTCCTATAAAAAGAGATCACTTCCATCCACTTCATGACACATTTATACTACTTGATTCCCTTATACTTATACCCATTTTACCTCTCCTAGAATCCTCTTAAACATTTGTCTACCCCTATGTCATGCCCTGACCTCCCTGGTCCATGAACCTATTCAACTGACCCCATGAGTCTCCTAAAATACATTGGTTTCCTTCCTAGAACATCATAGAATAATACCCATTAGGGTCACTTATCAGACTAATTTGTATCCCCATAATGAAACACATGTTATTTTAGTGTGGTTTTTCCTCACTCACACACACCATGGGAAACATCCCAGGAGGTCACCCATCCTGACCACTACTCCAAGCCAATCGCACTTAACTGTGGAGTTATAATCAGGTTGGCCCACAAAAAGAAAGGTTCACCTTTTTAACATGGTTAGTAACATTTAGTATTTTAAATATAACATTTACAGGTTTATTACACTCTATAACTCTTTAAATCATAATGTCCGTGTTGCGGACCCCACACCTCAAACCCTAGTAGTATCACTACACTTCTGATTGGGTATTGGGTTTGATACAATTTTTCATGATCCCATCTTATCGGGCTATGAACCAGGTCAACTAACCCCATGAGCCTTCTATAATACCTTTATAACCTTCCATGAACTACAAAAAAATCACTTATACCAATAGAAATTTATTTATAGATGATATATCTATTGGTAAAAATGAGAAATTCCAACAGATATTAAATTTTATTGGTATAGATTTTATGTACCAACAATTATTTTCACCAACAGTTATATTTGTTGATATTGATTGTTTAACACCAAAAAATCTTTTAGAAAAAAATGAATCTATTACTATTAATTGTTATTATCAACAAATTTTTTACCATTATAAAAATTTGTTGCAATAAATTATCCAATAACATAAAATATTTTTCCAAAAATAATATATATATATATATATATTATTTTCAATAAATGTTATAAATTATAAATATTTTAATAAAATCATATAATTATATACTTTCATTGACACATTATATGTCAGTGATAATATATATAAATATAATATAAAATTGATAATAAATGATTAAAATTTTTGGAGATTGGAATAAGATCGAATGTAGTAAAAACTAAAAAAAGAATGTCATGTATATATAATTTAATTATATGTATATAATATAATTTTTTATTCAAAATATATATAAATTTAAAACTTTTTATTATATATAAATTATATATAAATTTATTATACATCATCATTTTTTTATAAATTAGACAAATAATAACAATATCTTTCCTAAATTAAAAGTCTCATTCTCATGTTAATTTCATTTTCTTGTAAAAAAATGTTTATTATTATTATTTTATTTTATTTTTACATTCTACATTTTCTTGTGCCTTACTCCCTTCCTCCCCTACTTCACCCCTTCCGGTTTGGGTCGCACGCCCAGCCAGAAGAACCCTAGCGGCGTGCCTCCGTCCTCCTCCGGCCAGGGAATGTGCCGTCTCTGCTTCCAATTTCATACGTGGTATCCTCTGGTTAGCATTCCTTCTCCACTACTCTCTTATTCTTCTATTTTTATTGTGATTTTCCTTCTCTTCCTTGTGGTGCACATGACCCGCCCGAAACTTGCGGGAGAGGGTTCCCCGGCTCCCCTTCCGCCTCCTCCTCATGATGTTTTCCCTCCCTACAACCCATGTCAGCTTCCTTGCTTTCCTGAAATTTCTCTATTTCCCAAGGTTTTAGTTTCAAACACAGAGCTTCATCCCTGTTGATTTCTCCATCAGAGTTCAAAACGTCTTCTTTCCTTCTCGACTTATCATAGGTGGCTCATTCTGAATGGAAACATCCCCTGGATGGCGCCTTCAGCTGCATCATTAATGGAACATGGGATCATTAAAATCAAACTATAGTGAGTCTCTTTAATCCACGACAAATTATAATTGTTTCAAAAATGAATATGATCTGGATTGGGCTTGGACAAGCATGCATCGGTCCTTTGATTCTTTCAGATTCTATATTTTTAGCAAGTTGTTTGAGTTTTATATGAATCGAGATTCGGCTTCCTCAGCCATATGGGTATGTCTCACTGTTTTACCTCTCCCCTTTCAAAATCCATCTATTCTTAGGATGATTGATCATTTATCCTCGTATCTATGTGGAGTTATATGATTCAAAGGCCCATATATAGTACATTTAGATTGAAATATATGGGTAGTATTGTTATAGGAAAGAGGTTGTCTAATAATCATGGACATATTTCTGTGCATCTTGCCCTCTCCTGGGTTATCTTATCGAGGACCATCACCACCCAAGGAGTGAAGATCTTCTTAGAGGCATGGCTTTAATTTCTTAACCTTCCTTTGTGGCTACTACAAATAGTTATTGGTGTGGTTCTGACAATTCATCCTCAAACTCTAACTTGGTGTCAAACAATGACTTGTATCTTGAAAACTATGTTGATGTCAATGTTAAAGTCAGGAAAGATTATAGCTTTGTAAAGAGTTTTAGGGTAGTGGATAATATGTTAATGAGTTTAGATTTATATATGTGGATAACTTTATAGTTTGAGAAAATATTCATTCCATACATTCTAATACTTCATAGAACAATTTAATTTCATCAATGTTGAATCATTATTTCATGATTTTATATCAACACCAAATGATTTTTTCTTTAAAAGGGCATGAGATGTTAAAACACTTAAGTTGAACATGTAAACCTTCATCTAACAGTTGGGGCCTATTTGGAGCGTTCAATTTGATTCAATATGTCCACAATAGGGAATTAGAAGGGACTCATACTAGATTCAAATGAGGGAATTAAGGGTTATTAGGGTTAAAATTGTGCTTCACTCATGTAGTCTCCCATATATAAACACTTTATGTATGTATTTCATTATTGGGTGTTGCAGTTGCCTTGCATGATGCATCGAAATTTTCTTAAATTACAAGTTTCAGTGTTTTAGTAACTTGATTTCATTAATCTAAATGGATTTTTGTATTGGTTGCTTGGTGTTATTAATTATTATACACTCTAGAAATGTTTTTGTAAAATTAGAACATGAGCGTCCACTATGTTATCATCTTCTGGATCAATAGTCTACTTTTCCCCAACATTGAGGCTTCCACGAACATCCTTATCTTTAGGAGTGATTTTAAGAGGATCAACTACCCCTCCCTTATCAATAACAATCTCATCATAATGAGTGGTATTCACCATAACCTATAAATTCTGACCAATATCAGTGGCCAGGCCAGCTTCATTTTGAGGTAGATTCAAAGAGGCCAAGATATGATTTATTCTCTTTGAACCAGCTTCATAAAAATATAATGTAAATACAAAACATGTTTTCTCAAATCCAATGATATAGGGTGGAATATTTTCTGCCTAATATTCGACCCTATATTTTATTCTTTTTCTTTCCCCTGCTTGATGTTGGCTTCCTTGGAGTTTTGTTTAATGTTCTAGGATGTTTGAAACAGTTCTAGATTTCATTGATTTGGGTGTGATGATCTCTGTTCATGCAGTTTTTGTGTTTTTCATTGAGGCTTCTTAAAGGTTCAGGTTTTGCGAGTGAGGAAGTCACATTAATACTCATTGTGGTGTGGGGACAACTTGATTTTTTTTCGTATTAGATGTGGGTTTTATGGGAAAACTCACATGTATTCAAACTTTTATGTTCTCATCCCGCCCGACCCTGTAGATCCTGTTTCACACCTCTATCATGGTATGCTCCAAGATAAAACTTAGGAGTGGGTGGCTAAGATGTATATGCAATAGCTAAACTAGTTCCCACAGGAAGTTGGTTAAATCTTCTTGGGGGTGGCTGTATATTATTAACCTTTGTAGGTGACATTTTGCACTAATTTTGTACATTTTATTTCATTTTTAGTGTATCATGAGTTGGGTAGTGAATTAAAGGGTTTCAGGGTGGGTAGAATAGAGGATTAAGGGGAATAAGGTGAGATGAACAAGGTCACCACGTTCCTTGTGGTCCTGTACTATGCACCTAGTGGGATTCAGGGGGTGTAGGTGGTTCTGTATGAACAACCGGGTACCTAAGGGTATTGTACTTTAACCTATTAGACACTAGGGAAACCCCTATTAAAAATGGTTTATTGTTCATTTCAAGGATCTCCAATTTCAACTTTCATGGCTTGTAAATCCCTTCAATTTCTTCATGTACCTTCAATTTTAGCTACTGTTAGTGTTTTTCTTAGGTGAATCAATGTTAAAAATGTAGTTTCTCTTTCCATATTTACTTCCCTCAAATGGTTGTGATTATGGACTAATTGTAACCTTTTCATATGTGATCTATTGAGTCCAGATTTTTTTGGAGAATGGATGAGATTCTTAGTGACCTTTCTTTCTCCCTGATATGTGTTTTAATTTCATGTATACTTGAAATCTCTATCAATTCCTTTATGGTGAAATTTCACCACTGCAACTTTGATTTTCTTTAATAAAATTTTTAGGGGCATGGGGTGGAAAACCAGCATGTCTCATATGGTTTGGATTATTTTATTGAATTTTGAGTTATGTGAAACTCTTAATTGAATTTATTGTAATTCTTAATGGTTTTTGGTCACATTTTATCCAACTCATGCCTTATATGGTTTTCATTTTCTTAATTTTTTTTTCACCCATCGGTTCTTCTAAACATTTTTCTATTGTTGTGCTCACTAGTTATTTTTATATCATGTTATGGAAATTGTTTTGGTATTCGTTATATAGTATTTTTTGTGGTTAGGATGGATAATTTTATGGTTGTGGTATTATTTAGATTATCTTATGGTTGTTTTTTCCACTGGTTAGATTATCCTCTTGTTATGGTCATTGGATTATAGTTTTACATCATGTATTATTATTTTAATATCTTGCATTTAAATGAAAACTATTTGCTAATTGTTTTGTTTTTGTGATTAGAGCAAGATGATTCATGTTTAAATTGGAGAGAGTGGAGACAAGTGCTACTTCAAGAATATAAGGGTGGTCCATTGCAGTTAAAGTAAAGTCATTGAAGTTGTGCATGTCTTGATCCACTGCACTAGATAATAGCTTATGTGAAGTTATGTGGATTCCAAGATAGTGACGTTCGATGTTTGTGAGAAATAGATTGTAGACGTAGTTTCATTGAGTTCCATGTAATGTTTATCAGTGTTTGGACATGTTTAAACATGTTTGTAATATGTTTCTTTGAGCTTATTTTATTTTCATGAAGTTTGAACATGTATTTAAATTATATTGGAATGTTATTTTTCAAATAAAGATTTGGGTTTTTTGGTGTTTTAATAACCTAATTTTATAATTATTATATTATAAATACAATAATATATTATATATAATTATATTAATAAATACAATATAAAATTTTATCAATAAATATTGGAATACAAACATTTAAAGTATAATTTAAAAATAAATATTATTTTTTAATATTGTTTATAAATGTTAAAAATATTACTAATAGATATATTAGTCATATTACTCTTTTAAACATTTTTACCAACACATATATTATCTGTGGGTATTATTATAATTGCAATAGAATCATTTTATTTTTCATAATAACATTTAGCGACAGAGTTTTTACCAACAGTTTAGTGACAGGACAATTTTGTTGGTAAAACGTTTTACCAATAGAAAATGCACTTTTACCAATAGATATACTCTTGTTAGAAAAATCTAATTATTTTTTAGTGATGTATGCTAGAGGCTTGTGAAATAAATTTCAAGGTTTTTCAAAAAATGGTATTTTATTTGAAATTTTTGGACATGATTTCCTCTTTAGATTTATAAATGGATTTTTAAATGAAAAAAGGAATGGTTTGGGTTTTATGTTGTTTAAAACCATATTTTATGGATTATTAACTCTTTTAAAAGTATGAAATAATTTATCATATTTCATTGAAATTTAAAACCTATTTTATTATTACTATATTTCAAATTATCATATCGGAATTGCTTTGCAGAAGAAATTTCATAACCTCCATGGTGGGATCCTACTAGAATTTTTTTTCTCAAAAATTGCATACACCATTTGGGGTATATAGTATTTTTGATTATTTAAAAGGTACTCAGGTTCTCTTTACCTTCCTTTCATGGAATCATTCTTAGTAGGTCAAGGTAAGGTGGTGTGGGATATAGTTATCAATCTGATACCACTAGAAGATGGGCTACTATTTTTGTGTGTTTTCCTTTTATGTATATAGGATGGTTTTGATTTTATATCTTGGTTTATTCTTCCTTATATCTAGATTTCTCGGTCACATGATATGTTTCTTGTTTATTTTGATGTTGACATGTGATTATATTGGTTTATTAAATTGAACTAATGTTTACATTGTGTTATTTGATCCATGTCCTATTTTATTTGAGATAAATCATTCCCACAGGATGCATCTTGATACTCAGGTGCTTGTTGTGAGACTATAAGGATTACAGACATCCTTTAGGCTAGTGGTTGTTTATTTTGAGTGATGGTTCAGATAGAAACCTAGTTCTATTTTTTAAAATTAGTGTCAATGGGGGTTTTCTTTAAAATGGCCGATTTTATTTATGGTGAGTCATGTTAGAAAGCAAATTAGGAACGTTTTGGGTCTCTGGAGGTAGTTCATGATTAGGTTACTATTCACCACACTTTGTGATAAAACTTTAGTTACCAAGGAAAGTGGGAAATTGAGTATTTACTTTGAGTAATTATTTTCAATTATTGATGATATTTAGATTCTCGATGTGTCTATATTTTATTTGGGGATATCTTGTGGTTTTTGGGTTTGATCAAAGAGGTGACTAGAGTTACATAGATCCTTCACAATCTGGTAAACTATGAGGGATTTGGGCGGATGATCAGGAAACTAATCTAGAAACTATTGTAAATTCATATCATGGTTTAATATCCGATGAAACCAATATATTCATAGTTCTATTTTAAGCATAAACATGAAAATATGTTCCATTGCTTCCAAATTGACTTCACTTACATGAGGTTGGTTTAGAGGGTTTTTTATTTTTGAATGAAGATTTTGGGTATAGTATTGTTTCATGTCCATGTCTATTTTTCTTGTTTAATTATGGTATTGTTTTTTAAATCCTTTGAAAACTGACATTTTAATTTTAAAATTATTTTCACTTCAGTTATTTAAAAATACGTTTTCGATTACCAAAATGTGTGTTTTATGAAATTTTTAATTTATAAAGATGATTTTAACAGACACTTATGTGATTTTTTAAAAGAATGTTTTAAGAATATATTTTGGATTTGTGATGAATATAAAATAGAAATGTTTTTAAGATGGGAATTTGGAAAGTGTTTTGAATCTAAGGAAGGGGTTCCATGAGATTGTAAATATTTTAATGTGTGATGGATATTTATATAGATTTCATATTTTGAAATGAAATATTAATTTTTTAAAAAGGTATAAAATTTTATATTTTAATTTATTTATTTTTTAATAACATTGTTTTGGGTTTGGTGTGAAATATTATGGCTTAAGAGTGTTTTTTGTTTGGTTTTGTTTTATACTAAATTTGTTGGTTTAACCCGCAATGTAGGAGATGATGAAGTTATGTTATATGATTTTTAAATATGACTCCTAGAAATATTTCCAAGAAAGTTAGAAAATAAATTTTTTGTTCTATTCTATATAGTATGCCTTCACGTCATCTAGAAGTGGAATTTCAAGTAGACGACTCTACCTTGACTCAAAACCAAGTGGTAGATCCAGAATATATTTTATATTTAGACACCATACAAGTATTCATGGATTTTTTTCTACCTTAATATAGAGGTTATATGGGTTATCTTTAGGTAATAAGGTGACCGGTATAAATTTAAGGGATCTTTGATTCTCCGATGACTCTTCACGCTCTAAAGGTTAGTAATCATTTTTCTATTTGAAGGACCTATCCAAGAGTAATGGGAAGTTTTGTTCCCCTTCCACATACATGAAAGTATGTCTTGGTAATTCTTCAATTCATCATTCATTCAATGGTATTATCCTAAAGAAGTAAAGTAAAAATATTTTTACCTCATGGGAATCATCCAAGGTGTTCGATCGGTTAAGTATTATGCCAATAAATTTTAAAGTTTGGTATATTTATTACCTAATCTTGTTGGTGTTAATTTCATTAAGGATCTCAATTTTAAAGAATATCTCAACCCATACCTTAGAGTTTTCATATCATAGATCTACCTAAACTCTTATCCAAAGGTTCCTTAAAGGTTCATGATAGTTGAAGCAGAGCTAGTGAAATGAAAAGAAGTGGATAATTTCTCATTCATGGTTTTATTAGGTAAACATGTCCCATATGGTGAATCATGAATTTTAGTTTAAGTGGGTAAAATCTTCTCAAAGTAAGAAGAGTGGAATTTTGTTCTTCTAGTGTGGGGAACCTAGATATCCAAAGTCTTCTTGTGTACAGGATCCAAGACAATGTATTCAGTGTAGCTATTTGGGTTAACTTTGGATGTTTTTTAATTTGGGTTAGCAAAATGTAATTTTTAGGTGTAATTAGTTTTTAGTTACCATTTATACATACATACATATATATATATATATATATATATATAAGGATATTTTTTGATTATCTATTGTAGACCATAGTTGGTTCCATCTATTATTTGTTATCTTAATGATGAATTTTTTTTTTAGATCTCTTTTGTCGCTCCTTGTGGATCTACTCTCAAGAATAGAGTTAGTCTTTACCCTAGATGGATTTTAATACCTTGAAGTTTTTTTCTCTCATATGGATAGAAGGCGGTCTTATACCAGGAACATATCCTTCTCCTTTGTTTTTGTCTTTAGAAATCCCTTTTTGTTCCCTTCCATGGGAGTCTCCTTATTTATGGTGTTGGATATCATTTGGGTTGGTTTTTATTCCTTTTGTATCCTTATGTTTACACCTTTTTATTGGAGCTCAATATTTATGTATTGGGTGATCTCCCTTTTTTAAAGCATGTGATGATTTATTTTTATACTAGACTAGTCATTTATAACACTTTTTGGTTTGACATGGATAGAACTTGGGGATATATCTAAGTATTTAGGACATTTTGGATTCCTATTGGACTAAGAACTTAGAAGTTTCGGTGTTTGATTTTATTATCTCTTCAAGGGGTGAGGCTCTATGTTGTAAATCCTAGGTTATAATTGATTATTTACCCAAGGTAAAAATCCTTTTCAGTTTTGTGCCTTTTTTATAGATGATTGGATCAATGATGAATCTTAAGAGTTTTATATTTTTTGAATCATTGGGATGTTTTGAGTGCATCATTAATTTAGGTATTTTGATTATACTCTTAGATAATTTTATTGTGGTGAGTAATCAAGATATCTTATCTAGTTTAAGGGATGTTTTCTTAGTGGTTGTATTCATATTTTTCCACAATTTTTGTGATTCATTAAATATTGGGGAGGCATATACTAGGTCTTTGATTCTTATTGGGAATTATATCTTCTCATAGCTATTTTAATTATTATCCGATATCTATAATGAAATTACAGGACATTATTTAAGTATTCTTAGAAATTTTGACCATCCATCCTTTTGGATTTGAGGAAAGTGGTTTCTTCTTAGGTGAGACTTCATCTATTTCTAGAAACTTTCATATCAAAATATGAGTGTGGAATATATTTCTATCTTGTTTTTATATATTTTGTATTATAGGATTTTTTTTTGGAATAGAAAGTAATAGGATGGGGAGAATTATTAGATCTCAGTATCACCTTTAGTTATAGACAACACTTTGTGTTTTTTTGGGTATCTTGAGGGTTTGAATGGTGTCTTAGAAGTCTATAGTAGGTTTTGACCTAAAGATATACCTACAGAAGCTTTAGGTGGTCCACTAACTATATGGTGAGATCCATTGGCTAACTGGTGGTCTTGGTAGGGGAAACAGTGTTTTTTTGTTTCCATTGGTCAGTCAGTGGGTCTCTACTAGCTAACCGATGGAATTGTTAGACATAGTTTTTAATAGGTTCGGTTGTGTCTTTTTACCCCAAAACACATGTTTCATTATTTCTCCCTTCTTCCTCAACCCTATATCAACCCATGAAAACCTTGGGATCCCTCTATGGTGATTTTCGATCTCCCAAATTCAACTCTTGGTAGATTGAAGTTCCAATCATAGGGAAGATCCTGTTTTGGTAATTCTAACTCCTTTTGGCCCTCAATCTCTCTTTCATATCTTGATTTATTCTTCTTAAAGGATTTCAAAACCTAGGGGTTCATTGTATATGAAATAAAATATATGTGTATATTATTATAGGATCTTTTCTCACTTATCTTGAGACCTCTATTCCATGATTTTTTGTTTACCATTAGATGCAACACATCTCAGTTTCATTTTGGTTTTATCTTAGATATTCCAAGGTAGGTGTTTCTATGTCATTTTTTATTCTTATTATTCATGTGTTAAATTAATTCATATTTCTTCCTTTTGAAATTGGTTGAGTATGGTTTATTAATTCTTAAAACATAAATGAACCTTTTTAGGAAAAAAGTATTTGGAATTAATGGATTCATCTAAATAATTGATCCTTAGTTTTGAAATGAAATTTTTTCCCTCATCTTAGTCGATTTTTATTTTCAAAAATGAAAATCCTTATTTTAGTGAAAATGGGTTGATTCTTTAAAGATAATTCAACATGGTTAAATGTTTCTGTTTCATGGAAATGTGATTTTAAATGATTTAAAGAATAACTTTTAGTGTTTTTTTAGAATTATTGGTTGAAATAATATTTCAATTTATTTAAAAGTAATTGATTTTATTTCATGTTCTTACTGAAAGGATCAATTGGAATTTTACAAAGTAAATTCTATTAATGTGAAAATTCTTGATGAACCCTTTATATATGATTTTCCTTGATGAATTTTGATTGGTGAAAATAATTAGGTATATTAAAAATGGGTTATTCTCTATGAGGTAGAATTTGGTTGAGGGTTAGATATATACTTTTTATGTTATGTAATGTTGATTGTGCATATTGATAGTGTTTTGGATCTGAATTGTGGCCTCTATTTCTTGTTATATCTTAAACCATTATTGTTTAATCATTGTAAACCAAGGTATCTAGATGAGAGGACCCGAGATTTATGCTAATTTATTGAATACTAACACCCCAACTAACATCAACCAAAAGATTGTGTGTTTAGGCTAGGGATATTTTTAGATGAAGTGGGCGTGCACCAAATTGGTAAGCTTATGTACTTTGTATACAAGATATTAACATATAGTTAGGTATGAGATTTATTTACTTATATTTGGTGGAATCACTAACGTAACTCAGAATTAAACATGGAATATGACGTTGACACTTGACATTTGATACTTGACATATGATGTTGGTCTATTGATCATTGCTCAGCACCAGATTTTCCATGTTTGACATCATTTTATCACCTATTTATTCTATGAGGTTCTTTAATTAACCATATATCTCAATTTAGTGTTATTATAGTGATATATAGTGTCAAATCATAGTTCCTTTATTCTTTATTAACTTTAGCTTGTGAAATAGTTTTCAATGATTTTCAAAAAAATCTAATTTATTCAAAAAGTGTTAACATGTTTTCTTGTTTATTTTATTAAATTTCATTTAAAATGGTAAATGTAATGGTTTGGGTTTCATGTTTCTCAAAACTATATTTGATGGATTATTAACTCTTTTAAAATTATGACATGATTTATCATATTTTTATGAAATGTTAAACCTATTTTCTAATTATTGTATTTCAAACTAGAATATATGAATTGATTTGTGGAATAAATTTCATAGACTCTTTAGTGGGATACTACTGGTATTTTTTTACTCATAACCTACATGTTTCATTTGGTGTATGCAGTATTGTCAATTATTTAGTAGTTACTCATGTTATCTTTACCTTCATTTCTTTGAATCATGCTCGGTTGTTTGAGGGAAGGTGGTGCGGGATGTAACATCCCAAGTAAGTAATGAATAATAGATATTTTTATCTATGTCTTTTAATGATTAAGATAGTGTTATAGAGGCTTAAAATGAAAATAAATACAATCTTATGCATGGAATACACTAATATTCTTAAAAGATTGTTTCAGTGCCTTTTGATGGAAAACCATTTTTGAATCTATATTTTGACAATTTTATAAACTATGTTTGTCAAAATAAACTTATTATTTATGATTGGGACATCAAAATTTACCTTGTGTGAATTTTTGTTATTTTTCTGACAATGTTCATTTTTTAATGAATAGTGAAAAATACTGCATTTTACATCAAAACTGCTTTTTAATCTAATTTATTTATATGATTAGATTATGTTTTGAATTGGTTTTGAAGTGAAATTAGAATATATTTTTACCATTTTATCCAATTGTGGTCATTGGAATCAATTTCACTTTGAAATTAGACTTAAACTGGTGTCAATCTTTTGATACTTATTGTTTTGTAAAAACACTCTATTTGCTCTGGCAGCGGGAATTAATTATTAAATTAATTAATGTGACTTATATGATTTGAATTTTGTAAAATAGACTTCATTTTTGAATTTTTAATATCAAATATAGCTTAGGGTGAATTTTTGGTAATTTTCTGAAAAACTTCAATTTTTGATGAATAGTGAAACCACTAAGTGGTAATCAAGCAAACTGATTTTTCAGTTAAATGAAAGTTTACCACTAATGTGTATTGAATTTTGAAAATCCGACATACATGGTTGTCATTAAGACGTAAAATGTGGTTCAATGATATTAAAATAATTTTTTGGTTAATAGTAACTTATTAAGTTTTTAATCGCGATTAGTGGTAATTAGTGTAGTTTAAGGTATAAATAATGCTTTAATAATATGAAATGACCTAGACACATGTCCCAACCTTATTGGTTGTGTCATGGACGACCAAGACAAGCCATGGGTCAACTTGGGGACCCCATGGAGACACATTGGTTTGGAAATGACATAAATAACTTTTTATTAAATGTTAAAGTAAAAATTACACAAACAAGAGATGTTTTACAAAAACAATTTTTACATGGGGTTATAAAGATCAGATATTTGATTATAAATAGTCATTGGAAAGCTAAAAAGATTTCCTACATCATATTATTTTTTTATGATTTTTAGACATTTAATAAATTAAATTATTTATGACATAATAATGATGCAGCGATGACATCATTATTTGACGATTTAAATAAAATGGAAAGACAATGTAAAATCTATGAACTACACATGGCCAAAACCAATTGGATGAGTGGATTTAGAACCCTTATCACCTTATCCACGAATTATATCAATGTGGGACCTTTTGAAACCGAAACACATTTTCAAATAAAGTAATATTTCTTTACTTTCCAAAAGTGCCCCTCCTCTCCTCTTATAAAAGGCCCCCATCTCTACCTCATTTCACACACACCTCAAGCCTTTGGCTCGGCCAACCCCTGCTCATTTACTCTCTCCACATCCCTCTCCTCATCCTAGAGGATTCCCTTTGGGCAGAATCCTTTCAAAGGAAGCCTTTAGGCTCAAATCAAAAGGAGTTACACTTTTAAAGGTAATTCATTCTATCATGTTCATTTGTTTTATTTTGCTTCTCCAACCCCCTAAACTCTTTTTATTTACTTCTTTTGTAACAACACAAGTATCTTAAATATACTAGGATGTTTTTATAAGATATATTTGAGCTACACACTCACACAACTACATCAAATGGTTAAAGAACATACGGTTTCCGTGGATGGCGAAATTCTGCCTCCCGAAACGATGATTGTTCAATACTCATTTAACACCTTCAAAGGTGGCCATTATGATGTCACTATTTTTATATATGATATATAATATGTTTATGTTTTCCTTAAGCTTCTGTTTTTTCATTTTGGGCGTACCTTTATGGTTTCCATTATGGGTAAACACGATATCTTTATTTTAGGAAGTGCGGACTACCGCCCCCTGAAAGTGATTTGATTCGTTAATACCATATGTGGGATGTTTAAAGGATAAAGTTAATGATATTATATATGTTATTATACTGGAATTATAATATACTCTTATATCATTATGATTCCATTCCAGAAAATATGAAATAGAAATGGAAGTAGCGTTCACGCGTACGTACAGCTTACCGTCTCCATGAACGGTGCATTTCATTTCTTACCTCTAAATGATTATGTAATATTATAAATGCATGTATGTACTGGATATATATGACATATATGATATCTAAATCATGAATACCATTCTGTATATAATGAACCTTTGACCAAATTAACAACATGTAAGTGTAAGAAGTCTGTTTTTGACTTAAGAACCAAATACCGACAAAATGAACATTATTAACTTAACTGATTACATGATGTTCATAACATGGTATAAAAGGAATAATGAACTTGAAAAAGATTCATAAGCAAGTAGAGATTAACTCAAGTTTATTATTCAGGAGATTAAAGAACGGTCGGGTCATGTCGGATACGAGGTATGGGACTTCGTCTCAATCTCCTTTCATTGAGGCATATTTTATTTTATACACAACTTTCTTTTATACGGTGTATAAACCCCTTTGACTTTCACGTTTATTCAAAAGGAATCTTTTTTATACGAAGCGTTTACTAAATGAAAAAAGGGAATGTTTTTGTCGTACGTATGCGGCGACAGCGACTTCTCCGCCGTCGTGACCGTTATTTGAGTTTCGGCTTCCTCTACAAGCCATACCTTCTTTTTAAAAGAAAAATAAATACCATGTTTTACTTTTCTTTTACTTTGGTATTGAAAATGGTTTTCATAATGTTTTTATATCAATGTGTTGTATTGATATCTTGTGATTGAAAGGTGGGAATGTTATGTTTCCTTTATGCATGTTTTATGTGATATGATTATGTTGAGGTTCTTGGGCATTATTATGAAAACGGGTGGTTCCGTGATAAACTAAGGGCGGGTGAGCCCGATATAGCTCTCCAATGCATTGGGTAACACGAAGGAGTGAAACGTTAAGGTTTCTCCGAAGAGATTTTAGGGAATATACTGTGATGGGTATTCCAAACGTAACCAAGAGGGTTACTCCCTACGTAAGAATGTTATGAATGCCTCAAGTTACCTGTATGTCTTATGATTTCTATGATTTATTCATGATTTTATGAGGTATGTTAAAGTGCCTATGTTTTATGGGTAAAGTATGATTTCATTCTTATGTATATATGAACTCATGTTTCCTTTCCATGTTTTTTTTATAACCCATACTGAGTTTTTATGCTCATCCCAAGTTTTTGAAATGTTTTTCACAGTTCAAGGGAAAGGTACATGATAAGATGATAGAGTCAAGGATGTGTCATGAAATAATCCATGTTTTATTTTAAATGTGTTTCCATTGATGGGAATGAATAATACTATCTTTATGTAACCACTTTGTTTATATGTGGAATGTAATGCAAGTTTTATGATCTAATTCTCTGAAACTCTAAACCCGAAAAGATCCTCAATGTGTAATCTTGTAATAACTCAAGATTAAGTAAGGTTTAAGGCTGGGGCCTTATAGTTGGTATCAGAGGTCGGTTTAGATAACTTTAGGAGTTAGAATTCTATTAAATGATTATCCAAAAATATTTCTTTTCGAAATGATATAGCATTTAAAGATTACCATGTTGCTTCATCTAAGACATGTTTGTTCAGAATGGTTTTCTGCAGAGGAAACAGGGAAGCAGTGCTAGGAAGGCATACAGAAGGAAATAACCTTCCGAATCATCATCCAGAAATGGTCGGAATTGGAACTGAACAGTTTGTTGCAGTAATGGCGCAGTTGACTCAAGCGATAAATGGCGGTGGTATCCATGCACGAGATCAGCCAGAACAACCGCAGAGGAACATGTCAGTGGTGGAACATTTCATGAGGCAACATCCCCCATCATTCATAGGATCATCTAACCCTGTGCAAGCTGAAGGGTGGATTAAAGCACTGGAGAAGATTTTTGATGTCATGGGGTGTTCATAACATCAAAAGGTTAGTCTTGCTGTTTATCGTTTGGAGGGTGAAGCAGATCAGTGGTGGTCTATGGTTAAAAATATCAGGGACGCCGATGAGATTGATGCTCTTGACTGGGATGAATTCAAAGGATATGTTTCTTGAGAAGTATTTTCCTAAGGCTGTTCGACTTAGGATGGAAAATCAATTCTTGGAATTGAGGCAAGAGGAAGACTCATTGGCTGCCTATGAAGAAAGGTTCACTCGATTGGCAAGGTATGCTCCAAATTTTATCCGGGACCTTGATAGTAAAATCAATCGTTTTTACTCAGGATTAAAGCCAAAGTATCGAAGGGAATTAGCTTCTCATGAGTTTAAAAGTTATGAAAAGCTTGTTCGATGTGCTGAGAAGGTGGAAATGGAGTTTGCCGATGACCAAGTTTTCTATAACAACCAGCAGAAGAAGAGACCGAGGTGGCAGGAGAAAGGTAAGAATTATTCAAAAAAGTCTGATGGTAAGAGAACTAAGTTTCCAGTTTGTGATAAATGTGGCAAAAGGCATGCTGGGGAATGTCTTCTGAATTCTGGAAAGTGCTACCGATGTGGTAAGATGGGACATAAGGCTCGTGATTGCACTGAAAAGGATCAAGGTGAAGGTAAGAACAAATTTGATTTGCAGTTAGTGAAATGTTATAAGTGAAATGAGATGGGTCACTATGCAAACGAGTGTCTGACAAAGAGCTTGAGTGATGGGAAGCAGTTAGAATACAAGCAGAAAGGGGTGGTGAAATCCTTTGCAACTACTTCAGCAGATGTCGGTCCATCAAATGAAGTTATATCAGGTACTTTGTTTGTTTTTTCAGATTATGTCAGTGTGTTGTTTGATTCGGGGTCTACACATTCTTTCATCTCTGAAACCTTTTCTAGTAAAATGGGAATACCATCTCAAGAAATGACTCCTGAACTTTTGGTAAAAACACCTGGGGGGAATGTTGAGGCAAAAAGAATTTATAAGAATCTTCCTATCCTTATCTGTGGAAAGAACCTACTTGCAAACCTTATTGTTCTACCTCTAGTAGAGTTTGATGTTATCCTGGGTATGGATTGGATCTCTATTTACCATGCTAAGATTGACTGTAGAGCTAAAGAAGTTTCTTTTCAGAAAGACTTTCAGTTTGTTTACAGGAATGAACCCTTACTTTTGATAACATATCAAGAGGCCGAGAAACTTGTAAAAGATGGAAATGAATGTTACCTTGCAAACGTCGTTGAAAATAAAGGAACTGTTCAGATTAATGATGTGCCAGTGGTAAATGAGTATCCTGATGTTTTTCCTGATGAGTTGCCTGGAATAATACCAGATCGGGAAGTTGAGTTTACTGTTGACTTAGTTCCTGATGCTAAGCCAATTTCAAAACCCCCTTATCGAATGGCACAAATTGAACTTTTAGAGTTGAAGGAGCAATTGCAAGATTTATTAGAGAAAGGTTTCATTAGACCTAGCACATCACCATGGGGTGCTCCTGTTTTATTTGTTAAAAAGAAAGATGGTTCTATGAGACTTTGCATTGATTATAGAGCCTTGAATAATATCACTGTTAAGAACAAATATCCTTTGCCTCATATCGATGATTTGTTTGATCAGCTCTAGGGAGCTCAGTTTTTTTCAAAGATTGACTTGAGATCGGGGTACCATCAGCTGAAGGTAAAGGAGGCAGATATTCCGAAGACCGCGTTCCGTATGAGATATGGCCATTATGAATTTGTAGTAATGCCTTTTGGGCTAACCAATGCACCCGCTGTATTCATGGACTTAATGAATAGAATTTTCCATGAGTTCTTGGATAAGTTTGTGGTGGTTTTCATTGATGATATTTTGGTGTTTTCTAAAAGTAAAGAGGAGCATGAAAAACATTTAAGGGTTATCTTGAAAACCTTAAAAGAAAAGAAACTGTATGGGAAATTCAGCAAGTGTGAGTTTTGGTTGCAACAAATTTCTTTCCATGGTCACATTGTTTCTAAAGATGGAATAACTGTTGATCCTGCAAAAACAAAAGTTGTGGAAGAATGGCCAAGACCCAAAAATGTAACCGATATTCGTAGCTTCCTTGGTTTGGCGGGCTATTACCGAAGGTTTGTTAGAAATTTTTCACGGTTATCTAGTCCAATGACTAAGCTAACTCGGAAGGGTGTTAAGTTTATCTGGACAAAAGAATGTGAAGATTGTTTTCAGGAATTGAAAAGAAGATTGGTGAATGCTCCAGTTTTGGCACTACCTTCCAGGAATGGTGAGTTTGTTATATACAGTGATGCTTCATTGAAAGGACTTGGTTGCGTCCTAATGCAGAATGATCAGGTAATTGCTTATGCTTCACGACAGTTGAAAACTCATGAGGTAAATTACCCTACACATGATTTGGAATTAGCTGCTGTTGTTTTTGCTTTAAAAATTTGGAGGCATCATTTGTATGGAGTAAAGTGTGAAATATATACTGATCACAAAAGTTTAAAGTATATATTCACTCAGAAAGAGTTAAACATGAGACAAAGGAGATGGCTGGAATTAATCAAAGATTATGATTGTACAATTCATTACCATCCGGGAAAAGAAAATAAAGTGGCAGATGCTTTGAGTCGAAAAAGTAATGCTTCATTAACAATGTTGCGTTTGGAACGTGATCCTTTGGTTAAGGATTTGATGAACTTTGGCATAGAAGTTGTTGGTGCAGGGAGTCCTTCTGTTTTGTTTCAGGTATCAGTGAGATCATCTCTATCAGATAGAATCAAGCAAGCACAGAAGCAAGACAGTGAGTTGCAGAAAAAGGTAGAGCTGGTTCAGAAAGGTAAGTTGCCTGAATTCAACATTGATAATGATTGCGTTTTGAGATTTGGGAAGAGATTGTGTGTGCCTTGTGATTCACAGTTGAAGAGAGATTTGTTATGGTAAGCTCATAGTTCTCCATTTTCAGTTCATCCGGGCAGTACTAAGATGTATAGAGATCTGCGGGAGTATTACTGGTGGGATGGAATGAAAAGAGATATTGTTGATTTTACTGTGAAGTGTTTGACTTGTCAACAGGTTAAAGCAGAGCGGCAGTTACCGAAAGGGATGCTTCAGCCTTTACCAGTGCCAGAGTGGAAATGGGAGAATATATCCATGGACTTTGTTGTTGGATTACCGAAGACATCTCGAGGTAATAATGCAATCTGGGTTATTGTTGATCACTTGACCAAATCTGCTCATTTCCTTTCTATACGAGATACTTTCTCTCTAGATCAACTTTCCCGTTGTATCTTAAAGAGATAGTCAGGTTACATGGAGTTCCTCTCTCCATTGTATTGGATCATGAACCCAGGTTTACTTCTAACTTTTGGAAAGGCCTTCAGAAGTCGTTGGGTACTGAATTAAAATTTTAGTACAGTTTTTCATCCTCAATCAGATGGGCAGTCAGAACGAACAATTCAGACATTGGAGGATATGCTACGAGCTTGTTCTATGGATTATCAGGGAAGTTGGGACCAACATCTTTCTTTGGTTGAGTTTTCATATAATAACAGTTTTCATTCCAGTATACAGATGGCACCATTTCAGGCATTATATGGGAAGCGGTGTCGAACTCCAGCTTTCTGGGATGAAGTGGGTGAAAGGAAGTTGATGGGACCAGAATTGGTAGAAGAGATGGCAGAAAAGTTCAGCTGATTCAGAAACACATGAGAACAGCTCAGAGCAGGTAGAAGAGTTATGCGGATAACCGGAGGAAGGATCTATCTTTCGAGGTAGGTGATCATGTTTTTCTCAAGGTTTCTCCTTGGAAAAGTGTGATGAGATTTGGTAAGAAAGGAAAGTTGAGTCCAAGGTTCATTGGACCATACGAAATTCTGGAGAGAGTTGGATCAGTTGCATACAAAGTGACTTTACCTCCGAGTTTATCTCAGGTACACAATGTTTTTCACGTTTCGATGTTGAGAAAGTATATGCCAGATCCATCTCATGTTTTGAGTCCAGAGGTAGTTCAGCTGGAAGAGAACCTATCTTATGAGGAACAACCGGTCCAGATTCTTGACCACAGGGAGCAAGTGTTACGGAATAAAGTGATTCACCAGGTAAAGGTTTTGTGGAAAAACCACATGATTGAAGAGGCAACATGGGAATCTGAAAATGCAATGAGGGATAAGTACCCCCATTTATTCGATAAGTAAATAAATTGCGGGGACGCAATTTTCTAAAGGGGGGAAGGATGTAACATCCCAAGTAAGTAATGAATAATAGATATTTTTATCTATGTCTTTTAATGATTAAGATAGTGTTATAGAGGCTTAAAATGAAAATAAATACAATCTTATGCATGGAATACACTAATATTCTTAAAAGATTGTTTCAGTGCCTTTTGATGGAAAACCATTTTTGAATCTATATTTTGACAATTTTATAAACTATGTTTGTCAAAATAAACTTATTCTTTATGATTGGGACATCAAAATTTACCTTGTGTGAATTTTTGGTATTTTTCTGACAATGTTCATTTTTTAATGAATAGTGAAAAATACTGCATTTTACATCAAAACTGCTTTTTAATCTAATTAATTTATATGATTAGATTATGTTTTGAATTGGTTTTGAAGTGAAATTAGAATATATTTTTACCATTTTATCCAATGGTGGTCATTGGAATCAATTTCACTTTGAAATTAGACTTAAACTGGTGTCAATCTTTTGATACTTATTGTTTTGTAAAAACACGCTATTTGCTCTGGCAGCGGGAATTAATTATTAAATTAATTAATGTGACTTATATGATTTGAATTTTTTAAAATAGACTTCATTTTTTAATTCGGAATATCAAATATAGCTTAGGGTGAATTTTTGGTAATTTTCTGAAAAACTTCAATTTTTGATGAATAGTGAAACCACTAAGTGGTAATCAAGCAAACTGATTTTTCAGTTAAATGAAAGTTTACCACTAATGTGTATTGAATTTTGAAAATCCGACATACATGGTTGTCATTAAGACGTAAAATGTGGTTCAATGAGATTAAAATAATTTTTTGGTGAATAGTAACTTATTAAGTTTTTAATCGCGATTAGTGGTAATTAGTGTAGTTTAAGGTATAAATAATGCTTTAATAATATGAAATGACCTAGACACATGTCCCAACCTTATTGTTTGTGTCATGGACGACCAAGACAAGTCATGGGTCAACTTGGGGACCCCATGGAGACACTTTGGTTTGAAAATGACATAAATAACTTTTTATTAAATGTTAAAGTAAAAATTACACAAACAAGAGATGTTTTACGAAAACAATTTTTACATGGGGTTATAAAGATCAGATATTTGATTATAAATAGTGATTGGAAATCTAAAAAGATTTCCTACATCATAGTATTTTTTTATGATTTTTAGACATTTAATAAATTAAATTATTTATGACATAATAATGATGCAGCGATGACATCATTATTTGACGATTTAAATAAAATGGAAAGACAATGTAAAATCTATGAACTACACATGGCCAAAACCAATTGGATGAGTGGATTTTGAACCCTTATCACCTTATCCATGAATTATATCAATGTGGGACCTTTTGAAACCGAAAAACATTTTCAAATAAAGTAATATTTCTTTACTTTCCAAAAGTGCCCCTCCTCTCCTCTTATAAAAGGCCCCCACCTCTACCTCATTTCACACACACCTCAAGCCTTTGGATCGGCCAACCCCTGCCCATTTACTCTCTCCACATCCCTCTCCTCATCCTAGAGGATTCCCTTTGGGCATAATCCTTTCAAAGGAAGCCTTTAGGCTCAAATCAAAAGGAGTTACACTTTTAAAGGTAATTCATTCTATCATATTCATTTGTTTTATTTTGCTTCTCCAACCCCCTAAACTCTTTTTATTTACTTCTTTTGTAACAACACCAGTATATTCAATATACTAGGATGTTGTTATAAGATATATTTGAGCTACACACTCACACAACTACATGAAATGGTTAAAGAACATACGGTTTCCGTGGATGGTGAAATTCTGCCTCCCGAAACGATGATTGTTCAATACTCATTTAACACCTTCAAAGGTGGCCATTATGATGTCACTATTTTTATATATGATATATAATATGTTTATGTTGTCCTTAAGCTTCTGTTTTTTCATTTTGGGCATACCTTTATGGTTTCCATTATGGGTAAACACGATATCTTCATTTTAGGAAGTGCGGACTACCGCCCCCTGAAAGTTATTTGATTCGTTAATACCATATGTGGGATGTTTAAAGGATAAAGTTAATGATATTATATATGTTATTATACTGGAATTATAATATACTCTTATATCATTATGATTCCATTCCAGAAAATATGAAATAGAAATGGAAGTAGCGTTCATGCGTACGTACGGCTTACCGTCTCCATGAACGGTGCATTTCATTTCTTACCTCTAAATGATTATGTAATATTATAAATGAATGTATGTACTGGATATATATGACATATATGATATCTAAATCATGAATACCATTCTGTATATAATGAACCTTTGACCAAATTAACAACATGTAAGTTTAAGAAGTCTATTTTTGACTTAAGAACCAAATACCGACAAAATGAACATTATTAACTTAACTGATTACATGATGTTCATAACATGGTATAAAAGGAATAATGAACTTGAAAAAGATTCATAAGCAAGTAGAGATTAACTCAAGTTTATTATTCAGGAGATTAAAGAACGGTCGGGTCAAGTCGGATACGAGGTATGGGACTTCGTCTCAATCTCCTTTCATTGAGGCATATTTTATTTTATACACAACTTTCTTTTATACGGTGTATAAACCCCTTTGACTTTCACGTTTATTCAAAAGGAATCTTTTTTATACGAAGCTTTTACTAAACGACAAAAGGGAATGTTTTTGTCGTACGTATGCGGCGACAACGACTTCTCCGCCGTCGTGACCGTTATTTGAGTTTCGGCTTCCTCTACAAGCCATACCTTCTTTTTAAAAGAAAAATAAATACCATGTTTTACTTTTCTTTTACTTTGGTATTGAAAATGGTTTTCATAATGTTTTTATATCAATGTGTTGTATTGATATCTTGTGATTTAAAGGTGGGAATGTTATGTTTCCTTTATGCATGTTTTATGTGATATGATTATGTTGAGGTTCTTGGGCATTATTATGAAAACGGGTGGTTCCGTGATAAACTAAGGGCGGGTGAGCCCGATATAGCTCTCCAATGCATTGGGTAACGCGAAGGAGTGAAACGTTAAGGTTTCTCCAAAGAGATTTTAGGGAATATACTGTGATGGGTATTCCAAACGTAACCAAGAGGGTTACTCCCTACGTAAGAATGTTATGAATGCCTCAAGTTACCTGTATGTCTTATGATTTCTATGATTTATTCATGATTTTATGAGGTATGTTAAAGTGCCTATGTTTTATGGGTAAAGTATGATTTCATTCTTATGTATATATGAACTCATGTTTCCTTTCCATGTTTTTTTTATAACCCATACTGAGTTTTTATGCTCATCCCAAGTTTTTGAAATGTTTTTCACAGGTCAAGGGAAAGGTACATGATAAGATGATAGAGTCAAGGATGTGTCATGAAATAATCCATGTTTTATTTTAAATGTGTTTCCATTGATGGGAATGAAGAATACTATCTTTATGTAACCACTTTGTTTATATGTGGAATGTAATGCATGTTTTATGATCTAATTCTCTAAAACTCTAAACCCGAAAAGATCCTCAATGTGTAATCTTGTAATAACTCAAGATTAAGTAAGGTTTAAGGTTGGGGCCTTATACGGGATATGGTGAGTGGTCCAAGATCATAAAGTGATGGGTTGTTGTTTTCATGTGTTTATGTTTTATGTCTCTAGGTTAGTTTCTATTTTATCTCATGGTTTAGCCTCCCCTATATCTAGATTTCTATGTATCATGAGATATTTCTTGTATATTTTGATGTACAGATGTGCTTGTATTGGTTTATTAAATTTACCTAATGTTTCCCATATGTTCTTTTATTCATGTCATCTTTTATTTTGTCATAATCATTCCCAAAGGAAGTTTCATGATTCCCAGGTTCTTGTTGACAACCTGTGTGGATTTGGAACACCCTTTGGCCTAGTGGAGGGATAATTTAGGTTATAGTATGGATGTAATCCTCATTTAATTCATTATACTCTAGTTATAAGAAATTTTCCTAAGTCCTCTATTTGAAAGAGATCCAATAGGAAAAGAATCAAGTCATCAATGTGAGTAATATCAACTCCCTAACATTTTATTCATTATCATTATCCTGCAAATGTATTCTAACCAAACTAATATAATGACATAAATATCATTACTAAAATAAAATTTCATTATGGTGATGTATCAAATATTATCTATTTCCCTCCCATCCATTAGAAAATGAAAATGTCACTTGTGTTGTGTGCAGATTATCACCTCCATGAACATCGTATTTAATTTTTCTCACCTACTTAAATGAATGGTTATAAGAATATATTTAATGGATAAAATTGATATTATGATATGATTAATATTCCAAATATTTAATTTATTCACTCTATTTATATCTAATATATTATTAATGCACTGCCTTTTGTTCATTAAAAATTACTGAATCACGCTCATCACTGATTTCATCTTCATCAATCAAAAATAAAAATCTCTTATAATGAAATTAGAACATTATAAATAATTATGGAACATAAATTCTAATACCTTAATAATATATTAATTAAGAACATGGTACTAAATTATGGGGATCATCATCTATATTATACAGTGCAATGAAACGATCAAAGTTACTAACATTCGATACTGAAAATTAAAAATAACTAATAAATTTATAATAAATTATTATAATTAAATATTTTAATAAGTAATATATTTTAATAATTTTTATAAATTGGTGATTTATATGATTATTTTTATTATCTAGGAGGTTTATTTCATAGATGTTTGAAATAAAAGTAATTATTTTCAACTCAATTTCCCTTCATTGAGTTATTATTTTATAATTTTTACCTATTATTATTTGGAATAGTTTAATTACTTTCCTATTGAATTTTATAATTATAATTTACCTTTAAACATGTTATTTACTATTCAATTTCACAATATCTCTTTCATATTCTTTTAATCCATACACTACCCAGGTTATAAAGTATTTTTCTAACTCAACTTCATTTCTTTGAGTCATAATGTTTCTTCTTTAAATTTATTCTTATAAGTTTCCAATTTTCTTTCATTTCATATTTCATATGATATTCCCTATTATTTATCAAGTTAAAATGATATTTTTAATTAAAAATCTCTTCTTTAATGAATTATTTTCTTATAAAAGTATAACACTTTTAAGAATAATTCCCATCCTCCATAATGATAGTTTTTTCTCCATATCCATATTCTTTCTTTCCAAAAAAATTTCCCTGTATTATTATTAAATAAAAATATGTATTATCTTTTATAATATTTATATTTATATTTATCACTTTTCAAAAGGAATGTTTTTTACTTTTTTAATCGAAGTGTGTTTCAATAATAATATTTTGAAATAGTAAAATGGGAATTTCATTTCATACTTGAGTTTTGATCTTCCAATATAAATTTATTAGATTGATCTTTATTTATTTTCAAGACTCCATTATTTAAGATACTTTTCAAAGTAATTTTTTTAGAAAATTTCCATATATCACATTTTTTAAAATGAATTTTTAAAGTGACTCATAACTTTATATTCTTACAGTAGTGTTAAAAATGTTTCCTAGAAAACTCTTTTGTGATTTCACTCCCATATTCCTTTTTATATCAAAAGGATTTATCACCTTATAAAGTATGTTTCATTAATTACCCTATAAATTCTTTTAAACTGTTTATCTTTTGGGGAATCAAATTCATGGTATTAGATAATACAATTCTTTATCTCTTCTTATGTGGTATCATTCAAAGTGTTCTTCTTATAAAGATATTTTTCATTTATGTCAACATCATTTAGAGTTATTAAGTTTCACTAGGTATATTCTCTAATAAAACTATAAAACATATTTATCTCAATGGATTATGATCATTTTATTCCATTTATTGATTGAGGAAGGTATTAACATCCAGTATATTTATTTTTCTAATACATATGTTTATTTTTTACTAAGGAAAATTGATTTTTTATTGTATTTTTATTAGTTTATTTCATATAATAAATACATTATATATATTAAGTGATGGTTGGGGCCTAGAATTATAAATCCCATAAAAGCATTGGTAAGTCTCATGAGACAAATTTTATAATGTAATTTTTTATATGCCTTACCCATTTATATATGATGTATTAGAATGAGGCATTTATGGTATATAATATGACTTGGAATGAGGCCTTGATGATAAGATTAACATGTTAGGAATTATGAATTACATCACCATAAAATCATTTATTGTTTTTCATGAGATTATTTTTATTATTGTGTTATACTTGGATTTATTTAAAACTCATGTTATTATTTATATAGAATTATATAAATATTATTTATTCCTACCATATAATTTTTACTTTGTTTATTCTATGATTGCTTCTGTTGTATATTAAACCTTACAAAGAGTTAGATCTCACATTTCTTATGTTTTTCTTTTCCCCAGGTTATGAAGAAGATTATTAAATATGAAATTTCTCTATGGGTATCATGTGTGTGAAATTTTTTAATAAATATTGATAAATATTTTAAAATAATAAATACTTAGTTTAGTGAAAAAAATTGACATTTGATTGAAAATATATGGGTTTTTTCATTAATGTATTTTTCTAAATATATAAAACACTAAACTTAAAAGTATATTGGTGTGTAAGTGACTAGATATTTTTTATTGTTATTTTAATTATAGATGGCTAAGTTTGTATTGCTTTAGTTGGTTTCAAAGTTTCCATGAAAATAATTCATTTATTAGCACTGGATTTATGAGTGTAGGTCTGGGACAACATAGTTGGTATCAAATAAGTGTTTAGATAACTCTATAGGTAAGTAGGAGTATATGATTGAGGTATAGTTTTCCATTAGAGTTGGTATGTGATTTAATGTTAATGAAATTTAGGTTATTTTGGAAAAATATTAATATCTTTTGAGAGTATACATTATTAAGGTATATATTGATTGATACTTGATTTTATTTAGATTCACAACACTTATATTATCTCTTAGATAATTCTTCTTCATTCAAATCATAACTTTCATCAAGATCTTCTATTACCTTATCATGTTCAACATCTTTAAACCTGAGTTTCCTGATCTCAACAAAAATGGTTATTTCTTTCTTTTCAAACTCCTTAATTTATTCAATAATCTTATAGTTTTATTTCATGATCCTTTTCTTTAATTTATTGATCATGGTATTTTGTTCAATACATGATTCAAGTTCATCCATCAACATATGCTCCATCTTAGTTGGTTTTGAATAATCTTTTTCACTACTTTAAGTGTTAAACCCTTTTCAACATGAGCCATGAAATTAGTAAATTTCTTACCATATTCACTTTTAGATCCACTACTATATAAGGGGTCGGTTCCTTCTTCTTTTATTATCAAATTTCATCTCTTGCCTATGATAATTTTAATATTTCTTCTTTTATATTTGGATGATTCTTATGAACTATTATTCCACTTATTATTTTAATATTTCTCATCATCTTTAGATTTAGAATATATTTCCTTATTCTTAGTACATTTAATATAAAACTTCCCAATGTTATTACATTTATTGTATATTAGAGGAACTTACATTTTCACTTGTTCTATCCATTATTAAATCTCTTTGAAATAATATTAATGATTATTTGATAATATTCATCATACACTTAATTTTTTATCCACTTGAACCTATATTGTAAACATGTTATTTAATTCCCAACGTTCTCATGGCCTCAAAATCTATTTCATCTTTTATTTTTTCTTGAAGGGTGAAATTTTTCTCATTTAATAATCTATGATAATTTTATGCAATACATCCAAGAAAATATATTATCTATCTTATATAGTTGATATCCTATGATTAAACCTATATGGAAAATTACTTATGAGATTCTCAAAAAATAGAGTATTCAAGTTTTTCACCAAACCCTCAGATATTACTAACGACTTCATTTAATTGAGTGAAATTATCATCGATATTATCTTCCTTGTCTATATTTATATACTCAAACTTTATTCTCTAGGTTTTTAATATTGCATTCTTGACATTCACATTTCCTTCATAGCTATTTTCTATCTTTTCCCAAAAAAAATTAACTGATTAAATTCCTATAAATTTATTTTATAATTTTTCTTGTAAGGACATGAGAATGTAATTTTATACATTTCCATAATTATCTATATTTATTTTGTTTTCCAAATTCATTGGATAAATTCCTTCAATGGGAGGAAAACCAAATTCAGAAATGTCTCTAACTTCTAGTCCAATAGATATAAGATATTCCAATATTATATTATTCAAACTATACTAATTTTTTCTATAAAAAGTAGGTAAATCCCCACTATTCAAAAAAATTAGTGTATCTATTCTAAGAACCTGATTGGATCAAATAGTGGTACTAGGATCTGATACTAATTAAAGTTCTTAAGAATGAATCACTCCATTGAGAAGATGTGATTTATCAATGGAGACAAGTTTTTACAATTTCTTCTTAATTAAATATGCCCCCTAAACCTATTAATGTTCTATTAATTCAAGTATAGAGGCTCAACCACACTCATATATATAGTAAATAAATAGATAATGAACTTGAGGGTATTTACCAGGTTCTCCCCCTTATTAGGTAACCTACTTTTCAGGGTTGGTTAATATCCCCAACCATAGATTCAACTCTATAATAAATAAAAAGAATCATAATATTATAGTTTTGGAATAGATTCATAGAATGATAGTCCAAAATCAAAATGGACTACAGTTTCACACTACCTTCATGCAATAAATGTAATTGATATGAGAATAGTTATCTTGACTACTTAGTCACTTCAATAATAGTATTAATAGATATCCCTCTTTGAGTCTTTATAAATATTCAATAACATCTTATTTCTTTTTAATAATCCTATGTAGAACTACTTCTCAATATCATATTCATATTTTCACTCTAAACTATTGATCAAAAACTAATATATATGAGTGTAACTGAGCTTTGGGCATTAAAAAATATTATTCTCTACTCAGCTTCTCCACTCCCTCTTAGTTATAAAATAAAATATTCACATCATATCTATTTTATTTATTAAAAATAATTCAATATTCTTAGTATTGATATTCTCAAAATGCATTTCATTTAATTTAATTAAATTGATCCAATCAAAATTAGTGTCTATTAAAGGAAACCCAGGAAGACTTTATGGTTTCCAATAAAAACCACCACTATAGAATTCCCATTTTTATTTTCCCACTACTTTATTTTCACTTATTTATAATTAAATCATATGAAATTTATTTTGACATTTCTTTAAATTATATGAAAGAAATTCTATTTCATGTAGACATCCAATGTATTAGCTTTTCTCATGATGCAATGGTACTTTCTAATAAACTCATCTTCTTCAGTTAAAAATTCTTGATTCAACTAGATTAGAATCACAATTTTATTTTACTTTAAATATTTTATAACACAAATAAGATTTAATAAATTTTATTTTAAAAGTTAACTTAATAACATAGATTTAATCACTACTTGAGTAACAGGTTATTTAGGATCTTAATATCTGTACAGAAACATTACATAAACACTCCATTTGTAATATCAAGATATTATTCTCAAATTGGTTCAACTTTGAGAAACATAGTAACTTTTTTGATATTGTAGACTAGATATTCAAAAAATATCAACAATAATAATCATTATTTAACTTTTATACTATTTATCTTGAATAAAATTTTAGATATAATGTTTTTCACATTGATGGTTATTTATTTCTTTATCAAGTTTGTTTTCTTAAGAATATTTTAAATTTAGAATCTCATATTTTCACCTAGTGAAAACATAAAATTTCACTAAGTATGGAAGTATTACGATAAGGATATCAAATTCATATACTCATAGAATTCTTATATTCAATACAAGAAATATTAATCTCATGGAAAGTTTTTATGCTCTCAAAGACATATGCTCATGTCATGTAATGAATTAAAGTCCTATGTTCAAGACTTATGGTCAAGCTTAAAGACTCACACTTAGACATGAAGTCTTAAATTTAGTGCAAAATTATTACACTAATCTTGTAAGCCTCACACTCAATGCTCCAAGCCTTATGCTCAGGAATGAAGTTTTACGTTTAGTTCATAAAGCCTTATTCTTGGTACTTTAACAGTTTCTAAAAATGGATAGAATATTATAATTTTTAAAAAATATTTAGAACTTTTTTTCACCACTTATAACCATTCTAAAACACATTTCAAATATCTAAATAGATTCAAAAAAAACTTTGAATTTATTCAATAATTATGATAAAAAATAAAAATCATTAATCAATTCATCAATAAATATAAAGTTATTTCACCTAAAAATATATTTGGAAACCTTCATGGATCATCATTGATCTCACCATGTCCAAAAAGTGGTGGTTCCTCCTTCCAAAAACACCATTTTACTACGGTGTATAAGGATAAGTTAGTTGATATAGGATCCCAAACAACTTTAGATAATTGATGATCTTGTGGTTAAGATACTCTCTGTCATGGTCTGAGTGGAGTTTATTTAACTTTTTACAACATTGATTCTATAATTAACTCTTGTATTGTTTAAATTTATAAAATTTATTATAATAAACCTAAATAAATATACATATCCATATCTACTAAATTATTCAAAAAATTATGAAGATTATCCAATTCTAGATTTAATTAGAAAAGGTATACACACATTTATATGAACTAATTATAGAATATCTATGTCCCTTTGACACTTTCAATTAATAGAGATTTTGTTATTTTACCTTTTAGAAAAGACTAAAATATATATAATGGTTTTAGTTAAAAATAATCTAAATACCCTTCTTGATATATCTCTTTAAAATGCTTCTCATTTATATGACCAAATTGGTGACATAAAAAATCAGTGTGATAAGAGTCATGCAAAATTGTTTCATTATAAATTACCAACACTTGATTTTATTATTCTAGTACATAAATACCATTATTAATATGTGTCATACCATAACATATGTTATCATTATAAAATTATAAACTCTTATTTTTGAACTTGAAACGAAATCTAGCCATTTCTAAACTAGACACAGATAATATGTTTTTGGTTAAACTGGGAACATAATAACAATTCTTTAAAACTAGAATTAAACCCATCAACAAAGTGATATGGTAGAATTTAATATCCAGTGTATCAATTATTTCTTTATTGGAAGATCTAAGATCTACCATACTTATTGAAACCTTATATAATCTACTTTCTCTATGAATTTGGATGAAATTATGTGTACTACAAGTTGTATTTAATACCAAATTGATAGAAATTGAGATATTAAATTTGATAACAGATGAAACTAGGGATTTCCCTTTATTTTTTATTGAGGTATATTTCTTATTCCAATGGACCTTCTTACCACATGAAAGACATACTACATCTTACTCCTTTTCCAGCCCCTTGATCCAATTCCTATTGGTCTGGTGGTGTGAAAGATCCTTAGAATTAGTGTTAATATTAGATATTTTTTCCCTTCATATTTTTCACCATAAGGACCAAAAGTTTTTTATAATTCATATCCTTATTCACCTGGAAAATCATAGTTAGGAGATTTTATACAATCATCTAAATACTTTTCATGTAGAGATTCAAGATAAAACTTGAGAATATTTGATCAAGTGTGGTGAGCATAGGGTTCATGCATAATTCTTTATGTATCTTGAAACCCATAATTTATGAATACTCAATATATCCAATAATCTTGATTACATGAGGTCTATCTAGTTCACATTCTCTAAGCTTTCATGTAAATATTTCCTTGGATATCTCATACCTCTCTTATCTTGATTTTTTCAGATAAATATTGTAAATATGAGACAACATGGTCTATGAATCCATGCATTAATTCATATTATAAATCCCACTATTAATGGATGATAACATTATGAATTAGGAATTCAATTTATTATCCATATGTTTCTAGAATAAATAATTCTCATCCTCACATTTTACCATAAATGGTTCAGTTGGAACTGAGGACTTCAGTGCATAAAACTTCCACTCTTATCATCATATGATCTATAAGATCGTGTTCCAATTATAGTAGTTTACACAAATTAAGATATTTTATTTCTCTAATATTGATTATAGGGATAGTTTCAAAGTCAAATTACTTTTAATTTTCTATAATAAATAAAATTATATTTTTAGTACTTTGTTTTGATTTTCAAGTGTGACATAATAAAACTTATTTTATTAGTCTCCCACTATTTTATCAAATCTAAATAGATCTCACCATTGAATTTATAATATCATGTCTTATAGATATTCCAGTGTAAATAATACATATTCCACTTATCATAAACCAGAAAATGGTCTATTAAATTTACTTTAAGGTATTTAGGTCGACGGTCTGGACAACTACATAAACTCTTAGTTCTTGAGCTTTTGAGTGGGACCTCCAATATTGAATTCATGGACTCATATTCCTCAACACTTTCCTCCATGTTACATCAAGCCTTTCAAGTTAAACTACTATTCTTTCTAACTTGGTTAAGTAAACCCTAAAATTTCATTAGAAATTATTAATAAATGAGAGTGTTCTAACAAGTTCCATACTAACACTTTGATCTATGGTTTCAATATAAATCAAGTAACAAAAGTATATCTTAACTTAATATTTTCCTTGAATAATTTTTTTAATATTATTTATAAATATTATTTACATTATACTTTTATATTTTTATTGATGTTATGTGTATTTTACCAAATTTATTAACCTTTAATGTTAAATAAATTCACATAAATAATTTATTTTATTTTATTTATTTCATTATTGTTATTCATTTACTTTATATGATCGTGTTTAATCATAAAATAAAAATGCATCACATAAATAAATAACCATGAAATTGAAAAATAAAATAAATAAGTGGAATTATCATAAGGAATAAAACTATATCTTGTTTTATCAAGTAGAATATAAATCAACCCTTGATCATAGGGTAATAACTTTTTGAGTTGGTAATGGATCAAGTTGAATCAGTCTTCATTTAACTTGTGTATCTTCTTGGTTCGTTTCACTCGAGATCGATCTTGAACTACCTCCTCTTTCATGGTATATCCTTCCTTTATGAATCCTTACTCACTTGAAGGTGAGGAGAACTAGGGGTTTAGGGTTTCCTAAATAAATTTTGTATACATAGGCCTGTACATGACAAGGGGTAAGGGATTCTACTAAAATTGTTATATTTAATTTAATAATATAATTTATCATAAAAACCCATGAAATAAATAATTAAATTATTTAGAAAACCAACACATACATGGCCTGTTCGGGCTTATGATAATCCAATAATGCAATAACTACTTGCTAACATTCATTTTAATTCATTTTTATTAATAAAAATTTCTCAAATTAATAAATTAATCATATTATTAATTCATTCATTTGTTTATCTTAACTAATAGTTAAAACAATCCTTGAGATTCCTATTTTATTTAATTTTAAATAAATTAAACACATTAATTTTAATTTAAAATTATTAAGTACACAGCATGTTCTAGAGGCATAGCATTTACCATTCTATGTCTTCTTAAATCCATTTCTAGAATTTAATTATTACATGGTGTGTATTATCACCCACATTCCATGTGATCAACATTGTGTGTGGTCCTTTTCATATATTGTCTACTTACATGGAATTTATTCTCACATGGTGTGTTGTGATATTACCCTGGGTATTGTTTCATGGGTCAAGTTGTGTAGTCTACATAACATGTATGTCCATAATACATGCCATGAATATGTGTGATGTGTACCATTGGTGATGCTCGTAGTGTACATGACATGCACGAAGACTATACACATCATGTATCTACATAATAATATGGAAAATATTTCATAAATCATTTAATAATTCACACAACCAATCAAAATCTATCAATGTGTAATTTGTATAAAAAACCCCATCACATGACATGTAAATGTAGCTACACATTGTGTAGTTTCATTTCAATTAAATTAATAATATTCTCTACATGTAAACCAATATGACACAATTGTCTTGATGTGTAACTTGTGTGAGTTATCTCGAGTTACATGGCTTGCACAACCAGCTATATGTCACATGTACTACATGCCTAGGGACTCGACTTGTATCTTATATGGGATGTTACATGTTACACAGTGTGTACTAACCACTATACATCATGTACTTCATGTTATGTTATTTCACTCAACTAGAAAACAATATATGGGTTGTACTAATTACATTCCATGTACTTGGACTAGACAACTTCTGTGATTTATGTGGGGAAAAACTATATTTGGTTACATGATATTTACATTATTTAAACAATGTGTAACCCTATCAAGCCATGTGATAACTTATAGTCAATATGTATCATGTAATTAAACATGTCACATACCAACACCAATGCATTGTTCCATGATTATCATGGCTTGTGCTTGTGTTTTTTATCATGGGTACATGGCATGTATCATTCCAATTCACGTCATGTAACAATGTCTCTCGACTAACATCCTCAAAACCTACGTATGGGATCATTGAGCCTTCTTCGTTTATTATTAGCTTGTTCTTATTCATGTGAAACTGAATGATCATGTTATCTTGAATTTTATATTAATTAATGAAAAAAGGAAATGAATTATTTCTATTAATATCAAAATTTGATCAATAAATAATAAATAATAATAAATTAATATGTGAATTCTCTTATACCACTTAAATTTTATGCGGTGTATTGTAAGTGGTTGGGTCCATTCCAAAAAACAATATTCATCAGTTTCAATTAATAAATCCAAATAATAAAACAAATGAAACCCTAGAATATTCATAGAGAGGATCCTTTCACATATAATTTATAATTAACTGATAACAATATTTACCTCATCTTGAAAATTCTTTCATCATTGATGATCAATTCGATTAAAATTGTTATCATTTCATTATGGCAGTATAGATTCCAAATTATAGTTCCTATATTGGTATCCATGGGTGCTCTATAAATCTCAAAACATTTTTATTGGAACTATAGGTGCTAGTTTTGAGGAACCAAGAACCTTTCATCATTCACCATTGATCCAAATAAGAATTATTTTGATCTTGGAAAAATTATTATCTTATTCTCTTAGTGTTAAGAAGGAAGATAATGATTTTCTCTCTTTCTTGAGATCTTTCTTGAGAGGTTTATCTTGTGTCATGAGATAATTATATAGATAGGATTTATCATCCACAAAAATTCTCATCACCTTTGGTTATATACTTAGGGTTAGATAATTAGCAATTGTACAGAGGCCCTTATCAAATTTATTTATTCTAAGTAAACCACATGTCAAATATTATTATTATTATTATTATTATTATCATCATTATTATTATCATTATTATTATTATTATATTCCATGAAGTGAACTAACTTGTTAATATTTAAATATCATTTATTAAATAAATTAATTAATATTTATTTAAATGATATTAAATAATATATATCATTCTATCTAGACCTTAACTAAACCCTTAAATCCTCCTCAACTTTTATTGAACATTAAATAATAAAAATGTAACGTCTCGAATTTTATATGTACTATTTTTGGATATTATATGAAATTATTTCGATACCAGGAGCTGAGACGGCGTGCAATTCTGGGGCCTAGTGTGCTGAGAATAAATGTTTGAAAAATATTAATCTTCAAATATCATGCATGAAATTTTCCTTAAAAAGTTTAATAACTCTTAAATGGGTGCTTGGATCAAAAATATTAGGGCACCATTGAGTTCAGAATGCCATCATTACAATAGGTGTGACTTAACTTTAGTCGGTATGGGTTGTTTGTGGAAAATCTATCGCGGGACGTAACGAGAATAAAATAATTTAATAAAAATTATTTTGTTGAAAATGTGGCTAAGAATTTTTAAAAATATTATTATGAAGTTTTTTTAGGTTTATTCTCATAACCCTGGAAAACTTGGAGAACCATTGGAGAGATATTTTAGGATTCTCTCTCAGGAAATGGCGACAGATCGTGGATCGATGACCGATGCACCTTGGATTCGAAGGACATTCCCTATGACAATGACGTGATGACCATTCTTCATCAATGAGAAATCTAAAGTGAGGTAGTGCTTGTTCACTTCATTTTATTTCCCCATTCTTGAATTCCATGATGAATATGGACCAATCAACAAATAGTTTGATCCATGGTTCTGTCGTATTTTCAGGATCATTTTGTTGGTGGGTTATTGGGATTGATTTAATCTGTTTTTCTAACCCAAATTCCCTTATCTTAATTGTAACACCCCAATCTTCCACGGTACGCTTCTCTTTGAATAATACAATAGCGTGTGTTGTACGCAACACTGAGTTCAAGCACACCACGACTTACCAAACTAGCCGTTCAAAAGCGGTTATGAATAGTATTAACTGAATTTTAAATTTTCTATTATCCTTATAATTTTAGAATCCATATTATAAGTTTCTTAGACATAATGTAAGAACAAATGCATTTTTTTCAGATAAAAGAAGTATTTTTCAAAAAATGCAATTTTACCACCTTTTAATGGTGAAGCCTTTTTAAATCCAATATTTGAGACTTTTATATATTCAATATAAAAAAATAAAATTCTTCTTTAGAATCGGGACATAAGAATTTAGTTTCAATAAAGGTTTGGTGTTTTTCTGATAACTTTCATATTTGGGTGAATAGTGAAAAATACTGTATTTTAACTAAAAACAACTTTCTTAATCAAAATAATCTATATTGTTAAATTATAAATTTTAATGGTATGGAAGTATAAATAGATTATATTTTTACCATTTAATCCAATTATGGTCATTTTAAGTAATTTCATTTTGAAATTGGACATAATCAAGTGTCAAACTTTTGATAGTTTTATTTCTTAAAAATACACCTTTTGGTTTTAATAGCGGTAATTAATTTTAAATTAATAAATGAAAATTGTATGTTCTTAATTTGGTAAAATAGACTTCATTTTTTGATTTTTAATATCAAAATTATATTAGGGTGAAATTTTGGTACTTTTATGATAACCTTTATATTTTGATGAATAGTGAAAATTACTAAATTTTAATTAAAAACAACTTTTTTAATCCAAATAATTAGCAGTGATAAACTATTAATTTGAGTGGTTTTAAAGTATATTTATAATATATTTTTACCATTTAATACAATTTTGGAAATTGTACATAATTTCACAATTAAACCGGACATAAACAAGTGTAAATCTTTTGGTAGTTATTATCTCTTAAAAACACGCTTTTTGTTTTAACAACGAGAATTAATTTTAAATTAATTTCTGCCACTTCTGTGTTTTGAATTTGGAAAAATGGAATCCATATTTGGAATCAGTATTTCCAAAATGTATAAATAGGTAACTTTTATTTTTATACATTTTGAATAATTACTTCGGTAAATATTTTATTTACCATTGTTAAAGGGTAAATCTGGTAAATAAGGGTAAAAAATAATATTATAATAATAATAAATTATCCTAAAACGTGTCCTAACATTATTGGTTGATACATGTCCGACCATGGGCATCTTTAAGTCGATTTTGGGACCCCATGGAGCCACTTGTAGGTGATAAGGACACTTTATATTAATTAAGTTAAAGTAAATACAAAAATGACATAAGCATATATCTTTTAGAAAAACAATTTTTACATGGGGTTATATATGTTTTATTTTAAACTAAAAATATTCATTAGAAATATAAAAATATTTTATACATAATGGTATTTTATTTATAATTTTTATACATTTAATAATTAAATTTATTTATGACACAATAATGATGTAGTATTTTCCTTATTAATGAAAGAATCAAATAATTGGTATTATAAATGTTAAAATAAATATAATTTGAAATTTTTGATGACATACATGAATTTTATTGGTTAATATTACATTATAGTATTGCTTAAATGAATTTTTTTCTAATTAACAAGGTTTTTAATACTTTAACAAAAATCAGTTATTGAATAGTGTCAAAATTGACATAAATGAGTTTTTAAAACAAATATTATATTATTAATTAATATTCTATTCCTAAAAATCTAATATTAGGACAAAGGACTTATATAATGATATTTGTATCATTAATGGACCACTTGTGAGTCTCTTGGATGTATATAGTATGTTTATTAACTATATAATATAAAAAATACAAAATGGCATGGTAAATGTCAATCTAATTAACTAATAGTTAAAACTAAAAGTTAAGGTTAATATAATGAACAAAACCTATCTAACATCAATTGGTTGAGTGTTTTTAGACCTATCCCTACCTTAACCTTTAAATAATCTACTTTGGAGCCATTAGAAACCAAATATGAATTTATTATAAAATAATATTTCTAACTTTTCCAAAGGTGCCCCTCACCCCTCTTATAAAAGGGAACTCCCCCTTCTCACTAATTAACACCTTAAAATCCTTTTGGTTCGGCCAAAACCTGCCCATATACTCTCTAAAATTCCCTCACTTTGACCTAGAGTCCTTATTTTTATCAAAAATCCATCCTAAAGATCCCTTTTGATCAAATCAAAAGGAAGAACCTGAAGAAGAGGTAATGTTTTCACCACCCTCTTTCAAGTTCCTTTCTTCTTCAACTTCTTCTTTCTTTGTTATTACCATTATAAAATAATAACACCAGTATACTCTATACACTGTGATGTTATTATAAATATGTTATAACCATATTCATTATTCTATCCATCCTTTTAATGACATGTTACCATACGTGCATACATACAGCTCACCGTCACCACGTCATGGTGTAATTGTTATTCAAAACATTATTATTTGGATGAGTATAATAATGATGTGTAATTCATGTAAATAATAAATATAACATGATAATAATTCTTTATATATGATATAACATCCAATTATATATTATTATAATATCAAAATAATGATATTGTCGCTCGTGCGTACCTACAGACTACCGTCTCCACAAACGCGATGAGATTCATTCCCCATCGTATCCATGAAATTATAATTATCATTTGATGATTAAAAATAATGTTTAAGAACTTTATAGAATTCTGGATATAAATAATATACAACCTATCCATAACAAACACGACTTATGTAACAAAACATATAAAAGAAAACAGGTAAGTTAACACCCAAAACGACGATAATACTAAAATATTATTAACAAAGCATTATTAGAAGATAATATATGATATAATAATTATGTATATGGTTCTTGTATAATTTAATAACAATGTTTTAACTATTATACAGGAGGTTAACATACCATCGACTAAGGAAAATTACAAGGTAAGCGGTTTTCATCTCACTTCATATTCCCGTGAGATTCATGTCATATTGCCACTATTACCTTTTGTGTGGTGTATGTACTACCCATAATTGTATTATTTATGTAATAAACTTTAATTTATGTGTATTTACATATTCATTATATGATACCTCTTTCATGGGGGGTATATTTCATAAGTTACCAAATTGGTAAGGGTTAATTTCACAATCTCTTTATTATCTGAGGTTGTTTTTACGTAAGTATCTACTGGGACATATTTATTATCCATGTCCATGTTTTATGAAAGTTTTTTCAAAGGTATTATTTTAAGTTACTTTTTACTAAAACATAATTTCAAATGTTTTAAGTATTTATTCTTCTAAATCTTTATCATTAATGTCCATGTATTCAAAATCATTTTTAATGATTTATTTATATGAACATGAATGTTTTTTAAAATGTTAATTAATTTCAAAAGTTTCAAGGTGGTATGGGACACTTTGATTCAAAAATGTATTTAAATGACTTATTTTCCAAATTGTGTGACTTTTAAATGTTTTCATGAAAAAAGAGATATTTCTCTAAAATAGTTTTGATTTCATCTATGTCAACATCCTTTGATAAATTTTACACTTGTTTGAAGTTGATTTATTATGATACAAATCTTCCATATTGTATTTAAGGTTTTTTGATATGTTTGACTATGGATGAGTCATTTTTATGCCATTAATGGCTTATGATTAATGTTTTGGAATTTCATATGCTAGTTTTAATACTAATTTTTATGTTATATTTCATCCTCTTATTCAGATGAATGTGTTGGACTAGTATGTTCTGGGTTGGGGACCGGTAAAAGTAATCCCTCCGGGTTGGTGTCTGATTATTAGAGGCACTCCGGTTTGGTGTCTGGTTATTAGAGGCACTCCGGGTTGGTGTCTGATTATTAGAGGCACTCCGGGTCAGTGTATGGTTATTAGAGGCACTCCAGGTTGGATTCCGGTTATAGAGGCTCTCCAGGTTGGGTTCCAGTTACAGTTATCCCTTAGGTTTGGGCACGAGGCCTTGACACAGAAATTAAAGTTCGTAATTATGCATTCCATCATTATGAAAGTGGTTATTGATATTTCATGTGATTATTTTACTAGTAGAATATCCATGTGAATAAGTAAATGGCATTATTTCATTTCATTTTTTTCCATATTATGCTGATGTTCAAGTTTTAAAGGCTTTTGTTTTAATTATACATTGCCTCAAATGTTTATGCTTATTTATGAAAGCTTCCGCTATATTTTTATCCTTACTGAGCATCTGAGCTCACCCCTTTCTATGTTTTATTTTTTCCAAGATGTGAAGAAATATATTATGACTGACCTACAGGGATAGTCTTAAGGGGATATGAGTATGGACTATAGAGACTATATTATTGTAGTTTTTAACTTTATGGTGTAATGTAAACCTTATGAATGTATCTAGTGATTCCAAGGCTACTAAACTAATCGGTCTTTTGAGACTTGATCTTTTGTGATCATTCCAATCTTATGTAATAAAGAACTTACTCTGGGTAACTGGGGTCGGGGCGTTACAGTTGGTATCAGAGGAATTTTAGTACAAACCTTGGAAGATAGATTTAGATAAACTCTGATTAGAGCACATAGGCCTAAGATGGACTTTGAGGATTAGTATATAAGAACTTCCTAGAATTTTAGTATTGTAGATATTTTGTGAGTTTTATGATCAATACATCCCTATCTAGATACGAGCAGGTAGAGGCGGCTCCAGCACAGATGTACCTAGGGGTCAAACCCAAAAAAACCGCTTTGATCTAGACTCGAACGGGAACTGGTGCACGACAACGGGCCTTGCTGCACTCTTGGTTACGACACTCTCAAGGGATATGCTTAGGATAATTCTCATTTTATTTACAAACAATTATGAAGGGATTATGAGTATTTACTTACTCAATGAAAACAATTTTATGATTATGAATTATATCCATAAACTGTTTAATTTATGTTAAGTTTTTTATTAGTTCGGGATTAGGTATTTCTATTCATAAACTAATCTAGTGTATGTCATTGTTTAGAAATGGCACCCAGTAGAAGGAATGAGAACTCCACAAATACACATGATCCAAAGAGTAAGAAGGATCATATCTTTTATAGTCCTAAGCTAGAATTTAGAAGGGAAATAGTCTACCACGTATTATCATCATATGAATAAATAGTATCATGTGTTGATAAGATAAGTAAATAATTCTCTAAGTCCTATGGCTTTGAAGGGAAGCCAGATAAGAAAAGGATGGAAGAGATAAATATGTATAAAGGGAAGAGGGAAAATAAGAATTTTCCCATATGTGATAACTGTGGAAAGAAACACCCTGAAACTTGCCTGAAAGGAATGGGAGTTTGTTATAAGTGTGGAGAAAAAGGACACCATGTACGTGATTGTAAGGGTAAGAAAATGGTTTCAAATGTACAACACTTCATCTGTAAGGAGTTGGGACACTACGCGAACCAATGTCCAAATCATCAAAGTATGTCCCAAATGATGCTATTGGATAATAATCAAGTTATGATACTACCACAGGTGAGGAGGAATGATTAGAGTTCTTATGTTGTTATTAGAGAATTATTTCATTTGAGTTTTTATCAACAATGTACTGGTTATAATAATTATGGAGTATATAAGGATTGTAATGCAGTACTATTTTATTGAGGATTTGAGATTTTATGGTACTATGAAAAGTGACTCTACATCAAGTTAAACTTTTTGAAAATTACATGGTTGAATGAAAGATAATCCTTAATATGGTCCTAATATTGAGGTACTGATTTTGGAATAAGATATGGTTGATTTGGATAAATTATATTGGATATTCTTGACTACCTTGAAACTGATTAATGATTTGTATATTCTATCGTTGTTGGAGTTTAAAACTTTTTTTTGATAGAAGGATTATATTTAGTATTCTATAAGTAATAAGGGATCATGAATGTAATAAATAAGGTTTTATGGTATTTCAAGATGTTGCAGTGTTTTATAAAGAATACATGATGAAGGTGTTCACATGCTATTACGTGGAAAAAGATAATCTTCATTGTGTTTACCTACCTTATAAATTTTGTACTATGAGTTTGGATAGAATTATTTTGCATAAGTCTTTTTTTAGATTATTTTTGTATTTCCATAAAAAGGACAACCCGGAGGTCGGGTGGCAACCCGTCGCGTCCTGCAAGGCCGTGAGACTTGAATCCACAACTAAAGTGAAACAAGGGTGTATCACCTACCACTGACCCACTTGATGTCCTGGATTGAATAATGTAGTTTTTTTAACGGTTCTGCTAGATGAATTATAAATTCATTTTTTTTGGAACCCTATGCAAATAGGATAAATAGAATATTATTTTTATGTTCTATTATCTTTTAGAGTGAAAGATGGGTTTGTGGTAGAACTTAGTTAAAGGATGAGACTCTACTTTTCAAGTATATATTTTTATTCTTCTCTTATTCAATGAAGAAATTAATTCTTATACTTTAGTGAAGGTATCTTAAAACAAAAAATGTGTTATCCTAATACCATATGTTTTGTTGAACCGATGGTATTTTAAATCATCATAGATTGGTGAATTTAAGGCCCTCAATTTTACACTTGTTTGTGATTGATGACCTCAATAACTACCTATAAATATTTACGTTTTTCCTCTAATTATATTTCTCTAATTTCCACCAATTTTCTCCTAATCGAGATCATAATTTGGTGGTGACCCTTTGATTTCTCTTTTCCTCTTATTAAGACTAAATTTTATTAACCTAATTTCTGATGTGGGTTTTCCCAAAGGTATTTTTTATTTTCAACCTTTTATTTTCAAAGAAAAATTTCAAATTGTGAGGATGAAATTTATTGAAGTATGGGAGAATTTAACACCCCATGCTTCCATGGTATGCTTCTCTTTGAATAATACAATAGTGTGTGTTGTATGAAACACTGAGTTCAAGCACACCAAGACTTACCAAACTAGCCGTTTAAAAGCGGTTATGAATAGTATTAACTGAATTTTAAATTTTATATTATCCTTAGAATTTTAGAATCCATATTATGAGTTTCTTAAACATAATTTAAGAACTAATACATTTTTTCAGATAAAAGAAGTATTTTTCAAAAAATGCAATTTTACCACCTTCTAATGGTGAAGCCTTTTTAAATCCAATATTTGAAACTTTTATATATTCAATTTGACAAAATAAACTTCTTCTCTAGAATAAGGACATAAGAATTTAGTTTCAATAAAGTTTTGGTGTTTTTCTGATAACTTTCATATTTGAGTGAATAGTGAAAAATACTATATTTTAACTGAAAACAACTTTTTTAATCTAAATAATTTATATTGTTAAATTATACATTTTAATGTTATGGAAGTATAAATAGATTATATTTTTACCATTTAATCTAATGATGGTCATTGTAAGTAATTTCATTTTGAAATTGGAAATAATCAAGTGTCAAACTTTTGATAGTTTTTATTTCTTAAAAATATGCCTTTTGGTTTTAATAGCGGGAATTAATTTTAAATTAATAAATGCAACTTTTATTTTCATAATTTGGTAAAATAGACTTCATTTTTGGATTTTTAATATCTAAATTATCTTAGGGTGAAATTTTGGTACTTTTCTGATAACCTTTATATTTTGATGAATAGTGAAAATTACTAAATTTTAATTAAAAACAACTTTTTTAATCCAAATAATTAATAGTGATAAATTATGAATTTTAGTGGTTTTAAAGAATATTTAGAATATATTTTTACCATTTAATACAATGTTGGTCATTGTACATAATTTCACAATTAAACCGGACATAAACAAGTGTCAATCTTTTGATAGTTATTATCTCTTAAAAGCATGCTTTTTCTTTTAACAACAGGAATTAATTTTAAATTCATTTCTGCCACTTCTATGTTTTTAATTTAAAAAAATGGATTCCAAATTTGGAATCAATATTTTAAAAATGTGTAAATAGGTAAATTTTATTTTTATACATTTTGAATAATTACATCAGTAAATATTTTATTTACTATGGTTAAAGGGTAAATCCGGTAAATACGGGTAACAAATAATATTATAATAATAATAAATTACCCTAAAACGTGTCCTAACATTATTGGTTGATACATTTCCATCCATATTCATCTTTGGGTCAATTTTGGGACCCCATGGAGCCACTTGTAGGTGATAAGGACACTTTATATTAATTAAGTTAAAGTAAATACAAAAATGACAAAAGCATATATCTTTTAGAAAAACAATTTTTACATGGGGTTATATATGTTTGATTTTAAACTATAAATATTAATTAGAAAGATAAAACGATTTCCTACATAATGGTATTTTATTAATAATTTTTAGACAGTTAATAATTAAATTTATTTATGACACAATAATGATGTAGTATTTTCCTTATTAATGAAAGAATCAAATAATTGGTATTATAAATGTTAAAATAAATATAATTTAAAAGTTTTGATTACATCCATGAATTTTATTGGTTAATATGAAATTACAAGATTTCTTAAATGAATTTTTTTCGAATTAATAAATTTTTTTAAGACTTTAACAAAAATCAATTATTGAATAGTGTCAAAATTGACATAAATGAGTTTTTAAAACAAATATTATATTATTAACTAATATTCTATTCCTAAAAATCTAAGGTTCGGCCAAATGACTTATATCATGATAGTTATATCATTAATGGACCACTTGGGGGTCTCTTGGATGTATATAGTATGTTTATTAACTATATAATATAAAAATACAAAGTGACATGGTAAATGTCAATCTAATTAACTAAGAGTTAAAACTAAACGATAAGGTTAATATAATGACCAAAACCAGTCTAAAATCTATTGGTTGAGTTGTTTTCGACCTATCCCCACCTTAACCTTTAAATAATCCACTTTTTAGCCATTATAAATCGAATATGAATTTATTATAAAATAATATTTCTAGCTTTTCCAAAGGTGCCCCTCACCCCTCTTATAAAACAGCACTCCCCCTTCTCACAAATTCACATATTCAAAGCCTTTTGGTTCGGCCAAAACCTACCCAAATACTCTCTAAATTTACCTCACTTCGACCTAGAGGCCTTATTTTGATCATAAATCCATCCTAAAGAGCCCTTTTGATCAAATCAAAAGAAAGAACCCGAAGAAGAGGTAATGTTTTCACCACCCTCTTTCAAGTTCCTTTCTTCTTCAACTTATTCTTTCTTTGTTATTCCCATTCTAAAATAATAACTCCATTATCCTCTATATAATTTCATGTTATTATAAATATGTTACAACCATATTCAGTATTCTATCCATCCTTTGAATGACATGTCACCATACGTGCGTACGTACTGCTTACCGTCTCCACATCGTGGTGTAATTGTTATTCAAAACATTATTATTTGGATGGGTATAATAATGATGTGTAATTCATGTAAATAATAAATATAACATGATAATTATTCTTTATATATGATATATCATCCAATTATATTTTATTATAATATCAAAAGAATAATATTGTCGCTCGTGCGTACATACGGACTACCGTCTCCACGAACGCGATGAGATTCATTCCCCATCGTATCCATGAAATTATAATTCTCATTTGATGATTAAAAATAATGTTTAATAACATTATATCATTATTTATATGAATAAGATACAACCTATCCATAACAAACAAGACTCATGTAACAAAACATATAAAAGAAAACAAGTAAGTTAACACCCGAAACGACAATAATAATAAAATATTATTAACAAAGCATTATTATAAGATCATATATGATATCATAATTATGTATATGGTTCTTATATAATTTAATAACAATGTTTTAACTATTATACAGGAGGTTAACATAACATTGACTAAGGAAAAGTACAAGGTAAGGGGTTTTCATCTCACTCCTTATTCCCGTGAGATTCATGTCATATTGCCACTATTACCTTTTTTGTGGTGTATGTATTACCCATAATTGTATTATTTATGTAATACACTTTAATTTATTTGTATTTAAATATTCATTATATGATACCTCTTTCATGGGGTGTATGTTTCGTAAGTTACCAAATTGGTAAGGGTTAATTTCACAATCTCTTTATTATCCGAGGCTGTTTTTACGTAAGTATCTACTAGGAAATATTTATTATCCATGTCCATGTTTTATGAAATATTTTTCAAATGTATTATTTTAAGGGAATTTTTACTAAAACATCATTTCAAATGTTTTAAATATTTATTCTTCTAAATCTTTCTCATTAATATCCATGTCTTCAAAATGGTTTTTAAGGATTTACTTATATAAACATGAATGTTTTTTAAAATGTTAATTACTTTCAAAAGTTTCAAAGTGGTATGGGACACTTTGATTAAAAAATGTCTTTAAATGACTTCTTTTCCAAATTGTGTGACTTTTAAATGTTTTCATGAAAAAATAGATGTTTCTCTCAAATAGTTTTGATTTCATCTATGTCAACATCCTTTGATAAATTTTACACTTGTTTGAAGTTGATTTATTGTGATACAAATCTTCCATATTGTATTTAAGGTTTTTTGATATGTTTAACTATGGATGAGTCATTTTTATGCCATTAATGACTTATGATTAATGTTTTGGCATTTCATATGCTAGTTTTAATATGAATGTTTTTGTTATATTTCATCATATTCTTCAGATTAATGTGTTGGACTAGTATATTCTAATTTGGGGTCCGGTAAAAGTAATCCCTCCGGGTTGGTGTCTGGTTATTAGAGGCACTCTAGGTTGGTGTCCAGTTATTATAGGCACTCCGGTTTTGTGTCCAGTTATTAGAGGCACTCCGGGTTGGTGTCCGGTTATTAGAGGCACTCCGGGTTGGAGTCCGGTTACAGAGGCTCTTCGGTTTGGGTTTCGGTTACAGTTATCCCTTAGGTATTGGCATGAGGCCTTGACATAGAAATTAAAGTTCGTTATTATGCATTCCATAATTATGAAAGTGATTATTGATATTGCATGTGATTATTCGACTAGTATAATATCCATGTGAATAAGTAAATGGAATTATTTCATTTTATTTTTTCCATATTATGCTGAAGTTCAAGTTCTAATGGATTTTGTTTTAATTATACATTGCCTCAAATTTTTATACTTATTTATGAAAGCTTCCGCTATATTGTTATCCATACTGAGCATCTGAGCTCACCCCTTTCTATGTTTTATTTTTCCCAGGATGTGAAGAAATATATTATTACTGACCTGCAGGGATAGTCTGAAGGGGATATGAGTATGGACTATGGAGACTATATTATTGTAGTTTTTCACATTATGATGTAATGTAAACCTTATGAATGTATCTAGTGATTCCAAGCCTACTAAACTAATCGGTCTTTCGAGTCTTGATCTATTGTGATCATGCCAATGTTATGTAATAATGCACTGACTCTGGGTAACTGGGGTCGGGATGTTACCTTAATCATTGGCCAAGAACACTTGGACAATGATGCTAAACTATCATTATTTTACTTTTCTCCCTCTGTTCTTCACATTATTCACCATTGAAACCCCAAGGTTCACGGTTTGACATTTCATGGTGGTTCCGAGCATGAAAGGACCCCCTAATTCAAGGATAATTGACATAGGATGATGGATTTGTGTATATCGGGACCCAAGAATCTCGGATATGCAATTTTTTGATTTTTTTACATCAAAAAATGTGTGTTGGTCCACCGAATAGACCATCAGTGCAGCATCAGAGATAGGTAGTGGCGGTGTGCAGCAGCAGAGTCGCGTGCAGTGAGTGCGGAAAATTGCAGCTGCCACGGTGATGTGACGATGGTGTTGAGTCATGAGCTGTGGATATAGAGGTGTTGGCGGTACTAGAAGAGGCAGAATGTTTTGGAAAGTAGTGTGAGATACATTGGCGATGAAACAGGCTAATCCATGGGGGCCAGGTCGGATCAGCGGGTCTGGTCGGGTCGGTGGGTCTGGTTGGGCTGGTAGACCAGGTAAAGAAGGTGGTCTGGGCCATACGAGGTGGACCTGGGTTATATACGGTTCAAATCTTAAGAAATAGAGGGTGGAGGCTGGTGCGTCTGACCACGAAGGTTGACTGAGGGGTAGTGGAAACTTGAACTTCCATGGGAGCACCGACCTCGACTCTTGACCATGGGTGTAGCAATCACACAGCTAGTCCACACGGTTAGTCAACTAACCATAGAGGTCAAACATGGCAGTAGGTTGGACCTAGCACGGTGGAAGGTCTGTAGGCCCTAGTAGGCCCCGGTAGGCCTATGGGCAGTTTCACTCAAACGAGCATACTCATAAACAGAGCATCCAATTGATGAGTCATCTTTGGTGTGAAGACCCTGACATTGAGACAATAATTTTAGGACTAGTGTTGAGATTTTTGTTTTGTCCAATATAGGTTGAAATCATTCCTTTTTTCCTTTACTTAAGCCTCGAGGGTTCAGTATGGCATTACTCCACAACACTGGATTGTAATCCACTCTATAGGTCAAGTCTCAAATAGAGTATGGTATCCCTCCCCAATACTAGATTGTGATCCTCTATCACCCCTTGTAGAGTATGTGGAATCATATAACATTCTTGAGTACGACACTGATCCTCTATCTAGTGGACGGCATAGGTAGGGTTTGTAGCATCCCTCGATCAGTTCCATGCATGATCACCTATATAGTGGGTTGAACCATATTGGGTACGTGGTATCTTCCAGTGAGTCTGGCCATGATCCATAGTGCCCCCCCAGTCAGTTCTAGGTGTGACCCCCTCTCTATTCATCATTGTCTTCCTTGACCAATTCATTATTTTTGGGTGGGGCCCAAATGAGATAGACCTCTTTGTGAGTGTCTCCGATGATATCATGGATTGAGGAGTGGGTTATCTTAGAATGAGCATGCTTCAAGAAGAATCATATGGCTGGTAGTTGGTTGTGACCACCTGATAGCATGGAGTCTCTCTCTTGAGTATATCCAGATATTATTGTTATATATATTATAGACATATACCTATATAGATATGGATGTACTTTCCTTTGTGGTATTCCATTGTGGTAATACTTTTTGGTATTCATTTTTTGGTTTAGGGGGTCCTACTGAGTATTGTTATACTCGTCCCTTTATGGTATTTGCTCACATGTGTCATGTCTTGTGCAAAAAATTGACCTTTTGATGGAGTCTTAGGTGAAATAGGACTAGACTGTGCTTAGTGAGACCAAAAAGACTGAGTTGTGTTTTTGTGGCCTCAGACAGATGTCCCAATTCCTTTACTTTTAGGTTGTACTTGTGTTATAGACTCTTTTTGGTGGGACTGTTTTTTTCCCTGTTTACTTTCCAATAATTTCACTATCGTACTCTATTTTGGGATCTTAGTGGTATGCATGCATTTTTTAATTAATAGTTTTTTCATTTCATCATTTTTTGGATTGGATATTTGTTCGTGTGTACAGTTACTTAGGCTAATGCCATCCATTTGTGGGATATGCCTACACGGTTCTAGTCACCATACCCTGTCCTATTGGTGGTGGGTTTAGGGTAGTCACGGCACAGACCCCTCTGGGAGGGGTCGTTACAGAGTGGTATCAAGGCAGGTAGGTTGATTATACTTTAGGATCGGGAGTCTATGAGGATTTTTTGGTACAATAGTGTTATGTGTTTTAAGTTTGGCTTTCTGGCCAGAGACTCCAATATTAGTGCGGTGGCCATTGTATCCATAGATCATGACTCTAATTACCTAATTTTTGACTCGGTACATGAAAACACTATTTGTGGGGGAAAATGATACATACATCATATAAGAATGATTGTGTTTTCCATGTCCTCTTTGATCCATCTCTCCAAATATACTATATTGACCATGGTACATCTTTTTTTATTTTAGTATGTCTCCACATAGACAGCCATTCAAGATTCCACCGCGTGATCATGAGGATGATCCACCTAGTAAAGAGGCATTGGTATAGAGGCTTGTACCAGAGATAGAACCTTTGGTTGGTATACCAGCTATACCACGACCTTCTAAGAAGTAAATACTACCATCACTACTATCCAAGGATGCACACCGGATGATTTCATTGCATGAGTTTTATAGGTAGCGACGTCCCAAGTTTCGGGGTGAGACAAATGCCCAGATAGCTGAGGATTGGATATAGGTAGTCACTTGTGTTTTTTTCCTTATGTGGAAGTATACCGATCAGATGGAAGTCCTCACCATGAGTCTTTTTCAAGGCTCCATAGGGCAATGTTGGAGCTTGGTGGCTCAATCACAAGATGAGACAGCTCTCTCTAAGACAAACTTCAAGCATCTATTCAGAGAGAATTTCTATTTGTCCATGTTGTGATCAGTATGCATAGAAGAGCTTCCATATTTGCAGTAGGGAAGTATGACCATGGAGGGGTATTCAGTGAAGTTTATAAACCTTTCATGCTACTCCATAGACATGGTACGAGACCGGTTCTTCAGGGCTCAGACCTTTGAGTGGGGATTATTCTAGGACATCAGGGAATCAGTGGTAACCTTTATCATTTCTACCTATGATGGGGTACTTGATTGTTCCCTTATAGTGGAGAGTTTTATATTATAGAATACACTAGTAGTGGAAAGTAGTAGTGGGCACCAGGTAGCTGAGGCCTCAGCAGCAGGTAGCCGACGATAGTCACAGGGATCCAAGAGGGCCAGGTGCTTCAGGGGATGATCCCAAGACTCAGGGTCAGTGGTTCAGGGCTCATAGGGAAGCTCATGTAAGCCCAGGGATAAATGGTGTTACTCATTCAACGGTTGAAGACATATGGCACAATATTACCCAACCCATTGTATAGCTGATCAGGAGATGGTTTAGGGACTACTGAGGTAGATACAATGACTATAGTAGGTACAAGGCTAGTTACAGGTGATGGAGTCTTATGAACCTAGAGCTCCAAGGATGATACAAGGTATGGTATGTGTCTTTTCCACCTTCTATGTAGTTTTCATAGACATTGTTGTTATTCATTCCTTTCTTTCCATAAACCATATTCGAGACTCAGAGATTCCGATAGAACTGCTGACTTGACCCTTACGCTTGGAGACTCCTACAAGAGGAGATTCGATTACCACACACTAGTGTCGATAGTGTGACCTGACACTTTAATCCAATAGTTTTAGTTAGGATCTCTTGGTAGTAGCATAGAGTCATTACGATTCCATTCTTGGTATGGATTGGTTATCCAGATTTCATGCTCATATTGACTATTTTAGGTGTAGATTGCGGTGTATCCATAATTAAGGAACCAGGTTTTCCTTTGTTTATGAAAGGGAAATACAGGAAGCGGAATATGGACTCACGCATAGGAGGGTGCAGACAATTACTCATTAGTTGGATATCCTCACCCTTATTATAGTGGATGATATGAGTCCTTAGTTTCCTGTTGTGGTAGTGGAGTATGAGTAAGTCTTACCCAATGAATTTCTAGGTTTACTTCCCAATGGGGAGATGGAATTATGCATTGATCTAAACCTCAAGATGGCAGTGATATCTATACTTACATATCGGATGGATCTTATAGAGATTCATGAGCTAAGGGTGAAGTTAGAGGACTTATAGAGGTAGGGTTATGTGAGACCCAGTGTTTCACCCTAAGAAGTCCTAGTTTTATTTTTCAAGAAGGAAGATGGAGGCTTGATGTTATATGTATATTGCTGGTGCTTAAAACAAGAAACCATGATGAATATTTATCCACTGTTGAGGATCAATAACCTCTTGGATCAATTGAAATGGGTGTTATGGTTCTTGAAGGTAGACCTCATATCAGTCTATCACGGGTTGTGAGTACAGGATAAGAATATATCGAAGATGACCTTAAGATGTCATTACGATCAATATGAGTACTTGGTGATGTTTTTTGGAATTAAGAATACCCCAATAGTGTTTATGGGATTCATGAACTAGATCTCCCAACCTTACTTAGAACAGTTATTGGGGGTCTTTATCAATTACATCCTAGTGTATTCGGCGTCTGAGAAAGATCACGCAAGACACTTGGTGATGGTACTGTATACACTCTAAGAGAGCCAAATTTCTAGGAATCTCTTTAAGTGTTAGTTTTGGATTTGATAGGTCCATTTTATCGGACACGTAATCTTATAGGTTGTAGTTGTAGTGAATCCAACAAAGGTTGAGGGAGTGCTTGATTGGGAGCCACCAAAGAGTGTTACTGAGGTGCAGAGTTTCATTGTATTTAGAGGGTACTATTAGAGGTTTGTACCCGAATTCTATAGAGTAGCATCACCCTTGAAAACATTAACATGAAAGGGGAATCCTTTTGTGTGGATATAAAGGTGCCAGTAGTTCTTCCAAGAGATGAGGCAATGGCTGAAGAGCACACCCATCCTGAAGTTGACAGAGGAAGGCATCAAGTGCATTGTGTTCTATGATGCATCAAGAATTGGGCTTAGATTTGTCCTTATATAGGGGAAATTGGTTATTCCCAATGGTTCTCACTAGTTAAGAACACATGATAAGAATTATACAACCCATGATCTTGAGTTATCAGTGGTAGCCTTCATATTAAAGATGTGGTGACACTACCTGATGGGAAAGCAGTTTATCATCTATTGTGATCACAAGATTCTCAAGTATATATTCTATCAAAAGGATATGATCTTGATATAGAGTTGATGGCTAGAGTTCCTCCAGGACTATGAATTTGATGTTTTCTCTACTCCTAGGAAGGGGAATGTGGTGGAATATGCTCTTAGTAGGAGATCCAGTTCTTAGTTTCTAAATGAGTAATCAGAGCAGTTGGCCTCATTATAAATATTCTTTGTGGATGGAGATGGAGAATATTACCTCCAATCAATGGTTTTCACCCATCCACTCTTGAATTAATTCAGGTAGGTATATCTTGGGGATATATACTTCAAGACCATAAATGCTCAGATATTCATAGGGCATGCTCCTGATGGATACTCAAAAGGCAAGGAGCACATCGCTCTTTTTAGAGGATGCATAGTAGTACCAGTGGAATTATGGGATGAGGTTTTTAGAGAGTTTCATTCATCCCATTTGGCGGTACATCCAAGCATAGAGAATATGTACCAAGACCTCCGATGTAAATTTTGGTGGCTAGGGATAAATAAAAGAGTTTCAGATTTCATTTCTCGATGCCTTACTTATTAGTAAGTTAAGGATGAGCACTAGGTTCCAATGGGTTTAGCTCAACACCTTGAGGTGACAGAATGGAAGTGGGATGGGATATTGATGGACTTCATGATGGGTTTACCATGTACATACGGGGGATGTGATTCCATCTCAGTGATCATTGACCGACTCACCAAGTCATAAAAGGTCCTAGTTATCCAAGAGAATAGTTCAGTTGAGAGCTTGGGATTCCTCTACATACAAGAGATAGTATGAATCAATGGAGTTTCGTCGATGATAGTTTCAGATAGTGATGCTTTCTTGACATCCTGGTTGTGGAAGGAATTATAGGAGGCATTTGGGATCGAGATATGCTTGAGCATAGAATTTCACCCATATACGGATGACCAGACTCAGTGGACCATTTAGGTTCTTGAGGAAATGTTGTGGGATTTCATGTTGGAATTTTTCTATGGTTAGGAGGATCACCTACCACTGGTGGAGTATTCATACAACAATATCTACCATTCCCCCATTGGTATGGCACCATTTGAGGACTTTTATGAGTGACCCTATAGGTCACCACTTTGCTAGAATGGACTAGGAGATTCAACACTCATGGGCCCATAGTTGGTGAAAGATACTACAGAGAAGGTTCAGATCATCAAAGATTAGATGTAGACTATATAGATCTATCAGAAGTCTTATTCTGATAGGAGATGGAGGACATTGGATTTTGAAAAAGTATACCATGTGTTCTTTCAGGTTTCACTTCAATGGGGATTATAGAGATTTGTTCGGGGTGTCAAGATATATCTGAGGTTCATCAGCCATTTCTATATATTGTAAAGAGTTGGTGAGGTGGAATACCTCTTAGATCTACCACCATAGTTAGATTGGGTACATGACCTCTTCCACATGTCGCAGCTGAGGAGATATGTGTATGACTGATCACATGTCATCGACTAGGGTGAGCTGGACATCGAGGATGGAGTGAATTTTGTTGATTACCAGGTGGAGATCGATGATTGTCATGAGAGGATACTTCTTGGGTGATATTTTCCTTTTTTCATGTCCGGTGGAAGCATGAGAATCTCTAGAAGAGTGAATGGGAGAGAGAGGCTTAGATTCAGGCTCATAACCCTCCTCTATTTGAGTAGCCCTTGTTTTAGCCTTTTGGGGAAGTAAAGCCCCAAGGTGGGGAGAATGAAATGTCTCAAATTTTTCGTGTTCTATTTTTGGATATTATATAGATTTATTTAAAGATCAAATGATCAAATGGAGTATGGTTCCAAGGACCGGTGCTCCCAGAATAAATGTTCGAAAAATATTAAACTTTTAATATCACACACATTCATTTTTTCTAAAAAAGTGTAATAACTCTTAAATGGCTACCCAGATCAAGACTCTACGGGAACAATTGAGATTATAAGGGAATATATACCCTAGGTGATACTTAAATTTAGTTGGAATGGGTCATTTGTGAAAACTATGTCATGGGATGTAACAAGAATAAAATAATTTAATAAAAATAATTTTTGTTGACACAGTGGATGACAATCTTTAAAAAGATTGTTTTGGAAAATTTCTGTGGTTATCTGCATAACCCTAGAAACTGTGGAGAGCCATTGGAGATATCTTTGAGGATTCTATCTCAGGTGATAGTGAAGGATCGTGGATCGATGACCGATGCACCTCAGATTCAAAGGACCTTACCTACAACAATGATGTGGCGAGCATTCTTCATCAGCGGGAAATTCAAATCAAATTAGGGATTGTTATCTTGATGTTCTTTCACCATTATTGAATTCCATGATGAATGCAGACCAATCAAACAATAGATTGATCCACATTTCAATCATATTTTCAGGAGGGTATTGTTTGCGGGTTATTGGGATTCATTTAATCTGTTTTTCTAACCCAAATTCCCCGATCGTAATTGTTGGACAAAAATGCTTGGCCAATGATGTTAAACCATCATAATTATGATTTTCTCCCTCCATTCATTGTTTTCTTCACCATTGGAACCCCATGATTCATGGATCAACTTTTTTGGGTGGTTTCGAGCAGATTGGGCACCCAGATTCAAAAAAATGACAACTAAGGTAGGATCCATATAGATTAAGACACAAGGAGATCGAATCTATGACCATTTTGATTTTCGAGAATCATAGGAGGCATTGTGGTCCATGTAAGATACTAACGGCAGGACACCGGTGACCTAAGGTGTCGTGCAGTAGCAGAGCCGTGTGTGGCGGGTGTAGCCAGTGGCGACTACAGAGGTGACACGACAATGGCAGTAAGTCGCAAGCGGTGGACATGGAGGCACTAGCAGAGGCAGAACACAGTGGTGAGCCACATGAGATGTTGCAGCAATAAAACTTGCTAGGCTAGTCAGGCTGAGTTAGATTAGTGGGTTGGGTTGAGTCGGTGGGTCGGGTCGAGCCCGTGGTCCAGGCCAAGTGAAGCGAACCCGGGTTTGATTCAGGGCTAACACAGGTGGAGCACAGTGCGTTCGACCATGACAGTCGACCATGGGTGAACTGACTGTGACTATCGACTATGATGGTTGACCATAGGTGTAGTGACCACTTGGAAGGTCTGCACGGTCAGTCAACTGACCACAGCAGTCAATTGCGGCGGTAGGTGTTTAGGACCAAGTAGGTCTGCGGGAGGGTTCTCTCAAATGAGTATATCTCCTAAACAGATCATCCAATTAAGGAATTGTCTATGGCATTGAGACCCTAACCCTTAGCCAGTAATTTAATGAAAAGTGGTGATTTTTTATTTTGGACTAGTATAAGTTGAAAGAAATCCCTTGGTCCTTTTATCAATGATTCAGTGTGGAATTACATCCATAAAACTATATTTTAATCTCCTCTAGAGATCAAGTCTCATATATAGTATGGTATCCATCCTCAAGACAAGAGTGTGATACTCTATCACCCCTAGTAAAATATATGGAATCACGTAACCTCCTTGAGTAGGGTGTTGATCCTCCATCTAGTGGAACACATTGATAGGGTCCATGGCATGCCCTAGTTAGTTTTGGCATGATCCGCTATGTATTGGGTTGAACCATATTGGGTAAGTGGTATCCCCCAGTGAGTTTGGGCATGATCTATGGTGTCCCTCAGTTAGTTCTGGGCATGACCCCATCTCTATGTATCATAGTCTTCCTTGACCAATGTGTTATCTTTGGGTGGGGCCCAAACGAGATAGACCTACTTGTGAGTGTCTCTAATGATATCATGGCTCGAGGAGTGAGTTCTCTCAGAATGAGCATGCTTCGAGTATAATATTTCTATTGGTAGTTGGTTGTGATCACCTAATGGTGTGGTGTATCTCTATTGAGTATATCTGAATATTCATGGTATATGTGTTGTAGACATATACCTGGGTAGATCTGACTATAATTTCCTTTGTGGTATTCCTTTGTGGTAATTATTTTTTGTATTCCTTTTTGGTTTCATGGCGTTATACTGAGTATTGTTATACTCACCTCTGCATGGGCTTTGCCCATATATGTCATGTCTTGTGTAGACGATCAACCTTTTAACAGATTCCTAGGTTGACTAGGACCAGACTATGCTTAGTGAGACCGGACAGACCGAGGTTTGTTCCTGCATCTTCAAAAATCTATCTCAATTCCTTTACTTCTAGGTTGTACTTTTGCAACAGGCTCCTTTTTATGGGATTGTTTTTTCCCTCTTTACTTTCTAATACTTTCACTATTGCACTCTGTTGTGGGATCTTAGTGGTATGCATGCATTGTTTACTTAGTGGTTTTTATATTTCATCATTTTGTGGCTTGGATATGTGTGTGTATGTACAAGTACTTAGGCTAATATATCCCATTTTTTGGATATGCCTACTTAGTACTAGTCACCATCTCCTAGCCTATTGGTGGTGGCCTTGGTGTAGTCATGGCATGGACCCCTCTGGGATGGGTTATGAAAAAATATTTATTTAAATAAATAAATACCATATATTATTCATTTAATAAATATTATATACACTAAATTTAAAAAAATTACTAATATCCAACTCATATATATTCTCATCTTGAATATATAGTTATTGAATTTATGAAATCAACATAACCTCAATAATTATTATTCATATATCTTAAGAATAATATTTATTCCAATATTAAATTCAAATATAATTTAACTGATATTCTAGATACACTTAGTGTGTGACCCTCTAGGCCTTTTTCTCAATGACATTAGGTTGTCTTTCCAAAAATTCAAGATTAGAATTGAGAAACATTTCAAGGAACCCAAAGAGAAATACATTAATTTTTCAATGAAAAAAACATCATACAAACACTTACTGATATAATCTCTTGGTCTCAATATCTCATCTTGTTGGTCGTATACTCATTCTATCAACCTGCATACATGATTTATATTTCTTTGACTCCCTAAAATAAACACATCGATAAACCACCAAAATCATAGAATTAATCAGATAGTTCTATTTCAATCAAATGGCCTAATATATCTTCTTTCATTAACTCAAAATGTAAATATATTTTCTTAACTTATTCAATCAATGTTATATATATTATTCTTCCATCAACACATCCTACTTCTTTTCATGAATATATAATCCTAGCTTTCATCAATACATCAAATTATAAGATTCATTATATAAATTAATAATAGTGTCAAGTCTAACGACCAATACATAAGTTATCATATTATAACATCCAATGACTCAGATAAAATTTTGAATTCTTATTACCAGTTTTTTCCTCATACCCTCCATTATTAATATTACCAAGTGTGAACTTCATGAAAAGAAGTCTCAATGTATTATGAGCCTCTAATACTTGATATTCAAACATCATTTATACCCCATTAGATATATTTCATCTAGACCATAGAACATATATTTAAGAATATTTTTATAATACTTCAAGTTCTCATTATAACAAGGAATTTATATAACCTTTTGATTAGACAAATACTCTAAGGAAGTTATAAAATTTATGTTACATAGAATAACACTATTCATATTATAAAATATTTATTAATATTTAGGTATTTGAATATAAAATTAATAAAAATTAAAAAGTTATTTTGGCTTTAGGGTACCAACTCAAATAATATTCTAATATATATATATATATATGTGTAATAGTCTTCATTAGTTCTGAAGTTTTCTACACCATATGGTTGTTTAATATTCACATTCCGGGTTAGTGACATCTAGATCATCACAAGTGATTTCTTATAAAAATTTCCCATTCTTCCTTCTTTATCTCTTATGGATTAGTAACAAAAAATAAAATATTAAGACCCTTATACAATAGAAAATCACTAATCTGCATCTTCTAAAATCTAAAAATCCTTCCTTCCAAACTTATCCACTTAGACCTTGCCACTATCAAATATTATTTATTCCTAAATAAGTAAAATCACAATAAATTATAAAAAACATAAAAGGGATTAGGAACTAATCTCTATAATTATCCTCTGATGTTAAGGATATAATTATGCTTCTAATATTAGCTCTAAAACTCTTTATCTAAGGGTTGTTAATTCAATGCTCTGTAATCAAATCTCTAATACCAATTTTGGGTCCAATGAACTTTTGGCCACCCTGAAGTTATTATATGGAACTTGCAAGGAAAAAATTAAAGAACCAAAATAAACCCATGATAATGATACACTTTAACTTATAATACAAGTCACACATCAGTCATTGCACCAAAATGAACGCCCAAAAATTATATCCAAACAATAAATTCTATAAGACAATGATTAAAAGAAATAAAGGAAAAATAATCACATAATTATTTTATATGGTTCATAAATTAGTCTTATTCTACATGGGGTAATACTATAAAATCTTTTATTATAGAAATTAAAGATGATTAAAAGTTATAAAATTACATCAAATAAATTTTTCTACCCTACTACCTAACATAGAGTCTCGTCGATATAGATGGTGCCACTGTATTTTGATCATTTTAGTGAGAATGTCCACATAGATCCAATTTTAATGGGACCCCTTCACTTGTTCAAAGTCTCCCATGGCATAAAATTTCCTTTCCATTAAATAATGTACATTTATTAAAAATATATGATTTTAATCTTAGTTATCCCTCTATATATCCTTATATATCTCTTTTTTCAAAAAAAAACTAATAAGGAAAGACCCATTCATTAAAGGTTCTAGGGTGTAGTGGAAGTGATTGAGACTTTTCCTAATAGAATTCAACCCATAAATATTCATATATATGGACTTTTCATATATAATTAATAATTAATTTGAAATAATATTTTATGAATATTTATAATTCTTTCATCATAGTTGATCTATTTAGTTGACATTATTATCATACCATAATTGCGATGAAGACTTAAAAATTATAATACCTATAATGATATCTAAATATGCTCTAAGAATATCATAACATCATCATTATAACTTTGGTTCCTAGCATGGAGGTATCATATTTCTTACATCCTTCTCCATTTATCACAAAAATATTCCTTTTAGTCTTGAAAGATTCATTCTTGTTCTCTAGGTATTTAGAGGGAGGGGTGGATGATCATCTCTAATTCTTGATAGAGGTCTTGAGAGGTTCTCCCTAGGGACTTGACAGAATTTTCTTAAGAAAATATTATTGTGAAAAACAATTCTCCACCCTCTCTGAAATGGAATAATTGGGTTAATATAGTTAGGGTTATATAATTAATAATTACACATAGACCCTTATCTAATTATTTACTCTAAATAAACCCCATTTAAAATAATAATTATATTATTATTATTATATTATATTAAATATAATAACTCAATTATATTTAAATACCATTTTTTAAATAAATTAGTTTTTATTTAAATGAAATTATATAAAATATATCAATTTTATCAATCCGTTAACTCAGTTTTTCAATCCTCGTCAGTATTTATCAAACCTCAAATAATAAATATTTATTTAAATAAAATAAGTATCTTTCTATTATTCATTAAATAACTAATTAAATATTATATTCACTAAATATCGAATAAATATTTATTAATATTCAACTCACGTGTATTCACAACTTGAATAATGGGTGATTGAATATATGTGATCAACATAACTTGAATAATTATTATTCCTTAATTTTGAGAATGATATTTATTATTAATATTAAATTAAAATGGAATTTAACTGAGATTATAGATATACTCAATGCATGACCCTCTAGGCCTCATTCTTAATGGAATTATATGGTCATGTAAAACATATTATATTAGAGTATAATAATACATTGAGGATCCTATATATGAATCCATTAATGTTTCAGTGATACAACCTCATATGAACACTAAATATGTAACATAATATCTTTTTATTGATATCTCATAAATTAGGTTTCATGCTCATGTTATCAATATATATTCATAATATATCTTTCTTTTACTAACTTAAATGAACACATCTACAAACCACCATGTTCATGGAATTAATCAAACGGTTCCATTTCAATAAAAGGGCCTGATATATCATCTTCATAACTCTAAATAGAAAAATACTTTCTTCAATTTTTAAATCATTTATCATGACCCCCATGTATCCTACCTCACCGCAAGAATATGTCATCATTGTTTTCATCAATACATCAAAGTATGCAATTCATGATATACATTAATAATAATCTCAAATATAAAGACAAATAAAAAATCCAGGTATAGGAATATCCAATGACACATATAACATGTAGAATTCCTATTAGTATATCTATTATCATATCCTCTCATCTTGGAGATTACCGATGAAAACTTCATGAGAAGAAGTCTCAATTTATTATAAGCCTTCAGTACTAGATAGTCAATCATTATCCATCTCCCATTAAATAGATGTTATTATACCATTGTTCATATGTTTAATAATATTTTTACATCCCTTAAAGGTTCTCATTATAAGGGGTAATTGATGTTACATAAAAGGACACTCATCATGTGATAAGATGTTTATTTATATTATCATATTTGAATATATAGGTAATAAAAATTATAAAGTTAGTTGGTTCTAGGGAACTGACCCCAATAGACTCCCACTTCCTCTAGATCCAGCTGATAATAAATTTTGTCATATTAACTCTTGCATGATATTCATTCTTACATTGAGATAAGGCTTTAATCAATCGGTTTCCCTCATTCTCTTCCATGGAAAATATTCTGATTATATCCTCACCCCTCTAAGAAAAATCTCTCAAGAATTGATTCTTCCAAAGTATATGAACCATCCATTTATGTAACCTTGGCTTCTTGGTTAGGACCACCACTATATTATTATCAAAATATAGTGTGATTTCATCTTTATTTATAAGAACCATATCAAGATCTTGGATGTAGGTGTGTATAAAAAATGATTTTTTAGATAGATCAGAAGCTATGGTATTTTTAAACTCTATTATGGAACCAATGAATACTATCTTCTTAGAACTCTTATAGATCATAGCTCTTCTATTAAATAAGAACACATATCTTGTCTATGATTTCATATCATTTTAGTATGACTAAAAACTTCCATTTGTATATCCTTAGATGATTAGTTCCATATATCTTCCATAAACCAATAACATGTCATTTTTATGCCTTAAATACTTTGGGATAGTCTTTATAGGTGTCCAATGCAACTCTCCTAGGTCTACTTGATATTTTTATACCATGGTAGAGGTGTAAGTGAAATCAAGCCTAGTACATAAAAAACATACAAGATAGATCTTATTGTTGATGTGTAAAAATGTTATTCATTATCTCTTTCACCTATTGTATATGAGGACACATTTTATTAGATATATGTATACCATGTGACACTGGTAATAATCCCCTATTGGATTTTTCAATTCTATATCTATTGATTACCTTGAAAATGTATATACCCTAACTTATTCCAAGAGGCCTCTTAGATCTATCATGATGGATCTTGATCCCTATAATATTGGCTACTTCACCTAAGTTCATTATGAAGAATAATTTTTAAACCAAATATTTATAAACTATAAGATTGGTATCTCATTTCCTATCATTGATATATTATCAACATAAACTACTAGGAAAATTATTTCCCTCTAATTAAACCTCTTATAGACACAAGGATCGCATTCATTATTTATGAAGATAAATTATCTAATTGAAACTTTTGAACTGCTTACTACTCCCATATAGGATAAAGGTTCAATATTATCAAAAAATAATGATTCACCATCCTAAGTGACTAGAATACCATATTTATCAAGTTCTCTAACCACTTGTGTTCTCTTACTTAGTGATTGTGTCTCTAGAATAACTTATTCCATGGGAATTTGAGGAATTTTTTCATATTACAACTCTTGTATATCATAACCCTCAACTTCATCAAAGATGATATTTCTCTCACTATCTATTTTTATTGTGTGCTCCCTCTAAAGTAATATGGATTTTATTACCACTATTACCTTTTTTATAAGGGTTTATATAAATAATATCCCCTTATTTATTTATGATATATTATAAACATACACTTTAGGCCTTGAGGTGTAAGTTTATTTCTAGATATATCCTAAATAAATTCTTCATACACTCAAACATTTAAATGTGACAAAAAAAATATCTCCTCCATAAACGCATATATAATTACCTTTACTACTTTAGTTGTCACTCATTTTACTATATGTGAAGTAGTCTATAGTGTATATCACTATAAGTATGATGGTGTAATCACATGACTCATCATAGATCTCATCATGTCCAAAAAGGTATGCTTACTCTATTCACTAACACCACTCCATTGTAGTGTATAAGGAGGTTTTATTTGATATGGAATCTCAAACTCCATTATATAATGAATGAACTCTTGGTTAAGAAACTCTCTATCATGGTCTGAGTTGAGTTTTTTTTATCGTTTTACCAAGCTAATTATTTAATTCATTGTTATAATCCTTAAATTTAAAAATTGATTAAAACTTACACCTCATTAAGTAGATATATATATCCATACTAAATACATTGGTAAAAATTATAAAGTTAGAGTATACACTTATAGATTAAATTGGAAATGGTAAACACAGATCTATATGAACTAATTTAGGAAGCTATGTGGCCCTTTCACCCTTTCCGCTAAATGGAGTTTCAATCATCTTACCTTGAAAACAAGAATGACATATATATAATGGTTTTAGTTCAAAATAATCTAACTACCATTCTTGATATATCTTTTTCAAGTGCTTATTGTTTACATGACCAAGCTGGTGAAGCAACAAATGGGTGTGATATGAGTTATGTGAACTTGATTAATTATTAATTACCAACACTTTTTTTTGTATTATAGTATGGAAAGACCAGTATTAAAATATTCCATCCCATAATATATGTTATCTTCATAAAAGTAGAAGTTATTATTTCCAAATATGAAAATAAATCCATCCATATATAAATTGTAAATGAATATAATGTTTTTGGTTACATTAGTAACATAATAATAATTATTTAAAACTAGAATTCAACCAATCATAAAAGAGAGATGGTAGACTCAAATAGCCAGTTCATTAAATATTTAACTGTTGGTATCTTGAATATCTACCTCACCTCTAACAAGCTTCTAGAATCTACTTGGTTTCTGTATTTGTATAAAAATATGAGAACCAAAATCCATATTTAATACCCAATTAATATAAATGTAAATATAACATTAAATAATTAATACACTTAAAGCTTCCTCTTTATTCTTACCTAAGGCCTAGTTCTTTTTCTAGTGTCCCTTCTTGACACATGAAAAAAATATTTCATCATGATCTTTGGTCCTCCTTCTCTTAGTCAGTCGGTGTAAAGGTTCCTTAGACTTAGAGTTAGTCTTAAGGCTTTTCTCATTTCTCTTCCTCTTGTTTACTATAAGGTCTAGAGTTTTTTTATTCTCCATTACCATATCTTCCTAATGAATTAGAGTCCGTAGATCTATGAGAAACTTCTTAATATTATTTATATTAAAATTCATAATAAAACAATATAATGTCTATGGAAGTGAAAAAATCTAATAGGGGATTAGGGATTTCATCTTATGATCATTGGAAGTATAAAAACCCAATGAAATAATCTTGATCTATTTTCAATAAATCAAAACATATAGAAATTAAGAGCACCACATGAATGGTATTAACTAAAATGTGACTGTTTCCGAATCCATCTCGATGAAGTAATCTTTATAAAGATCACTAAAATAGAAAAAAAATCAAATTTCATCTCTCATTGTAACACTAGCCTTGGATACTCATTTACAATGAGAGGATATTGATCTTTATAAAAGGGTTTTATCACCTTCTTCTGAAGATAAATAGAAGTTTGGGATGATGTTACCTTCTACTATGGATTTCATAGAATGGGTTCTCACCAATTAAGGGAACCCTTTCCTTATATAATCTATCCATGGTGCTCTTTATTAAATGAATAGAATCAACCATATTAGGTGGCATCTCATTAACACACCCATACATTAATTCCCAATGGGTTTTATTAATTTAATTCCATAAATTAATTTTCAATCTATAAATAAATCATATCATGATTCATAACTAATGAAAAACCAAGTGGGAGTGTTGTTCAGGCATACAGAAATCATATCATGTGATTTATTGTACTCTAAGATAGGGGAAAATATATTCATCCCATGCATCACTATAATATGATTATATTGTTTCCTAGGATATTAATTGTATGAATATTATATAATATGATATATCCCAATTTAAATTCACATCCCAAATTATCCAAATTTCACTAAAATCTTAAAAGTACTTCATGTAAAATTTCACAACTCTTTGTGAATCCATCAAAAACTATTTTTGATATGGTTTATCAAAATCTCTTAATTTTAGAATAAAAAATTTATCCAAAATTTAATCCCTATACAAATTCCTACTTTTTTGACCCTAATATCCTTATTATAATTGAAAATAAATATGAAATACCAATTTCATTGATGTAATCAAATATCAACCTCTGGAAAAGCATCAGATCTACATAAGCTACTAAGGTGCCTGGTGTGATCCCCATCAAACATATTCATGTATCTTATAAACATGTACTCCAAATAATATATCATATAAATCATATATATATATATATAATATTTTTATATAACATCAAATGACCATTATACATGGAACAATGAAAATCCAATGTAGAATATCTCAAACATTCTTGATTCTCTGAAAAAGACCGATCAGGTCGATGAATACATAACACGTCATTAATCTAGAGGATGATTTCATCACATGTACCTCATAAAATTAGTTGAATATGTCATATATGACTAAACTAAGCATGTTATTTCATTTCCTCATTCTATTTCAATCAAGGGATATATGTGTTTTCTCATCATATGAGTTGAAAAATCTCATCTTGATTGAGCTCAAACCAATGAAATGATAAGTAACATACCCAATAAACCTTTATTAGATAATCCTAAATGTATTGTGTAAGAAATTTATCAAATAATTAAGGTTATCATGTTAGGTATCTCTCTAATGTTAAGTAAGAACAATTGATAAAATCTGTCCAGATAATAAGTCTACTTATTATCTCATTAGTCCACTACTCATGTTAATCATGAAATATTATCTCAAACCTTAATACTTCATAATTACCATCAATTAAAAAACTACAATTCATACATTGAGGGAATATTATCATTACACAATGCATGTAAATTAAATTTTAGCACACATGAATGAATGATAAACATATATTTCCTTTTATTATAAAATCATGATACATTATGAAACCATTACATCTGGCTAAGTACACAGTATGGTATATAGTATAGGTATTACAGAGTATGAATAGGGAGTTCTATCTATTCTTTCCAACTCCTTAAAGGGGTTCTAAATTTTTATAATATTTGTTCCATGTAATACTGTAAAAGTCCTCTTTATGGAGTTCTCTAAGATAAACATATTTAGCACTTTAACAATTTATGTTTCATAACTAAATCCAAGAAAACCTCTTAGATCCATCCCTATAGATATTCATGCCCAGTATGTAGGATTCTTCGCCCATATCTTTAGAGAAAATCATTTACCCAACCACATCTTCATAGAGTGATGAGTTGCGATATCATTCTTGATAAGAAGTATTTCACCTACATACAATATTAGAAAAACCACTACAATCCCACTAATCCTACAAGAATCATTCAAATTTTTTATGAGACTAAACCTTTAATCACATCATCAAACTAGATATTCTAACTTCAAGATTCTTTCTTAAATCTATAAATGGACCATTGTAACTTGAAAAACTTAGAAAAATCATTTTTTACTTAAAAAATGTTTGGTTGTATCATATAAATGTCCTAAAATAAATTCCCATTGAGGAAAGTGATTTTAAATTATATTTGATATATCTCATAATATAAATTATGATTTATGGAAATAAATATCTAAATAGTATTTATCATTGCTACTGATGAAAAAGTTTCTTTATATCCAAACCCATTAATCTTCTTGTAACCTTTTTTCTACCAAGTGTACTTTATAGGTAGACACTCTATGATACATGTTGGTTTTTTTATAGAAACCCCACTCTCTCTCTATGGGTATCACCCCTTCAGGTGCATCCACCAAGTTCCAGATATGGTTAGTGAATATGTATTTCATCTCAAGTTCCATGGAATTTAACCATTTCTTTGAATAAAAACTCTCAAATGGACTTATGGTAGGTAGTATATTTATCTCTTATGAACATTAAATCATCATAATTAGCTATGAAAAATCAATATCTCGTGATATCTTGATGATTATTACCAAAAATTTAAGGTTCTTATATAGCCTGATTCAACTCTTTCTCTGCAACTCTTTAAGGAACCAACTCAACCTCTATCTTTGGAAGACTTCATTTTTTTTGATATTGAACTTCTAAAGGTTCAAATTTTATCTCACTAACTCCTCAATTTATATATTCCTTCTCAACAAATATACCAATTCAGTTTAAAAATTCTTTTTGTTTAGTAGTATTATATAAATAATATTACATAGTTTCCTTTGGATAACCAATAAATAAGTATTTCTTTGGATTGGGGCCAATAACATCAAAATCCAATATTTGTACGAGTACTTTGAAACCTTAAGTCTTCATAAAATAAATTTTTTAAAATTTCCAAATCCATATCCTATATGGTGTCTTTATAAATGTTTTAGACATAACATAGTTAACTATGAATATATTATTCTCCAAATCATACCCCCCCAATGTGAAATAATAAAGTCGCACTAACTCATCATTAATTGAACTAGGGTAAAATTACTCCTCTCAAGAACACCATTCCACTATGGTATTCTAGGAGGAGTGATTTATGGAATAGTTCCATAATCACTTAAATAATCAGTGAATTATTGTCTTAAGTATTCACAATCCTGGTTGGATCAAAGAATCTTAATAGTTTTTTCTAGATTATTTTATGCTTCGTTTATAAACACTTTTGATATTTTTAAAATTTTAAAATTGGTTTATCATTAGGAACACATAACTATACCAAGAAAAGTGATCCATAAAAGTAATTAAGTACCTAAAACTAGTACTTTCTTGAGTACTCATTAGTCTACACATGTCTCTATGTATGAGATCCAGCAGTCCACTAACCCTTTCACATTTTCCACTAAAAGGTGTTTTTTTCATTTTATTAATAAATAGAATTTTTAATTTTAAAATGATTTATAATAGAATGGTTACAATAATTTATCTCTGAATATTATTTAGATGTTTTTCTCATTTATATTTCCAAGGAAGTAATTCCAATGATATGTAGGATTAGAATCAACGCTAGCTCGAATGGCCTAAAGGCCTTATTTTTTATTTTATTATAGATAATCCCCCTTTTAAGGGTTGAAGGGGAACCCGTACATGACCCATAGGCACAAGGCACAAGGCCTGACATGACTCGTAATATATTACCCGAAGAACCAGAGGCATACCATGCCCAATACATGACCCGTAGGCCCATCCCACTAGAACTTCCCCTCCCCAGCTTCGGCACCATTGATTGCCTTTAGCTCCCAACCTGCATTGCTGATTCACTAGCATTGCCCCGTACAAAGTTGCACGATGCCTGGTCCTGATGGCGGTTTCCATACCCTCTCATTCTTTCAATATAGTTAGCTCTACTTTTGGTGACTGCTACTGGTGCTCTGATCCTCATCTGGGTCCTGCTCTATGTGAACTGGGTTACTTCATGGTCTTCAATGGCTTGAAGGCCCTGTGACCCGAAGGCCTTTGATGGCCCAAAGGCCCTGAGAACCGTAGGCCCAAACCGGTGGCCCAAAAGCCCAAGTTAGGTGAATAGTTCAGCTACTATAGTACCGAACATATCCTTCTACAGTGTCTGCTACAGTACTGCTACAGTAACCTAGAAATTCGCCTCCACCTATTTTTGAACCTGGGTCTCTTAGATTCCAAGCAGGAGCCCTTACCACTTGGGTACGGCCTCATTGGAGAATCAACCCTAGCCTTCTTATTCTAAATGTTATAAATAGTATTATCCATATTTGGAATATCTAAATAATTTACCATGTTTTCAATACCATAAAACATTTCATTCATATATATATATATATATAATCTTTTTCATCATAATTAATGGAAAACCATTCTCTTCCAAACAAGATATAGGAATCAAATTTTTGTTTATAGAGGTAATATAATAATAGTTCTCTATTTCTATTATTAATCCACATTGTAAAATAAGATCTTAAGTTATAACTTCTAATGCAACAAATATTTCTCCATTATCAATGAAAAGATATAATTCACCCATTTTCAAGTCCCTTTTATCTTTGGTTCTATGTTTATCAACACAAATTTTTTATTCATGCCAGATATATAATACCCATGAGTCCAAGTTAGTGAAATTTTCCTTTATAAAATTCACATTAAGATTATTAGAATTATTCTCTTTAAAAACACTTTCAAACCTTAGATACCAATATAAAACTATGAATAGTTCATGCCTATATAGGATCTCAATATAATTATCATGAAGTAAACCATAATATAAAACAAATACATATCTATGAGTGAGTATCATCTTTTATATCTTTTAATAAATAAATTTTAAGAAAATTACTCCCATTAAAAATGATGACCCAATACATTATATCCATTTAGTGATCCATGATCCATATTTTATTAATTACTGGGTCCCTTTAGTATTTATCCCATCACATAAAAATTTATGTAGGGAAGCTTTTCAACCATAACATTTGTGATTCTTGGATAGTTAAGCTGATAATCTCATTATCAAAATACAATATTTAGATTCAATCAACTAGATTCCTCTGGTAACCTAATACAATTAGGATCTCCTAGATAGTGTAACCCAAAAACAATTCCAATGATAGGTGCCTAATTCTATTATGATCATTTATTAATTTCTTTCCCTACAAAAAATAATCCATGGGCTCCCTGCTTTAGCATTCCCTACTCAGTTGGATGATCAATTTCTTGATAAGTGATGATTTGGGAGGAATCTCACATATAGTATTTAATAGTTTTTATTTTGAAAATATCACTAGTTTAATATATATCATATACAAATTAAATGCATTTCATCTCATGTAATTTTTATTATCTTGTGTTTTATTCCTTTATGTATGCATTCATATATCAATTTAGTTTTTTAATCCCTATTCTATCCAACAAATTAATGTATTAATGAAAATTTAATGTTTAACTCTTTACACATCCAATGAGTCTATATTAATCACCCAAAAGTAAAAAACAACCCTATTCATACAGATCTAAATGTATCTCTTGCATAAGGTGCATAAACTCTTCATATAAAGTCTTAGAGAACATGATATTGAAAACAACCATATGAGTAAGCCTAGAGTGATAGATAACCAACCCTAACCTTTCTAAAACACGGCACAAGACTCCAGGAAAGTGGGTTGTCCAACCCCAAGTCCCAATCCCTATGAAGACTTTACTCAAGAGAGAATATAATTCATAATGACTCTAAAACCTAATCTTCACAAAATATATTCAACAAATATATTCAAGTTTATAACTATAATTACAAATTTAGGTTAAGGAAGATTAAAATTAAATCGTATGATATCATACCTAGCATGAAATGTAGGTTACTATCACCTAGAATCAATTTATCTCATAAAATATAATATACAATAATCATATTTTATAAAAATTATAAAAATGAATATTATAAATAAATTTAACAAATAAATAAACATTTTCTTATATTTTAAAAAACATGATATATCAATATAAACTTGTCATGTTAAATTTAGGCATGAAAAATATCATTTTATAATTCCTAACACATATAATTTATAAACCTTATTTAAATTTATCAACAAATAATTTTTTAACTTTATAATCCATATCATATTCCACAATTGATAATCATATTATAAATCATAAAATGTTATTTATATAGAAGGGTTTCAATGTGTATAAATGAAATTTAATGATATAAGTACCAATTTTACACTACAATTAATATAACCAAATATATAATCCAATATCATAATACTCATATCATATTTAATGATTGATTCAATATAATATTTATTCCATGATCCTCTGTTTTTAAGAAACTATGGATTGTGATGTGTTTTATGATATTATATATTGTATGATACAATGTAGTTAAAATCCTTAGATTTTATACATATCATACCTTACAATATAAATTATTTATTCACTATGTCTAATCAAGATAGATGATTTTATTAATATCATATTTTATGATATCAGTATAGATAAATTATGATATAAAATTATTTGAAAAATTAGTATATTCACACATTAATTTCTTAAAGAACCTAGATTTAATACCTCTGATGGTATTTGATATATTTTCTTATGATCATTGGTAGAAAAACTAACCCATGAAATAATCTTAGTCTATCTCAAATGAATTGAAATACATAGAAATGAAGAATGACATGAGAATGGGAATTACTAAAATGTGATTTTCACTAACTCAGTCTCAATAAAGTGAGATTTATGATGATCACTAAAGAAAAAAAATGAAGATCCATGTAGGTTGAAAACCAACCTTGGATCCTCATTTGAAATTATAGGATTCCAAACTTGAAAATGGGGTGTTAGTTCCTTATTCAAGTAATGAATGGTATTTTGGGATTAAAAGAGATTTGGTTATGGATTTCATGAAATAGGTATTCACCAATAAAGGGTAAAATTCCCCTATATTGTTCATCCCTAATGTTTTTCATTAAATAAAAAGAATTGGTCATATCAGGTGGCATATCATGCACTCATTAAATCATTACTTCTTATTGGTGTTGTTGGGAAGTGATGTTTTTTTATTTCACCAAAATTTCATTTATTGGAATTCATTCTATAGAATTTTTCATAAAATTAATGATGCACTGGTATGATGTGTAAATAATGGTAGAGGATATTCTCCAAAGGTAGTAGGTTTGTTTGAATATTATATCTTTCAATGACGTTATAGTGGAGCACTGAAGTTCTGGAAGTTCACCAAAACTAAAGGCTCACCGAGTTGCTGATCATACTAAGTATGGCATGATTAGTGAAGCATGATTTCAGCAGAGTAGGTATTCCAAGTTGACTAGATGGCACTTATTATATAAGTACATGGGACCTTTAGTGCATAATAGAGGTGATTAAATTGTAGGGTAAATAGATTGAGTAATTATGTGTATTTAGTAATATGTAATTATTATAATATCTCATGTTTCAAGAATTAATGGAAGTGGATACAGTGGTGTTTCTCCCATGCATGTAACACTCATCATCTGAAGCACATTAATAATTTTGTGACATTTCTTACTTTCTATATTTCCATTGAATATATTTCTATTTATCTTGAATGTTTTTTAGTTTTATTATGCAATCCAATGGAGAATAAGTTTTGTGAGTAGGGTGATAAGTCTATATATTTTTGGTATACACAGTTAGATGGAAATTCTAAAGATTTAGAATTTCATTGTGTTATTGTGTGCAAGCTTCTAGTGGATTAGTGTGCAAAGTTCTGGTGGTTTTATCAAAATCATGAAGGATACTTTTTCCAATTACCCCCAACAACTTTTTTTAGAGCACATGTTTCAAGTATCTTGGTTTCCTTTTCTTAACAGTATCTTTATTTTAGTAGTGTTCACTATCATCAGAATATATTGTAACTCCCCATCATGGGATTCCATAACGACACCCACATAAGGACACCATGTGATCTCAATCATACCTCCCTATATTCCAAAGGTTTTTGACTAGTGAAGAAGGTTCATGATAGTAATGTGGAGAATACTCCCTCTAATGCGAGGTTCAAGCTTCATTTTTGAAACTATGAAAAATTATTAATGACCCATCTGTACAACAGACTTCCCAAAATAAGTGTTGACATAAATAGAGATCCAACTAGACCCAACAATAAAAAATCGAAATAAGTAAATATATATTATGTATCTGAATAATTAGAGCAACAACAATTGAAAATAAATAAATAAAACATGCATCAAATATTATAAATTTCACACTATCCAGTACATTTTGATCAATAAATAAAATAAAACTGAAAAGTAAACTGGCCTCTATCCTAAATCACGATAAACCACCTTACCAAGAACTTAGCCTCCACAAATTTATAGACATGCACCAAACATCAATCTCCAAGTATTACCTATGTCTTGAGAGAAAATAAAATTATATGCACATGTAAATTGAAACCCATGAAATGTACACAGGTAGGGGGTGAGTCCAATGAACCAGTTAGAATCCCTAATGCCTCAATTGTATTGAGTGCTATAGTAATCAATTGGATGTTTATGTGATATATATATATATATAATGAATTAGAGCATGGGAAACACACCCACCAAGAAAAATAGCATGCAAGCACATCAAATATTGAGTTGGGCTGTCAAGTGTTAGATGGACCACCCTGAACCTAACCATACTTGCTTCAGCTAGTTCCAGATGTTTATGTCTATAAGTAACAACTCAGGGGGAATAATACCTACCCTAAACCTAGTACCCAATTGCATAACTTCTTCATCTAGAATCGGAGTGTCAATGAGAATGTCACAAAACTATGCTAACCAATGTAATCATATAGAAGTTGACTCACCCTAGTATACATAGATAAACACTCAGGGGTTGACCCACCTGGTATACAGAAGATAAACACTTGGGGGATAACCCACCTGAAATACATAAGATAAACACTTAGGAGTTATCCCACATAATATATAGAATCTAAACACTTTGTTTCTACCCCTCCCAGTACACAAAATATAAAAACCTAGTTGTTTCCTCCCCTAATATATAGAAGATAAACACCAAGTGGTTATCCTACCCAAAATATAGAAGAAAAACATGAATAGTCAATCTAATTAAATATACAAAAGATAAAAACATCGGGGATATCCCACCCAGTATATAGAAGATAAACTCTTTGGGCTGACCCATCCGGTATACAGAAGATAAAAACTTGGGGTATAGCTCACCCCAGTGTGCAAAATCAATTAATGAATTCCAATCAAGGTAGTCCATAATATCAAAATATTTTTTAGTGGGGTCACATACCCTACCCATGAATCCAAGGAGAATTTACAAGGAATCCCAAGTATATAAATACATCTCAATGGTAGTTAATCCCACCCAAACATCTAATATAATTAATCTCATAAGGTTTTTCTATTTTCTGGAACCTATCTCGCAAGTATGAGGTCGGACTCCCATGTTCATGACCAATTATCATCAATATAGATCTATAAATACCACATTATTGATTCGGTTTCTAAAGTGACACCTAGAATCATCACTACCAATATATTGAATGCACCCTCCATAGGGTTAATATACTACCCGGGTACCCTCCAAGGCCCCTTAGATCAAACAATAGAATGGGAACCCTAAATGGGTTCCTCGGTCACCTTTCCATCTCCCATACCAAAAACATAATTTTATTAATAACATATATCATCACAATTTAGGTCCCTTAAGATCTATATCAACCCTCTAAGGAGTCTATTACATCCATCCAAGTCAACCCATCACTTTGATACTACATCAAGTTCTCATAGAGCTACACTCACAATGAATATCAACATTTAACACATAATAAATAGGTAATCATGAGTAGAAAGATAATAAAACACAAAATCTTTTGAAAACAAGAAATCACCCTCACATGGTCAAATGACCATACCATATCAAGATAATATGCTACAGGATTCCCCTTGAAAACCAAGTCAAAATCCTATTAAAATCATTTAAAAAGGCATCACATGTCATCATTTACCCAAGATGGTCCCTTGGAATAAATCCCATTAAATGTTTATTATATTACTATTTTCTTTTTTAAATACCTTTTTCAAGGCATTTTCTCAAAATAACCATTTCCATTTTAAAATTTACTATTAAAACAACTTTTTTTTCATAACACACTCAAATAGGAAAATCTCTTTTTCTATTTGAAAACCAATACACGCCACCAATTATAAGGAGGTTCACTGACACTTGTTCAACCAAGGCACCACCATAAAATCGTTTATAGAGTTATATAGTCCATGTTGACTATTATAATGATGTGATACCATCCAAACATTTTGAATCAGGGATCAAATAAATCATATAGATATTTATACATATATAATAATGAGTCATGTGATCATAAAATTCCAAATGACCAAGATCCTTTTTAATGTAAAGAAAACCCACCTAAAACTCAGAGTAACCATCCTTTGAAATTAAGTATGATCATTATCTACTAAGATTTTCCAAGCTCAAATGTCAACTTAGGCTTCTATCTCAAGCCCCCACATAATAAATAATTTATTTATAATTAATTTATCAATCAGTTTATAGAAATTAACAAAAAATCCATTTATAATTTAATTTAACTTCTCATAATTTGAAACTCACTCATTGAGAACCTTCTAAGTACTCTAAAAACAAAAAAACTCATGTGGAAGGTTTACAAATCACATTTGATATTAACCTAGGAAAAATCCCTGATAGGCAATGAAAATTCAATAGAATTTTTATTTTATTTAGTCCAAAACCCTAAATAAATATGTTGCACAACATACCACAAGTGTAATGAAGAATGGTGTCTTATTAACATCCCCTTAGGACCTCCTCTAAGAGACACATATGAAAACCCTAAGAAGAAGGAGTATTTCAACCATGCTTTGGTTTAAATCAGTAAAAACCTTAAATTGGAGAAGCCCCGAATCAAATGAAGTCAAGAGAAAATAATAGAATGAGTGGTAGTAGAATCACACCTCAAATTTTTGAATAAACTATTAAGAATAAAACTAAATCGAAGGGGTGTAAGAGGTAATAGGGGGGACCTCTTGGTCATCACATGCATCAAAGAGAGGATAAGAGGGGATTTGGGGTTAAAATCCCATAGGGAAGAAGAATCATTTACCATTTTTTAATTAAATTCAACAGGTCACACATTTTGGTTACATGGTTTACCAAATTGTGCACCAAATGTTTGGTTGGAACTATCTAAGTAAACCCCATTTATATGGTTAGACCACACAGTTTTCCAAACTGTGAAAAAATCCACTATCTAAATCTATAGTATTTCACATGGTTTGTCTGGAACCATGTGATAATTTTATGTAAAGACCCAATCCCCAGACACATCACATGGTTTCCTATGAGATCTATAAGGTTCCACCATGACCATTTGAAACCTATTTTTAATAACCATGTGTCATACAATTTGAACTAAAAACCTCATCAATCTTAGGGTTCTATATGGTTTCCCCTAAATTGTTTACACAAAACCATTCACCCAAGGCAGAAACCTTCAAAAGATCCTAGAATCTTACCCATGGCCCTCGAGTCTCACTTGAGTACCTAAGGAACTTCTTGATCCTCAAAATATATCCAATACATTCAACTCGAGGCACCCCAACACTCCAGATTCAAATCTAAATCTTGATTCAAAAATTTCCCCCACTCTAAAATTATCAATAATTCAAATTTCCACTAAAATTTTTAACCCATCAAGGAGTGAGGATTTACAACCTCCACACCCTAATTCTTCTCATCCTTGAGAATCCTCAATAACCTTTAAAACACAAAAATCAAACTATTCGGGTTGTAATTTCACTATAAATATAGAGACCTTCTTCTAAAATCTTGGTATTATTATCATACTACATCAAAAATGTCTTAATCAATGTTACTGATGTGGTTTCTAAATCACAACATCCAATTCCACACAAAACACAAGTCATTACATCTATGGCCGACTTTCCTCAAAACACTCAACTATATTGATGACATACCACCCCACTATAAAAACATGATTCCTTAACACTTGAAGGCATCACCAAACCATTAAAACACTCACACTGAAGTCTAAACTTTAATTCTAATGTAATTACATAATTTGGATCCTCAACTGATCCATTCAAATATCATGCTCTACTCAAAAGAATCATAAAACCATCAATATAACTAATGATTAGATCCTAACCATACCACACTAATTCTATTTCCATCACATAGTATATGTTCAATATCACACCTAAATCCCCAAATCAAGTTTGTCTACTCACTAGGATCCCATTTCCATCTCAACAGTCCATTAACCAGCATGGAGGTTCCCACTATAGGAATATCATCATCCTTGCATATCCAAACGAAAACATTATCATAAACACTAATATGGTTATCAACCTCACCCATCAATCCTAAACACGTAAACTTTAACCATTGATTCATCCAAAGCTTATGGTTCTCCCCACCAAAAGAATCACTGAATGAATCTAAAAATCAACCACTCCCAATGACAGATCTCAATCAAAATACACAACTAGCTACTCGATCCCAACATTATAAATCCACCTCATGAGATTTATACCCATGAATCTCCAATAAAACCACCCATATGTGCATGTATCATGCCCTAATAATCAAGCTATCTTGATGTATGTATAAATCACTTGATTTTGTCTGATCCCTATAACTCATCCCAAGTATCCTCTATCCCAAATTGGTATTCTTAGTTCAAACCAACACCTCACTCATCCTAGAGTGCCTAGTCCCAAATTGGACATCCCCTAGAAACTTGGGCAACAACTGATGTCATGTTGTCCGGGAATTCACTCAGTCGAAGTCCTATGTTTTGAAAATATATATCCATTTCTGACTAACATTTCACTAGCCCAAAACATTACTCTGATACCACTTTGTAATTCCCCATCCTTGGTCGCCCGAATGATGTCCATATAAGAATGTCACAGGACCTAAAAAATGCCTCCCTATACGTTAAAGGCTACTGATTATCAGTGAAGTCCTAAAATAGTTGTATGGATTTCATTTCCTCTAATATGAGGCATGGGGGTTATTCCTAAATTAGTAGAAAATTTATCATGTCACATCTATAAAATGGAATTCCCAAAATACTTTTAGACATAAACAGGGATCCTAATGGACACCCATATTCCAGAATATAAAGTAGAAATATATATGTTGTAGTGGAATAAATAGATAAAAAACATGAAAAAATAAATAAATAAAATGGGAATTAAATTTTATAAATGAAATATTGGCCAATAAATGTTAATTTATAGTTAAAATATAACTGAAAATTAAATTTTCCTCTAGTCACACTCACTATAAATTTCCCTACCGATCACTCATCCCCCATAACTCACTATACCTGTACTAAGTATCTAGCTCCAACCAGTGCCTATTTCCTGAGAAAAAATAGGAATATTGTAACAACCTATACTTTTATAAATGAAATTTCCTTTTTTAATGACTAAATGTCTTATTAATTAATGTATTTATAGAAAAAATTTGCCCTACTTTGGTTATTTTGGACCATTATAAAATATATCTAGTTATATTTAAAAGATCTTTAAATATATTAACTGTTGATAATATATCCATTTTTCAGTAACCATTAAGATTATCATATTAAGTGTTATGATAAAGTCCAATTGACGTAGACAAAAGAAGCAATGACCTTGACCAGTAGGATTGTACCCTATAAAGCCTATTTGTCATAGATTCTGAGAGAGGCAGTATCATTAGGATTTTCCTATAACCAATCCCAAGCCAAGATTAAATAACTAAGGATCAAGAGAAACTATTTATAGGATAAGTTCAAGCTTATCAATATCACACCCCAAGCCACATTCATCAAACCACCCCAAGAAAGCACCACTATTGCACACCTTACCCTTAGGGCGTATGATGCTATAATAAGGGGATATGTATCAAGACCCCAGTAATATGAATTTTTATATTTTCTTTTTAATAAAATAATTACTACATTTATACCTTTTTTAAATTTATAAATGATTATATAATTATTTTAATAAAAATTGGGTGTTGATATAAAGAAATAAAAATTAAAAATCTAAGAAATATATAGTCTCAATTATGACACACTTTTGATAAATTCAAGAATTTTTGAAAAAATTGTTAATTTAATAAAATATTATTATTAAATAATATTTATTTAAATATAAATTATAATATAAATTAACTAAGTCCAATGTAATTTTCAAGGGTCATAAATTTGTTAATGACATAAAAACTAGTATTTTTCAGTAAAAATGATTTTTATTTAAAAGTGATAATTCTCATATTTAGAATTTTATTTTGATAAATTAGATATTATTTTTCATATTAGCATGTTTCTATTAGACTATGGTGATTTTTTAATTATTTTTTGAGATTGTATAACTTTTCTGTAAGTGTTAAATATAGTATAAATATATGGTCTGTATTATAAAATCATAATATCCTAAAAGTGATGTAATAAGTTAAATAAAGGTTTTTCATTACTATATATAGGTTTCCCTTTTAAAATAATTTATTTTTGAAGTTATATAATTAATTTTATAATCCTTTAATGAATCATCCAAAACCTATATTATATTTTTAGGTTTTAAAATCAATTCTTTATGAATTTGAATTTCTTCAAAATCGCCAATGGTATTATTTTAATATGTTCGGTTCTTATGATTATAAAATATTTAAAAACACTCATATTTGAAAGAAAACATGGTAAAAACCATGGTAAATGTAACACCCCAAGCTTCCATGGTACGTTTCCCTTTGAATAATGCAATGGCTTGCATTGTACACAACTTCGAGATTCTAACACACCGAAACCAATCAAACTAGTCGTTATGAATTGTAATACCTACTTTTTGAAATTTTATAAATTTTATATCTAAAAATAGACTTCATTTTTGGATTCATAATATCGAAATTATCTTAGGATGAAATTTTGGTACTTTTTGGATAACTTTCATATTTTGATGAATAGTGAAAATTACTAAATTTTAATTGAAAACAAATTTTTTAATCAAAATAATGAATAGTGATAAATTATGAATTTGGGTGGTTTAAAAGTATATTTAGAATATATTTTTACCATTTAATACAATGTTGGTCATTGGATGTAATTTCACATTTAAACCAGACATAAACAAGTGTCAATCTTTTGATAGTTATTATTTCTTAAAAACACGCTATTTGTTTTGACAACGGGACTTGATTTTTAAATTAATTAATGTAACTTATATTTTTTTAATTTGGTAAAATAGACATCATTTTTTAATTCATAATATCAAATATATCTTAGGCCTAATTTTTGGTATTTTTATGAAAACTTTCAATTTTTGATGAATAGTGAAAAATACTGAGTTATAGTTTAAAACCAAATTTTTATTTAAATAATTATTTATTTTATTTAAATTTAATTAATTTAAAAATAGATACATAATACCTATATAAGTTAAAATTAATTCATTGAAGTTATTTTAGAATAATTTTAGATATACAAAAATTTTATTGAACTTTTCACCGTCTTTTACACACCCCATAGAAAAAATTGGAAATTTACATAAAACTAAATTTTACCGCTTCTGTGAGTAGATTTTCAAAAATCTGAGACACTTTGTTAATATCAAGGAGTAAAATGTGGTTCAATAAGATAAAAATAATTTTTGGTGAATAGTAACTTTTTACTTTTATTTACCACGGTTAAAAGTAAATTGGGTAATTAAGGGTAAAATGATATTAATATTACCCTAACACATGTCCTAATTATATTAGACAAATTTATCTCAACCAAAAAAAATCTTAGGAATAAAATATTATCATTTAGGTCCACTTGGATTAGATTAGTACATTTATTATTATTTAATTTAAAGAAGAGTTAAAAGAGTTAAAATCAAAGTTTAATTACTAAAACATTTTTAATATAGGGTTATACATAAGATATATTCGATTTTAAATATTTATTATAAAGATAATAATATTTAGTACATAATTGTATTTTATTAATAATTTTTAGACAATAAATAATTTAATTTATTGATGACACAATGATGATGCAGTAATTACCTTATTAGTGAAATATTAAAATAATTGATATTATAAATACCCAAATAAATATAATTTGAGACTTTTAATAAATTCCACAAATTTTATAGGTTCATATGACATGTTATGATTGATTTAATTAACTTATTTCGAAGTAATCACGCTGTTATTATTTTCACAAAAATCAAATACCAAATAGTGCCAAAATTGACATAAAAGTATTTTTAAAATAAATATTATATTATTAATTGATATTAAATTCCTAAAAATATAAGGTTCAGCTAAAGGACTTGTATCATGATAGTTGTATCATTAATGGACCACTTGGGGGTTTCTTGGAGGTATATAGTAAGTTTATTAACTATATAAAATAAAAATACAAAGGGACATGGTTAGTGTCAAACTAATTAACCAAGAGTTAAAACTAAAAGATAAGGTTAATATAATGACTCAAACCTATATAAATTCTATTGGTTGAGTTTTTTTTGACCCATACACATATTAAACTTTAAATAATCCACTTTTGAGCCATTAGAAACCAAATATGAATTTATTATAAAATAATATTTCTAGATTTTCCTAAGGTTCCCCTCCTCCATCTTATAAAAGTACACCACTTATAACAAATTCTTCACACCTTCAAAGCCTTTTGTCTAGTCCAACCCCTTCTCAAATACTCTCTAAAATTCCCTCAATTCAACATAGAGGCCTTATTTGGGTCAGAAAGCCAACCTAAGGAGCCCTTTTGATCAAATCAAAAAGAAGAACCCGAAGAAGAGGTAATGTTTTCACCACCCTTTTTCAAGTTCCTTTCTTCTTCAACTACTTATTTCTTTGTTATTTCTATTCTAAAATAATAAATACAGTATCTTATATACACTGTAATGTTAATATAAATATGGAACAAACAAATTCATTATTCTATCCATCCCTTGAATGACATGTCATCATACGTGCGCCCGTACGGCCTACCGTCTCCACGTTGTGGTGTAATTGTTATTCAATATATTATTATTTATATGGGTATAATAATGATGTATAATTCATGTAAATAATAAATATAACATGATAATGATTCTTTCTATATTATATACCATCCAATTATATATTATTTTAATATTAAAATAATGATATTGTCGCTCGTGCGTATGTACGGACTACCGTCTCCACGAACGCGATGAGATTCATTCCCCATCATATCCATTTGAATCTAATTCTCATTTAATGATTAAAAATAATGTTTAAGGAATTGATATAATTCAGTATATGAATAAGATACAACCTATCCATAACAAACATGGCTTACGTAATAAAGAATATAAAGGAAAACGAGTAAGTTAACACCCGAAATGACGATAATACTAAGATATTATTAACCAATCAATGCTAAAAGATCATATATGATATCATATTAAGGTAAATGATTCTTGTATAATTCAATAACAATTATTTCACCATTATATAAGAGGATAACCTACCTTAGACCAAGGAAAAAGTACAAAGTAAGGGGTTTCTTATCTCACTCTTAATTTCGTGAGAATTCTATTGTTCACCACTTATTTATTGCATGTCGTGTATGTGTACTGTCCATGATTGTATTCATTGTGTAATATACTTTAATCTTTGGGTATTTACATAATCATTGTACGATCCTTCTTTCATGGTTGTATGTTTCGTAAGTTACCTAATCGATAAGGGAATTTCAAATTTCAATTTGCACTCATTCGGATTTAGGCATACTTCATTGATTATTTTACTCCAGGATTATGTGTGGAATCACCATTAATTTGATTATGTCATAATTTACACTCCCATTTCTGTGGATATACTTTTTATACACATAATCACTCCATTTATAAATTCTCAAGTCATCGATTTGAACTTGATAAGAGTAATTTTAACTCAATCTCCATTTTTTGAGTTAAATATCCAATTCATTGGGGTTGTTTTTACAAGAATAAGTATGAATGTCCTTTGATTATTTTACACTGAATATCCAATAATATTGAGTGTATTTATATTTTTCACACATACTAATGTCGTTGATTTATCCTTAACCTAAGGATACAACCTTTATGAGAGATTCCATATCAATTTACATTCCATTGAGACTCCTTTGTTGTTATACACCAAATCACTTTTATATGGTGTATATAATGTACTTTGACATAGTGTATCATGAAACCCTTTATTCTCATTATATTACAAAGTTTTTATTACCTCAATTATTTGTATTCAAGTTTATCTCTTTTTGTTAGGAACTCTAACTAAAATATCATTTTAAAATAATTTAAAGATTTATTATTCTAAATCTTTTTCATTAATTTCCATGTTTTAAAAATGGTTTTAAGGATTTATTTATATGGACATTAAAGTTTTCAAATCAAAATTCCTTTTAAAAGTTTCAAAGTGGTATGGGATACTTTGATTCAAAAATCTATTTTAAATGGCTTCTTGACAAATAATGTGACTTTTAAATGTTTTCAAGAAAAAGAGGGATATTTATCTCAATAGTTTGATGGTTATTTTAATCTATGTCAATATCCTTCATTATTCTTGATTGATGTTAATCTGATACAATACAATCTTTTAATTGTATTGAATGAGTTATATTTGACTGTGGATGTGCTATTTTTATACCATTCATGGTTTGTGGTTAAAATTATTGACATTTTGTATGCTAGTTTTAATACGAATGTTTATGTTATGTTTCAAACTTTTCATATGAGGAATGAATTCGACTTAGTAAGTGACAGGTGGAGTCCGCTATAGCTCCTCGATGCATCGATAGGTCTCATGAGATAAACTAGTGTATTGGCATGAGGCCTTGAAAAAATCTTATTTGTAGTCTTGGCACGAGGCCTTGGCTACGTGGTTATGATATTCTGGCATTATGCATTCCGTCATTATGAAAGTGGTTATTGATATTTTCATGTGATTATTCAACTAGTAGAATATCCATGTGAATAAGTAAATGTCATTATTTCATTTTATCCTTTCTATATTATGCTGAAGTTCAAGTTTAAAAGTCTTTTGTTTTAGTTATACATTGCCTTAAATTTTTATGTTTATTTATGAAAGTTTTTTCTATATTGTTATCCTTACTGAGCATCTGAGCTCACCCCTTTCAATGTTTTATTTTTCCCAGGATGTGAAGAAGTATTTTATAAATGACCTGCATAGATAGTATGAGGGGATATGAAGACAATATGTTGTTTTAGATTTTCACTTATTGATGTAATGTAAAAATTATGAATATATCTAGTGTTTCCAAGGCTACTAAACTAATCGGTCTTTCTAGAATTGATCTTTTGTGATCATGCTAATGTTATATAATAATGCACCGACTCTGGGTAAGTGGGGTCGGGGCAATACATTTGGTATCAGATGAAGTTTAGTACAAACCTTGAGAGCTAGATTTAGATAAACTCTAATTAGAGCACATAGCCCTAAGATAGACTTTGAGGGTTAGTATAGAAGAACATCGTATAATTTTGTTATTGTAGAGATTTTGTGAGTTTTCTGAGTAATACATCCCTATCTGGATACGATCAGGTAGAGCCATCTCTGGAACAGATGTACCTAGGGGTAAAACCCGAAAACACCACTTTGATCTAGACTCGAACAGGAACTGGTGCATGACAATGGGCCTTGCTGCACTCTTGGTTACGACACTCACAGGGGATATGCTTAGGATAATTTACATTTTCTTTACAAACCAATTTGAAGTATTATATATAAGATGAGAATAAATGACCTTGGTTAATCCTAATGTGTTTCAAATTGAGAATATGGTGACATGTTAATCTCTAAATGATTTTATGACTAATGTTACTCACACAATGCTTTCTGGTTTTAGTCAATGGCTGGATTCCAAGGAAGTCATAGTGGCTTTGAGAATGATGTACAAGGTGGGAACGGTGGTGGAAATTATCAACAAAATGGAATATTGATAGGTGTAAAAGATATCATCTTCATGCCAAATAAATTTTCCAAAAATATGATCAAAAATATATATATTAACCAATTCTTGGACTCAACAAAGAAGAGAAAGGTGATGAATGATAAGAGCTCCAGCAGTGGAGACCATGGAGAAAGGAATCCTCAATTTCCATCATGTAGGAAATGTGGAAGGAGACACCCAGGAAAGTGTCTCAATGGGACAAAGAAATTCTTTATGTTCCGGAAGGATGGACATAAAGTGAAGAATTGCCGAAGAAAAATGAAGAGTACTATGGAAGAAGATAAAAATGGTCCCAAGAATCCATTTACAGTCATTTTCCGTAAATGTAGGGGACCTAGCCATTACCTGAGTGAATGCCCTATTCTATAGGATATTTTCTTGGTCAAAGAAGAAGCTATGTGGAAATAAATGGTTAGATAAATGTTTAAAAAGTATTAGTGCTCCTTGTTGATGGGTTTACTTTGGAATAATTTTCTCTTGTATTTTTAACCCTGTAGTTTTCCATGTGAGAATGATATTTGAGGAAGAATTATCTTTTCTCTTGTGGATATATTTATAAATAATCATTTGGTTTTATATGATCATTGGTTTTGAGGCAATTACAAGTTATTATAATTTGGGATGAAAATGCAAGGTATGAGATAACATTTGTGGTTAAATTATGTTATGGTTATTTTGAGGAATTTATCTCATTTTGGTAATGTTATAAAATATAGTTTTTGAAAAAGGACAACATGAAGACCGTGTGACAACCCATCACGTCGGACAAAGCTGTGGGAATCGAACCCACAACCAAAGTGTGATTGGGATTTATCGCCTACCACTGGACTACGTGAAGTCCCTGGTTAGTGTGATAATTATTTTAGTTAAATGATTTTATTGATCAATAATAAGTTGATTTGGGATCTTGTGTCTTATCAAATGAATACCCTTAGTATAGGAAAATGATTTGGTGATTAAGTGATAAATGTTATTTTGGAAGATGTTTGCTTTGTTGGGAACACTATATGCCAAAGGAAAATAGAATACTATGGGATTTCATTGTAGGAGTAATGGTGGATTTTTATCTATGTTTTTATTGTGGATTTATAGTGATTAGGGTTATATGTGGAAATGATTAATCTATAATAAAGAATATGTGATTAGGTTAATTACTTTTAAGTATGTGACTTTAAGAGTAGTTGATGTCATTTGGAGATACAATTTAACGTGGAAGACAATATTCTTATAAGTTTTGGGTTTCAATATTAGTTTGGATTATATTGAAGGATTTTAAGGACAATTGATTATTGAATGGTATTTATTTAACTTTGGGGTATTGTTGGTTTAATTTTAGAAATTAAGATTAGAGTTTTTTTCTCTAATGGAATATCCATTTGGGGGATCATCAGATCTTATACTAACCGTTTTGGTTTTGATTAATCTCTAAAGACAAGGTAAATATATAGTTTATCCTACGTGGATCATTTTATTCTATAAAAGTTTATTCTAGCTCTTCCAGTGTGACCAAGTCTTCTTGAATACTCATTGTTCAAAAAAAAATGAGTTAGTGGTAGAAATTTATTAAAGAATGAAACTCTACTTAAAAAGTAAGTATATCTCTTTATGTTCTTAGTCAATATCATAAATGAATTCCTTCACTACGGGAAAAATGGGTATTTGCGACGGGTTATTTGCGACGAGAATAAATCCCGTCGCAAATAGTCCTGTTAAAAACTTATTTGCGACGGGAATATTTGCCAGTCGCAAATAAGTAGCCTTTTGCGACGGGATAGCTTTCCCCGTCGCAAAAGGACTGGCGTGCTTTGCGCTCCAAATCGCGGGAAACCTATTTGCGACGGTGGAATATTCCCGTCGCAAATAACCGGCGGCGGTAAAAGGTATTTGCGACGGGAATATTCCCCCGTCGCAAATAGTGTGTCGGCAGGTGGTTATTTGCGACGGGACCCGTCGCAAATAACTATTTAACCGTTGACCGTAATAAATGATGGCTAAGGTATTTGCGATGGGTACCGTCGCAAATAGTATTATTTGCGACGGGAATCCCGTCGCAAATGGACACGTCGCAAATAATCCAACCTATAAATACCCCCATCCGTTTTTTTCAAATCATTCCCAAATTTCATCTTCTTCTTCTCTCAAAGTTTTATTTCTAAAGTTCAGTTTTTCTCAAGTTTAATTTTTTTTTCGGAGTTGATATTAAAGTTTTGAAGAACGATCAGAGCAGATCAATTTTCAAGGTATTTATGTTCATTTTAATTTAATATTTATTTTTAATTTTTTATTAGTTTTAATTATTCTTAATTAGTTGTAATTTAATTATGTTTACATTGTTTTGTTACTTAATAAATTTAAATTATTAGTATTGTTCATAGTTAATGGTAATTAGGAATAATTAGTAATAATTTTTAATAATTAAGAATAAATATTAATAATTAGTAATAAATATTAATAATTAGGAATAATAACATTATTAAATTATTAGTATATTTTATTATTAATATTAAAATAATATAATTTTTTATATATATACAATTCTCTTTTCATCTGTGTGTTTGCTGTCTCCACATGTATTATTTGTATGTGGAGATAGAAAACACACAGATGAAAGGAGAATTGTATATAAATTATAAAATTATATTATTTTAATATTAATAATAAAATATACTAATAATGTTATTATTCGTAATTATTGGTAATTATTCCTAATTATTGGTAATTATTCATTTAATTACTACTAATTAGGAACAATTACCAATAATTATCAATAATTAGGAATAATTACCAATAATTAGTAATAATTACCAATAATTAGTAATAATTGCCAATAATTAGTAATAATTGTCAATAATTAGTAATAATTACCAATAATTAGTAATACTTACCAATAATTAGTAATAATTACCAATAATAAGTAATAATTATTAATAATTAGTAATAATTACTAATAATTACCACTAATTAGTAATAATTAGGAATAATTACCAATAATTACCAATAATTACCAATAATTACCAATAATTACCAATAATTAGTAATAATTAGTAATAATTAGGAATAATTAGGAATAATTAGGAATAATTAGGAATAATTATGAATAATTAGGAATAATTATGAATAATTAGGAATAATTAGTAATAATTAGGAATAATTACCAATAATTACCAATAATTACCAATAATTACCAATAATTAGTAATAATTACCAATAATAAGTAATAATTATTAATAATTAGTAATAATTACTAATAATTACTAATAATTACCACTAATTAGTAATAATTAGGAATAATTACCAATAATTACCAATAATTACCAATAATTACCAATAATTAGTAATAATTAGTAATAATTAGTAATAATTAGTAATAATTAGGAATAATTAGGAATAATTAGGAATAATTAGGAATAATTATGAATAATTAGGAATAATTAGTAATAATTAGGAATAATTAGTAATAATTACCAATAATTACCAATAATTAGTAATAATTACCAATAATTACTAATAATTAGTAATAATTAGTAATAATTAGTAATAATTTCCAATAATTAGTAAAATTAGTAATAATTAGTAATAATTATCAATAATTAGTAATAATTAGTAATAATTAGTAATAATTCGTACTAATTACCAATAATTAGTAATAATTAACAATAATTAGAAATAATTACCAATAATTAGTAATAATTACCAATAATTAGTAATAATTACCAATAATTAGTAATAATTACCAATAATTAGTAATAATTACCAATAATTAGTAATAATTCGTAATAATTAGTAATAATTCGTAATAATTAGTAATAATTTGTAATAATTCGTAATAATTAACAATAATTAGTAATAATTACCAATAATTAGTAATAATTACCAATAATTAGTAATAATTCGTAATAATTAGTAATAATTCGTAATAATTAGTAATAATTCGTAATAATTCGTAATAATTAACAATAATTAGTAATAATTAACAATAATTAGTAATAATTACCAATAATTAGTAATAATTACCAATAATTACCAATAATTACCAATAATTACCAATAATTACCAATAATTACCAATAATTACCAATAATTAGTAATAATTAAAATAATTAGTATTAATTACCAATAATTACCAATAATTGGTTATAATTAGTAATAATTGGTAATAATTAGTAATAATTGGTAATAATTAGTAATAATTAGTAATAATTACCAATAATTAGTAATAATTACCAATAATTAGTAATAATTACCAATAATTAGTAATAATTACCAATAATTAGTAATAATTACCAATAATTAGTAATAATTAGGAATAATTAGTAATAATTACCAAGTATTAGTAATAAGTACCAATAATTAGTAATAACTACCAATAATTAGTAATAACTACCAATAATTAGTAATAACTACCAATAATTAGTAATAATTATCATTAATTAGTACTAATTAGTAATAATTACCAATAATTACTACTAATTACCAATAATTAGTAATAATTAGTAATAATTACCTATAATTAGTAATAATTACCAATAATTAGTAATAATTACCAATAATTAGTAATAATTACCAATAATTAGTAATAATTACCAATAATTAGTAATAATTAGTAATAATTAGTAATAATTACCAATAATTCGTAATAATTACCAATAATTAGTAATAATTACCAATAATTAGTAATAATTAACAATAATTAGTAATAATTAACAATAATTAGTAATAACTACCAATACTTAGTAATAATTACCAATAATTACCAATAATTACCAATAATTACCAATAATTACCAATAATTACCAATAATTACCAATAATTAGTAATAATTACCAATAATTAGTATTAATTACCAATAATTACCAATAATTTCCAATAATTGGTAATAATTCGTAACAATTACCAATAATTAGTAATAATTAGTAATAATTCGTAATAATTACCAATAATTGGTAGTAATTAGTAATAATTAGTAATAATTAGTAATAATTACCAATAATTAGTAATAATTAGTAATAATTAGTAATAATTATTAATAATTACTAATAATTACCAATAATTAGTAATAATTATCAGTAATTAGTAATAATTATCAATAATTACCAATAATTAGTATTAATTAGTAATAATTACCAATAATTACCAATAATTACCAATAATTAGTAATAATTAGTAATAATTAGTAATAATTGCCAATAATTAGTAATAATTAGTAATAATTAGTACTAATTACCAATAATTAGTAATAATTAACAATAATTAGGAATAATTAGGAATAATTAGTAATAATTAATAATAATTACGAATAATTAGTAATAATTACCAATAATTAGTAATAATTAGTAATAATTAGTAATAATTACCAATAATTACTAATAATTCGTAATAATTAACAATAATTAGTAATAATTAACAATAATTACCAATAATTAGTAATAATTACCAATAATTAGTATTAATTAACAATAATTACCAATAATTGGTAATAATTAGTAATAATTACCAATAATTAGTAATAATTAGTAATAATAAGTAATAATTAGTAATAATTAGTAATAATTACCAATAATTAGTAATAATTAGTAATAATTAGTAATAATTAATAATAATTACCAATAATTAGTAATAATTATCAATAATTATCAATAATTAGTAATAATTAGTAATAATTACTAATAATTACCAATAATTACCAATAATTAGGAATAATTACCAATAATTACCAATAATTAGTAATAATTAGCAATAATTAGTATTAATTAGTAATAATTAGTAATAATTACCAATAATTACCAATAATTAGTAATAATTAACAATAATTAGGAATAATTAGTAATAATTAGTAATAATTTCCAATAATTAGTAATAATTATCAATAATTAGTAATAATTTCAAATAATTAGTAATAATTACCAATAATTACCAATAATTCGTAATAATTAACAATAATTAGTAATAATTAACAATAATTAGTATTAATTAGTAATAATTAGTAATAATTACCAATAATTAGTAATAATTAACAATACTTACCAATAATTACCAATACTTACCAATAATTACCAATAATTAGTAATAATTATCAATAATTAGTATTAATTACCAATAATATTAGTACTATGAAAATAATAAAAAATTTATATAATATTAAAATTATCAATATTTGTAACATGTTTTGCTTTATTCTCAACATATTTAATTCTTAAAGGGTCAATTTTTAGGTCTATCTCAATAAAAAGTTTGCGTTAGTCGTGTATGATCTAAACTCTATAATTATCCTAGCTTTAGTGTTTTTTCTAACAAATTATTCAAAACCAGTAATGATTTTATATTTTATAGAGAAATATGGAACAACGAGGTCGTCAACAATCATTATTAGGTGACCGCATATGGATAAATCAACGTAGAAATCCAAACGGTTCTGGTTTAAATCCAGTATATGTAGAGGGTGTGGAGACTTTTTTATCATTTGCGGCATCAAATCCAGAATTTGTTTCAGAAGGAAAAATAAAATGCCCTTGCAGAAAATGTGGATTGAGAACGTTTGACACGTTTGACAAAGTGGGAGAACATCTCTTACGTTTTGGTTTTCAACCAGATTATGTTTTTTGGTATCAACACGGTGAACGCAGTTCCAGAGCAGGTGATACCAACTTGATTCCGGATCCATCCCGGTTTCAAGATTTAGTACATGATGTTGCAGGTTCATCTGTTCAACATACAGAAACTCCGGCTGATATAGCTTCAAATCCTGAGTTGGCACCGTCTGAATTTTATGAGTTGTTGAAGTCTGCTGAGGATGCATTATATCCTGGCTGCAAGATGAGCAAATTAGAAGTAGATGAAAAATTTATGGCTATCAAATCAGATAAAGGAATGTCAAACACCTGTTTTGACCAGATATTTTCTTTGCTTAAAACACTGTTCCCCGAAGGAAATGTTTTACCTGCAAATTACTATGAGAGTAAGAGGCTGGTTCAAAATTTGGGACTTACTTGTCAGAAGATTCATGCATGTTTAAATGAATGCATTTTATATTATGGGGAAAATGAGTCGTTGGATAGTTGTCCCACATGTGGGCAACTGAGATATAAAGAAGGACAACACGGGAAGTCTGGTTTGATTCCTGTAAAACAGCTGAGATATTTTCTGCTTACATCCAGTCTTCAGCGTTTATTCATGTCTAAGAATACAGCGACAATGATGTCATGGCATAAAGAGAATATTTCAACCGATAAAAGCTTGAATCATCCAGCCGATGGTGATTCATGGAAACATTTTGATAGAGTGCATCCATCCTTTGCTTTAGAAGCTAGAAATGTTCGACTGGGCCTTTCCACTGATGGTTTCTGTCCGTTTGGATCTTATGGTAGTCAATATTCATGTTGGCCTGTTTTTTTAACTCCGTACAATTTACCTCCATGGATGTTGATGAAGGATCCATATATCTTTTTGACTTTACTAATTCCAGGACATCCGAAGAAAAATATTGATGTTTATTTGAAACAATTGATTGATGAATTAAATTTATTATGGAGTACGGGTGTCAGTACATATGATGTTGCAACGAAACAGAATTTTATACTGAGAGCAGCATTGATGTGGACAATAAGTGACTTCCCGGCTTATGGGATGTTATTTGGCTGGAGTACACATGTTCAGAAATCATGTCCTTACTGTATGGGAGAGAACAAAACATTTATGCTCATTCATGGAAAGAAACCTTGTTATTTTGACTTTCATCGCAGATTTCTTCCAGCTGATCATCCTTTTCGCAGAAACAGATCTCATTTCAGAAAAGGAACAGTTGAAAGGGATGAACCTCCAAAAATGCTATCAGGTTTGGAGTTAAAATCAGTTGTATTTTCATTAGCTCCCATCACTTTTGGTCCCACAATAAACCAACAGAAAATTTATGGTTTTGGGAAAGAACACAATTGGATTAAACGTAGCATATTTTGGGATTTTCCATATTGGTCTGATTTGTTGGTCCGACACATGTTAGATTTCATGCATATTGAGAAGAACTGTTTTGATAATTTGTTTCATACAGTTTTGGATACGCCAGGAAAGAGAAAAGACAATGTAAATGCATGTTTAGATCTTGCCCAAATTTGCAGGCGTCCAGAATTGGAACTATTTGAGAATGTCAGAACAGAAAGGTTACTGAAACCAAAAGCAGCTTATACACTGTCTAAAGAAAACCGTTTATTATTTTGTCAGTGGATTGCAGATTTGAGACTTCCAGATGGTTGTGCTTCCAATTTGGGTAGATGTGTAAAGAATGGTCATATTACTGGATTAAAAAGTCATGATTGTCATGTTATAATGGAGAGACTTCTACCCATTGGATTAAGAGGTCTGTTGAATTCTGTGATTTGGGATTCCATAACAGACATGTCTCATTTTTTTTTGGGAAATTTTTGTGGCTACGGCAGATTATGATGCTCTAGGAAAACTTGAAAAAGATGTTGTTGTAATTATATGTAAATTGGAAAAAATATTTTCGTCGTCTTTCTTCGACTCAATGGGACATTTGATGTTACATTTTCCATATGAAGCCAAATGTGGAGGTCTAGTACAGTTTCGATGGATGTACCCATTTGAAAGATGCATGCAAAAATTGAAAAGAAAAGTACGTAACAAAGTATCTGTTGAAGGGTCTATTGCAGAAGCTTATTTGCGAGAGGAAATATCTTTTTTCTACTCCCATTATTTTGAATCTGAGTATCCTTCAAAACACAACCGAATGGGACGGAACGAGAGGAATATTGATGAAATTGACAATCAATTTTCTGTTTTCAACCAGTCAGAGCTTGGTTTTGGTGGATTTTATGAACGCTGGCTTTCAGATGATGAATATCATAGAGCTCATATGTATGTTCTGCTCAACTGTGAAGAGATGACATCAGTTGTACTGTAAGTGTTTATATCACTTATTCTATCATTTATGTTATAGTAAATAACTTTGGTTTTTATAGGTTGTATGATAATCATATCAAGAAACAAATTCCACAAATTACAGCAGCTGCTCTCGAAGAACGTCGACTGAAAAATTTCTCTCAGTGGTTTCAAAAACTGGTAACATAAATTCTTTATCTTTTAGCAACTCATTCAATGTATAGTTTACTATATTGATAATTATTTCACAAATTTTCAGGTGTCTCGACATGATAATAAAATTGACAAACGGATGTGTGTATTGAGTAACCCACCTTCCAAACTTGTAAAAACTTATAATGCATATGTGGTGAATGGATTTAGATTCCACACACATGCATATGGGGAATCGAAAAAAACAATTAACAGTGGAGTTAGCTTGAGAGGATCTCATCATCGAGAAAATGAAGTTGACTTTTATGGCATACTTGATGAAATCATTGAACTCTGTTATCTTGGACAATATTACATAACCATGTTCAAATGTCGGTGGTTGGATACAGAGAGAGGCGTGCGTGTTCATCCGACTCATGGAATCATCGATATTAAATGTAAAAGTGTTCTCGTAGTAAATGAACCATTCTTATTGGCTCAACAGGCATATCAAGTTTATTACGCAAAGTACTGTGCTACATCAAGAGACTTGACTGATTGGTGGAGTGTAATAAAAATCAAAATTCGAGACAATCAGTTTAGTCAAAGTGAATGTGCTTTCACTGATGTGCAAAGAATTGAAGTTTTTCAAGAGAGTACTCAAAATCAATCTTTTTTACAAAGAGACATGAGTATCGATGACGACACCCCACATTTAAGAGTCGGTGATGACGATGATGTTAATGATGTCACATATAAATTTGAAATGGTAAGAGATGAAGAAACTGTAACTCGAATGGATATCGATGATGTTGAGGAGGAATATGAAGATGACATTGACATATATGAAGATGATGATGAAGATGAACACTGATAGAATTCCATGGTATTTATATACAATCATAATATGTATATATGTATATATAATAGTAATTATCAATTATTTGCTAACATTAACATTTTCTGTTTCAGATGGACGATGCCACATTTCGTGAGTTGGCGGATGCTGACCTGCCTTTCGATGCGGATGAGTTACTGGCAGATGACCCTCAGCCTGCAGGCGCTCCAGGGAGTACGCGGAGGGGGCACGGTCTTGCACGATTGATGATTCCTGACCCCGTCCCCGAGTGACGTCCACGTCTTGGGTTTGATCCATGCACACGAAGGTGTGATAACCTGTGTGATAACTTGTGGATTTGACTAAGATTTCATTAATCTATTCACATAATAAATGTTTATTATTTTTACAGTTTTTTGCATATAGCAGTCGGACAGGGCAGCGCTATTTTGCGCAACTATTTCTCTCAGCCGTGGACCACATGGGAGCAGATTCCCATTGATGTGCAGCAGGCCATGTTCGGCCATTGGTTGGTACGTACGTAAATAAATAATTTTTATTTTGAAAATTATTTCATTTCTAACTTGATATTTTGATTTATTTGTAGGTTTTATGGTATCCGATCGAGGATACCATGCGTGACGCCATCCACGAGGCATGGGAGGTGGCCATGTGTGATCGCCTTTGTCATTTTTTGCACAATTTAAGAAAAGCTTCCATGAAGAAAGCAGGAGTGTCAGATTTTGACGAGTCATGTAGAGCACACCGACCAGAGTACATTTCATCCCATGTATGGGATGGATTATGTGCGCACTGGTTGAGTGGTGCCTTTCAGAGGAGATCATCGGTGGGGAGGCAGAATCGGGGGAGACAAGAGGTGACTCATCGAGCTGGGAGTCTTTCTTTCAGTACTCATAGACAGCATCTGGTACGTACATTATTTATAAATATTTTATATAACTATAAATATTAACAGTTTATTTTTTATTCTTATAGGCTGTCGAGCACCCCGATATTACGGAGTACGACGTATATCGGAGGATGTATAGTGATCCTGCTACTGGGGAGCTCAGAGGTGATCGTCAGCATCACATTGTGGTCAGTATTATTTGTTTTCAAGTTTAAAAATTAACTGCATATAATATATTCCCAATTTTAATTTTAAATTGCAACTACAGGAGTCATATGAGGCCGCAGCGTCACAGGCCCGGCCTGAGAGTCAGGCCGCGTCATCAGATCAGACCACTGGTCGTCAGTTTGATGAGGTGGCATGGATGCAGGCCACCCTGTATGCCTTCGAGAAGGGCCGGGTAGTTGGTATCGGCTCTCGACTGACTCCCAGAGATTATTATGGCAGTGTTGCGATGTCGGCGTCCAGCTCGAGAGGAGCTCGTGCATCTTCTTCTACTACACAGTATGAGGATCAGTTGCGATCTCAGACTGCACTGATAGAGAGTCTCCGACAGGAGCAGGAGCAGATGCGTCAGCAACATGAGGAGGAGCGTCGACGCTAGCAGCAGTTGTACGAGGAGCAGACGATTCGGTGGCAGCAGCAGCATCAGGAGCAGATGGAGTACATGCGCCGACCATCTGCAGATGGATTTTCCTCCACCACCATCTGCAGATCCCCCACCTCCCCCCTCCTTCAGATTAGAGTTTGTATTTATGTTATAAAATTTGTGAAATCAAAATATGATTTTTTTTCTATTCGTAGTTTCTGTCTCATTATAAAATATTAATAATATTATATTTTTAAATAACAATATTAATATGAATAATAATATTATTTATATTTTATAATATTAAATTTTATATATATATTAAAATTTTATAATATTATAATTTAATTATATTTTTTTTTACTTGAATTATTTTAATATTTGAATGTAAAATAATTCTATTATTTTTATATTAATTAAAATAACTTATTAATATTTTTTTATTTATGAATTATAATTCTAATATTATTATATTAATTAAATCATTTATTAATATTCTATTATTTTTTATTTTTGAATTATAATTCTATTATTATTATTATATTAATTAAAATAATTTATTATTTTTATTTGTGAATTATAATTCTATTATTATATTAATTAAAATCATTTATTAATATTTTATTACTTTTTTTTTGAATTATAATTGGATTATTATTATATTAATTAAAATAATTTATTAATAATTTATTTTTTTTATTTTTTTTATAGTATTTGCAACGGGATGTTATGCCCGTCGCAAATAGTATTATTAATAGTTTTTTATTTTTTTTAAAATAGTTTATGCGACGGGCCCGTCGCAAATAGTTTTTGCGACGAGCCCGTCGCAACAGGTATTTGCGACAGGCCCGTCGCAAAAACTATTTTAAAAGTTTTTTACAAATATACGGAGTACTATTTGCGATGGGAAAAATACCTGTCGTAAAAAAGGGTTTTAGCGACGGGCCCGTCGCAAATAAGTGTTTTTGCGACGCCGTTTTCAGCAACGGGCCATTTGCGACGGGCCCCCATCGCAAAAAGCCATTTGCGACGGGATCCCGTCGCAAATGACCCGTCGCAAATACCTGTTTTTCTAGTAGTGCTTGTCCTTATGTAATGTAACTTAAAACAAAAAATGTTGTCCGTTTACTTTTCCTATTGGGAGACTAATGACCGTTTGTCCCAATACAAGTTTGTGGTTTTCTTGTTGTTAAATTTCTCCTGATCATATTTTCTATCCCTCTCCATCATAACTTGACACTTATTTTCTCGTCCATATCCATGTTTTCCTACATGGAATCCTAGTATGGGTTATCTTGGGTGACCTTTATACCTCTCTTTCTTTCTTTTAAAGTGATAGTTTTATTGACTCTTTTTCCGATGTGGGACTTTCCATTATATTCTCAATCCCAATTTTAAAAAATTGTGAGGATGCAATTTATTAAAGGATGGGAGAATGTAACACCCCAAGCTTCCATGGTACGTTTCCCTTTAAATAATGCAATGGCTTGCATTGTACGCAACTTCGAGATTCTAACGCACCAAAACCAATCAAACTAGCCGTTATGAATTTTAATACCTAATTTTTGAAATTTTATAAATTTTATCTTTCAAAATAGACTTCATTTTTGGATTCTTAATATAGAAATTAGCTTAGGATGAAATTTTGGTACTTTTCGGATAACTTTCATATTTTGATGAATAGTGAAAATTACTAAATTTTAATTAAAAACAACTTTTTTAATCGAAATAATTAATCATGATAAATTATGAATTTGAGTGGTTTTAAAGTATATTTAGAATATATTTTTACCATTTAATACAATGTTGGTCATTGGACGTAATTTCACATTTAAACCAGACATAAACAAATGTCAATATTTTGATAGTTATTATTTCTTAAAAACACGCTATTTGTTTTGACAATGGGACTTAACTTTTAAATTAATTAATTCAACTTATATGTTTTGAATTTGGTAAAATAGACATCATTTTTGAATTCATAATATCAAATATATATTAGGCCTAATTTTTTGTATTTTTCTGAAAACTTTCAATTTTTTATGAATAGTGAAAAATATTGAGTTATAGTTTAAAACCAAATTTTTATATAAATAATTATTGATTTTATTTAAATTTTATTAAGGTCAAAATAGATAAATAATACCTATATAATTTAAATTTAATTCATTGAAGTTAGTTTAGAATAATTTTAGATATATAAAAATTTTATTGAACTTTTCACCATCTTTTACCCACCCCCTAGAAGAATTTGGAAATTTACATAAAACTTAATTTTACCGCTTATATTAGTGGAATTTCTAAAATCCGAGACACACAGTTAATTTCAAGGAGTAAAATATGGTTCAATAAGATAAAAATAATTTTTTGTGAATAGTAACTTTTTACTTTTATTTACCACGGTTAAAAGTAAATAGTGTAATTAAGGGTAAAAATGATATTAATATTACCCTAACACATGTAATAATTCTATTTTACAAGTGTATCTTGACTAAAAACAACTTTAGTAATAAAATATTATCATTTAGGTCCACTTGGATTAGATTAGGACATTTATTATTATTTAATTCAAAGAAGAGTTAAAAGAGTTAAAATCAAAGTTTAATTACTAAAACATTTTTAATATAGGGTTATACATAAGATATATTATATTGTAAATATTCATTAGAAAGATAAGAATATTTCATACAAAATTGTATTTTATTTATAATTTTTAGACAATAAATAATTTAATTTATTCATGACACAATGATGATGCAGTAATTACCTTATTAGTGAAATATTAAAATAATTGATATTATAAATACCCAAATAAATATAATTTGAGACTTTTAATAAATTCCACGAATTTTATAGGTTAATATGACATGTTAGTATTGATTTAATTAACTTATTTCTAATTAATCATGCTTTTATGATTTTCACAAAAATCAAATACCAAATAGTGTAAAAATTGATATAAAAGTATTTGTAAAACAAATATTATATTATTAATTGATATTAAATTCCTAGAAATATAATTTTCGGCCAAAGTACTTTTATCATGATAGGTGTATCATTAATGGACCACTTGGGGGTCTCTTCGAGGTATATAGTAAGTTTATTAACTATATAATATAAAAATACAAAGTGACATGGTAAGTGTCAAACTAATTAACCAAGAGTTAAATCTAAAAGATAAGGTTAATATAATGAACCAAACCTGTCTAAATTCTATTGGTTGAGTGTTTTTTGACCCATACCCACCTTAAACTTTAAATAATACACTTTTTATCCATTATAAACCGAATATGAATTTATTATAAAATAATATTTCTAGATTTTCCTAAGGTGTCCCTCCTCCCCCTTATAAAAGTACACCACCCTATAACCAATTCTTCACACCTTTAAAGCCTTTTGGTTCAGCCAACCCCTGACCAAATACTCTCTAAACTTCCCTCAATTAAACATAGAGTCCTTATTTTGGTCAGAAAGCCAACCTAAGTATCCATTTTGATCAAATCAAAAGGAAGAACCCGAAGAAGAGGTAATGTTTTCACCACCCTTTTACAAGTTCCTTTCTTCTTCAACTTCTTATTTATTTGTTATTTCTATTATAAAATAATAACTCCAGTATCTTATATATATTTTAATGTTATTATAAATATGGAACAAACCAATTCATTATTCTATCCATCCCTTGAATGACATGTCACCATACGTGCGTGCGTACGGCCTACCGTCTCCACGTTGTGGTGTAATTGTTATTCAATATATTATTATTTAGATGGGTATAATAATGATGTATAATTCATGTAAATAATAAATATAACATGATAATTATTCTGTCCATATGATATACCATCCAATTATATATTATTTTAATATCAAAAGAATGATATTGTCGCTCGTGCGTACGTACGGACTACTATCTCCACGAACGCGATGAGATTCATTCCCCATCATATTCATTTGAGTCTAATTCTAATTTAATGATTAAAAATAATGTTTAAGGAATTTATATAATTATGTATATGAATAAGATACAACCTATACATAACAAACATGACTTACGTAATAAATAATATAAAGGAAAACGAGTAAGTTAACACCCGAAATGATGATAATACTAAGATATTATTAACAAATCAATGCTAAATGATCATATATGATATCATATTAATGTAAATGATTCTTTTATAATTCAATAACAATTATTTCACCATTATACAGTAGGTTTACCTACCTTCTACCAAGGAAAAAGTACAAAGTAAGGGGTTTCTTATCTCACTCTTAATTTCGTGAGAATTCCATTGTTCACCACTTATTTATTGCATGTGGTGTATGTGTATTGCCCATGATTGTATTCATTGTGTAATATACTTTAATATATGGGTATTTACATCATCAGTTTATGATCCTTCTTTCATGGGTGTATGTTTCGTTAGTTACCTAATCGATAAGGGAATTTGAAATTTCAATTTGCACTCATTTGGCTTTAGGCATACTTCATTGATTATTTTACTCCAGGATTATGTGTGGAATCACTATTAATTTGATTATTTAATAATTTCCACTCCTCTTTCTGTGGATATACCTTTTATACACATAATCACTCCATTGATAAATTCTCAAGTTATCGATTTGAACTTGATAAGAGTAATTTTAACTCAATCTCCATTTGTTGAGTTAAATATCCAATTCATTGGGGTTGTTTTTACAAGAATAAGTGTGAATGACCTTTGATTGTTTTACACTGAATATCCAATCATATTGAGTGTATTTATATTTGTCACACATAATTATGTCGTTGATTTATCCTTAACCTAAGGATAAGACCTTTATGAGAGATTTCATCTCAATTTACATTCCATTGAGACTCCTTTGTTGTTATACACCAAATCACTTTTATATGGTGTATATAATGTACTTTGACATAGTATATCATGAAACCCTTTATTCTCATGATATTACAAAGTTTTTATTACCTCAATTATTTGTATTCAAGTGTCTCTCTTTTGGTTAGGAACTCTAACTAAAATATCATTTTAAAATGTTTTAAAGATTTATGATTCTAAATCTTTCTCATTAATGTCCATGTTTTAAAAATGGTTTTAAGGATTTATTTATATAGACATTATAGTTTTAAAATCAAAATTCCTTTTAAAAGTTTCAAAGTGGTATGGGACACTTTGATTCAAAAATCTATTTTAAATGGCTTCTTGACAAATAGTGTGACTTTTAAATGTTTTCAAGAAAAAGGAGGATATTTCTCTCAATAGTTTGATGATTATTTTAATCTATTTCAATATCCTTCATTATTCTCGATTGAGGTTAATCTGATACAATAAAATCTTCCATATTGTATTGAATGAGTTATATTTGACTGTGGATTTTCTATTTTTATACCATTCATGGTTTGTGGTTAAAAGTATTGACATTTCATATGCTAGTTTTAATACGAATGTTTATTTTATGTTTCAAACTTTTCATATGAGGAATGCATTGGACTTAGTAAGTGATGGGTGGAGCCTGCTATAGCTCCTCGATGCATCGATTGGTCTCATGAGACAAACTAGTGTCTTGGCACGAGGCCTTGACAAAATCTTATTTTTAGTCTTGGCACAAGGCCTTGGATACGTGGTTGTGATAGTCTGGCATTATGCATTCCTTCATTATGAAAGTGGTTATTGATATTTTCATGTGATTATTCGACTAGTAGAATATCCATGTGAATAAGTAAATGGAATTATTTCATTTTTTCCTTTCCATATTATGGTGAAGTTCAAGTTTAAAAGGCTTTTGTTTTAGTTATACATTGCCTTAAATTTTTATGTTTATTTATGAAAGTTTCCGCTATATTGTTATCCTTACTGAGCATCTGATCTCACCCCTTTCAATGTTTTATTTTTCCCAGGATGCGAATAATTATTTTATAAATGACCTATAGGGATAGTATGATGGGATATGAATACAATATTTTGTTGTAGTTTTTCACTTATTGATGTAATTTAAACATTATGAATATATCTAGTGTTTCCAAGGCTACTAAACTAATTGGTCTTTCGAGACTTGATCTTTTGTGATCATGCCAATGTTATGTAATAATGCATTGATTATGGGTAACTGGGGTCGGGGTGTTATAGTAAGTTTTTTGGTGTGTATTATGTTATCTTATATAGTCTAAAACCTATGTTTAGAAATTATAAAGAATTCCCCACTCTTTTTCTATAAATAATAACCCAACCTCCCAATCATCTTCACTCAAAACCCACTGAGCATGAATTTACTCTCCATATACCTCTCTAAATCTCTCCCAATGTGTTTCAAATATCTTAATAAGCTCCTCTTAGGCTTTTAAAATTCCCTCTCAAGGTAAGGTGATTCTCTTACTCTTCTTTATTCAAGTACTTTCTTTGTATTATGGATTTTTATTTTAAATTTTTAATGTTATCATATGTTTTTACACATCCATTTATTATCCTTATTGTTCCCAAGTAATGAGATATCACATTTTACTCTCATTAAACCCTTCTATCAACCTTTATATACACCCATTATACTATTGAAATTATCTCATGATTTTCCATGCCAAATATTTGTATTGTGTATACCCATCCCTATTTACACTCAAGGTTATTCAACTTGTTGTAATTACAATTTATTGATTTTTATAATCCAATGTATATAACCCATGCTCATTAATCGTTGGAAAAAAATTGTGAGATACACTCCTATGTTGTATGTTCTATATGTCACACAAATGCATGCACATAATATGAATGTGATGGGTGAGCCTGAAATTATATATCCCTTCAATGCATTGGGTAATATTTTTATATCCTAAAATTCTATGCATGGTGCACAGTATATTATCCTAATAACACAATGTTATGATTTCTAGGCAGTTATCCTTGACTTATACTTATGATTCCAGGTTTTATATTTTTGCCACATTCTTATGTTTCCATGATGTTATTATCTTATATCATGCAATGATGTTCATGTTTATGATTATCACACATTTTATGTAACCTTTACATTAATATTTACTAACATGTATTAATTTCATCATGTTTTTATTTGATTTTTCCCTTACTGTTATTTATATATCACCCCTTTATTATGTACGTCCACGGGTTATCCTGTGCATTTTTAGAATATTGATGGAATATTCAGATCATGTTAAGGTGTTTTAAATAATGTTGTTGTATTAACGTTTCAAGTTATTATGTTATATATCTAATTGATAAAATACACTAGGCATTTAGATATTTTGGGATTTTATTAAGTGTATCTTTATTTAATAAATCTTGAATTAAGTTGTATTAAAGATAAGGGTTGTCTTAGTTGGTATCAGACCAAGGTCTAGTTATTTTTATATATTAGGATGAGAAATATTTATTGAAAACCTTATGGATATTATGACACAAATAAAAGAATTACTAAATTATATTAAAGTATTGAGTAAGGGGTTTCCAAGCAACAAAAAACCTATTTTGATACTACAAGTTTATATGGATATAGCATAGTTGTACCTAAGGGTAATAAGCCTAAAAATAGTGCATTGGGTATTGACTCAATAATCACCTAATTCATGATAAATATGCCTTTATAAAAACCTATTTTTACCCTCCTGAGGGATATGCTTTGGTAAATTCACAATCACCTTATGTACCATTATAAAGGGAACAAAAATGACTGTAAAATTTTATGATGGGAAATAGGCCATGGAAAACATAGATTAAAACTAATAAATTCATAGGTTATGTAATTTATGTTATTTATGAGTTATCACATTAATATTCATAGTTTCAATTTTATATGATTAATATTTTGAAAATTTTCATCCATAATTTTCCCTTTATTTTGGTAAATGGCTAGAAATATGAGGAATAGATTTGACAACCAATGTGATGGGAAACATAATGACTACCCAAATGAGGTTCTCAACCCGATAAGAGAAGGAGTAGGTAAATTCATTATAAAAATTTCTCAATTAACTGAAGTTTTGAATAGAAAGTTGAATCAAGCATAAAATTCACATCCCCCAAAGAAAGTGAAAGTTTCAATTGATATATTTATGTGAAAAAGTCCTAAACTTTCCTTGGATCATTCAATCCTTTAATTTTCAAACAATTTAAAAATCCATTGAAAATACCTTATTCATCTTTCAATGCTTTTTGAAAGATAAGTTTTTGCTAGCTGTTTATCTTATGGATGGAGAATATTATCAATGGTGGATGTTAATCACAAATAAGAAACCTGAGGAGGATATCAAATATATGGAGTAGAAATAATTTCAAAAAAAAATTTGATAAATATTTTATTCTAACTCTATGAATTAAAATAGAGACGTATTTCCTTAGAATCAATAAAAAAGATGAAAAATATATCATTATATATGAGGAAAACTTCACAAGAATTGTAAAATATACCTAAATCTTTGTCATTGACCAAAAAATTAAATTTTACCACATCATTGGTAGTATAAATCTAAGTATATTAAAATATTTGGTGATTTGAGACTTTTATAGTTATGAGGAAATTATTTGATGTGTCCATGAAGTCAAAATAGAGATAGAATAATCTCAAGGGACTCACAGGTTTGGAGATAGGAAGTGGATAATAGATTTTAATTATAGGGTAGCGATGGAGAAATATCATAGTGGAAAAAATTTCAACATCCCGATTTTAAAAATAATGGGAAGAAACATCTTAAAAATTATTTAAAGATGATAAGGAATGCTTTAGGTGTGGGAAATAAGGGAACATAGCTATCAAATACTGACATAAAAAACCCACCAATTTTATAGGAAAAAGGAATTATCTAATCAACCATAAGATTATTTTCTAATGATTAAATAGTAATGAATAAGTAAACTATGTTAATAAATTCACTAAGAAAAAGTTTGGTGACAATAACTAACTACAACAACCTCCAAGGACTAGATAATAATGGTGAGATTATTTCATCACAACTATTGAGGTGGATACTAATAATAAAGTGGTGAAATTTATGCTAGTTATTCATTCAAGGATAGTGAATGTATTGTTTTTTATGTTTCTACACATTCTCTTATATCTTGTAAATTTAGTAGAAATATTAAATCACCACCAAAAACATGGAAGTTAAGCTATTGGTGAACACAAAAAAATGGGGAAATCATTGCATCTCAAGTATATAACTTATCCCATATTTATATTTGTGGGTTGAATTTCCCAGTGAACCTTGTGATACTTCCTTTAGTGGAATTCGATGCAATTCTGGGTTTGTATTAGATTTCCTTATATAGATCCAACATAAAATTCCAAGAGAAGTAAATCAACCTTTGTATCACTAATTTCACTCCAATTATATACAATTTTATGGAATAGGATGACTCTTATTTGGTATCATCATCTCAACTAGGGATATTATTTCCTTATGAGTAAGCGTATCTAGACCAAATGACTAATACTAAAGAAAATACCATCCTTGATGACATGGCTATTGTAATGGAATATATTTATTTATTTCCCAAATAATTTTATGGTCTTCCTCTAATCCATGAGGTTAAGTTCTCAATCAATGTTATACCCATATATTTTTCAATATCCAAGACTCCATATAGAATAGATATCGTTGAAATTTAAGTGATAAAAAAGCAACTGAAGGATAATCTAGATAAATTGATTATATTCCCAAGTGCTTCACAATGGGGTTCTCCGATCCTATTTATCAAAAATAATTATGGTTTAATACACCTCTGTATTGATTATCATGAGCTTAAAAAGATCATGATAAATAATAAGTATCCACTTCCATGGATTGATGACTTGTTCAATCATCTAAGTGGATCCTAATACTTCTATAAGGTAGATCTTCAATTAGGATATTATCAATTAAGGGTGAAAAATAATGATAAACCCATGACTTCTTATCATATAATGTATGAACACTATGGGTTCATAGTTATTCCATTTGGACTCGTTAATACTCTATCTATTTTCATGGACTTAATGAATAGAGACTCTATGGATTACCTAGACAAATTTATTATAGTCTTTATAGATGATATTTTTATCTACTCCAAAATCAAGGAGGAACATGAGTTTCATTTTCATGTTGTACTAAAGACCTTATGAAAGGAAAATTTATATGTGGATTAAAATAAGTGTGAGTTTTTTATGGAGAAAGTAACATTACTAGGTCATGTTATCATCAATAAAGATATATCTATGGATCCTTAAAAAATAGAGACAATTGAAATATGGACTAGAACAATATATATTATTGAGGTCTGTATCTTCCATGGATTATCTAGGTACTATTTTTGATTTGTGAGAAAGTTCTCATGATTTTCAATCCCATTGACCATTATAACACATAAGGGAGTGAAGTTTTTCTAGACTAATGAATGAGAGGAGAGCTTTAAAGTGTTAAATAAGAGGTTAATCACTACAAATGTTCTCACATTATCCATCATTGGGGAATGGATGTGTACAAAAAATTCTTAGGCCACATGCTCACGAAAGATGAAAAAATTGATAGCCTATTTCTCCCTCCAATTAAAGATCCATGAGAAGAACTACCCAATGCATGATATATAATTGGTTATAGAGATATTTGAATTGAATATTTTGTTAAATTATATATACATGGAGAAGTGTGAAATATATATGGATCACAAAATCCTTAAGTATAATATCACACAAAAGGAGCTAAAAAATTCCCCAATAAAGGTTGTTAGAGGTAATCAAGGATTATGATTGTTTAATCCCCTTCCATATTAAGAGGGAGATTTTAGAATTTTTATCTCAATGTTTGGTATGCCAAAAAGTCAAGGTTTAATTAAATAAGTCAAAGGTTATGATTAAACCATTTCCCATACAAGTATGGAAATGGTAAAACATAACCATAGATTCTATTATAGGACTCCCTGAGCCATCTAAAGGAAATAACGCCATCTAGGTGGTAGTAAATCACCTTAAAAAAATTGTATTATTTTATTTCTATCATGGAATATTTCTCACATGATGAACTCACTATGATATATATAAGATAAGTAATAGGACTGCACAAAGTACCACTCTCTATTGTATCTAATCGAGATCTAAGGTTTACCTCAAGGTTATGGAGAAGCCTTCATCAAGATTTGGATATATAGATGAGTTTTAATACTACTTATCACCCAATATGGATGGTCAGTCTAATAGAACCATTAAAAATCTATAGGATATGATGAGATCATGTTTAATGGATTTCCAAGGATGTTGGGATCATCACCTTCCCCTAGTGAAGTTCTCATATAACAACAGTTTACATTCTAGCATTCAAATAGAGCCTTATGATACAATGTATGGGAGGACGTGTAGGTCTCCAACATGTTGGAATGAATTTGGAGAGTGGAAGCTTATGGAACCTAATCTTATCCAAGATATGACAGAGAAATTTCAAACCATTCAATGTCATATGAAATATATACAAATTCAATAAAAACTCTATACATAAAATCATTGATGAGACGTAGAGTTTGAGGTCAGAGATAAGTTTTTACTTCATATATTTATGTGTAATAAATTAATCAGTTATGGGAATAAGTGAAATCTTATTCCAAGATACATCGGCCCCTTTAAGATCCTTGATCACATCAGAGTTGGGGTATATCAACCAACACTCCAACCTAACATATCTCAAGTACATGATGTGTTCTGTATATCCTACTTTAGGAAGTATATACAAGACCCTTCACATGTACTAAATATAAAGGTGGTACCCTTAGAGAATGTACTTTCATATGAGGATCATTCGGTGAAGATCTTAGTTTATAGAGACAAAGTTCTATGAAACAAGAAAACTCACCTAGTCAAAGTACTATGTTAGAACCAAAAGTTTGAGGAAGTAGCTTAGGAGCTAAAAGGGGTGATGAAACAAAATTACCTTCATATTTTTTAGTGTATAAAATGAAATTTTAAGGGTGAAATTTATGAATAAGGGATGAATGTAATGACCTAAAATTTTATAAATGAAATTTTCCTTTTTGAATGAATAAATTCCTTATTATGTGATGTAGTTATAGAAAATACATGCACTACTTTGGTTATTTTAGACCATTATAAAATATATCCTTTCATATTTAAAATATTTTCAATCATCTTAATTATTGTTAATATAGTCATTGTATAGTGCCTAGTAATATTAGTACATTAAGGGTTACGATAAATTCCAATTTAGATCAAAAAAGTGATGGCCTCGACTAATAGGATCATACCCTATGAATCCCATTTATAAAATCTTTTAAGGGAGATAGAATCAATAGGATTATCCCTATACTAAGACTAATATGACATTTAATAACTAAATCTTGAGAGAAACCATTTATGGTATAAGTTCAATCTTATCGAGATCACGGCCCAAACCATGTTCGTTGAACCACCCCAAGAAAGCACCACCATCACACAACTTACCCTTAGGGAGTACACCAATTTAATAAGGGTTATGTAACTATATCCTAGTAATATGAATTTTTATATTTTATTTTTAATAAAATAATAATTACATTTATCCATTTTTTCATTAATTTATAAATTATTATATACTGATTTTAATAAAAAATATATTTTCATACAAACAAATAAAATTTATAATTTTGGGAAATATATAGTCTCAATTAAGACACTCCTTTGATAAATTAAATATTTTTTAAAATTAATTTTAATTTAATAAAATATTCTTGTCGAATAATTTTTATTTAAATATAAATGATAATTTAATTTAATTAATTTCAAATTAATCTTTAAAGTTTAAGTTTTTAGTGTCATAAAAACCCGTATTTTTTAGTAAATAAGGATTTTTATAAGTAAAAATTCTCATATTTAGAAAATTATTTTAATAAATGAAATATTATTTTTAAAATTAGTGGGATGAAAATAGAAAATAGTGATTTTTTCATAATTTTCTAATATATTAAATGTTTTGGAAAAAATTAAATATGGTATAAATATATAATCTATATTCTAACATCATAATATCCCAAAAGTGAAGTAATAAATTCAATAAATGGAATCCATTACAAAATATAGGTTTTTTATTTAAAATAATGTGTTTTTTGAAGTTATTTAATTAATTTTATAATCCTTTAATGAATCCTCTAAAACATATATTATATTTTAAGGTTTTAAAATCAATTCTTTATGAAAATGAATCACTTCCACATCACCAATGGTGTTATGTTAAAAAAATCTTCTTGTCCTTATAAAATTTTAAAAACCACCCATATTTGGTAGAAACCATGGATAAAAAACATTTAATGGTTTGGGGTTTTGGTTATTTTATCATATAGATTCCAAAACTTGAATTTAGAAATTACTAAATAATTCTCCTCTGTTTTTCTATAAAAATACACCCAACCTCCCACTCCTATTCACTCAAAACCCATTGATCATGAATTTTATATCCATATAACTCTATAAATTCATTCTAATGTGTTCTTAAGCTCTTAATAAGCTCCTCCCAATCTTTTAAAATCACCCTCTCAAGGTTTGGAGATTCTCTTACTCCTCCTATTTATTCAATAACTTTCTTTGTATTATGCCTTTTGATTTATAATTTCTTATGTTGGAATATGTTTTTTCAAATCCCTTTATTATCCTTATTATTCTCAAGTAATGTGATATCACCTTTCACTCTCATTAAACCCTTACATGAACCTTTATGTGCATTCATTATATTGCCAAAATTATCTTATAATTTTCCATTCTAGATATTTGTGTTGTATATACCCATCCCCATTTACACTCAATGGTATTCACCTATATATAATCATCCTTAATTTATTGAGGTCTCCCATGTATGTAACTCACACTCCTTAATCATTGGATTAAAATTTATAAGATATATTCTTATGTTGTATCTTCTATGTGGCACACAAATACATCTACATAATATGAAGCTAACAGGTGGGCCTAAAATTATATAACCCTCCAATGCATTGAGAAATGATTTTATCTCTTGAGATACCATGTATGATGACAAGTAGGTTATATTAAGCATTCTATGTTATTATGTATTAATGGTTATCCTTAAATTATTCTTATAATTTCATGTTTTATATTGTTTCCACATTTCTATATTGCCTTGATGTTATTATCTTATATCATGCTTTGATGTTCATGTTTATGATTCCCACCCATTTTATGTTAGCTTGATATACCTATTGAATAACATGTACTAAATTCGTCATGTTATTATTTGATTATTCCCTTACTAAGATTTATAGCTCACCACTTTCTTATATATGTTCCTAGGTTATCCCATGCAGTTTTATAGGATCGATGGAATTTTAAGAGCATGTTAAGGAGTTTTAAAAAAATGTTGTTGTATCCCTATTTCAAGTTATTATGTTATGTATCAAATTAGTAAAATTCACAAGGCCTTTTGGTATTTTAGTATTTTATTAATTGTATCTTTATTTAATAAATAATTAATTAATGTGTATTAAAGATATGGTTTTTCATAAAGATCTACCTATATACATTAAAAACCATATCATGTACATGGGTAGAGGGTGAGTCTAACGACCCAGTAGGAATCCCCAATGCCTCAATAGTATTGAGTACTACTATGATCAAGTGGTTTTTCAATAAATATATATATAAATAATTCATTCATGAAAGGTAAACACACCCACCCAGAAATATAACATGAAAGCACATCAAATATAACTTTGGGATATCAAGTTTTAGAAAACCCACCCAGAACACAACTATGCCTACTTTGGCCAGTGTCTAATGTTTTTATCCATAAGAAACCACTTAGGGAGACTAGGTCCTACCTCAAAACAAGTACCCGATATCATACACATTTCATCTAGTACTAGAGTGTCTCTAAGAACATCATAGAACCATTCTAACTAGTGAAATTATCTGGGGGTTGACTCACCCTGGTATGCAGAGATAAACACCTAAGGGCTGACCGACATGGTATACAGAAGATAAACACAAAGGGGTTGTCACACCAAATATATAGAAGATAAAAAATATATGGTTTCCCCCATGTTCTATAGAAGATAAGAACCCATGGGTAATCTCATATAGTATAGAGAAGATAAACCCCTAGGAGCTATTTGAGCCAATATATCAAAGAAAAACACCTAGGGGATATCCCACCTGGTGTATGGAAAATAAATACACAGGGGTTGTACCACCTGGTATATAGAATATAAACACTCATCAATGACCCACCCAGTATATAGAAGTTAAAAACTTAAGGTTTAAATCACCCTAGTATATAGGCTCAATAGATGAATCCCAATCTGGGCAGTCCATTATATCCAAATCTATGCATGGAGTTGCATACCCTACCTATGGATCCAAGAAGCATGTACAAGGAATCCCAAGTACATAAGTATATAACGTTTATAGTTTTCACCACCAAAACATCTTATATAATTCATCTCAAAAGTTTTTCCCATATTCTAGAACCCATATCACAAGTTTGAGTTTGACATCCCAAGTGCAAGGTCCATTATCCTCAATACCACTCTATAAAGCCCACACCATCAATGGGGTTCTACGGTGCCACTCAAAGTCATCACTACCCATATCTTGTATGAAACCTCTCTAGGTTCAACATAATACCTAGGTACCATCCAAGGATCCCTAGTTTAAACCATAGTACAGACACCCTGTATAGATTTCTCAGTCACCTTTTATCCCTCGGATCAAACCCATCATTCTAATCATAATGACACTCATCACTCACTAGGGTCATCCAGATCTGTCTTTACCCTCTAAGGGGTCTATCACATCCAACCTGATCAACCCATCACTTTAATACTACAACATATTATCATAGGTCAACACTCACAATGTGTATCAAAAAGTAACACATAATCAATATATAATCATAAGTATAAAATTCATTAGGCACACAAGATTTTGAAAATCAGGCATCACCCTCATGTGGTCAAATGGATCAAACCATATCAAGTCAATACCCTCCCACCTCCCCCTTGAAACTAAGAAAAATACTTCATTAAAATAATTTAAAAATGGATCACATGTCATCACTTACCAAAGCTAGTTCCTTGTCTTAAATCCCATAAAATGTTCCTTAAATAATTGTTTCCATTTTTAAATGTGTTTTTCAATCCCATTTATCAAATCATAATTTACAATTTAAATTTTCCTCTTAAATAAAGTTCATTTTATCATAACATAGTCAAAATTTTCTCTTTGAAAATAAAAACACACCACTAAGAAAACCATAAGGAGGGCCACCATTACTCATTCAACCAGGATGGAACCATCAAACTGTTTAACCAGCTATATAGACTATATTGACTATTAGGCCAAAGTGATCCCATACAAACCATATAGGGAATATATAACACAAATCATGAATACATAAATACATATATAATAATGATTCACATGATCATAAAATTACAATTTACCAAGAGACTTGTTAATGTAAAGTCCACCCACCTCAAACTCGGAGTTACCATCCTGTGAAATGAGGTCTATCCATTATCACCCAATCTCAACCAAGCTCCAACATCAACCTGCAATCCAATACCAAACTCTAAAATCATAATTAATTAATTATAACCAATTTAAAATTGATTTATCAACCAATTTATAATAGTTAAAAAATCTATTTACAATTTACTTTAACTTTGAATAATTGTCAAATCACTCACCAAGCACCTTTATCACTCCATAACGACAACCAACCACATGTGGAAGGTCCAGAAATCACCCATGACATCAACCTAGGAAAAGTCCATAACATGAAACACCATTTCAATAGATATTTTATTTAATTTAATCCAAAAACCCGAAATAAATCCATGATGCAACATGCCTCAAGTGTAATGAAAAATGGTGGCATAATCATGTCCCCTGGAGACCTCCTCTATGGGCCTCATATGAAACCATTAATAAGAGGGATGATTTTCACCATGATCTAAAGGAAATCATCAAGAACTTTAAACTAGATAATCCCCAAATCAAATAAAATAAATAGTAATGAATATAAGTAGAGGGAGGATAATCACACCTCAAAACACTAAAGAAATCATCAAAAAGAACCCTTAATCAAAGGGGGTGGGAGAGGAAGGATGGAGGAGGATATCTTGGTCATCACACACACCAGGGAGAGGATAATGGGGTTGGGGTTAAAATAATGAATGGTAAAAGGTTTAATTTCCCACTTTTTAATGAAACTCATAAGACTGAACATTTTTTCAAATTGTGTGCCAACTGTGCAGTAGAAACTATCTAAGAAAACCCTTTTTACACAATTAGACCGAACAGTATGCCAAACTATGCACTAACCATGTAAACTGGAACTATCTCAGTTTGTATCATTTCAAACAGAATCCACCTCAGATAGTTTCCAATGATATATGCAGGGTTCCTAATCGATCAAGTGTTGACTATATGTGATAATTGTGAGCTATAAAATTTGAACTAGAAACCTCTTCAAGATTAAGGTGTCACACAATTCACCATAAACTATGCATACCAAATCATGAACCTAGGTAAGAAACCTCAAAAAACTCTCGTAATCCTACCTAATTCCCTTGAGACTCACCTGAGTACCCAAGGAACTTCCCAAGCCTCAAACCATATCTATTTCATTACACTTAGGGAACCCCAACTCCCAGAATTCAAATCCAAAATATTGATTCAAAAATGATCCCCATGATAAAGAACATTTTTATTGAATATTTTATTGATAATAAATGACATAATTTTCTCACATAGTTCTTAAAATGTTTATTTATGGAATATTTGGTAGTAGATCATAAATTTTCAAATTTGTTGAAAATTTTAGTTTTGACTCTTTAAAGTGCATTGTAGTATTTTAGTCGTAAATATTTTTTGTGGATTATTTGAGCTTAAATTTTCATAACATAATTCTGAATTTAATAGTATAAAACTATAATTTAGATCAACTAAGTTGTATCATGTATTTTATTAGAGTAAATGGGCCATGAAGTCAAAGTTGGATGGGACTTGTCAAATTGGACACCACTTCACCATTTTGGAAATACCTTCTTCATTAAGTATTGGATTAGGTTCAAATTTATAGATGAGATATAGGACCTAATTATTCAAAAATAATACTTCTATAATTATAGATGGTTTAAGCATTTTGGAGGTCAACAAGTTAGTGTAATTTGGATTAAAATATTTGGTTGAATTTTCCCATTCACACTTGTAACCACTTGTAACACTAGCCTCCCCTCCCCTCAATAAATGCGTATTTATATCTTTTGTATGAGGATATTAGTATATTATAACTTTTATTTTAGGTGGAAGTGGTTTCAATCAATTTAATCAATAATTTCAATAGGGATATCTCTTGAAGCAAGGATCCCTTCATCGAATCCTTCTTCTTCGTCTTCGCATTGTAATGTTTCTGTTTTGTAATAAACTATCCATTTATCTTATATTTATTCTATCATTTTCAATTTATTTCGTCTTTAAATCACTTATTGGGAAGTAAATCAGGAGTATATATGAGATTAGGGTATAAACTTTCCAAACCTTTATACGCAAATAGTTTTTATAATGACTACACCACCCATGGAAGAGTAAGTTTTTCTTAGTAATCGATCTAATTATCACCATCTTCAATTTTTTTTTATGAATAAATGAGATAATATAAATAAATTATTATTATATTTGAATTTATTTTCTAACTTATAATAAAACCAGAAATCAATTGAACAATTAACACAAAACACACTAGTCCGAGTAATGTGTGTGTCATGACCCGTCCTCGGGCCTGTGTCGTGACTACCCCAAGCCCGCCTTCCATAGGCCAGGGGCTGGAAACTAGCACTAAGGCGTAAATCCTAGTAAAAAGGGAAGGCATTTCCTTTGTAAAGTAAACAAACACCACAGAGCAAGTAAGCATAAGAAGTAAACACTAAGTAAAAACTGAGTACAACAGTAAATGCGGAAAAGTAAGTGGGCCAGAATACAAACCCAAACTGAAAGTAAAGTACAACTCGAAAGGGAAAACAGCAACTGAAAAGTAAAGTCGCAGCGTCGAGCCGTCCACTAGAAGTCCCACCTGAAGGATGAGTACAGATAGCCTCCACAGCTCCTCGGGTCCAGCCGTCCACTCCGAGTACGTCTCGCCCAATGGTCCACCTCCAAGTACCATCCTGCTCTGCAAGCCTCAACCACAATCAGTGTTGTCCGTCGTCTGCAACCAACACAACGTAGTGTGGGCATAGCTTGTGTAGGGGTGAGTATAAGCTACTCAGTAGGGACCCCGAGACCCCCGAAGGTCTCCCAGAATCCACAAAGGATAATCCACAAAGGAAAGATACAATCACGAAGTAACATCCGACACTGCTTAGGTATATGCCCATACATATACCTAAGTCATCAATTCTTGTTCGGATCCAACATCCGAGCTCAAGTACAACCCAGTCCACATAGGAAAGCAAAACGTAATCCACACAGGATAGCACAACACAATCCACAAAGGAAAGAAAAACAGGATTCAGCTCACATAGGTATACTTCTTCGTATGATGATAAAGATGACCATATATTGCCACTGATTCATCTAAGTCGTTGGACCCACAAAGGATCGATAGGTACTAACCCCCACAATGACCCACAAAGGATCTGACCCACAAAGGATCGATAGGTAACTAACCCCCGCAAAGACCCACACAGGATCGGACCCACACAAGATCTGTAGGCGTTGGACCACACAGGACCGCTGAGCGCTGACCCACATAGGATCGGACCCACACAGGATCGGCAGCAGTGATCCACAAAGAATCGCTGAGTGTTGTAGTCGTCGCCGTCGAATCCACTGAGGATCTCTGTACAGTGGTCGTCGTCGCAGTCGCAGCCAGCTCTAGGGTTCTCGCACACAGCAAGCTCGCTCGGGAGGGTTCGCTCCACGAGCCGAGGGGCTGATACATCAAATGACACATAGTCCAGAGTTGATGTATCCAAAAGTTCCATATCATCAACAGGAACTCAACGTCACAGACGGCGCGTCAATCGGACGCCCGGTCTGAGAGTTATTGGATTTTTCGTCCCAGGGGCCCGGTTGGTTTTTAAGGAAAAACCAACCCGACCATACTCCAACTGTGTCAAAACCTCAGGCGGAGTAAGCCAAAATATTCTTCTCACTTAGAGGAAAACAATAAAGTCAACGGCATGTCATTCGGACGTCCAGGGCTCAAGATATCAGTGTTTCCGCTCCGAGGGCCCGGTTGGTTTCGTGTATGAACCAACCCGGCCAAACCCAAAGTACACTGAAACCTTGAGTTCGATATACCAAAACGACCATCTCGATCCAAGGATCGCATCGCCGTTGACGGCGCATCAATCGGAGGCACACAGCTCAAGTTATAAGCAAAAGACCGAAAAGGTCCGAAAACGGGGGGTCTGGGCCCGGACCGACCCGGCCCAACCCCCCTGGGTCGGCCCGAACCGGGTCGACCCAACCCGGGTCCGGGTCTGACCCGGCTGGCCCGGCCCAGCCTGGGCGTGACCCGGCCCGGCCGGCGGGTCGGCTCGGCTGTTACGGCCGAGCCGCGGGCGGGGGGCGCGCTGCCCCCGCGTGAAGAAGAGACGCGGCCCCGCGTGGGACCACCCTTGCCAGCGGACACGGCCGGGCCGCCACGTCCTGCTCCTTCGGTCCCACACGGTAGCGGGACCGCGCTGCTTCCGCCACGGCGGTTCTCCATGGCGGCGCACCGGGCGCCGCCTCCTTCCGCCGCCGGCGCCGCCGTGCCGGTGTGGCACGCCGGCGGGTCGCTTCGCGGACCACCGAATGAGTTCCGGTGGTTGGAAATCCTTGTCGTCTTCGCCAAAATTTCTCTCGGGGTCCATACTTCACTTCGAGGAACTTGCATTTCCCGTGCGGCCTGCTTTGTCGACGTCCGCCATTTCGCACACCAAGAACGAAAGGAGCGGTGGGTTCGGACTTGTTCGTTAGTCCGCACCCACAGCGTCAGCGGTTTTAAAAAGTCTCAAAACAAGTTTTAATAATCAAACGCCACGGGTGTAAATCACAAAGATTTAAAAGAATCAAAACCCCTACCTCGTCTTAGTCGTCGAACGAGAGTTCTTCACGGAATTGATCGTCGCAAGAGAAGAGGATCGTCGCGTCGCGAAAGGGGCGTTGCGTCATCGCAGTACACGACATCACATCAACGATCTCAAACGGTGTTGTTTGAAGGTTTCCGCGGGGAAGGATTGTCGCAGAAGAACGTCGCGGGAGGAGAATCTTCAGCGTCGTGGTACACGGCGTCGCATCATCGATCTCCGAGGGTTTGGAATTCTTTGTTACCTTTTGTCGAAGGTCGGCGTTCTTCGCGTTCTTTGCGTTCTTTGCGTTCTTCGCGTTCTTCGTGAAGGAGGATGAAGATCTAAAGCCTTGGAATCTTCTCCAAATCCTCTCAACGAGCAATCCTCAAGAAAGACATGCGTTGGTCTTATTTTATTAATATTCCAACAATTTGAAAAACAAGTTAACAAACCATTAATTCGGTGAATTAATTGTAATGTCTTAACTGTCCAATTAATAGGGGCGTTAAGAGTTTTAGGAAACACACCAGTTGACTTTCATTAAAGAGAAGTTTTCGCGGGTGCGTTACATAGAGTAAAAGAAATGGTGGCGCACCGGTGGGTCACTCCGCGGACCACCAGACCAGTTCCGGTGGTCGGAAATCCTTGTCGTCTTCGCCAAAAGTCCTCCCGGGGTCCTTCCTTCACTGCGAGGAACTCACATCGCCCGTGCGGCCTACTTTGTCGACGTCCGCCATTTCACACACCAAGAACGAAAGGAGTGGTGGGTTCGGACTTGTTCGTTAGTCCGCACCCACCGCGTCAACGGTTTTAAAAAGTCTAACAACAAGTTTTAATAATAAAATGTCGTGGGTGTAAATCACAAATATTTAAAAGAATCAAAAACCCTACCTCGTCGTAGTCGTCGAACGAGAGTTCTTCGCGGAATTGATCGTCGCAGGATAAGAGGATCGTCGCGTCGTGGAAGCGGCGTCACATCATCACGGTACACGGTGTCGCATCGACGATCTCAAACGGTGTTGTTCGAAGGTTGTCGTGGGGAAGGATTGTCGCAGAAGAACGCCGCGGGAGGAGAATCATCGGCGTCATGGTACACGGCGTCGCATCGTCGATCTCTGAGGGTTTGGTGTTCCTCGTCGCCTTTCGTCGAAAGCCGGCGTTCTTCACGTTCTTCGCGTTCTTCGTGTTCTTTGCGTTCTACGCGAAGGAGGATGAAGATCTCAAGCCTTGGAGTCTTCTCCAAATCCTCTTAATGAGCAATCCTCAAGAAAGACATGTGTTGGTCTTATTTTATTAACATGCCAACAATTTGAAAAACAAGTTAAGAAATGAACCATTAATTCAGTGAATTAATGGTAACGTCTTAAATGTCCAATTAATAGGGGCGTTAAGAGTTTTAGGAAATGCACCAGTTGACTTTCATTAAAGAGGAGTTTTCACGGGTGCATTACTTGAGGAAAAGAAACGGTGGGGCTCGTGCGGGCCCCACCTCACAAATATCCTACCAAGAGGGTAGGATATTTTGGGTTCCACCCTATCCGCTTCAACTCAGCTTAAGCAGCTTTAAGTGGATTTAAGTGTCTTTAAGTGAAATAAAATAAAGTTGTCGCACCACTTTATTTTATTTTCTTCACCTAACCCCAAAAACTTAAAAATCACACCCGAGCAAATGCAACTCCAGAAGAGGTGTTTCTAAGCAAATACCGGCGTTGTGATCCCATCGGTGCCCTCAGAATTCGATTCCGAGCACCGGTTCAAAAGTTAGAAAAAACTGCTCGTTCGTTCACTGAATGTACCCGAGCCAAACTTTGGAAAATGATTCTGAGCACACCGGGCCTCGGAATCACGTGCCGTCAGAAACTGCGTTCTTCTAAAATTCCAAAGAAAATTAAGAAAAAAATTTCCTTGAAATTTATGGGTCTTTACAGTGTGAATTGTGAGAGTATGATCTTAATCAGTAAACCAAAAAACATGCGATCAATTTGTAGAGTTAAAATACAATCATAAAACTAAATTCATACTAATTTAAAAAATAGATATGTTTCCTAATTTATTATTTAATATAATATATCCTTAGAACATCAATCAAACCAATGTGATATGATTTCATGTTTTAAAGATAGCCTAGGGTTTAATTCATTTCATCTTTGTTGTTGAGTTAATTCTAAGAGGTTTCATGGGTTAATAAACTAGGGGATCAAAATTAAGTGGATTTTAATTTGAATATAATGATTAATATTTAATTTTAGTGGTATAGTTATATCAGTTACTCCTTCTTAAAAATATTTTCTAAGAAAACTTCTCATTTTTTTATCTATTATGTAACACCCCAAGCTTCCACAGTACACTTCTCTTTGAATAATATAGTAGTGTGTGTTGTACGCAACTTCGAGTTCTAACTCACCACAACCAATCTAGCCGCTATGAATAGTAATACCCAATTTTTGAAATTTTATCTTTAAAAATGGACTTCATATTTGTATTCGGAATATCGAAATTAGCTTAGGGTGAATTTTTGGTACTTTTCTGACAACTTTCATATTTTGATGAATAGTGAAAATTGCTAAATTTTAATTAAAAACAAATTTTTTAATCGAAATAATTAATAGTGATAAATTATGAATTTGAGTGATTTTAGAGTATAATTTGATTATATTTTTACCATTTAATCCAATTTTGTTCATTGGATATAAATTTACATTTAAACTGGACATAACCAAATGTCAATCTTTTTATAGTTATTATCTCTTAAAAACACGGTTCTTGTTTTAACAATGGGAATTAATTTTAAATTAATTTCTACCACATATATGTTTTGAATTTATAAAAATGGATTAAATATTTATAATCATGAGGTACAAATTGTTTAAATAGGTAAATTTTATTTTTAGACATTTTAAATAATTACTTCGGTAAATATTTTATTTACAGTGGTTAAAGGATAAATCCGGTAAATAAGGGTAAAAAATAATATTATAATAATAATAAATTACCCTAAAACGTGTCCTAACCCTATTGGTTGATATATTTTTGACCATGGGCATCTTTGGGTCGATTTTGGGACCCCATGGATCCACTTGTATGTGATAATGACACTTTATATTAATTAAGTTAAACTAAATACAAAAATGGCATAAGCATATATCTTTTAGAAAAACAATTTTTAAATAGAGTTATATATGTTATATTTTCAACTATAAATATTAATTAGAAATATAAAAATATTTTCTACATAATGGTATTTTATTTATAATTTTTAGACATTGAATAATTAAATTTATTTATGAAACAATAATGATGCATTATTTTCCTTATTAATGCAAGAATAAAATAATTGGTATTATAAATGTTAAAATAAATATAATTTGAAAGTTTTAATGACATAGAATAATTTTATTGGTTAATATTATATGATATGATTGATTAAATTAATTTGGTTCGAATTAATAAAGTTTTTTAAGACTTTAACAAAAAAAAATTATTAAATAGTATCAAAATTGACATAAAAGCGTTTTTAAAACAAATATTATATTATTAATTCATATTCTATTCCTAAAAATATAAGGTTCATCCAAAGTACTTATATAATGATATTTGTATCATTAATGGACCACTTTGGGGTCACTTGGAAGTATATAGTAAGTTTATTCACCATATAATATAAAAATACAAAGTGACATGGTAAATGTCAAACTATTTAACTAAGAGTTAAATATAAATGATAAGGTTAATATAGTGACCCAAACCTGTCTAAAATATATTGGATGAAATTATTTAGACCCATACACACCATATACTTTGAATAATACACTTTGGAACCATTATAAACTGAATATGAATTTATTATAAACTAATACTTTAAGTTTTTCCTAAAGAGCCCCTCCTCCCCATTATAAAAGGACACCACTTATAACCAATTCTTCATACCTTCAAAGACTTTTGGTTCAGCCAAACCCTGCCCAATTATCCTCTAAATTTCCCTCACATAAACCTATATTCCTTCCTTTGGTCATAAATCAAACTTAAAGAGCCCTTTTGATCAAATCAAAAAGAAGAACCTGAAGAAGAGGTAATGATTTCACCACCCTCTTTCAAGTTCCTTTCTTCTTCCACTTCTTCTTTCTTTGTTATTTCCACTCTAAAACAATAAATCCATTGTCTTATATATACTTTGATGTTATTATAAATATGGTACAACAATATTCAGTATTCTATCCATCCTTTGAATGACATGTCACTATACATGCGTACATACGGCCTACCGTCTCCCCGTCCTGGTGTAATTGTTATTCAATATATTATTATTTGTATGGGTATAATAATGATGTGTAATTCATGTAAATAATAAATATAACATTATAATGATTCTTTATATATGATATACCATCCAATTATATATTATTTTAATATCAAAAGAATGATGTTGTCGCTCGGGCGTACGTACGTTTTACCGTCTCCATGAACACGATGAGATTCATTCCCCATCATATCCATTCAAGAATAAATTTCATTTGATGATTAAAAATAATGTTTAGAGACATTATATAATTCTGTATATGAATAAAATACATCCTATCCATAACAAATATGGCTCACATAACAAATAATATAAAGTAAAATGAATCTATTAACACCCGAAACGATGATAATACTAAGATATTATCAACAAATCAATGTTAAAAGATCATATATGATATCATATTAATGTATATGATTCTTGTATAATTAAATAAAAATTATTTCACCATTATAAATGAGGTTAACCTACCCTCTACCAAGGAAAAATTAAATATTAAGGGGTTTCTTATCTCACTTTTAATTCTGTGAGGTTTCCATTGCTCACCACCTATTAATTGCATGTGGTGTGTGTACTGCCCATGATTATATTAATTGTGTAATATAATTTAATTTATGGATATTTACATCATCATTGTATGATAATTCTTTCATGTGTGTATGTTTTGTAAGTTACCAAATTGATATGGGAATTCGAAATTTCAATTTCCACTCATTTGATTTTACGCATACTTCATTGATTATTTTACTCCAAGATTATGTGTGGAATCACTATTCATTTGATTATGTCATAATTTTCACTCCTCTTTCTGTGGATATACTTTTTATACACATAATCACTCCATTTATAAATTCTCAAGTCATCAATATGAACTTGATAAGAGTAATTTTAACTCAATCTCTATTTGTTGAGTTAAATATCCAATTCATTGGTGTTGTTTTTACAAGAATATGTGTGAATGTCCTTTGATTTTTTTACACTGAATATCCAATCATATTGAGTGTATTTATATTTGTCACACATAATTACATCGTTGATTTATCCTTAACCTATGGATACAGTCTTTATGAGAGATTTCATCTCAATTTACATTCCATTGAGACTCCTTTGTTGTTATACACCAAATCACTTTTATATGGTGTGTATAATGTAATTTGACATATTATATCATGAATCCCTTTATTATCATGATATTAAAAAGTTTTGATTACCTCAATTATTTGTATTCAAGTGTCTCTCCTTTGGTTAGGAACTCTAACTAAAATATCATTTTAAAATGTTTTAAAGATTTATTATTCTAAATCATTCTCATCAATGTCCATGTTTTAAAAATGGTTTTAAGGATTTATTCATATGGACATTAATGTTTTAAAATTAAAATTATTTTTAAAAGTTTCAAAGTGGTATGGGACACTTTGATTCAAAAATCTATTTTTTAAACGGCTTCTTGAAAAGTAGTGTGACTTGTAAATGTTTTCAAGAAAAGTGGGGTATTTCTCTCAAATAGTTTTGATGATTATTTTCATCTATGTCAATATCCTTCATTATTTTCGATTAATGTTAATATGTTACAATAAAATCTTCCATATTGTATTGAATGGGTTATTTTTTACTGTGGATGTGCTATTTTTATACCATTCATGGTTTATGGAGAAAGTATTGACATTTCGTATGCTAGTTTTAATACAAATGTTTATGTTATGTTTAAACCTATTCATATGGGGAATGCATTGGACTTAGTAAGTGATGAGTGGAGCCCACTATAGATCCTCGATGCGTCGGTAGGTCTCATGAGACAAGGTAGTGTCTTGGAACAAGGCCTTGACAAAATATTATTTGTAGGCTTGGCACGAGGCCTTGAATATGTGGTTATGATAGTCTGGCATTATGCATTCCATCATTATGAAAGTGGTTATTGATATTGCATGTGATTATTCGTCTAGTAGAATATCCATGTGAATAAGTAAATGGAATTATTTCATTTTTTCCATATTATGCATAAGTTCAAGTTTAAAAAGATTTTTTTTTAGTTAGGCATTTCCTTAAATGTTTATGCTTATTTATGAAAGCTTCCGCTATATTGTTATCCTTACTAAGAATTTGAGCTCACCCCTTTCTATGTTTTATTTTTTTCCCAGGATGTGAAGAAGTTATTTATGAGTGACTTGCATGCATAATCTAGGAATCTTGGATGTTTCCAATGGAATAATTTAGTGTTGTTTATCTTTTCAAGTTGTAATGTTGACCTTAAGAATGTATCTAGTATTTCCAAGGCTACTAAATTGATCGATCTTTCAGGACACGATTTCCTTGCATCATGCCAATGTTATGTAATAATGAACCAACTCTGGGTAACTGGGGTTGGGGTGTTACAGTTGGTATCAGAGGAAGTTTAGTACAAACCTTGGAAGCAAGATTTAGATAAACTCTAATTAGAGAACATAGACCTAAGATATAATTTGAGGATTAGTATATAAGAACTTCCTAGAATTTTGGTATTGTAGAGATTTTGTGATTTTTCCAAGCAATACATCCCTGTCTGGATACAAGCAGGTAGAGGCAGATCTGGCACAGATGTACCTAGGGGTAGAACCTGAAAACACCACTTTGAGCTATACTCGAACGGAAACTGGGGCATGACAACAGGCCTTGCTGCACTCTTGGTTACGACACTCCTAGGGTATATACTTAGGATAATTTACTATTCCTTTACAAACCAATTTGAATTATTTTAATATAAGATGAGAATAAATGACCTTGGTTAATCCTAAGGTGTTTCAAATTAAGAATATGGTGTCATGATATTCTCTAAATGATTTTATGACTACTGTTTCTCACACAATTCTTTCTGGTTTTAGTCAATGGCTGGATTCCAAGGAAGTCATAGTGACTTTGAGAATGATGTACAAGGTGGGAACGGTGGTGGAAATTAGTAGAAAAATGGAATGATGATAGGGTTAAAATATATCGTGTTCATGCCAAATCAGTTTTACAAAAATATGATCAACAACATATATATTAACCAACTCCCAGACTCAAAAAAGAAGAGAATGGTGATGAATGATAAGAGCTCCAGCAGTGGATACCATGTAAAAAAAGAATCCTCAATTTCCAACATGCAGTAAATTTTGAAGGAGACACCGAGGAAAGTGTCTCAATGGAACAAAGAAATGCTTTACGTGTGGGAAAGAAGGGCATAAAGTGAAGAATTGCCAAAGAAAAATGAAGATTACTATGGAAGAAAATAAAAATGGTCCCAAAAATCCATTTATAGTCATTTGAAAGAAATGTAGGGGACCTGGACAATACCCAAGTGAATGCCCTATTCTATAGGACATTTTCTTGGCCAAAGAAGAATCTATCTGGAAATAAATGGTTGGAAAATTTTTAAAAGTACTATTACTCCTTGTCGATGGGATTACTTTGGAATAATTTTCTCTTGTATTTGTAACCCTACAGTTTTTCAAGTGAAAATTATATTTGAGTAAGAATTATCTTTTCTCTTGTGTATATAGTTATAAATAACCATTCGGTTTTATATGATCATTGGGTTTGGGGCAATTACAAGTTATTATATTTTGAGATGAAAATGCAAGGTATGGGATAAAAAATTTAGTTAAATTATGTTATGGTTATTTTGAGGAATTTATCTAATTTTGGTAATGTTATAAAATATAGTTTTTGAAAAATGACAACATGCAGACCGTGTGACAACCTATCGTGTCAGACAAAGCTGTGGGAATCGAACCCACAACCAAAGTGCGATTGGAATTTATCGCCTACCACTGGACTACATGAAGTCCCTGGTTAGTGTGACTAATTATTTTTAGTTAAATGATTTTTTTGATCAATAATAAGTTGATTTGGTATCTTATGTCTTCTCAAATGAATACCCTTAGTATAAGAAAATGATTAGGTGATTAAGTGATAAATGTTATTTTGGAAGATGTTCACTTTGTTGGGAACATTATATGCCCAAGGAAAATAGAATACTATGGGACTTTTTTTGAGGAGTAATGGTTGATTTTTATCTATGTTTTTATTGTGGATTTATAGTTATTTGGGTTTTTTATGGAAATTATTAACCTATAATAGAGAATATGTGATTATGTTAATTAATTTTAAGTATGTGACTTTAATAGTAGTTGATGTCATTTGGAGATACTATTTAACGTGGAAGACTACATAACCAAATTCTTCTAAGTTTTGGGTTTCAATATTAGTTTGGATTATATTGAATGATTTTAAGGACAATTGTTTATTGAATGGTATTTATTTAACTTTGAGGTATTGTTGGTTTAGTTTTAAAAATTAAGATTAGTGTTTATTTCTCTAATGGAATATAATTTTGGGGGATCATCAGATATTGTACTAACCGTTTTGGTTTTTATTAATCTCTAAAGACAAGGTAAATATATAGTTTATCCTTCATGGATCATGTGATTCTATAGAAGTTTATTCTAGCTCTTCCAGTGTGACCATGTCTTCTTGAATACTCATTGTTTAAAAATGATTACTAGTAGAAATTTATTAAAGAATCCAACTTTACTTAAAAAGTATGTATATCTCTTTATGTTATTAGTCAATTTCAGAAATTAATTCCTCATCTTTATGTAATGTAACTTAAAACAAAAAAAATTGTCCATTTACTTTTCCTACTGGGAAACTAATGACCGTTTGTCGCATCACAAGTTTGTGGTTTTCTTGTTGTTAACTTTATCCTAATCATGTTTTCTATCTCTCTCCATCAGAACTTGAAACTTAGTTTATCATCCACATCTATGTTTTTTTACATGGAATCCTAGTATAGGTTATCTCAGGTGACCTTTGTACTTCTCTTTCTTTCTTTTAAAGTGATAGTTTTATTGACTCTTATTCCGATGTGGGACTTTCCATTATATTCCCAGTACCAATTTTAAAAATTGCAAGGATGCAATTTATTGAAAGAGGGGAGAATGTAACACCCCAAGCTTCCACGGTACACTTCTCTTTGAATAATATAGTAGCGTGTGTTGTACGCAACTTTGAGTTCTAACTCACCACAACCAATCTAGCCTTTATGAATAGTAATACCCACTTTTTGAAATTTTATAAATTTTATCTTTCAAAATGGACTTCATTTTTGGATTATGAATATCAAAATTAGCTTAGGGTGAATTTTTGGTACTTTTTTGATAACTTTTATATTTTGATGAATAGTGAAAATTAATAAATTTTAATTAAAAACAACTTTTTTAATCAAAATAATTAATGGTGATAAATTATGAATTTGAGTGATTTTATAGTATAATTATATTATATTTTTTCCATTTAATCCAATGTTGGTCATTGGATATAAATTCACATTTAAACTGGATAAAAGCAAGTGCCAATCTTTTGATAGTTATTATCTCCTAAAAACACGCTTTTTATTTTAACAACGGGAATTAATTTTAAATTAATTTCTACCACTTATCTATTTTGAATTAATAAAAATGGATTAAATATTTAGAATCATGAGTTACAAATTGTTTAAATATGTAAATTTTATTTTTAGACATTTTGAATAATTACTTCGGTAAATATGTTATTTACCGTGGTTAAAAAATAAATCTGGTAAATAAGGGTAAAAAATAATATTATAATAATAATAAATTACCCTAAAACTTGTCATAACCCTATTGGTTTATAAATTTCTGACCATGGGAAAATTTGGGTTGATTTTGGAACCCCATGGATCCACTTGTAAGTGATAATGACACTTTATATTAATTAAGTTAAACTAAATACAAAATTGACATAACCATATATCTTTTAGAAAAATAATTTTTACATAGGGTTATATATGTTATATTTTAGACTATAAATATTCATTATAAAGATAAAAATATTTACTACATAATGGTATTTTATTTATAATTTTTATACATTGAATAATTAAATTTATTTATGACACAATAATGATGAAGTATTTTCCTTATTAATGCAAGAATCAAATAATTGGTATTATAAATGTTAAAATAAATATAATTTGAAAGTTTTGATGACATAGACGAATTTTATTGGTTAATATGACATGATAGTATGGCTTAAATGAATTTTTTTTTAATTAATAAAGTTTTTAAGACTTTAACAAAAATCAATTATTAAATAGTGTCAAAATTGACATAAAAGATTTTTTAAAACAAATATTATATTATTAATTCATATTCTATTCCTAAAAATATAAGGTACGGACAAAGGACTTATATAATGATATTTGTATCATTAATGGATCACTTGGGGGTCTCTTGGATGTATATAGTAAGTTTATTAACCATATAATATAAAAATAAAAAGTGACATGGTAAATGTCAAACTATTTAACTAAGAGTTAAATATAAATGATAAGGTTAATATAGTGACCCAAACCTATCTAAAATCTATTTTATAAAATTATTTCGACCCATACCCACCTTATACTTTGTTTAATACACTTTGGAGCCATTAAAAACCGAATATGAATTTATTATAAACTAATACTTTAAGTTTTTCCTAAAGAGCCCCTCCTCCCCCTTATAAAAGGACACCACTTATAACAAATTATTCATACCATAAAAGCCTTTTTTTTTTCGGCCAAAACCTTCCCAATTATCCTATAAACATCCCTAAATTCAACCTAGAGGCCTTACTTTGGTTAGAAAGCCAACTTAAGTATCCCTTTTGATCAAATCAAAAGAAAGAATCCGAAGAAAAGGTAATGATTTCACCACCATCTTTCAAGTTCCTTTCTTATTCCACTTCTTCTTTATTTGTTATTTCCACTCTAAAATAATAAATCCATTGTATTATATATAATTTGATGTTATTATAAATATGGTATAACCATATTCAGTATTCTATATATCCTTTTAATGACATGTCACCATATGTGCGTACGTACGGCCTACCGTCTCCACGTCGTGGCGTAATTGTTATTCAATATATTATTATTTGGATGGGTATAATAATGATGTGTAATTCATGTAAATAATAAATATAACATGATAATTATTCTTTATATATTATATACCATCAAATTATATATTATTTTAATATCAAAAGAATGATGTTGTCTCTCGTGCGTACGTACGGATTTCCGTCTCCACGAACGCAATGAGATTCATTACCTGTCATATCCATTCAAGACTAAATTTCATTTGATGATTAAAAATAATGTTTATAGACATGACATAATTATGGATATTAATAAGATACATCCCATCCATAACAAATATGGCTCACGTAACAAAGAATATAAGGGAAAATGAATCTGTTAACATCTGAAATGATGATACTACTAAGATATTATCAACAAATAAATGTTAAAAGATCATATATGATATCATATTAATGTATATGATTCTTGTATAATTAAATAAATATTATTTCACCATTATACAAGAGGTTAATCTACCCTCTACCAAGGAAAAAGTACAAATGGGTTTCTTATCTCACGTTTAATTCTGTGAGGTTTCCATTGTTCACCACCTATTTATTGCATGTGGTGTGTGTACTGCCCATGATTGTATTCATTGTGTAATATACTCTAATTTATGGATATTTATGTCATCATTGTATGATACTTCTTTCATGGTTTTATGTTTCGTAATTTACCAAATCGATATGGGAATTCGAAATTTCAATTTCCACTCATTTGGATTTACGCATACTTCATTGATTATTTTACTCCAAGATTATGTGTGGAATCACTATTCATTTGATTATGTCCTAATTTCCACTCTCCTTTATGTGGATATGATTTTGATACACATAATCACTCCATTAATAAATTCTCAAGTCATCAATATGAACTTTATAAGAGTAATTTTAACTCAATCTCCATTTGTTGAGTTAAATATCCAATTCATTGGTGTTGTTTTTACACGAATATGTGTGAATGTCCTTTAATTGTTTTACACTGAATATCCAATCATATTGAGTGTATTTATATTTTTCACACATAATTATGTCATTGACTTATCCTTAACCTATGGATACAGTCTTTATGAGAGATTTCATCTCAATTTACATTCCATTGAGACTCCTTTGTTGTTATACACCAAATCACTTTTATATGGTGTATATAATGTACTTTGACATAGTATATCATGAATATATTTATTATCATGATATTAAAAAGTTTTTATTACCTCAATTATTTGTATTCAAGTTTCTCTATTTTGGTTAGGAACTCTAACTAAAATATTATTTTAAAATTTTTTAAAGATTTATTATTCTAAATCATTCTCATCAATGTCCACGTTTTAAAAATGGTTTTAAGGATTTATTCATATGGATATTAAAGTTATAAAATTAAAATTATTTTTAAAAGTTTCAAAGTGGTATGGGACACTTTGATTCAAAAATCTGTTTTTTAAACGGCTTCTTGACAAGTAGTGTGACTTTTAAATGTTTTCAAGAAAAGGGGGGTATTTATCTCAAATAGTTTTGATGATTATTTTCATCTATGTCAATATCCTTCATTATTCTCGATTGAGGTTAATTTTTTACAATACAATCTTCTATATTGTATTGAATGAGTTATGTTTGACTGTGGATGTGCTATTTTTATACCATTCATGGTTTATGGAGAAAGTATTGACATTTCATATGCTAGTTTTAATACGAATGTTTATTTTATATTTAAACCTATTCATATGGGGAATGCATTGGACTTAGTAAGTGGCAGGTGGAGCCCATTATAGATCCTTGATGCATCGGTAGGTCTCATGAGACAAACTAGTGTCTGGGCACAAGGAATTGACAAAATATTATTTGTAGTCTTGGCACGAGGCCTTGACTATGTGGTTATGATAGTATTGTATTATGCATTCCATCATTATGAAAGTGGTTATTGATATTGCATGTGATTATTCGTCTAGTAGAATATCCATTTGAATAAGTAAATGGCATTATTTCATTTTTTTTGCCATATTATGCTAAATTTCATGTTTAAAAGACTTTTGTTTTAGTTATGCATTGCCTTAAATTTTTATGCTTATTTATGAAAGTTTCTGCTACATTTTTATCCTTACTAAGCATTTTGAGCTCACCCCTTTCTATGTTTTATTTTTTTCCCACAATGTGAAGAAGTTAGTTATGAGTGACTTTCAGGAATAATCTAGGAATCTTGGATGTTTCTAATGGAATAATTTAGTGTTGTTTATCTTTTCAAGTTGTAATGTTGACCTTATGAATGTATCTAGTATTTCCAAGGCTACTAAACTGATCGGTCTTTCGGGTCATGATTTCCTTGCATCATGTCAATGTTATGTAATAATGCACCAACTCTGGGTAACTGGGGTCGGGGCATTAAAAATTACATTTCAAAAGGAAAAAAATGAAATCTTCTTCCAATATAAACATTCTTGTGTTAAAAACATTTAAAAAACCACTTTAAATTTTTATTACTGAGTTTATTTTATTTTATTTTCAAAATACCTTTAATATTTTGTTTTAAGTATTTCATCCTTAGAGAATGACCATTGTCAGCCACTCCGATTCACCAAGCACTAAAAATTACACATAATTTGATATCTTCCATGATAGTTCCTTTTAAATTGGTTTCGTTGTCAGGGAAGAAATTATTTATTCAACTAATTAGAGGCATTTGTTGAATTTTATTTCATTTAATTTATCTCTTTTTATTTTTCATCCTTTCCCCTTTCTAAATTTTTTTTTCCATTTCTTTGACCATCAATTCAAACTTATCATCTTTTTCTTATGGTTCGTTTTTATTCATTTAATTTTTATTTTATTTATGACATGAAATAGTCCCTATGATCTATTAGATCTTGAACCAAATATTGGATGTATACTAAGGGATTGAATCATAAAGTCTCGGTCTATGAGAGTATTCAACTTTCACTCAGTTAGGGAATTCCTCCATTCTGGGAACATTGAAATTGGAATCACTTCTGAATCAAACATAAAACCAGAACCAATGACTACAAATAATAATAATTAACTTTATAGAACCATTATATAATTGGTTTTACTAGACATTAATTAGTAACCAACTTGTATTTCATACCCAAACCAATAATCTGGCTTTGAATGTAACACCCCGAGATTTTATGAGATATATTACTTTTAATTTATTTTAATGTCTTCTATTATACACTACACCAAGATTAGCTTGTACTATATGCAACACCGTATTATCTTTCAGTATATGCAACACTATTCTTGGCTCGTGTTATACACAATTTCTAGTTCATTTTTTGGAAATTATTCTACAAAACATTAAGTATAGATTTTGTTTAATGAATAAATGGAAAAAGTTCTGATTATGTTATACGCAACACTAAACAGAGCTTTCACTACACGCATCCCTGACTTGGCTTGCATTACACATGATCGTGAGCTTCCACGATAGCGTGTGTTGTACACAATATTGAGTTTCACTAAACAACGATATGTTATATAAACTAGCTGTTATGAATAGTAACACCCAATTTTTGAAATTTTATAAATTTTATTTTTCAAAATGGACTTCATTTTTGGATTCGGAATATCGAAATTATCCTAGGGTGAATTTTTTGGTATTTTTCTAAAAACTTTCAATTTTTGATGAATAGTGAAAACACTGGGTTACTATTTAAAAACCGAATTTTTATTTAAATAATTATTTATTTTATTTAAATTTATTTTAGGTCACAATTTATAAATAATACCTATATAAGTTCAATGTAATTCATTGGATTCATTTTATAATAATTTTATATATACAAAAATTTTATTGAACTTTTCACCGTCTTTTACCCACCTCCTAGGAGAGTTTGAAAATTTACATAAAACTTAATTTTACTGCTTCTATGAGTGGAATTTTGAAAATCCGAGAGACACAGTTAATATCAAGGAGTAAAATGTGGTTCAATAAGATAAAAATAATTTTTGGTGAATAGTAACTTTTTACTTTTATTTACCACGGTTAAAAGTAAATAGGGTAATTAAGGGTAAAAATGAAATTATTATTACCATAACACATGTCCTAATTATATTGGATAAGTTTAATTTGACCAAAAACAACCTTAGGAATAAAATATGACCATTTAGGTCCACTTTGATTAGATTAGGACATTTATTATTAATTTATTTAAAGAATGGTTAAAATAGTTAAAATCAAAGTTTAATAACAAAAACATTTTTAATATAGGGTTATACATAAGATAAATTTGACTATAAATATTCATTAGAAAGATAAAACAATTTAATACATAATGGTATTTTATTTATAATTTTTATACATTAAATAATTTAATTTATTTATGATACAATTATGATGCATTAATTACCTTATTAATGAAATATTAACATAATTGATGTTATAAATACCCAAATAAATGTAATTTTAGAATTTTTATGAATTACACAAATTTTATAGGTTAATATGACATGTTATTATTGATTAAATTAACTTTTTTTGAACTAATAATGTTGTTATAATTTTCACAAAAATCAATTACCAAATAGTGTTAAAATTGACATTAAATAGTTTTTAAAACATATATTATATTATTAATTGTTATTATTTCCTAAAAATATATGCTTCGGCAAAATGACTTAGATAAGGTTATATATATTAATAATGAACCACTTGGGGTTCGTTTGGCTTGTTATAGTAAGTTTATTAACCATATAGTGTTAAAAAACAAGAAGACACGGTAAAAGTTAAATTATTTAACTTAGAGTTAAATCTAAAAGATAAGGTTAAAATAGTAACCTAAACTTGTCTAAAACCTATTGGTTGAGAGGATTTCGACCCATACCCACATTAGCTTCGAAATAAATCAACTTGGAGCTATTATAAACCTTATATGACTTTATTATAAAATAATATTTTATGTTTTTCCAAAGGTGCCCCTCTCCTCCCTTATAAAAAAGGGCACCCCTTCCCTCTTCTCTTCACACCCTTTTGAGCCTTGAAGCTCGGTCAACCCCTGACCATTTCTCTTTTACACTTCCCTAGAAACATTATGGAGGTTCTGGTCTTCTCAAAAGACCAACTCTACTTCCTTAAGAGGAAGCTTAAAGAAGGTGTGTCGAAGAAGAGGAGGTTCGGATACGTACGAAGAATATCGGACCTAAGGTAAGGGATAACTATTCCAATCTCGCTCTTATCTGAGATTGTTTATTCGTAAGTATTTACTGGGGTTTTTTTATCATCCATGTCCCTGTTTTATAAAAATGTTTTCATGTATGTTTAATGGCCTTTTTACCCATTTTTGAATTTTACCACATGTTATGAAAGGAATCTTACTTTTGTTTACCATATGAGGAACTTTTTGACTTTTCTGACAAAAGTAGGAGGAGAATGTTTTTTTAACTTATACAACATGAACAGATTTTTACGGTTTCATAACGCCTAATTTTCATAAATATTCCTCTATAATATTTCAGTATTATTTTTAACAAATTACTTTTCTTTTAGATTTACATGGCATTTTGTGAAAATAAAATGATTTTGAAAAGAAAGGATATTTTCCTCAAGGATTCATTTCAAGTGTTTTATCAAAACCAATTTCCATCTAAGATGACATTATTTCAAATGTGTATGTTTCAAGTATAATGTCTCTATGATTTACATGGTTTCACTTTTCTTATGATGAAATGATATCCATTTGTTTTATATGGATTATGTGATGATGGTATGATGTTTATGAAACCCATTTTATTCTTTGGGTTATGACGAATGATTTATGTTCATGTTGTGGAACAAGTAAGAATGATTTAATTATTAGATGGGTGGTACCTATATCTCCCTCCAATTCATTGGGTAAAGATTTATATCTCATGAGATAGACATGGCTGGAATGGTAAGTTAATTCGGTTCAGTGTTACGAGATTGAAATGAGGAGTGAACTCGATTTAGAAAGGGACTTTTTCCACTAAGATGGTCTTGGAAGAAATGCCTTGGCTACTATGGAAATCATAATATGTTCTTAATGGTTTCCACAATTACATGTTTTATTCTCATGATATTTTATTAGGATTAATGTTTCTTTATGATCTATGCCTTACGTACTGCCATGTTTTATGTCATTGCTCAAGATCTTGATGTTTAAACATTATATTCATGTATTTATGTTCAAATGTATATGATTTGTTTTAGTTTCTCCTTGCTTACCCTTACTGAGCATTTGAGCTCACCCTTTTATATGTTTTCTTTTCCCCAGGATTTAAAGAAAGGTTTTAGGTAAGAAAACAAAAAGGGGAAGATCTTTATGGGAGATGTTGAAGATCTTTCACCACGATTAGAAGATTGTGTTCCGAGTTTCCAAAGACACTAAACTATTATGGTCATTGAGTGTTGGTTCTTTTTATGTATTAAGTATTCATCAAAAGTAATGTAATGTCCATGTATGTCAAGCTTTGGGTCTCTGCAGTTGGTATCAGAGGAAAGGTTTAGTCAACCTTTGGAAACTAGGATGCGAGAACTTTAGTGAGATCCCTAGAGATATTTATAAGGTATGTCTAGGGATGTCCCAAAGGTTTAGTATAACTATAGGTTACAGCCCTAGAATTATTTTGACGATCATGAATGACCTAGGGTGAACCTAGGGTGTCATAGATTAATGAATGTGTGATAAGTTATACATCCCATCAGTGACGTTTTATGATTATGTGGTTCCTTGTTATTTTAACGGTTTCTTACACCATGGTTTTTTGTTTTATTCAATGGAGTGAACCAGAAGGAATTGGGTCAACATTGAATCCAATGGACAAATTAGTGACTATGAGCAACGAAATTGTGTAATTCCTAGAAAGAAAGATTTTGTGATTATGTCGAATCAGTCATCGCATTATATAATTAACAAGGTGAACTTTAGTGGTATTCCTAATTCATAAAATAAGAGGAAGATGGACTTTTATGCATATTCACATGGTGAGGAGCATAGATAAAGGGATATTGAGATTTCTAAAGAAGGGAAGAAGAACCTTGATGAACACATCAAATGGAGGGGAAGATGTTATCTGTGTGGAGAGAAGGGTCATAGAGTGAAAGACTATTTTGGAGTTAAATGTCTTATCTGTGAAGAACATGGGCATTACCCAACTCAATGCCCTGAACTAAGAGGATACTTCTAAATCAAAAAAGGACTTATTCCATGATAATCATTGAAGAGGATGGATTGAAGTGTTTATGTATTGGTATTCAAGAATAATGTTTTTGAGTTACTTTTATGTTATATTGGAATATATATGTATTGGTCCATTGTGGTTTTCTATAAGAATATGGTACTGGTAACCATGAAAAGTAATTAAAATATTTTGGAAAGTAGATGATATGCACATAATGAAAGGATAAGGTGAAAATAAATTGTTTGATAGTATGCATGAGCTCATGATTGATATAAGGACTAAGTGATATCATGGTTTGAGTATATAAAATTTTTGGGATTTTGGTATGTGGAAAGAGTTAACTTTTAACAGAATTTATATTTTCACTAAGGTTCTATGGTAATTCATATTTCAGAAGCATACATGATTAAGTTATTCACGCGTTTGGAATATGACCAACAAGATATATCGTATGATATATGGGGGATAAATGATGGTATTCACATGCTCGGTAGATGACATTTCTAGTAATTGTTTTCTTTATACTATGATCTTGGACAGAAGTATTTTGGATCAGCCTAAATATTGGAATGGATTATGTTGGACATAAGTTAGTATTGTTTAAGGATAGAACATGTTTTTCAATATTAATGATGGGATTTTATAATAATGTAGTTTTAAAAAAAGGTCAACATGCAGGACGGGCGAAAACCCGTCGCGTCGGATAAGGCTGTGGGAATTGAACCCACAACTGAAGTGCGACAAGCCATTATCACCTAACACTGGCCTACAGGAAGTCCCTAGTTAGTAGAAACTAGTTTTATTATATTAAGTAGTATGATATATGAAGTATAATTCCATTTTAGGAACCATTTATAATTAATCTCACTATAGATGGACTTATGTATTTTTGATAAGTTTTTCTAACCTTTTGTTTTAGATAGATGGAATGAACCATCATTCTATCACATGATCTGCTAACACTTCACGAATGACAAATTCAACTTCATTTATTTAAGAGATGAAGTGTAAATTGTACAAGTAACGACCAACGGTGAAACTGTACCAAAATCATGAAAGTATTTCTTCTAATTCCAATTTCTTCAACTTTAGGGAAATTATCTTGAAAACAAAAAATGTTGTCCTAGTGCCCTTATATATGATGAATTTGATGGTACCTTAGATCATCACAAAGTTATGGATTTTTTATTGTTGGATTTTTCATAACCATGTTCTCTACCACTATCCATCAGATCTTGATGGTTAGATTTCTCTTCCATATCCATATTTTCACCTACGATATCCTATGTGGGAACCCAAGTGATGAGTTACTTTGGGTATACATTTTGTTTCTAACATTCGTTTTTAAAAGTAATTTTTTGTATTCCTTTTTATGATGTGGGTTTCTATGAAAGAAACTTTCGAGTAGTAAACCATTTATAACCCCGACGAATTTCGAGGGTGAAATTCATTTTAAGGGGGGTAGAATGTAACACCCTGAGATTTTATGAGATATATTACTTTTAATTTCTTTGATGTCTTATATTATACACTACACCAAGATTAGCTTGTACTATACGCAACACCGTATTAGCTTTCAGGGTACACAACACTATTCTTGGCTCGTGTTATACACAATTTCAAGTTCGTTTTGTGAAAATTATTCTACACAACATTAAGTATAGATTTTTTTAATGAATAAATGAAAAAAGTTTTGATTATGTTATATGAAACACTAAACAGAGATTTCACTACACGCATCCCTAAATTGTCTTGCATTACACGCGATCGCGACCTTCCACGATAGCGTGTGTTGTACGCAATACTGAGTTTCACTAAACAACGATATGTTATATAAACTAGCCGTTATGAATAGTAACACCCACTTTTTAAAATTTTATAAATTTTATTTTTCAAAATGGACTTCATTTTTGGATTTGGAATATCGAAATTATCCTAGGGTTAATTTTTGGTATTTTTCTGAAAACTTTTAATTTTTGATGAATAGTGAAAACACTGGGTTACTATTTAAAAACCGAATTTTTATTTAAATAATTATTTATTTTATTTAAATTTATTTTAGGTCAAAATTTATACATAATACCTATATAAGTTCAATTTAATTCATTATAGTCATTTTATAATAATTTTAGATATATAAAAATTTTATTGAACTTTTCACCGTCTTTTACCCACCTCCTAGGAGAGTTTGAAAATTTACATAAAACTTAATTTTACCACTTCTGTGAGTGGAATTTTAAAAATCTGAGAAACAAGGTTAATATCAAGGAGTAAAATGTGGTTCAATAAGATAAAAATAATTTTTGGTGAATAGTAACTTTTTACTTTTATTTACCACGGTTAAAAGTAAATAGGGTAATTAAGGGTAAAAATGAAATTATTATTACCATAACACATGTCCTAATTCTATTGGATAAGTTTAATTCGACCAAAAACTACCTTAGGAATAAAATATGACCATTTAGGTCCACATGGATTAGATTAGGACATTTATTATTAATTTATTTGAAAAATGGTTTAAAATAGTTAAAATCAAAGTTTAATAACTAAAACATTTTTAATATAGGGTTATACATAAGATAAATTCGACTATAAATATTCTTTAGAAATATAAAACAATTTCCTATATAATTTTATTTTTTTTATAATTTTAATACATTAGAAAATTTAATTTATTTATGACATAATGACGATGCAGTAATTACCTTATTAATGAAATATTAACATAATTGATGTTATAAATACCCAAATAAATGTAATTTTAGACTTTTTATGAATTAAACTAATTTTATAGGTTAATGTGACATGTTATTATTGATTCAATTAACTTTTTTATAACTAATCATTTTGTTAATATTTTCACAAAAATCAATTACCAAATAGTGTCAAAATTAATATAAAATAGTTTTTAAAACAAATATTATATTATTAATTGTTATTATATTCCTAAAAATCTAAGGTTTGGATAAATGACTTAGATAAGGTTATATATTTTAATAATGAACAACTTGGGGTTCTTTTGTCTTGTTATAGTAAGTTTATTAACCATATAGTGTAAGAAAACAAGAAGACACGGTAAAAGTTAAATTATTTAACTTAGAGTTAAATCTAAAAGATAAGGTTAAAATAGTAACCTAAACATGTCTAAAACCTATTGGTTGAGAGGATTTTGACCCATACCTACATTAGCTTAGAAATAAATCAACTTGGAGATATTATAAACCGAATATGACTTTATTATAAAATAATATTTTAAGTTTTTTCAAAGGTGCCCCTCTCCTCCCTTATAAAAAAGGGCACCCCTTCCCTCTTCTCTTCACACCCTTTTGAGCCTTAAAGCTCGGCCAACCCCTGTCCATTTCTCTTCTACACTTCCCTAGAAACATTTTGGAGGTTCTGGTCTTCTCAAAATACCAAATCTACTTCCTTAAGAGGAATCTTAAAGGAGGTGCGTCGAAGAAGAGGAGGTTCGGATACATACGAAGCATATCAGACCTAAGGTAAGGGATAACTATTCCAATCTTGCTCTTATCTGAGATTGTTTATTCGTAAGTATTTACTAGGGTTTTTGTTATCATTCATGTCCCTATTTTCTAAAAATGTTTTCATGTATGTTTAATGGCCTTTTACCCATTTTTTAATTTTACCACATGTTATGAAAGGAATCTTACTTTTGTTTACCACACGAGGAATTTTTTGACTTTTCGACAAAAGTAGGAGGAGAATGTTTTTTTAACTTATACGGCATGAACGTATTTTTATGGTTTCATAACTCCTAATTTTCATAAAGATTCCTCTACAATATTTCATTATTATTTTCAACAAAATCCTTTTCTTTTAAAATTTCATGTCATTTTGTGAAAAGAAAATGATTTTTAAAAGAAATGATATTTTCCTCAAGGATTCATTTATAGTGTTTTATCAAAACCAATTTCCATATAAGATGACATTATTTCAAATGTGTATGTTTCAAGTATAATGTATCTATGATTTACATGGTTTCACTTTTCTTATGATGAAATTATATCCATTTGTTTTATATGGATTATGTGATGATGGGATGATGTTTATGAAACCCATTTTATTCTTTGGGTTATGACGAATGATTTATGTTCATGTTGTGCCACAAGTTATAATGATTTCATTATGATATGGGTGGGACCTATATCTCCCTCCAATTAATTGGGTAAAGATTTATATCTCATGAGATAGACATGGATGGAATGGTAAGTTAATCCGGTTCAGTGTTACAGGACTGAAACGAGGAGTGAACTCGATTCAGAAAGGGACTTTGTCCACTAAGATGGTCTTGTAAGCAATGTCTTGGATACTATGGAAATCATAATATGTGATTAATGGTTTCCACAATTAAATGTTTTATTCTTCTGTTATTTTATCAGGATTAATGTTTCTTTATGATCTATGCCTTACGTACTTCCATGTTTTATGTCATTGCTCAAGATCTTGATGTTTAAACATTATGTTCATGTATTTAAGTTAAAATGTATATGATTTGTTTTATTTTCTCTATGCTTACCCTTACTGAGCATTTGATCTCACCCTTTTATATGTTTTCTTTTCCTCGGGATTTAAAGAAAGGTTTTAGGTAAGAAAACCAAAAAGGGGAAGATCTTTATGGGAGATGTTAAAGATCTTTCACCACAATTAGAAGATTGTGTTCCGCATTTCCAAAGACACTAAACTATTACGGTCCTTGAGTGTCGGTTCTTTTTATGTATTAATTATTCCACAAAAGTAATGTAATTTCCATGTACGTCAAGCTTTGGGTCTCTACATTGAATTATATTATGGATTAATACCCCTTCTTTCAAAATTTCATGGCCTCTTTGGCAAGGATCCCAAAAAACATATAAAATAATTTAATGTATTTTTATCAACCCTGAAACCAAGTAATGTATCTAAATACCAAATTAAATTACGTACATTCTCATTATCCCGTGATATAAATTAAAATGGTTAGATGTATTATTTACAACCTCAAGATGTAACATGTTGGAATGATTTGAAATATCTTTTCTTATAAAGATTTTTTTCAGCATTGAGGGCCACTGCCATTTGAAAGAATATCTCAGTGATCAAGAAATCACAAGGGTAACTGCAAAAAAATTAATTATACTAATAGAAAATTATTGGCATACAATATATAACTTGTTAATAATGATTAATTCCAACAAGTACCAATAATTTTTTTTACCAACATATATATTTTATTATATTTTTAGTTTAATACCAAAAAACTTTTAATAACATTAAAATATGTTTCTTTATCATAATAATATAAAAAATATTTTTACTAATAAATATATATTTTAATATTAATTGTTATTAAAATCGAATATTTTACCATTATAGAAATATTTTTCTACAAATTATTCAATAATATAAAATATTTTACCAAAAATTAATATATATTTATATATATATTAATCATCTATTATAGACATACCATTTTATAAATATAAATATATGATTATTTAAAATATTTACAATTTTATAATATTTATTTAAAATATCACAACTACATACATTTGTTTTATTTGTATTATAGAATTTTTTGTATGAATTATATATAAATATATAGCTTACTTTATTATAGACAGACATATACATATATATATATATATATCTAATCAATTTAAAAAACATCATGATAATTTTTAAAATTTATCATCTTATATATATTATCAATTTGTTAAACATCTAAATAATTTTTAAAAATAATTATCCTCCTCTAATTTTCCCATCTATTATCATGCCCAAAATTTCTATTCCCATATTCCTTTATGTTTTGGTTCTCCTCAAAATTATTGGGTTGTTGAATGGTTTCCCTTTATTTTTGATCTCACCATCAAACTTCTTAGAGTCTTTATATCAGTGATGATCTAGCCATTGGAGTTCTCAAAGTATTTGTCTCTACATATTCTCTCACCTATTATAAGGTTCATGTGTTGTAGACCTCCCATTAAATCATGGGGTATCAAAAATCTTGGGGTCATTAAGCTTATGGATTCCCATTATGTTCTCATTATATTTGAAGATGAATTTGATTTTGTTAAATTCTGGTCAATTTACCCTTGAATCATCAATTTAATAAATTCTTATTTTTTATAGAACTTGAGATTCCATATGAAACGAGAGAAAGATCCTTCAATGATATAAATGAAACCCCCAAGTATTCCTCTTCACTATAAAAACCTTTTTATACTTAAATTTTTTGGAAAACTCTTTTGGTAGGTACCTATGTTTAGATTGCAAGACCAATACTATCTATCATCCTTTCACTCCATGCATCTGGGTTAAACTGGACTTCTTTAAGCCGCCCCTAAATTTTTTATGGCTTCAAATCAAATGTAAATGTTTTTTTATGAATCTTGGTCAGATTATTTTTTGACATGTTATATCCAAGATCAATTAACATGTCAATATCAATTGGAATATGAATGAAAAAATTAGTCATTTCACTCCTTGGTCCTTTAAAATTTATGATAAGATTTTTCACTATGCTAATCTATCTTTAACCTTGTTATTATTAGAGATAACTTTTGGTTTACATCACTTTTTCTTGTATCATTGTAAATTATGTTAGGTCAGATAAGTTGGAATGACTATGATAAAGACACAAGAGGGGGGTGAATTGTGATCCTTTAAAATATTTGATGGATTCAAAATAATTATCTTATTATTCAGAGATTCTTTCCTTATCTCTTAAAGTTGAGTAAGAAAAATAAATAAATTAGAAAAAAGAACACAATGATATCTAGTGGTTTAGGGAACAAATATACTTTAGTCTACTCCACCAATGATCTTTCCATGAGCAAGGTAATTTTTAATTGTAATTACTTTTACCAGGGACTTCTACAACTGAGTACAGGTAGTTGATACATTAATAATAAGAATTTTATGAGGCCTTATGATTATTTTATAGGAAACCATAAATTCAAATCTTAATTCTAGAAGCTGATACTCTTTCACCACTATGATTGGGTTCAATCATTTGATACTCTAACAAATCAATAGAGTTTGATTTGATTCAAAAATATATATTTTTCTCATAGTTGTAGTAAAAAATTATAGATGTGTTTGATCTTCAATAATATATAGTAGTAGAAAAATAATCCTCAATGTTGCATATACTTTCTTTAAAAATCAATAGTGAAAACATCAGATAGTTGAAAAACATGTATGTCACCAAAGTGTAACTCTAACAAACTCTTTACCAAACTTGAAGAAGAATATTTAATAATATGATACAGAAGTAGTGACAGAAATAGCAGTGATTCTATCATCTAGAGAAAAACATGTATGTATACAAAATATAGCACTAAAAATAAAAACACACAATTATTTTCAAGCACATATATTTTTATTTCCAATCAACATATCTCTATATATTGTTATTCAAAATATGAACATATTATTATTTATATTGTAGGTCAAATAGATCTATATAAAAATATTCCAAAAATACCACATAATAAATCATGAATATTTGAATTAAAAATCATTCAAAGAGAGTTTTAACTTCCCTTATAAATAGGAATTATTTGGTCCAATGAATATGAGCCTTTGAATCGGTCATAATATATCTTTAAATATATATTTACTTCTGGTGAGACCATTATAGAAAATACAGATAATATCTTTAATTTAAAACTCTACCATTGACTAGACAAACATAAAGTTCCTTTATGTTGTGATAAATTCCAAAAGCAGGGTTAACAATGTATAGTTTTCTACAAATATAGGGTTTATGAATCATAAATTTATTTCTTCAAACATAGGCCTTCATCCAAACATAGGGTTGTTGATCCATATTTTCAAATATCCTAAGGTACATGATCTATAAATTTCATTCCAAATATATGGTTTCTGAACCATACAATACGCTTTCAAACATATTGTATGAACAGTGATTCCTTAATACTTTCAAACATGTCTGGAATACTTAAACAAATATTTTCCAATGTATTAATGACTTGTGCATGCTTCTAGAATAAAAACAAATATTCTAATGAATATCATTTTTTAGAAATTCACTTAAAAGAAAATTTATTATTAATATAAATGTGGGTATTTTTTAGTATTAAAACCAAAAAAAATTAAGAAAAATTTTGAATCAACACATACTCAAAAATATCCCCCTTTTCTACAATCACAAGACCCATAAAATAAATATTAAAATATAATAAAATAATGAAATTTATTTTAGCACAATGATTTACTTTATTATAAATTTTTTATAAACTTTTCATAAATTCTCATAAATAAAATTCTCATAAATTTATCCACCTTTTTGTGACATCAAAAATATGAGAATAAAATATAGTAATAAAAACACCACCTAAATTCATATAAAAAGGATATAATCAAGAAGTAATTAGAATATGTAAAATATTATTCTGTGAATAAAAATAGTTTGTAATGAATCTATCAAATCACTTAATTCATTCTATAATACTTATCTAAATATTTAAAATAACTCCCCTTAATACATAGCAAGATTCAAAAAATTAAAAAATGTATATTTTTCAAGGAATTTTAAAATAAAATTTTCACAAGTCATAATTGAGAAAAATATTTAATATTACATTAAATAAGTAAACTGACCATGTATAATGAAATATTAAAAAATTAAGCACATATTTGCATATAACATAACTATTTAAAAAAATTAAGATTAAAAAAGAAATTTAAAAAATTACAACAGGTATTTTTACTAATCATAATTTTTTTAAATGATATATAAGATATTTAATAAACTATAGATATAAAGAAAATTTAGGGTTTTATGAAGGATTGTATGGATCATCAACACTTTAAAAATGTTATACTTTTTAACTTAAATCTGCTAAAACATTTTATAGTTTTTCTATTCTGATTTGAACATATTCATATCATTGAGATGGAAAAGAAGAAAAAAATTGCTTAATAAGAAACTCTTTAATCTTATCAAGGTCCAACTTATTAATAGCTTCTATTTGTAATAACTCCATCTAAATTAACATTTCTTCTTTAAATGCTTCAAATTATTTTTTTGAAATAAAAATTTCGTTCAAACTCTGAAAATATCTTTGAAGTATATCAAAAAATGTTTTTGAAATTGACTCTTTGTATGGATTTTTATATAACTTTCTCGGAATATTTAGACCAACAACCATCTTTACTATTTCTTCATTCAAATTATTGAATTTAAAAATAATGTCTTCATAGGAAATTTCACCTTTAAAATTTTTTGAATATGAAACTTATGATTCATCAAAACCATGAAAATCCTTGTATCTTTCAGAAGATTTTTCAAATTAATCCTTGATATAAGAAAATCATTGTTCACTTAACATATCAAAAGAAGGATTACCTTTCATTTTATTTTAATAAATACTTTTATATAAACTTGAAGTTATTAATCACTTCATATTTCTTGGACTAGTTTTAATATGTCTTTGAAAAATATATTTTGAAGAATAATATGAAGAAGAAAAAATTTAAGAGGTTTTGAGAAGAAGATTCAAGGGTTTTAAGAGAAGATGATATGTTTTGTTCTGATAATGTGCAGATTATGCTTCACGTTCTCAAGTTGAAAAATACAGGATAATAATTACATATTTTAACTTTTAAAAATAAATTTTTAACTAAGAAATATTTTTTGAAGAAAAACGTTACATAAAAAATTTTAATAACACAATAATAAGTTTAAAAGTTGAATAAGGAATATCGTGTTTATAAACCTATTTTAATATTTTATAAATTCAGTTATATAATTTTATAGACTATGTTTTAACCATTTAACTTAAATAGGAATGAATAATTTAATAAATTTTATAAAATATATCTCTCCCCATATATAATATAATTAATTAAATAAAAACACATATTTGAAAATAGTAATGAGATGCTCCCTTGGTTAGTAGTTCCGGTTCTATATATTTTCTGATAACAAACTAATTCTAAGTTGATCACTACTTTATTAAGATATAAATTTACATACACTTCTCAGACAATCACTTAGTGATTTAATGATGTAGTTTAGTGGTGTATTCCTAAAAACATCACATACAAGTTCCTTTTGGTACCCATATACTTTTAGGTCTGATTGTGTTAGCAAGTAAGGTTTTAGGTAACCAAATCTGTTTGTTCTGTGTAGAGATTATATTATTATAGTTAAATAATTCATTTGAATAATAAAAATTGTTAACACCAAAAAAATGAGGTTTTCTAAATCAATAGTCATTTGAATAATTCTCATTTATAACATAATAAAAACATTTAATATTTGATATGCTTTTTAAATTGATCTAGGAACAAAATAATTTTTATATAACTTTGGTATTTCACCATTACTACATATTCCAAGTTTTCATTTTTGAATTTTATTTTTATCAAGGAATTAATTAAAATATTTTTCTCCTTTTATAAGAATACTATAATCTTGCTTTACAGTGTCAAATTCATCTAATAACTCTTAAATTCTAGTTTCATGCAGATCATAAGAAATTTTTGAATAATTATATTTTAAATCTATTTTTTTACAGACTTTATTTATCCAATAAAATAGCATCATAAGATTTTATTATTTTTTTATGATATTTATTTGAGGATTGAAATTTATCTTGTATCATAAATTAATACTTATTTAATTCATCATAAGAAAGTTTTTCTGAATTAGAGTTTTGAGAGTAATAATATTTTACCTCATCATTATGAGCCATAAGATATACCATTTGGTTTCTATGATCAGACTTAGAATTTTTAGAAGATTCATCATTTTAACCATAAGAATCACTCCAATTATCTTTCATAATTTTCTTGACTTTTCTTTTATAATTGGATTTAATTTTATCTTTAATTAAAGGATAGTTAAACTTTTAGGACCTTTCTATTTTCACTCACAACATCTATTCTATTCAATCCCTTTATTTCTCATGTTATATATTTTTTCAAACCTTTTAATAAGGTTTGATAAATATTTATCTGTATCTGGATGATGTGAATTAGTTGATTCATCCAAAGTAGTTTTGAGAGAAGATTATTCATATTTGATATGATTTTTATCTTTGGACTGCATCTCATCTTCATATATCATTAAAGTTCGAATTATTTATTTCATTTATAATTCTTTAACTGGTGTGGATTTTCATATAGAAACAAATATTCCATTCCACTTAGAGGGTAAAACTCTAAGAATTTTTAACACTTGATCTGATTTCCTAACTATATCTCCTAGAGAGGAAACATTATTGATCATTTTTGTCAACTAACCATTCATCATAGTGATATTTTCATCTTCATACCTTATAAAAGTATCAAACTTTAACATTTCTTATTTCACCTCAGTTATCTAATATTTTAATTTCCTTTATAGGCAACAGAAATAGGCTTCCATGTCTCATGTGTAGTATAACATTGAGAAAATTAATTAAAATAATTTGTCCTTAAACCACATACAATAGAATTCATTACCATTAGATTAAGATCATATTCTTTTTCTTGATCATCATCCCATTTTTTCAAAATTTCCTTTGGAATTTCATAAATCTTGACAACCTTTAAATAAAGTCTTATTCCAATATTTTTCAATTAAATAATCATGCAATCTCTCCAACATCCATAATTATCTCCATTAAAGTATGGAACATGTATCATTGACATACCTTCTCTAAGATTATCCATTTTGAGATTTGTCTTCATTGAAATCTTTAACTTGAGATTATTATATCCAATAGACACATTTGATAATACTTTTTGGTATTATATAGAAAAAAAATCAAGGATTTCCAAAAAAGAAAAATATTACAATAGAGCTTTTCCATTGATACTACTTGTTAGGTCAAAAAGGTTAGAATGGATATGACAAATACATAATAGGGGGTGAACTATGATCCTTTAAAATATTTTACATTTTATAAACAATTATCTTATTATGTAGTGATTATTTCCTTCTCTCTTGAAGATGAGTAAACAACATTAATAAATAGGGAAAAACAACATAGAAATATATAGTGTTTCATGGAACAAAGATCACTTAGTCTACTCCACTAATTCTAACTCCATGATCTTGGTGACTTTTAATAGTAATTAATTTTTCCAATGACTTTTATAACTAATTATAGGTAGTTTATACCTTTACAATAAGTATTTTACAAGGCCTTATGGTAATTTTATTGGGAACTGTAAATATATAGCTTAGTTTGAGAAGTCGATACTCCTTCACCACTATAACTGAGTTTGATCTATAAATACTCCAATAAATCAACAGAGTTTGATTTGAATGAGAAAGATATATTTTTTTAACAGTTTCAGTAGTAACTCATAGATGTGTTTGATCTTCAATAACGTATAATATCAGTAGAATTATCTTCAATGTTTCACTGGATTTCTTTAAACATCAATAGAGAAAACATCATATAGAATAAAAACATGTATGTATCCAAAGTGTAACTCTGAAAAAGAATTTTTCAAACTTTTAGAAGAATATTTAACAATAATATACAAAAGTAGTGATGGTAACGGCAGTGAGTCAATAAACTAGATCAAAACATGTTTGTCTCCAAAATATAGCTCTAAATATGATAACGCACTATTATTTTCAAGCACACATCTTTTTATTTCTAATGCATATATCTCTATATATTTTATATTCAAAATATAAACATCTCAGTATTTATATTTTAGGTCAAAAATCTCCAAGTTAAATGATTCTGGGAATAACGCATAATAAATCATGAATATTTGAATTCAAAATCATTTAAATAGAGTTGTAACTTCCCTTATAAATAGGAATGGTTTAATTTGATGAATATTAGCATTTGAATCATACATAAAATAACTTTAAAGAGATATTTACTTATATAAAGACTATTTTAGAAAACATAGAAAATATCTTTAATTTAAAACTCTATCTTTGACCAGTCAAACATAGGGTTCCTTCGCATAGAATTAAATTCCAAAAGTAGGGTTGACAATATATGTTTGTTTAGAAAATTAGGGTTGATGAACCACACTTTTACTTCTTCAAACGTAGGGATTCTTCAAAGTGTAGGGTTTCTTATCCATACTTTTCCAATAGTGTAGGGTATATAATCCATACATTTCATTCCAAACATAGGGTTTCTAAACCATATGTTACACTTTCAAATGTAGGGTATGAAAATTGTTTCCAAAATACTTTCAAACATATCTAGAATACTTAAATAAATACTTTCCCATAGATCAATGACTTTTTTATGCTTCCAGAAAAAAAAAATATTCTAACGAATATCATTTTCATAAAATTCACTTAAAAGAAACTTTTTTAGTAACATAAATGTGGATTTTTGTGAGTCTCAAAACCAAAAAAATAACGAAATTTTTTAATCAACATGTTCTCAAAAAATTAGGCATCTATGATGGTAATTATTATTCTCTCATATTGGTATGGATATTTCTTATAAGATTTACTTTTCCATTTTAGAACCCATATATCCTCTAGCTATTAGGTAATTATTTAGGTAAATTTCTCTATTTATATGTGATCATATATACAGTTAAATTCATTCTTTAAGTATAAATGTTTGATAAGAATAATTGTTCAAAATATTTTCTAGATTTTACCTGGTTTATATTTGAGGAGAATTTTTACTTTAAATATAAATTCATTTAAGAGTTTTTTAATTTAAATTAAATTATAATATTATGGGCCACTATTGGTCTAAATTTTGAGTAAATCAGATTATTGCTTCACCTAATAGAAATTGATTTCTGAAGGACACTAAAGTAGTGTATTATAATTCCTAATATTAATTTATTGTTAGTTTTGGTCTATATAATGGTCTTATGAATCATATATTATAAAATAAGGTAATTAATTAGTCATTTAATGATCTTGATGGTGGAAAATCTGGGGAGGTGACCTACTAGTTGCCCCCCCCCCATAGTTGAGTCTCCCAGGAAATAACAATTAGAGAATGGAACTATTTAAAATGAAATAAATATTGAATACAAGGTTAAAGTTAAGAAGTGATGTATTATTTTAGTGGTTAAATAGATAAGGATCAAAGAATTAATGTTGGTGATTATGTTATCATTTGTTAGGTATGTTGTAATAACTATATTTCCTATTTTTCATTTCTGTTTACACAGTATTCTAATAAGAAATTAGTTTCTTGTAATTCATTTCAATAATCAAAGATTTTTATTTTATATTTTATTTCATTTTCTATGGTCTTATCTACTATGTTTCTATTTTATTTTATACAAATATTTTTCTTATTATTAGTGTGAGATTGGGGATGAACCACTTCTATCTATAAGTGCAATAAAGGGGACCTTCTTTCATAAGTGAGGATGATCAGCATCTTTTAGCCACTAGGGTGGGTGTTTTGGGTGTTTGAAATTGTGGATTACATGTTTTAGGGTTCTAATGTGAGTCTAATATAGTTGATCAGTGTCATTGAGTTCATGTCATGATTGAGTGGGTGAACTACATGTGTAGATTCCACTGCCAATGTGAACAGCAATACTGACAATAAATGTGTGATAGAAAAAAAAATTAAAATGATGTTTCATGGAATTTCATACATTGTATCTTAGTTTATGAACATTTTTGTAACATATTTCTTATAGATTTATGTGTTTTTTGGAGTTTGGAGGTGTTTTTAAATTTCATTTAAATATTTTTTTGAATTTGTTTTCAAATAAAGCCTCATGTTTTTTGAGTTTATTATAAGATAAATTTATAATTATTATATATTAAATATATTATAAATAAATATATTAATAAATATAGTTTCAAATTTTAGTAATAAAAATTTTGAATACACACACACAAATATTTTACTTAAAAATGATTTATTAACATAAGTTAATTATTGTAATTTCTTATAATAACAGATAAAAACAATGTTTATAATATTTACAATATAAATAAAAAAGTTGATATTAATATTATCAATAGATAAATATGTCATATAAATTTTTCACTAAAAATTTTAACCAAAAAAATATTATCTATTTGTATTATTATAATTACAACAAAATTATTTTATATATTGTAATAACATTTAGCAATAGAGTTTTTACCAGAAATTTACTAATAGGGACATATATATTGGTAAAAAAAATCCAACAAAAAATATAACTTTACTAACATATATAAACCTATTATAAAAAGTCAAATATTTTGTAGTGGGGATTAAATGTATGTGTATTGGGATAGATTCAATAAGTTGTGTGTAAGTTATCCGCATCACTAAATTAGTGATAAAATCCTCATCTAGTACTTCCACAAAGGCCTCGCACCAATAAAGAGGAGCCTAGTGGATGTTCTGGCTAAAGGGGAATTGGTTGTCAAAATACCAATAGTTTCCCATGTGTTTATTAAAAATATAACACAACACTCATATCAATTTTTTGATCGAGGTACACCACATATTAAGGGAGTACATCAGGTAAGTCCATATTCTCTTGAACATAATTTAATTGATTACAAGTTATATGAATTAACCACTATGGTTGGAAAAACATTTCTAGCTTAAAAGACATCCCAACTCACTCCTACAAAACCTTGTGGAATTTTCACTACACCAAACCACCCTAATTTTTATCTCCCCCAATTACAAGACATAAAGTATTATACAACCGTATTCCATAGAAGACTATATTAGAAGAAAAAAAACCCACATCCCCAAAAGAATTATGATTTTTTCACACCAACATACAACCAATTGTGTAAATATCACTCAAACATAAGGTATGTCTCTGAACAACAACAAAGTTAACATTTTAAAAAAATATATAATATCCTCCTCCTTACCAATAGGTTTTTCAATGACCCCAGAAGATATTTGAATCCCAAGCATCAATAAGTCAATAATAGGAAGGGTTATCCCAAGAAAAGCTAGATTCTAATATTTATGATATTCTAAACCAAATTTTTCTTAATCAACAGAATGATAAAAATCATTAGGGTATGGATTTGAGGGATCTAGAGATGAAAATGAGCTAGATTTTCACTGAACTCCATGAATTGGTAAGCAATAACTTCCAAAATCTTCCTTCCCAACCTACTCCAAATACTAAGGGGAACATTAGTTCTATATAACTAATAATGGGAAGAAAACAACTGAGATATCTAATTCTATCTATCCACTTGGATTTACCTCAACCTCGGAGAATCCCCATTCAAGACCAATCAATGAGCAGTTAAAAGATAAAGACAAAGGTAAGTAAAATATTGATAGTGTTTCTCTTAAACCCCTTCCATTTCCAAATATATTTATACAAACCAAGAATATGGTTGAATGTGAGATGAAAATAATAGGTTTTGGATGTATTTAAACATTTTGAGATCAATATCCCTCTACTTAAAGCAATAAAACAAATTAAAAGTCATGCCATGTTTTCTAAATAACTGTGTACAAATATAAGAGGGATAAAGGGAAATGAGTGGAAAAAACTTAGGGGGGATGTATCTAATATTATCACACTAACCTTTGAGACATTAATATAATTTATGGAAATTCCCATGACTCTATACCAATGGTTTTCTATAACCATTGGTATAGTGTAACTACCAGCAGCCTATAATAATGATTTTTACAAACCATTGGTATTGATAATATTATACGAATGGTTTTTTTAAAAATTATTAGTATATGATCTTGAAAAAAGATATTAGGCCTTCCCTACACCCCTCCCCACCCATAATATCTAATCCCCCTACCCTGAGTGGCTGACTCCCCTCTATTATCCCATATATATCTCCCCTAATTCATTGTTTTTTTTATTTTGTTCTTATTCAACATCAAATTAGCAGAGTTCCAAATCCATCATCTATTATTTTGAGAATATTTCTCATTTTTATCTATGTATAAAAACCTAACCAAGATACTATTAGGTCATGATTCTTCCCAATTATTTGAAAAAGGGTTATTTTAGATTATTTTTTTATAGTATTTCATAATAAATGTGATTATATTAGATATATATGTTTTTTAATTAATTTATTTTCTAATTTTACATAAATCCAATAAAAAAGTTTCTTTTGGTGTAATATATATTAATTAATTATTATAGTAATTTTTTGTTTTGTAAATATATTAGGGGGTTATGAAATTATTAATTTAATTGTTTTATTTTTAAAATTGAATGATTAAATTTTTTTCATAATTAATTTCAATCTAATAGTATGTATTAGTTGTTTTCAATTTCATTTCTTATAATTTATTTGGTTCATTAGTAGTATGCATCGATTATAGAATATGTAATCACTTATTATTTATTTGGATACCTACTAGTATGGTTTGATGTCTTTCATATTAAAATTTTTATTATTATTATCTTATTAGAAATGGTATGCATACATGTGATACTAAATCATGTCTTGATTTAATTATGAATGTTTCCATCATGAAAACATATATATATAAAATATTTTTGATTCTGGGGGATACATTGTTGTTATTCTTGATTAAATGGTTTCCATGATAAAGACATATGTATTTAATTGGATTTATGTCATACTCAAAGTAAGGAAGTTGTTTTTAATAAAATCATAAATACATGTATTTAATTAGATTATGTAATAGTTATTTCCCATTCCATACATTATACTTTGTTTGGTTTGTTACTTGTATGTATCAGTTATAGAATATTTTATTTCTCTTATTCTTTGTTTGGATAGATACTAGTATGATTTCATGACTTTCACATTAACAATGGTTGTAATGAATTTTGTAATTATTGTTTATCATGTTGATATAAATATATATTTTTTACTATAAAATAATGGGTAGAAGCTGGATATATCATATTTAATGGATCTTAATTGAGTTTTAAAATAATTTTTATTTTCTTAAATTCTTCATTTAATAATGATTCGGATGGAGGTATTATACATATTTCATGCTATAATTGTGTTGGAAGACCTTAGTTATATGAGAGAGAAGTTATATACTATATAAAAAAAGTTTTATTTCAAACAAACTATTATGTTTGGTATCACAATAGAGAGATGAGACAATCTTCTATTATTTATTAATGAAATGAAAGGAGTGGTATAGAGAATTTGATGTTTGATCAGTTTCCATTTGTGAATCATCATGAGAAATATAGTATTCCAATGAAAGAATATAATAATATCAATACATATCATGAAAATACTAAAAATTATAATATTAAGAGAGTTAACAAAATTAATGGATGATGTTAGGACTACTACATATTAAGAATGTACTAAAATGATAAAATTGGAATTTTTAATGTGAAAATATCATGGAAAAACCATATATGGAATTTATAATACTACCATTGATTATATTATTAACTTTTTTAAGGAATTAATTATTGATAATACATATATTACCCCAAATCATTATATGGAATGGGAGTTAATTAGGAAGATTTTATTTTTTACTAATAAAATTCATGCTTGTTGAAAAGATTACCACTTATTTTGGGAGGAAACAGTAGACATAAATGACTATAAATAATTTTGTCTATCCTGATTGAAATTGAATGAAAATGGAATACCATATCATGTAAAAAATAAAGTCATTCGGAACTTTCCATTGATTAATATTCTTCAAAATCTATTCATGTCTGCAGAAATCTCAACAAATATGTGATGACATGATTCTGAGAGAATTAAAGATAATGATTAGTTGGTTCATCCTGCAGATGGATTATAATGGTGGATATTTTATTCATGACATTTTATTTTATAGATGAGTTTCATGATTTTAGGTTGAGTATATCCTGTGATGGTTTTAATATGTTCGGTCAGATTCTTACCTCTCACAAAACGTGGCCAGTTTTTATTCACGTTAAAAATCTTACTCTATGGATGTGTAGGAATAAACAATTAGCTTTCTTGATTATACTAATATTTTGACCTTATAATCTTGGAAATTATATATATTTATACTTTAAACCTTTAATAAAATGTTTTAAGTGTATTTGGGATGTGGGTGTACGCACATTCAATACTTCTTCAAAAAAAATATTTCAGATGAATATTGTGCTTATATAGCCTATAAATGATTTCCCTTATTATGAAATTATGTGTGGTTATAACATGAAGGGGAAACTATATTGTCTTATTTTTATAAATACTACACAATCTAGAATATATAAATATTATTGTAGTTTTAGTTTCATGGGGAATCTAGGATTCTTACTAATGGATCATCAATACATGAAGAATCATTGAAGGTTTCGTAATACTACTAAAACAGATAAACCACCTCAACATATGTTTGGAAATAAAGTGATTAATTAATATCATGATGTTGGTTTTTCATTAGGTAAAGGTAATATTAAATATAAAATGAGGAAGAATTTTGGCATTGAATCCACTTATAATTTGAAAAATAAAAGTATCTTTTTTTAGTTAGCATACCAGTCAACCAATTGGTTACGTAATTGTTTAGATTTAATACAATTTTAGAAAAAAAAACATATGAAATGAGACTTTAAATTATTCTAAATATCAAGGGGAATAATAAAAACTTACAATCTCATCATGGATTTTTGGATTGGGGTATTCGATCAGAACTGCATCTTATGTGTATCATTGAAAATAAATGGAAAGTTCATTGTGCTTCTTATATGATGAAACCTTTAGAGAAAAATTAATTTATATAAGTAATTTATAATATCAATGTTCTTGGTTTATATTCAATAAATATATATAAATGAGTCAATAGAAAAGATTTGAAACTAAAATCTCTAAAAACTTAGGATTATCACATCCTTCTTCGGGAATTGATTCCAATAAAAATCCATAATTTACTATCCAATAATGTAAGGGTTATGGTGATTCAATTATTACATTTTATAGATACATTTGTTCTAAAATTTTATCCAAGTCTTTATTGATAAAAATTTAGTAAGTGGCACCATTTATTTTGTGTGAGTTGGAGAAAAAATTTCCTCATAATTTTTCACTTGAATTTTTCATTTAATATTCCATATTCCAAATAAAATACTTCTTAGGGGACCTGTTACTTTTATATGGATGTATCCAATTAAAATTAATATGTGCACAATTAACTCTTATGTATGGAACAAAAATCATCTTGAAGGTTCCATTGTTAGAGGTTATATGGATCAAGAATGTATGAATTTTTATTCAATGTATTTTTCTAATTTGAGAACAAGGTGTAACTAGCCAATGAGAAATAAAGATGTTAATTATGGGTAAATTGAGCCATCATTTCCATTACTTATGTAAATAGGAATAATTATTGGTTCATATACATTTACTACATTAATCCTTAAAGAGTGGGATATATCATATGGCATAGTCTTATTTAACTGTGAGTTTTTTTATGACTATATTTGGTAAGTAATTTGAATATGTATAGTTTATCTCATACTATGTAATTTCAATATTCCTTTAACTTTTATTATAATTTTATATATGGGGCATAAAAAATTTATAAGTAGATTTAATCATTCATTTCCTTTGATAAGGAGAGATAATTTTCATAGAAAAGAGTTTCCTACTTGGTTGAAATAAAAGGTATGACCATTAATTTAATAAACTTAAAATATAAATATTCATTTAGTTTTATTATTCATATATATTTCAGGTATTGAGTTTACCTGTTTACTCTATCTCTCAGGAATTAAAATCATTGGATTTTGGTCCTAATTTTTTGGTTCATGAATACAAATATTTAATAATCAATGGGTATAAATTTGTTACAATTGATTGAGTAGTGAAAATGAGAACACAACATGATGGAATTATGTTAATTTTAAAAATGTAAAGTTATACTAGTGCATTAGATAGTTGGCATCAATATGAAAATGTGTCTTATTAGGGATTTTTTTAGAAGATATTATTATTAAATTACTACTCTCGTGGCCGATTCCCTATGATGAAATGAAAGTGTTTCTATTCAATGATGTGACATGGTACATTTATTGATGACTATGGATTTAGAGTTATTAAAATGACTCACATCCTGGCTACCGATGAACCATATATTTTAGAACCAGTGGAAAAATAGTTGTTTTATGTGAAAGATAATCTAATACCTGATAACAGTTTCATTATTGAATTAATCCCAAGACATATTTTGTAAGATGGTGGGAACGAAATTTACACCATTTATTCCCCTATTAGTGTTGACCAAAATATTATATTTGATGACTCAAATTATCCAATTTTCAGAATTGATATTGAACATAAAGTAGTGTTGGGTAATATATATAATCGGCCATATATGTTCACAATTCATTCAGTTTATATATTTATAGGGTTTATTAGGTTGTTACTATTGTAATTACTTTAATTTGGTTTTAGTTTGGAATGGTATATTTGTTTTAGTTTTGGTTGTTTTCACTTTATTTAATTAGATTTAATTCAATTCAGAAAATCAGGTTTAGAATTATTTTTAAAAACATATATAACTTGGTTTTAAATTAAATTTTCTAAAACATTTTCTAAAGTAAACATATTTAAAATAGTATTTTAAAACTATCTTTAAACACTTTTTAAAAAAAGGTTAAAATGGGGTTCTTAAAACTATTTTAAAATGGATGTATACAAGAGAATGTTATGATATTTTTATTACTTATTTGGATTCAAATTTTTATGAATAATATTTAAAAACTATTTTTTAAAAATGTACAATTCATTTTTATGCATATTATGAACGATATTTAAGAAATTAGAAGGAAGAAACTATTTTATAATTATTGATGACTACGCAACCTAAGGCTGCCACCACTGATTCCCGTGGTGAGTATAATAATTGTAATATTTTTCTTTTGTATTATATTTAATGTCATGTTCTTATTATTTATCAAATTTATTTTAGGGATATTAATCTGAACCAAAGTTAACCTCTATTCAACCTACTAGTAGGGGTTAATAACATGGCTAATCAAGCGGGGGTTCTATTATAGCTACACATAGAACCCATCGTACCCATTTTCACCCAGACCCAACATCATACATCCCATTAATCTCACTTTGTCCTCCTTCACTTGAGCCTTCAGGGATGGTCCCACCTATTCCTCCATCATCATCTGATTTAGTTTATACTTTTCTTATACCATTTATATATCCTATGATGTGTCCTTAGACATTATATCATTATCCTACTATGTCTACATCACCTCTATTTCCTACCCCCATCTATCTAGGATTTGATGATTGCTCTCTTTCTGCTTCTTATCTACATCATGTAGATGACTCAAATCATACATTGGAACGGGTACATAATTTAGAGGCTACCAATCTAGAATAACCCATGGATCCATTAGATCCTAATGATCATCCTGTGTCAGCTTTATGTTTACAAGTGTTTCAAATTATATCACATCATTTTTTCAATTGTACTGTAAATTAAATCTATTTTTTTCTTTTATCTTATTTATTGGGAAATTCTAATAGGTAATGTTGTCACACCCTTATGCATGAAGCCTGGAACTGTCAAAAAAATCATGGTAGATTACAATGAATATAACTAAATAAAATGTGAATATTCTAGAAAATATAGAAGTTTTGTGGTGATGTTATCCAAGTACAATGATATTATTACAATTCAACCAATATCATGGAGATATATCAGTAATAAATTCAAGAAGAAGGGATGGGATGAAATATGGGTAAGAAAATTTGTTAAATTGAAATCTATATTATTACTTTATTTATATGAATTAACATATTCATCACAGTATCGATTTAAATTTACTGACGGTAAAGCTGTGAAGGTGACATGGTTGATGAAACTTAGGGAATTGTGGGGATCATATAAACCTAAGAAATATATTGGTTAGAAGAGTATAGTAGGAACTGAGTTAGAGGGTGTTCCGATATTCAATGACATTACAACTATAAAATACTAAGAAATGATTTTTTATTATAAGAGTAATGAGTTTATCGTATTCTTAAACTTTAATGGTTTTATCGAAAATTTAGTTCTTATTAATTGTATTTAATTATTGTTTTCAGGATTCAATAGAAATAAACAAAAAGAACAAGGATTCTATGATGTACATTTACACTTTGGGGTGAACTATAATATAGGTCATGATATGAACTAGGTACTTTTTATGAAAAATTAAGCTTTACTAGGACCTTATACAATTGAATGAAACAAAATTGTTATTGAACTAAAATAAATCAAAGTAAATCAAAGTAAATAGAATAAAATCAAAACTTACATAACCAACTAAACCATAATATTACTAATAGAATAATACCCACTAAAACCAAATATAATCAATCCTAGTCAGACAAAATAAACCTTATATATTCAAAATTGAACCAATCCTATCCAATGAAACCCACCCTAAAATGAGTTGGAGAAAACCAAATCAAATAGACCAAAAAAATACCAAAAAAGATGAAAGGTGAATTAATTGAATCATACTAAGTGTAAGTTATGAAAAAAAAGATTGAATAGATTTTAAAAATACCAAATAATATGAAACTAGATCCAAAAGAATTGACTTGAACCGAAAAACACTATACACATCCAATTCAGTGAGGATCGAATTAAATTAAATTGATTCAAATGAAATCAAATTTAATTCAGTGAAAGTGAACCGAACTAAAACATAAAAAACTGAACCAAAGAAAACCAAATCAGATTGAATTGAATTGAGATGAAACAAAACAACCTGAAATTACTTATATTGAGCCAAACTGGTTATATTTGAACCATACTTAATTTATCTTGATATAAAAGTGTTAAATCATCTAAAAAAATGTTTCTTTAAACCAAACTAACTCATAACTAGTAAAATTAATAAAAAATGAATGAAAATGATTAAAAATAAATTTAATATCCAATCCAACCTAAGTTAATAAAAAATACAATAAAACTAATCTGAATATACATTAATCGAAGTAATCAAAGTTCATTATAATTTAATCAATTTATGTTGGTTTTGATCATTAAAATATTTGTTAGAATAAGTTAATTTTTTTATCAATTTAATATTATTCAATAATTAAGTATTATTGTAGTCAATGTCATTTTCAGCAAGAAACACTAATCATTGAAGGTCATGTGCCTTGAGAAAAATTATCTTTCTTGAGGAGGAGGAAAAAATATATAAGTGTTGTAAATAAAAAAACACAATAAAATATTTTAATTAATTTTATTATTATTTAAAATTTAGATAAATAATTCATAATTTAATATCTTATTTATATTTTCAATAGTGTACCCCAGAGGCCCATGATGAGAAAAAATATGTCAACTTCAAGCCAAATGAAAATTTGAGATGGGTATTGTGTGAGGAGCACCAAGGGAGAATCAGATGTCAACCTAGGAAGAGCATTTTCTCCACTAGGTATTATCCCTAATAGAGCACCTATCAAAGATATGGAGGCACTGAATTGAAAAATTCTCATACAAAAATAGCTGAGGAAAAAAATATCTATATAGGAGTGTGGAATAGGTAAAATGGTCAGTAAGTAGTTCCTGAAAGATATGGTGGATTTATTTCCATCACTTCAATTAGAGGATACTATGATTTTTTATTCATGTATATAAACAATTATCTCTTTATATGATGCATTGGGTGATGGAAATGATGGTCCAAATGGAATTCAATGTGATGACACTCCAAGTGATGATGATGATGCTGAAGATGATGATGTCAGTAAGGATGTTCATGATGTGGGTGATGGTTATGATGGTAGTGGTGGTGATGAGGGAGATATTTATCTCCTTTATTTTTGAGTTGAAGGTAAATATAAAATTTTTTGGATAGTGTTTAATGAATAAAATAGATCAATTATATGGATTTTATATGTATGTTATAGTATTTTGAATGGTTTGAAAATTATTTATATAGTAATCAGTTGGTTAGATGCTAAATATACAATATATATACTACATGGAATGTGTAATGTGGTTGGTATTTTGTTTATAGGTTGTGGTATTGATTTTATGGAGAAATTGGATGGGTCTATAGTGCTATTTGGGGAGGTAAACCTATACCAGTGGATGACTTGAACCATTGGTGTACATCTATACCAATGGTTTAGTTTAAATTGTTGGTACTCAAAAATTCCCATGGTCTATACCAATGGTTTCAATGAAAGCTATTGTTATAGCCCTATAGTGACGCCTTAAGACCCCATTATTCATATAAATATTAGTATAGGGTATACTAATGGTTTTATAGCCTATATCAATGGTTTAAAATTGTTGGTATAGGGTAGTTTTCTAGAAGTGAAATGAAAACAAAGTGAAATGACATCGAAACATTCACCATTCCATGAACAATAGAGAAGTTTCACTTTTCTAATACTTTATGTGATTTGGGATCTTTAATAAATTTAATGACTCGCTCTGTTTTCTATTATTTATAGGTTAGTAAGTTGAAGTTGACAAGAGTATAGGTGAAATTGAAAAATAGATCTATGACATATCTGGTGGGGGACCTTGAAGATGTACTTGTTTGAGTAAGGGGCTTGATCTTTCCTATGTATTTAGACATGTTAAATTTTGAGGATAATCATGTAAGATCTCATTCTACAATCATTATTTTCATACCCTTACTCAAAACTATCAAGATAATCATAAATATCTATAAGGATACACTTTCTTTGGAGTTCAAAGATGAGACTATAAGATTTAAAATTTTAGACTCCATGAAGTGCCCCTCATAAGACAATTCTGTTATCTTCATCTCTCATTCAGAACCACCTTGTGATGATTCTACAAATATTGATTTATAATATTTTTTAAATAGAGATCATTCCATGCTTAGAGAGATCTTGAGGATTGATTCTAGTTTTATGTTGAAAAATAATTTCACACCTATTTCTCATGATCAAACTACACACATTTCTAGTTATTTTGTGGATTATTTTTCTAATTACAAACATGTAATTTATGATTATAACATGGATATTGATTTTATAGATGGATTTGATGCATTATTCACTAATTTTGATGATTTATATTCAAGTCAAAAAATTTATTATGCACATATTTAAGTTACCTTATCATTTTCATCAATACATAACCTACCCAAACTATAACTCAAATCATTACCATCAAACATAAAATATTCATACCTATTAAATGATGAAAAATTACCTATAATAATTGCTAATAATCTCTTACCTGAATAAAAATCATAACTTTTAAATATTTTAAGAAATAATATTAGGGAAATTGGGTGGAACTTAAAAGAAATATTAGGTATTAGACCCTCTGTTTTCATGCATAGGGTTCTTTTAGAGGATGGGGATAAACTAGTTAGATGGCCACAAAGGAGACTTAAACCCACATTATTAGAACTTATAAGGAAAGAGATGGGAATTTTTATTGAGTCGAGTATCATTTACCACATTTATGACTCTCAGTGTGTCATCCCTATCCAGGTTGTACCAAGGAAAACCAAGTTCACTATTATAAAGAATTAAAATAATGAGTTAGTTCCTATGAGATTACAAAATAGTTGATGAGTGTACATATGTTATAGGAAACTGATTCAATACACTATTAAGGACCATTTATCCCTTCTATTCATTGATAAAATTCTTGAGAGACTTGAGGTTAGGACTTTCTATTGCTTTTTGGATAGTTTATCTATCTATTTTTAGTTTCCCATAGCATCAAAGGACCTTGAGAAAACGAAATTCACCTACCAGTTTGGTACATTTTCTTATCAAATGATACATTTGGACTTTGTAACACCCTATTTGACTTCTTGAGATACATGGTGAGTAACTTTCCATATTTACTTGAGACTTTCAGGGAGGTATTTATGGATGATTTTACTATGTATGGTTCTTTATTTTATGAGTTCTTATTGAGTTTGTTTTTTGTGTTTCATCTTTGCACTGAGAAAAATATGGTTTTCAAATTTGAGAAATATCATTCCACAAAAGAGAAGGGAATTGACCTACATCATTTAGTGTCAAATTATGGCATTGAAGTTGATAGATCTAAGGTTGGAAGTATTTAATCCTTTCTATATCCTACATATGTGTGTGATGTTCGACCATTCCTTAGACATGTTGGTTTTTATCGATGCTTCGTCAAAGATTTCAGTAAAATTGCTTTGCCCTTATCTTGATTGGTTAAAAATTATATTGAATTGTTTTTTGAATGATTCTTGTAGGGTATAATTTAATGATCTAAAGAATCCTATGAACACTCCACTGATCATACAGACCCTATTGTGGGAGATTCTATTCAATATTATGTGTGACACTTCCAACTTCACAATTGGATTAGTCCTACCATAGAGGGTGGAGAGACGTTCACATGTGATCACATATGCTTTAAGTACATTGGATTTAGCCTAAGAAAACTACACACCCACATGAAATGGGTTATTTTCTATAATATTTAATTTATATAAATTTCATTATTATTTATTAGGATCTATAGTAGTAGTTTTCTTTTACCATAAATCTTTTAGGTAGCTCTTGAATAATCCAGATGAAAAGCCTAGACTTATCCATAGGATGATCCTTTTTCAAGATTTTGATATTGGTATAAAGGATAGGAATGGTTCAGATTACTTTATGTAAAACCACATGAGTAGGATCACTCACACACTATAGGATGACACCTTAGACTAGTAACTACTTCGGGACACATTTCTCAATGATCATTTTTATGCACTCTTAGGTACACATCCTTAGTATGCAGATTTAGTTAACTATCTTGTTACCTATGAAATATCTAAAAAATAAAGAAACCAAAATTATAAAAATTAAAGATTGATTATAGGTATTATGTGTGGGATTATTCTTACCTCTCATGCATGTGTAGTAACAATGTTATTAGGATATGTGTTCCTGGTCATGAGTTTTATCATGTTTTGAATTTCTTCCTTACACTTACATGAGAAGGACACTTTGGACCCCAATGGATAGCTAGGAAGGTCATAGATTTAGGTTTATATTAACATATTTTATTCCATGATGCCCATATGTATTTGTAGGTCATGATCATGTTTCCAACACACTAGTAACATTTCAAGGAGATAAGAGATGCCTCAACTACCCATATTATTCTATGAGATTTTTTATGTATGGGGTATTGATTTTATGGCTCCATTTTCTAGATAATTTTATTTCATGTATATTCTTGATGTTATTGATTATGTTAAAAAAATGGGTGGAGTTAAAGGCCACTAAGACCTATGATTCTCATGTTGTAGTCTATTTTTTTAGGGTATAAATTTTTGAAGGTTTTGAATATCGAATTCTAACATTAGTGACCAAGTGTCACACTTTTTTTATTAGAATTTGGATTACCTCCTTCAAACTTATGTGGTGTAACACAAATCATATACTCCATACCACCCCCAAAAAATTGACAAGCTGAAGTTTCAAACCAGGAGTTAAAACAAATTTTGGATAAAATCATGCGGCTAAATAGAAAATATTACATAAATCTCTTCAATAATTCTATTTGGGGTTATAGGTTGTTGTAAAAGACTCCCATTGGCATGTACCCATTTATTATTTTTTTTATAAATCCTTTCATATTTCTATGGAATTCTAGAATTAGGAATTTTAGTCTATAAAGAAATGAAACAATGATTTAGCCTAAGAAGGAGAACATAGGAAGTTACAACTTCAAGATCTTGAGGAGAAATTATTATCATCATATTTAAACCCAAGGATATATAAAGAGAGTAAAAAACCAACCCATAAACATGACTATCTAGAATAGGGAGTTTCATGAGGGATACAAAGACCTTTTTTATAGTTAACGACTAAATTTGATGTCTGGTAAGTTGTATTTAATATGGTTAGGTCCTTATATTGTATCTAATGTTTTTTCTTATAGTGAATTGGAGATCACACAAGATGACATAATAAGGATATTTATTTTTAGTGGGAAATGGTTAAATAAATACATTGAGGGACTTCCCATATATATAGTTGATTTCATCACACTACATGACCCCATCATCACTTGAGAACATTAGGTTGTCCCTAACCCTTTCAATTTTATATTATTTATCCTATTTAAAATTCTATGTTTCATGTGAATATATCATCTAATAAGGTTAAAATTAAAGAAAATGTAATATTTTAAGTGTGGGGGAGGAGAAAACATTTTGGGGTAGCTTATTTAGGTCTTTCATTTGTGTTTTTTGTGTGTGGTTTGTATTAATTTTCAAAAAAAAGAACAACAAAACAAAAAAAACATGTAACATTCTCATTTACATGTGAAAAATATGGAAAATGAATGTTTAAATTTTCAAAATTCATTGGTGGCATGATAATCATGAGAAATATTTCATCATTAAGGTTTGATTTTTATAATAATGGAAGTTTTTGATGATATTATTGGTTGTTTCATTATAAAACCTTTTAGATTTTGACACCATTATTTGTGATATTTATTCCGGGAAAAAAATTTCATTGATTTATCCACATAAATTGCATGTAACTATGAATTGTGAAATATTTCCTACTCAGTTTAAGGTATAGTCAAGTTAGGTAATTTTTTCATCTTAAATTAATGGTTGATATATACATTCATTTCTCTTTCGGTTAGTTTCATTACTATATATAATTGACCTATGCATGTGTACCCGATATATGATAGTTGTATGCCCTCATAAAAAATCAAAAATAAACAATATATATAGTATCTTAAAAAATAGGGAAGTGATGAAATGTACAAAACATGGAGATATATAGGTCAGGATCTTAAGGTTTGAATTTCAATAATTCTTAAGTGAGTGGGTATTGAGATTTAATTACAAAGAAATATAGATAAGGTTCGATGAAATTAAATCAAATAAGTATAAATATTTTACTTAACCTGAATATATTGAATAGTAAACACAAAAAAAATTTATCTATGATTAGTTTCATTAATCTCATAGGATTTTTTATACAATTTATGATACGTTGGATTTTGAAATTTATTTATATTGACTCTTTATGATATCCTTTTTCCTATATTTCCACTATGAATTGGGAAATATAAACATGCATATCTTACCATAATTTTATAGAATAGATGACAAGTGACTTTTCCCAGGAGTTCTAAAGGGTAAGTGTGGGTGAGTTGATAAAATGCATTTTTATTTAATATTTTATTTATTATAAATGAATTATTTCCTAAAAAAAATTTATAAATGTTTATTTTTTGTAATATTTGGTATTAGATCATTAATTTTCATATTTGATGAAAATTTCAGTGTTTTCCCTTTAAAGTGAATTGTGGTATTCTAGTTATAAATATTATTATTTGACTTATTTGAACTTAAAATTTCATAAACAAATTCTTTACTTAATGGGATACAACTTTCATTTAGATCATTCAAACTGGATATTGAATTTTATTGGAGTAAATAGGCCATGAAATAAAAGTTGTATTAGACTCATCAAATTGGAAACCAATTCACCATTTGGGACATATATTTTACATATTGGATTGTAGTGGGATAAAATTTATATAGGATATAGAAGAACCAATTCCTCATAAATAATATTTCTCTAAGGATAGTTGGATCATGTGTTTTTGAGGTCAGCATGTTGTTGAATGTTTGATTAAAATATTTTTCTGAATTTTTCCATTCATGCTTGTAACCTCTTGTAACCCTAGAGTCCCCTACCCTCTATAAATGTTTATTTTTATCATTTTAATGTGTTTGGATGTTAATTATGAGTTTTATAGTACATTGGATTTGGTTTCACTCCATTTATCCAAGAATTTCAAGAGGGAGATCTATTGAAGCAAGGATCCCTTCATCAAAGTCTTCTTCTTCTTCTATGTGTTGTAATGTTTGTGTTTTTGTAATAAACTCTCTATTTCTTATATTATTTTAAATTTAATTATTATTTTATTAACTTGTTTATGATTTAAATCAATATTATAAATTATATTAGGTTATACCCTTTCTAAATTTTTTCACATGAAAAATGTTTCAATGATGACTACACCACCCATGGTAGAGTAGTTTTTCTTAGTAATCAATATAATTCTCACCATCTTCACTTATTTATTTTGAATCAATGAGATAATGTAATTCAATTAATATTATAAATAAATTGATTTTCAAAATTAAACTAAATCAATCAATTAATTGAACAATTAGCACAAAACACAATTGAGTGAGTAATGTGTGAATTGTGAGAGCGTGATTTTAATCAGTAAACCAAAAAATGGGATCAATTTATAGAGTTAAAATAAAATCTAAAAACTCAATTCATCCTTATTTATATAATTTATATATTCCATAATTTATCACTAACTATAAGTTATCCGTATAACATTAATCAAATTAGGGTGCTACGATTGCACATTCCGAAGATAGCATAGGGTTTAATTCATTTAATCTTTGTGGTTGAGTTAATTCTTATAGGGTTTAGGGGTAAAAAAATTTGGGTATCATAATTAAGTAGATTTTAATTTGAAATATAATTATTATTATGTAATTTAATAGATATAATTAGATTTATTATCCTTCTAAAAAATATTTCTAAAATATATTTCTCATTGTGCTTTACAAATTAAATTTATAAAATAAAAAACAATAAAATACAGCCTTCTTATAACATACATGTTCTTATGTTATAGCTCTTGACAAAACACACTAAAAATTTTAGTATTGAGTTTATTTTATTTTAATTTTAAAATAAATTTGATATTACTTTTTAAGTATTTTCTCATTAGAGAATGACTTTGGTCAGCCACTATGTTGCACCTAAGAACTAAAAATTAAACATCATTTGAAAGCACCCACAACAACTGTAACATCCTGTTACCTTCCTAAAAGGTACAATTTAAAAACTTTTCATGGTTTTCCTTTTCTGTTGTCTGGGTAGAGCCGAGACAAATTTGAGAGGATACGTGTAATGGTGAAGTTAAAGATTTTTTATATTCTCATCAAAAACCAACTTGTTCTATCGTATTCTAGGGATTTACACATCCTGTAGTAAATTTACATGATGTGTAAATTCAAAAATAATAATAAATCTGATTTTATAAAAATATAATAGGTTTTTTTGGAAATTTTGGTTTTTTTCAATTTCATGACATGTAATTGGGTTACACATCATGTAAACTCCCAATGGTTGTTTTTTAATAGGAATATTAGATGATTTTTATTTTTATCCTCTCTAGTTTTTAATTCTATCAACTCAGGATTCATTACCAGGTGATTTTGGATCCCTCAAACCCTTTAGGGTTGTTTTGATCAGCAATTGATTATTGTTGTGGTTCTGGTGTGACTCACTGGGTAAGTGTTCTCCCTATCTCTCTATCTCCTTCTCTTTTCTTCCTTGGAGTTTAATATATAATATAGGGATTAATGGATCTAAACTTTGTGCTATCTAATATTGTTTCTATATTGAGTTCCTATATCATCTAAACCTTCATTCATATTGGTAGGTTATGTTATGGGCTTTATGTTTCTATGAGAAAGGTAGGTGATTCCATTATGATGGACAAATTTTATTATCCTTGAATTTCTTGATTTAAATTAAATTTTTTAAATTAATTTAATTTAACTTAATTGATTTAAATTGGTTTATTTAAAACCCAATTACATTGAATTGGGTTATTTGAATGTGAAATTGAATTTCTAGTATGAAATTAGGAAAAACCGCTAATTCTATTAAATTGGGGTGTATTTGAAAAATTGATAGAAAATTGTGTAATTTAAATTTTTGAATTTAAATTATGAAATTGGTTTGTTGAAATTAATTTCAAATTTTTATTTGATAAAATGTCTTGAAATATTTTTTGATATAAATCTAGTGGTTTTATCTTAGAAAAGGCATGTTTTGATTAAAAACTTCTATTTTGGTTTTTAAATGGAAAATTGGCACTTTTGAAATGGAGGAATGGGATGAATTTTATTTTAAATAGTTTTAAAATTAATTTCCCATCATTGTTGTGATAGAGAAAATTAAATACTAGGTAGTTAGAGATTTATTGGGATAACACTCTTTCTACACTTTATAACTAAAACAAAACCTAGTGCAGCAGTTCACATCCCTGATGGGATGGTGATGAGTCACCTTTGGCTAGTGTCAGAGGGACATGTGTAAACACGTATTGCAGTGATAACCTTTATGTGTGTGAGGATCCCTTATCTTGGAACTATCATTCCTTTTGGAAGATGACCATGTTTCTCGCTTGTTTATATATGAGATATAAATATTTTCCAATGTTTATAAACCGTTTTACATTTCTAATGAATTTATATAAACTATTTTATATAAATTGGTTATGAATCCATTTGTTTAAAGTATTTAAATCATTTGAAATGTAAAGCATGGATTGTTTTAATTATTCTCCAAAATTTCATGCCTATTTATATAAATTTTAAATATTTAATTGGTTAATTAAATTCTGTAATCTTATTATGAAATCCTTGGTGAGACCCTACTGGACTTTTAGCTCACACCCTACATGTGTCTTCGGGTGTGTATAGATCATCTTCTTCCATGTTCAAGTAGGGGTAAGGCCCCACTTGGTGGCAATAATTGTTGATCCTTAGGGCCTGGAGAGTTTCATCCATTGGAACTTGGGTAGTTTTTCCTATTTTTTTTACTTTTCTATAGTACTTTGAGTTTTCATACCTTTTTTACTTCTGGTAAAGTTCTCCCTATGGATTTTTATTTTCTATTCAAACTGACTTGTTTATCTTCTTCCACGATTTTTGTGGAAAAAATCGTTCCCACTATCATTTTTTATGATGCCAGGTGCTAGTCAAAAACCCATGGGGAATGGGAATTCCCTTAGAGCCAAGTCAAGATCGAATCGGTTATCAGGTTACCAAGGTACCCAGGCTGGTTCGTAAAAAAGTGGTATTAGAGCTCTAGGTTGATATTCTTATCTTACTGCCAGTATGCATGTGTGTATTACTTTCGAGACTTAGGAGTTAGTTATGACCGAGTGACTAACCATATCTCACCGTAAAGAACCTTAAGTCATCATGGGTAGTTTGGGAAAGATTTATTAAGGATTTTTTATAATCTTTTCCCTGCTATTTATTTGCATAGATTGAAATCCAAATCTTGTTTTCAATATCTTGGAATTCATTTCCCATGTTGATCTATTTGAGTGTTAATATAATGTCTTCAACATTATATTCTAATCTTGTGTAGTATCATGCCTCCTATAAGATGTACGAATCAGATCTAGAAGTAAGTGGATGATGAACCACAGTGAGAAAATCCTCCCATGGACCTGAGTCTAGTTGAGGTGATTGTATATCCAGTCTAAGCTCTAGGATAGGCACCACTACTAATCCCCATTCAGGTTCTAACTGTAAAACCTCAAAGGGATGCTTTACGAGACTGTTATTAGGAATTCATTCACCAGAAGACATCATTTTTCAAAGGCTTGAATGATCCTTAAGAGTATAAGGAATGTTTTATTAAGATCAAACATCTATTTGGGTTCATGGAGACACCTGATGAAATCAAGGTAAAGTGTGACACCTTAATATTGGAGGGACCAATAAAGAGATTGTGGTATATTATGTTGATGGAAAATAAGAACAAGGGATTTTAATGGAAGTAATTATGGGATCTTTTCACTAACCAGTTCTATCCAAATTCGATGATGTCAGCCAGGGCTGAGTTCTTCATACTTGAGCAGGCTGACAGAACTGTTTTAGAGTATACAAATGGTTTTGTTGATCAAGTTCAATTTTTACCTAAGGTAGTATCAAATGAGAATATGGATACTCTAAGGTTTTATTTGGGACTTTGAGAGAATATCCATTCTCATTTTTTCTTACTGAAGCTAACTTATTATGTTGATGTGTTGGATAGAGCAATGATGGATGAAATGGACCTGGCTAAAAATTTAGGGATGATGGGAGTTTCTTGTTTGCCCAATGAAAAAAAATACTCTAATGGGAATAGGAATCATGATTATTCTCATAGAGGCTCTTGACAGTAAGTTTTTTCTAATCCTCTTGAAGTTCCTAGAAGATTCTATTTAGTTTTATACTAGCATGGAAATTCTGGACACTCAAAGAGGGTTTGCACTAATGCACCCAAGATATGTGGCTCCTACGAATGCTCAGGTCACTTTTAGAAGTTCTACCATATCTTTTTACACCACATAGTGACATGGAATCATCAACTACTACCAAATTTGTGGGGAAATCATATGCCTCACATAAAAATGGGTTCCAACCATAGACATCCAGAACGAAGCTTCTTCATGTGGTGGGAGAGTCTCTAGAGGGAGAATACATGGGTCCAGTGACTGTAAGAGGTACTATCACTATAGATTCATCATTGTTGACTATTTTATTTGATATTGGTGCATATCATTCATTTATTTTAACCTATATTTTAAACCTATTAAATATTCCTATGGAGCTTTTGTATTATGTAATGGATATTACTACACCCCTTGGAACAAAGAGAGAATAGGGTCTTTGTAGTCCCTCTTGTGCTTTCTCCTTATTATATTTCAAGCTTCCTTAGAGTTTTCTATTTATCGACATGAAACTTCTTAACATAATATTTGTAATGGATTGGATCATTGCCAATAAATCCAAAATTGATTGTTATCTATGATGGGACTCTTTTACTACACGTGATGGGGTTTTCCAAATATTTCAAGGATAATGGGACCCAAGGTGGAGTAGACCCAGAAATTCTTATGCAGAGTTGGGGAAATTAATATTAGTGTTCTCTTTTTATATAAAGATAAAAACTTTGAGTGGTGATCTCTCTCCAGTTTTCATCGATTTTTCCAATGTTTCTCCTTTTGAATTCTTTGGTCTGCCACTAGTAAGGGAGGTAGAGTTTTCTATCGATTTAGTACTTGCTACTCAACTAGTCTCAAGTCCTTCTTACCATATGGAACTAGTTTAAATTAAATATTTGAATATTCAATGGGATGATTTTCTAGATAAATTATTTAAATTCCCAAGCATGTCACTATGGGTGGTGTTAGTTATCATTCCTAGGAATACTGATGGTCCACCTCACCTTTGCATGGACTAACAAAAACTAAATAGATTCCAAGTAAGGAACAACTATCCATTCCCACATATTGATGATATATTTGATTGGTAGAAAGGGTAAAAATGGTTCTCAAAGATTGCCTTTTTTTCTAGTTACCATCAGTTGAGAATAAAAGAATTTGATATTTAGAAACTCGACTTTTGGATTAGTTATGGTCATTATGAGTACCTTGTCGTGAAATTTGGTCTAACCAATGCTCCTGGAATTTTTATAGATTTAAGGAATAGGATTTTCCATGAGTACCTTGATGCTTTTGTGGTAGTATTTTTTTATAAAATCCTTTTTTACTATAAATATGAGGAGGATTATGTGTGTCATCTAAGAGCAGTACTGGAATTATTAAGAAATCACTAACTTTAATCTAATCTTTTGAAATGTGATTTATAGATTTGGGAAGTGAAAGTATTGGTACATGTGGTGTTGTAACATGGTATTTTAGTTTATCTTGAAAAGTTAAATGTTTTTATGACATTGGAACAACCACAAAACATTTTTGAGATTCAAAGCTTCTTGGTTTTGCATGGGTATTACCGCTGGTTTGTTAAGGACTTCTCAAAGTTTTATTCTCCAATTACTATACTAAATATGAATGTTGTAAAGTTTTATTGGGATGAAATATGTTATAATCCTTTTATTTAGCTAAAACATATTCTGACTACTGCTTCAGTTTTGACTTTTTCATAGGTCGGGCAGGGCTATGTGGCCTTTTATGATGCATCGGGTTAAGGTTTGGGTTGCATTCTTATACAAGGAGATCATGTTGTTTCTTATGGATATCTTCATCTTAGGCCACACAAGAATAATTATCTGACCCATGATCTTGAACATTCATTTGTGATGTACATGCTTAAGAGTTAGCGGCATTACCTTTATAGAGAAAGGTTTACCATGTTTTCATACCATAAGATATTGAGTTATATGTTCTCTCAAAAATATTTGTATCTATACCAGAGGTGTTGGGTAGAGTAATAGTAATATTTATACTTTGACATTGCCTATACCCCGGTAAATGGATTGTCATTGTAGATTCTTTAAGTAGGAAAATTCTGACCTAGGCTATGAAAGAATCTTCAGAAGATTGGAACTTGATGGACCTCTTTGCATAGTTGCATGTTGGAGTCCAAGAATTAGGGGATGATGTTGCTTTAGCCAGTGTCTAGTTGACCTCTACTGTTCTTGAATTAATTACTCAGGAGCAACATCCTGATGATGAGTTCCGTAGCAATATAGACTCTCTTTATGGTGAGAAGACAGTTACTGAGTGGTAGTTCTCCAAAGAGGTCATTCTATGCTGTCAGAATTGATTTGTTGTTCTATTAGAAGTAAGGGGATATGTTATAGGGGATTGTCATAACTTCTAATGTCCAGTACACCCAGGAACAAAAAAGATGTTCTTTGACATGCGGTGTAAATTTTGGTGGCCTAGTATGAGATGGGGAATTTTGGATTTTGTCTCTTGTTGTTATATGTGCCAATAAGTCAAGGATGAGCATCATAAACCTTTGGTTTTTCTTTAGCCACTTCAATGCCTACTTGGAAGTGGTATGAGATATCTATGGACTTTTTGGTTGGGTTTGCGCGTACTCAGAGAAAGAAGAATGTGATATGGGTTAAGATCAATCTGCTGACCAAATCAGCTCACTATATACCCATTCATGATACAACCAAATTTTAGGAGTTTGAAAATCTCTATGTGAAATACATTTTTCATTTACAAGGAGTTACTTCTTATATAGTCTCAGATAGGGATTCTCAATTTACTTATCACTTTTGGAGAGGCCATCAGGGGGCACTGGGATCTCAGGTCCATTTGAGTATAGTGTACCATCCATAGTTAGATATCCAAATAGAAAGAGCTATACAGATCCTTAAGGATGTGCTTAACTCTTGTGTACTCAACTTTGTTGGATCTTGGTATGATCATTTGGGGTTGGTTGAGTTTACTTATAATAATAGTTACCAATTCACAATTAGAATGTCTCCTTTTGAGGCCTTTTATGGCTAACCTTGCAAATCTCTATTGTGTTGGTCAAATATTGGCGAAAGTTACTTAGTTGGACCGAGATTGTTTCAATAGAAAATATAAAAGATTCATTTAATTCTTCATAGAATGTGGATGGTATAGATCTGATATAAATCTTATGATGACTTTCATCATAGGTCATTAGAATTTTTAGTAGGTGACCGGGTGTTCTTGAAAGTTTCACCTATGCTGGTTCATTAATGACTTGGGAGGAAAGGGAAAATTTCTCCACACTTTTTGGGAAATTTTGAGGTTGTTGAGAAGGTGGGAAAGGTTTCTTACCACTTATCACCATAGATAATGTCGACAAATAACTTGTTCCATGTATCTTAGCTATGAAAGTATCTATCTGATCCATCTTATGTTCTGAGATGAAGTGATCTTGAGATTGAACTAGATTTATCCATCACTAAAATATGAGTCAGGATAGTTGATTTTGAAATTAAGGTACTTCATAGGAGGACAATACCATTGGTTTGAGTGATATGGAAGAACAATTAATTTTTCATGAGAAATGGGAACATGAGGCACTGATGAGAAAATAGTGGCCACGCCTTTTTGATATAGAATCTTTTTGACAAGAGTTATGGGGATATAAAGTTTTTATAGTGGGGAATTTGTAATACCCCATTACCTTTCTAAAATTTACACTTGAAAAGCTTACAATTTTTTTCCCATTTTCATTATCTGGGTAGGGCTGAGAAGGATTTGAGAGGATACCTATGATGGTGAAGTCGGAGATTTGTTGGATCCTCAGTAAAAACTTGTATGTTCTACAGTATGTTGGGGATTTACATGCTGTGTAATATGGTTACATGACGTGTAAATTATAAAATAATAATAATTGAAATTTTATCAAAAGGTTATGTGTTTTTCAGTGATTTTTTTATTTTTCAATTACATGACATGTAATTGGGTTACACATCATGTAAAGTCCCAATGGTTTCTTTTTAATAGGAATCTTGGATAATTTGTATTTTCATCCTCTCTAGTTTTTATTTCTCTCAACCCAAGCATCATTACCAGGAAATTTTGGAGCCCTCAAATCCTTCTAGGTTGTTTCTATCATTGATTGATCATCATTGTGGTTGTGATGTGACTTACCGGGTAAGAATTATCCTTGTCTCTTCACCTCCTCTTTTATTCCTTGGATTTTGATAGATCATCTAGGGATTGATGGATCTAAACTCAATGTTGTCAAATATTGTTTCTAGGTTGAGTTCTTAGATCCTCTGTACCTTCGTTCTTAATGGTGGGTTCTGTTGCGGGCTTTGTGTTTCCATGAGAAAGGTGGGTGGTTCTGTTGTGATGGCCAAAATTGATTTTCCATGAATTTATTGATTTAAATTCAATTGTTTGATTTAAATTAAATTACATGAATTGATTTTAATTGGTTTATTGAAAACCCAATTACATTGAATTGGTGGATTTGAATGTGAAATTGAATTTCTGGCATGAAATTGGGAAAACCCCTTAATTCTATTGAATTGGGGTGTGTTTGAAAAATTGATGAAAAATTATGGCATTTAAAATTTTGAATTTAAATTATGAAATTGAATTCAAAGTTTTATTTTAGAAACTGGATTGAAGTAATTTTTGATATAAACCTAGTGCTTTAATCTTATAAAAAAACATGTTTTGATTAAAAACCTATATTTGGTTTTTAAATAGAAAATTGGCACTTTTGAAATGGTGGAATGGGATTAATTGAATTTTGAATAGTTTTAAAATAAATTTCCCATCATTATTGTACTAGATCACATGAAATTCTAGGTAGTTAGTGAGTTATTGGGATAACACACTTTTAATGAATTAAAATAGAAATAAAACCTAGTTCAGCGGGTCGTATCCCTAATGGGATGGTGATAAGTCACGTTTGGATAGTGTTAGAGGGACTTGTGTATACACATATTTCCATGATCACCTTTGAGTGTGTGAGGATCTTGTATCCTGGAAATATCATACCTTTTGGTAGATGACCATGTTTCTAGATTATTTATGTATGAAATATAAATATATTCTAATGTTTGTAAACTATTTTACATGCATAATGTATTTATATAAATTGTTTTATATAATTTTTTTAAATCCATTTGTTTAAATTATTTCCATCATTTGAAATGTAAATCTGGAATTGTTTTAATTATGATCTGAACTTCTATACCTGTTTCAATAAATTTAAAATATTTAATTGGTTAATTAAATATTTTCATATTATTATGGAATCCTTAGTGAGACCCTACTGGGATTTTAGCTCACACTCTACTTGTGCCTTTAGGTGTTTTTAGATTATCTTCTTCCAGGTTCGAGCATGGGTAAGGTGCTACTTTGTGGTGGTAGATGTTGATCCTTGAGGCTTGGAGAGTTGCGTCCATTGAGACTTGGAAATTTTTTCCTGTCTTTATGGTACTTTGTTGTAGTAATCTAGTTTTTCATACCTATTTAACTTCTGTTATAGTTCTCCCTGTGGAGTTTTCTTTTGTATGTATACTAAATTGTTTATTTTCTTCTATAATGTTTATGGAAAAAATCATTCCCACTATAATTTTTATGATGTAGGTTGCTAGTCATCAACCCATGGGGATCAGGAATACCCTTCGAGCCATGTCAGGACCGGCTTGGTTATCAGGTTACTAGGGTACCTAAGTTGGTTCATGACAACAACCCCTTTCACCCTGCTCCAGAATTCTTAAAAATAAGAATTTCCACTAAAATTTATAACTCATGAAGGATAGGGGTTTATAGATATAACATTTGATGATATAAAAATTAGTGTGGATATGTTTTATGGAACAAATTTTGGATTTTAAAGGATTTATATGGAAGATAATAAGATTTAGAAGGACCATGATGCTCCACTTATCAGTGTATGTCTAGAAAAGATAGAAAAAGAGGAATGGGAATGGATATAGTGGAAAAAATTTGCACTGGTAAGAATGTATTTGGTGATGAATGTTACATTTAACATTTTTTAAATAAATACAACAACATAATTCATGATGTAACTAACGAATATGAATGATAAATCTACAGTATTGAACAAAGTGTTCTTGATGCAAGGGATATTCAGCCTAAAGTTGTCATAAGGAAGATGGTTGAGTTGTCATGAAATTTCAAATTGATTATGATTTTAAGATTTATTTATAGTATAGGTCAGACCCATGGTATTCTCTCAAGGAGTGTTGGTATCTTATAGTGTTTATTTTTAATAAAGATTACTAAAAGAGGGGGTTATTTTGAAAACAGATTTAAGAAAATAACTTAACTTAAAGAGTTTAATAGTTCACAAACCAAGTGGATATTGAAAAATATGAGACAAAGGGTTAATTTTGATTTAAATACACACATTTCAAGTTCATTGTTCATAGATATTCATTTAGGTTTGGAGTAATTATTTGGTTAAAATTAATTGGAATCCTGATTATTTCCTAATCTTTTATTTCAATGCTTAAAGAACCAAACCTTGATGTAACAATAATATTATCAACGTCCAGCACTTATTCATGGAATAATATCTTCAAAATCATATTTGAATCTCAATAAGGTGGGTATGAAAATGATTCTTGTTTTTTCCAATCGGAACAACACAATTCACTCACTCAAAACCTCACACCGATCAGTTGGAAATTAAGAGCATAACATTCACATGTATCAAAACAATCATTCAAATATGAAATCATATAAGGTACATGGAATAAAATGTTTAAACACCAAAATTACTCTAAACCAGTATCTAATATGTGTATCGTAACTCCCTTGACATGTGTGTATCTCCCTCACAACGAACACCCACCATTTAGCTCGACATCAGGAGGAGGAGGAAGCTTGGGTGGAACTCCTTCTTCATTCTTGATCCCCCTATGAGGATATGGGCATCTAGAACTTCTATTTTTAGTAGAGGAATCCTCTATAACTCCAAATTTTAAGCACTTAACTCTTTATTAGAACTTCCAAATGGGGAGCCCAAGGTGCCATTTTATAGGAAAATTGGATGGTGGTTTTGGGCACACATATTTATTAAAACCATTTTTCCCATGGTTCTATATGGCCAGAATGTATTATATCCTTTTTGAAAAAACTAAAAATTTGTATCCCCGCCTCCAGACTATCTCCTCTGAAATTTTGGCACCATTTTGACAATCAAGGCCGGAGATATGGATAGATCACAGTACACTGCTTTTGACTTCGTGCAGATTTGGTGTCCTGGATAGATCTATCCAAATAGGCCACTAGATGGACAAATTTGGATTCGGTTCCTTGGGAAGAGTTTTATCCCATAATTTTTTGGAGTGCACCACAAAGTTTTATCCCATTTGGATTCATGGAGTTCTCATAATGCTCAAAACAGTGGACATATGTCCATGGGATTCCATGAAGTTTGGCCCATTTTCCTTCTAAATCATCTTTGGGGCCTCTAAATCACCTCCAACTTCAATGAAAATATCAAAACAAGTATAATTTCCCATTTTAACAGTGATAAAAACAAAATAAATTAATCAAACATGAAGTGAAATTTTTTATTATATTTGAAATTTACAATACAAAACAAGTTTAGCACAGTGGTGTAAGGGTGAAAATGAAACAGTGAATTGCGGTGTGACCACACCCCCACACCTAAGCATTTTCACTCCTAGGAAAAGTCACATTTCACAAAATTATGCATGTAGATATTTCCAACTTCATAAATATTTAAAATTCAATTAAAATTTACTTCCTTATAGAAATGTGATCAAAGAAAAAATCACATTGAGGAGTTATTCTCAGTGAGCATGGAAAATGGTATCTCAAAAATTGTATCAGAATGAAATTCCAAGTGATAAATTATACCAATTGAATAAAATAATTCAAAAGTTAATAATTTCACTAATTCTCCACATGTGTGTGTGAAAACCATTTCATTCTATTCTTTCTACTTTTTATCAAGTAAATATAAGTTATTTTAAAAAAAATCTACTTACATTATCCTTTCCACTGAACTTGCCCCACATCATTTACAATCAAATTTCAAGACCCACTCACTTAATAATTCCCATAAGTCAAACCATAAGCTTTTGAACTGGATATACCCATATATTGTACATTTCATCACTCCCCCCATTTATTATTTTTTTCAAAAGTTATACTTGTAAAAAATTCCACACTCTTCTCTCATCCCATGTTTGATCTCCTCATGACACTAATTATAATAGTTATAACAAGATCAAAAGTCTAGGAAGGGTGGTTTTTGACCTACCTAATATACACCCCTTTTTTTGAGGGCGTACAAAAATTAGAAAATAGGTACATATTCATAGGTCAATCTAGTATAGTGATGAAATATATTGGATAAGGAACTAATGAAAGAAAAAATGATTTTTTAAAGTAGATAAAAATATAACCTAACTTATATTTACCTTCCATTAAGTAAGAAATTTTCACACTTCATGGTTGGGTGAAAATATGTGTGGAGAAATTAAGTGACACAAATTTCCTTTAAACTATTCACAAAAAAGGGAACCATTCTTATAAAAGGTTTTAAAATGATACAACCATTTATATCATCGAAAAACAACCAAATTTCAAAAAAAAAGTCACACCATAGTGTTTAATTCTTTCTGAAATGCACATTTCATCAAAAAAAAATTGAATGACAACATGAAATAAGGAAATCCCACATGAATTTTCAATAATTTCCATTATTTAATAGGAATAATTTTCTATGATAAAGTGGGTATAAAAATAATAATTTTCTGGCAAAAAAGTTAGGGAGAGGGAAAGGAGGAAAGTAACAATACAATTCATCAAGCTAAAAAGAGATAAAGAAGAAAGATGATGAAAATTACTAACTAACCCTGGAATGTACCCATCTCCTCACACCTAATGTATATAGTGTTCTTACTATAATAAAAGATAATGTGGGGAGGAAGGATAAAACCTGGTGGGTTTCATTCATAGACTGCTTCTTGAACATAAATTTCCTACATCGGTGACTCCATAATGATTTCATGAAATTGCTTCAGTTGATGCCCATTGATAGTGAAGGTTTTCTTGGTTTCTTTATTTTGAACCTGGAAAACACCAAATGGATAGACATTATTAACTATGTATGGTCCAAACTAACGGGAACTAAGATTACCTAGATGAAACTTCATCCTTTCATTTTAGATAAGGACATTCTTTCCAATGTGGAATTGACAGTTAAGGATGAGACAGTCATGGGAAGCCTTGGTTCGCTCCTTATAAATCCTAGAGTTCTCATATGCATCTCTTCTCATTTCCTTTAGATCATGAATCTGAAAATTCCTTTGATCCCCTATACCGAAAAGATTATAATTTCATTTTTTGATGGCCTAGTAGGCCCGATGATCAATCTCAATAGGGAGGTGACAACTCTTTCCAAAAACAAGCCTATAAGGTGACATTCCAATTGGGGTTTTAAAAGTAGTATGGTAAGACCATAATGAATCTTCAAGTCTAAGACTCCAATATTTTCTATTGGGGTTGAACCATTTTTTCAAGAATTTATTTACCTCTCTATTTGATACCTTAGCTTAACTATTGGTCTATAGGTAATATGCAGTAGACACTCAATGACCAGCCTCATACCGACGTAAAAGTTTTTGCATTGTTCAGTTGCAGAAATGAGAACCCTGATGATAAACCTAGGTAATACAAACCTATAGAAGATTTGGGTTCTCAAAAATTATACAACTGCCTTAGAATCATCATTATTTGTAGCTCGTGCCTCTACCCATTTTGACATGTAATCAACTGCCGTAAGAATGTACAATTTTCCAAAAGAATTGGGAAATGGCCTCATAAATTCAATACCCCAAAAAATCAAAAATGACATGAAAGAGAAATTTTTGTTGTGGCATTTAATTTATTTTAGAGACACTACCCATTATTTTACAATGAGGACAAGATTTACAAAAATCATGGTAATCCCAAAAACGTGTTGGCTAAAAGAGACCAGAATCAAGGACTTTGTGAGCAGTCCATTGGGGACTAAAGTGGCCCCCACAATCAAGAGTGTGGTAGAATCTAAGGACAAACTAAAACTCACTATCAGAAACAAAACTCCTAAGTAATTGATCACTACATGTGTGCCAAAGGTAGGGGTCATCTCAAATGTACCAATGAGACTTATGTTTTAGATGGCTGGCTTGGTTTTTGTTGAAATCGGTAGGAATAAAAGATGCTACCAAATAATTTACAATTTTAGCAGACCAAGGAATAACATCTTGCACTTATTATAGTTTCCCATCAGGAAAAATTTAATTTATGGGAATATAGGGGGATGATTCAATGTACAAGGATGGTTTAATCCTATTGATATGGTCAGCCACCACATTCTCTGCTCCTTTTTTATCTCTAATTTCTAAATTGAATTCCTGAAGGAGGAGCATCCAGCGAATGAGATGTGGTTTAGCTTCTGGTTTCATAAGGAGATACTAGAGGGTTGCATGGTCTAAGAACATAATGAATTTGGACCCTAAAAGATATTACTTGAATTTATCCAAGGCAAACACAATGGAATGAAATTCTTTTTCAGTTGTGGTGTAGTTTTCTTGGGTAGGGTCCAAATTATGTGAGTAATAGGCAATGAAATGTGGAGATCAATCAACCCTTTGTGACAAGACTACCCCAACTGCATAGTTAGAGGTGTCACACATTATCTCAAATTTTAAATCCCACTGAGGCAGTTGGATTACTGAGGGTGACATGATACTCCATTTTAACTTATTAAAATCTCCCTCACATTCTTTATCAAAAAAATCCTTTTCTTTTTGGAGTAACCAGAAGAGTGGGAGTTCAATCTTACTAAAGTCATGAATGAAACAACGGTAAAATCATGCATGACCTAGAAAATACCACACATACCATACATTTTTGGGGAATGTTAGGGAAGAAATGACATCCACTTTTGATTTATCTACTTGGATACCATCTCTAAAAATTACATGTCCCAAAACTATACCTTGTCGCACAATGAAATGGAATTTCTCATAATTTAATATGCGATTATTTTCAATACAACAATGTAGGACTGAATCAAGACTACCCAAACATTCATCAAAAGAGGATCCATAAACAGTGAAATCGTCCATGAATACTTCCATGAAATTCTTCAGGTAATCCCAAAAAATACTAACCATGCATCATTGGAAAGTACCCAAATCATTTCATGGACCAAATAGAATCCTCCTATATCAAAATGTACCAAAGGGGCAAGTAAAGGTTGTCTTTTACTGATCCTTGGGGGAAATATGGATCTGAAAGTATCTAGAATACCCATCAAGAAAATAGTAATGGGACTTACCTGCTATTATCTCTAGAATTTGGTCAATGAATGAAAATGTAAAATGGTACTTCCTAGTGTGTTTATTTATTCGGCGATATTCTATATAGACACACCAACTATTTTGCACACGAGTTGCAACCAATTCATTGTTTTCATTTTTAATTATAGTAAGATTAGTTTTTTTAGGAACTACTTGAATGGGACTAACCCATTGGATGTTAGAGATGGGGTAAATGATTCCAACAGCCAATAATTTTGTTACATCCTTTTTCACAACTTCTAGGAGGTTTGGGTTCAGTCAAATTTGTGCCTGCCTCACTGGTTTATCCTCATCATTTAACAAAATATGTTGCGTACAAACTGATGGTCTAATATCAGGATTGTCTGCATGTGTCCATCCTAATGCTTGTTTATACTCCCTCAAAATTTCAAGTAGTCACAATTCATGGTTAGGAGGGAGTAAACTGGCAATGATGATCGGTAACTTGTTTCTATTCTCAATATATGGATCTTTTAAATCTTGAGGTAGTTGTTTCAGTTCCAATTCAGGTGGATTTTGGATTGATGGGATTGTGTGTGAAAATGAGAGGTTAATTATAACGAACCAAACTTTTATTAATGAAAACTCCTCTTGATCTAATTAAATGTATTATTATGTAAAATGGTTATATAAAATATTCCCTTCCTTGGTTTTATGTTTTTGTATTTTAAAATACCATTAATAATTGTTACCTTTTATAATATAGTTGTTGAACAGTGATCACATGATTAGTATAAATATAGGGCTTTAACAAATCCAATTTACTCAGACAAAGGAAGCGATGGCCTCATCCAGTAGAATTTCTCCATACAAATACCATTTTTCAGAGCTCATAAAGGAGTTAGCATCACTGGGATTCACTCTTGAATAATTCCAAGTTGAGATTCAACATGTTATGCTTGAACGGAACCACCTACAGGAGAAGTAGAAGTTGATAGAGATTACCACATGAGCGATGTTATCTAAGCCACCTCAAGAGTCTGTCACCATTGAACACCTTATCCTTAGGTCTTATGTGGGTGTTATAAGGGGTTATGTAACAATACCCTAGTACTATGATTATTTTCATTATTTTTTTATAATGAATATACATTAATTTTATTATTATTACTTTTTAAATAGTTTTTAAAGCACAAATATTATTTTTAGTTAATATTCAATTAAGAAATTTATTTTGATGAATTAATGGATTTTTAATTAAATAATATTTTAAAAAAAATATTATTTCTAAATTACTTTTTATTAAATATAAATGATCATATAATTTTTATGAAAACAATTTTAATTTTTAATAAGGTTTGAAAACTTTTTTTTTCAAAACCCATGAATTTGAAATAAATGTCGATTTTTTTATTAAAAGTGAAAATTCACATATTTAGAAAATTATTTTAGATAAAATAAATATTATTTTGGTAATCAGGATGTTGAAATTATCCAACGGTGAATTTTTCATAATTTTCTAAGACAGTCAAATTTTTGGGTAAAAATTAAATACTGTTCAAATATATAATGTGTTTTATGACATCATAATGACCCAATAGTGATGTAATAAAATACTATAAAAGGGATTTTCGGCCAATATATTTTTTTCCTTTAAAATAATGTGATTTTATATTTTTTTTTATTTATTTTACAAAGCCTTAGTGGACCCTCCAAGAATTATAAAACATTTTTACTTTTTAAAATGATTTCCTTGAGAGTGTGACTCACCTCCACATAAGAAAGCCTAATGTTTTAATAAGTTTGGATATTGTCCTTATAAAATAATGTTTTTCACTCCCCTTTTTCAAAAACCATGGGCAAAAACCATGGGCTGGTTTGTGTTTTTGATTAGTTTAATGTGTGTTGTCCAAAACTTAAATAATAAAGAATTCCCTCTCTTTTCCTATATAAACTCACCCAATCACCCACTTTTCTTCACTAAAAACCCTTTTAGTACCTCCCTAATCTGAATTACTATTAAAATTATCCTCCCAAGGCACACCAATCTCCCAAGAAGCCTCTCTCAAGCCCCTCCCAAGCCTTTGGGATCACACTTCCAAGTAAGGGATTGCTTCCTCTCTCATTTTTTGTCTAAGTTTCTTTATGTAGTCATACCCTTGTATTTTCAATTAATAATGTGGGGTTATGGTTTTTTACCTCCCCCATACTTCCATCCTTATTTTTTAATTATTATATACCCCTTTCTCTCTCATTAATTCATCCCATGTACACCCGTTACTATGCCGAAATTCCGTAAGGGGTTTCTCTCTCCACATTTACATTCAAGAAATTATTTTATTTTATGAACCTAAATTCCATTACATATGTTGGGACATATATTTGTATGACATAATTACGGTACATTTCATGTACATATTATGATATACCCCTTTCTCTCTCATCAACCATTTTTATGAATTCTTATGTCACGTCGTTATGCTGCTGAAATTGCACTGTGATTTTCCGAGCCAAAGTCATTGTGTAGTGAATATAATGCCCATTTCTCTATCAATAGTATTCACCTTTATGGAAATTTACTTATTTATTATATAGTTTCATTTATGAATTATACATTCCTTTGTCTTGGAATAAATTATGATGTTTAATGAATCCATGTTGTATGATCTATGTGGCACACTTATGTATGAAATGAAATGATTAAGAAGGGTGCACCCTGATAGCATTCCAATGCATTAAGTAAAGATTAATATCATGATATTTCAAGTGCAATGAGAGTTTACTCATGATAATTCAAGTTCAATGAGGGTTTACTCATGATCCATTTGCAATGAGCCTTGGCTCATGCTAATATCATGTTAAATATTGATGCCACATTTCCATGTTATGATAATCATGTTATATCATGCCTTTATGTTCATGTTTCTATTATGATCTATTGATATTCCTATTTACCAACATGTATTGTATTATTCATGTTATTCATTGTTTATTCCTTTACTGGTATTTATATATCACCCTTTTCTTATGCATGTCCTCAGGTTATCCCATGCAATGCTAAGTACGAGGAATATGTGTGGTCATGTAAAAGAAGTTTTCAATAAAGTTGTGTATTTTATGTTTTAAGTTGTTATGTAATGTTCCTAAGCCCCAAATACACTAGAAATTTCGATCTTATATGTTGTGAAAAGTTAATATTTTATGTAATAAGCTATGTTTAAGTGTGAAATAAAGAGAAGGGTTATTGTAGTTGGTATCAAAGAATAGGTTTAGTTATTTTTGGGATTAGGATTAAAAAACCCTAGTGAAAGCCTTAGGGATAAGACTAAGTATAATAAAAACATCCCTAAATTTTGGTGAGTATTGAGTAAGTTATTTATCAATAAAATTCATCCATGTCTAGATACGAGCAGGTAGAGGCGGCTCTGGCACCGATGTATCTAGGGGTAAAACCCAAAAACACTACTTTGAGCTAGACTCAAATGGGAACTGGTGCATGATGACGGGCCTTGCTTCACTATTGGTTATGAAACTCCTAGGGTATATTCTTTGTTAAATTCATAATCTTAGTATGAACCATTATTAAGAGAATAAAAAAAATTCCCCTAATAATATATGTTTGGAAGTAGATCATGGATAACATAGATTGAAGCCTATAAATTCATAAGTTAAGGAAATAAAAGTATTTTTTAAGTCATCCATTTTTGTATTTGTATTACCCTTTATGTGTTACCCCTAACTTTTCTTTTATTCTAGCCAGTGACTGATAATAGGAGGACTCATACTAACAACCGATGTGAATATCAATGTGATGATTGTTCTAATGAGATTCACAATCTGATGGGACTTGGAATCGCCAACTTTGTCATAATACTCTCTCAGTTAACTCAAGTTTTGAATAGAAACATGGGTCAAGAGGAACGTTCAACCCCCACCCCCACCCCAAGAAATAGAAAATCTCAATTGAGAGATTCATGTGACAAAGGACTCCTAATTTTAATGAATCATATGATCCCTCAATTTCTGAAAAATAGATCAACTCCATTGAAAAGATCTTCTCCATCATTCAAAGATCCGAACAAGAAAATGTTATTCTGGTTTCTTATCGTATAGAGGGTGAAGCTGATCAATGGTGGACATTGATCAAAAATATGAATCCTGAGGAGGATATCGAGGCATTGTAATGAAAGGATTTATGGAAAATGTTTTTTGATAAATATTTTTCTCGCACCCTCCGACTTAATATGGAAAGGGAATTCCTTGTCCTCAATAAAAAAGATGACGAATCCATTAAAGTGCATGAAGAAAACTTCACAAGGCTGTTAAGATATGCCTCTAAATTTTTTGTTACCCTTGAATTCAAGGTTGAATGCTTCTTTTGTGGGATAAAACTTAGCCTATGGAAATCCCTAGGGATCCGTGACTTCAAGAGCTATGAGGAAATTGTATAATGTGCTCTCAAGGTAGAAATAGAGATTAGAAAATATCAGGGGTATCATGAGGATAAGAAGAGTAAGGTGGACTTTAATTCTGGAGGTCTGATGGATAAATCCAACAGTTCTAAGAAAATCACGCACCCCACTTGACAAAGGTGCAGAAATAAGTACACCAGAAATTTTTTAAAGAGGATGGAGAAATGATTTAGATGTGGAAGAGAAGGGAACCTGGCCATTAACTACCGAAAAGAAAACCCCATGGCTGTGATAGAGTAGAGGAATGCTTCGTTCAACCCTCAACATGTTTTTCATTTCTTCAACTGCAAAGAACTAGGGAACTTTTCAAACCATTGTCATAAGCCAAGGGTTTTTTGAGGCAACCAACAACCTCCAAGGTAGTAAGGGAGAGATTTTACTAACACTACCACCGAAGTGAACCCCAAAAATGAAGTGGGGAAAAGTATTCTAGTTATTCATTCAAGAATATAGAATAGACTTTTTGACTCTGGTTCTACACATTCTTTTATATCATAAAAGTTTATTAGAACAATCCCAACACCACCAAAAATCATGGAAGTAAAGATGTAAGTGATAATGGAAAATGGGTCAATCATTGCAACCCATGAATATAACTCCTCCCCTATCACAATTTGTGGTTTGAACTTCCCAAAAAACCTCATAATACTCTCTTTGGTGAAATTTTATGCAATTCTTGGAATGGATTGTATTTCCTTATATAAAGCCAACATAAATTGTCATGAGAGGGAAATCACTCTCCATATGGAGAATCGACCCCTGATTCTGTACAAGTGCATGGAGGAAAATGAATATTCTTTAGAACCATAATCTAAATCATGGATATTACTACCCTATGAGCATGCATATCTTGATCAGCTGATTGAGTCTAAGGAAGAAACCATCCTTGAATACATGCCTATTGAGAGGGAATTCGCTGAAGTGTTTCTTGAGGAATTTTATGGTCTTCCTCCTAGAAGATATGTTGAATTCTCAATTTATTTTATACCTAGGTCATTGAAAATATCCAAGGATTTGTATAGAATGGATATTTTGGAGCTTGAGAAGATGAAGAAATAACTACATGAGAATTTGGATAAAGGGTTTATATGCCCAAGTGCTTCACCATGGGGTGCACCAGTCCTCTTCGTTAAGAAGAAGGATGGGTTAATGCTCCTTTGCATTGATTATCATGAGCTCAACAAAATCATGATAAAGAACAAGTATACTCTGTCCTAAATTGATGACTTGTTTGATCATCTATGTGGAGCACAATACTTCTCCAAGGTGGATTTTTGGTCAGGATATTATGAAGTAAGGGTGAAAAGGAGGATATCCTCAAGACTGCTTTTCGTACAAGGTACTAGCACTATGAATTCATAGTAATTCCTTTCGGACTCACTAATTCTCCATAAATATTCATGTACTTGATGAATAGAGTATTTAGATATTACCTTGAAAATTTTGTGGTAGTATTTATAGATGATATTCTAATATACTCCAAAACCAAGGAGGATCATGAAGAGCATATAATAACTGTACCGGAGACCTTGCGAAAGGAGAAGCTCTATTAAAAGTACAGTAAGTGTGATTTCTGGTTGAATGAGGTCTTATTATTGGGTCATATCATCACAATCATGGGGATATCTATGGATCCATCCAAGATAGCTGCAATTGAGGGATGGTTGAGGCCAACATCGGTAACGGATATTCATAGCTTCCTAGGGTTAGCTGGATATTATCACCTGATTTGTGAGAAATTTCTCACGATTTTCTAACCCACTTACCAAGCTAACTCAGAAGGGAGTAAAGTTTTCTTGGAGTGATTAATGAAAAGATAGCTTCCAGGAGTTGAAAAGGAGGCTTATATCTGCACTCATGCTCACATTACCCACAAGTGGAGAACTTTTTGTGGTATTTAGTGATGCTTTTAAGAAGGTTCTGGGATATGTGTTGATTCAAAATGACAAATTCATTGCCTATAATTCAAGGAAATTGAAATTTCATGAGAAAAACTATCCAACACATGATATGGAGTTGGATGCAGTAATCTTCTCTTTAAAAATTTGGCGACATTATCTCTTTAGATAGAAGTGTGAAATATACATGGATCACAAAATCCTCAAGTATATATTCCCACATAAAGAGTTGAATATGAACCAATGAATATGGTTAGAGATGATAAAAGACTATTAATCATCAATCCATTACCATCCTAGGAAAGCAAAAAAGGTGGTAGATGCTCTAAGTATAAAGGACCCAGTGATTCTATCATTGATGAGAATTGAAAAGGATCCAATCTTCTTAGATTTGATGAAGATGGACATGAGAATCATAAATAAGGTAACATCATTAATCCTTTCACAAATGATTGATCAACCGTCTCTTTTGGAAAGGTTAAAGGATGCTTAAAAGGATGATGTGGGAATTCATAAGAAATTGGAAACTATCAGAAAAGGTAAATCCTCAGAGTTCTTTGTTAATGAAGAAAGAATTATGAGATTTGGGACAAAACTATGTGTTTCATCAAATCCAGAGTTAAAGAATGAAGTTTTGGATGATGAAAATAGTTTTAATTTCTCCATTCACCCAGTAAACACAAAGATGTATTGAGATATCTGAGAGAATTATTGGTGGGATGACATGAAGAAGTAGATCACTGAGTATACATCAAAGTTCATGGTATGTCAGCAATTGAAGGCTGAGAGGCAGAAGTCTAAGGGGATGATACAACCATTACCCATACCAGCATGGAAATGGGAAAACATCACCATGGAATTTATCACTGGGCTTCCAAATACATCCAAAGGAAACAACACTATCTGGGTTGTTGTGGATTGTCTTACAAAGACTGCATAGTTCATTACAATTCAGAAGGATTTCTCATTGGATCAATTGGAATGGATATATATCAAAGAAGTGGTAAGTCTGCATAAGGTACCACTATATATTGTATTCAATAAAGATCCAAAATTAACCTCTAAGTTATGGAAGATTCTTCAACATGCTCTGAATACTGAGCTGAACTTTAAAAAGGATTATAATCCTTAAATTGATGGCCAATCTGATCAGACTATCCAAACACTTGAGGACATATTGAGAGCATTCTCAGTGGACTTAAAATAAGTATGGGATCAACATATTCCTCTGGTTGAGTTCTATTGCAATAATAGTTTCCACTCAAGCATATAAATGGCTCCTTATAAATCTCTTTATGGGAAGAGGTGCAGAACATTGGCATGTTGGGATGAAGTTGGGGAGTGAAAACTTCTAGGTCCAGAAATGGTCGAAGAAATGGTGGAGAAGTTTAAGATCATCCAGCAGCACATTAAAGCTACTTAGAGTCGACAAAAGATCTATGATGATAATCATTGACAAGACCTAGAGTTTGATTTTGGAGACATGGTATTCCTCCACATATCACCATGGAAGAGAGTTGTGAGATTTGGGAAGAAGGGAAAGTTTAGTCCAAGGTACATCAGCCCTTTTGAGATCCTTGATCGCACTGGAACAGTGGCCTATCAACTATCACTCCCACCAAACCTATCTCAAGTACATGATATATTCCATGTATCACTCTTGAGGAAGTACATACCTAACCCATCACATGTACTCAATCCAGGGATGGTATCATTGGAAAATGACCTCTCCTATGAAGAGAAGTGGGTGAATATCGTAGATCGTAGGGAAAAAGTTCTATGAAATAAGACAATGCCCCTCATCAAGGTGTGGTGGTGAAACCACAAGTTTGAATAGGAAACATGGGAATCAGAGGAAGTGATGAACCAAACTTACCTGAATCTATTTTAGTGTGGGAAAAGGAAATTTCGAGGGTGAAATTTCTTAATGGGGAAAGATTGTAACGACCCAAAATTTTATTAATGAAAACTCCTCTTGATCTAATTAAATGTCTTATTATGTAAAATGGTTATATAAATATTCACTTCCTTGGTTTTATGTTTTTAGATTTTAATATACCGTTAATAATTGTTACCATTTCTAATGTAGTCTTTGAACAGTGATCACATGATTATTATAAATATAGGTCTTTAACAAATCTAATTTACTCAAAAAAAAATGAACCGATGGCCTCATCTAGTAGAATTTCTCCATACAAAGCCCATTTCTCAGAGCTTGAAAATGAGGTAGCATCACTGGGCTTCACTCTTGACCAATCCAAATCCTAGCTTCAACACGTTAAGCTTGAATGGAACTGTATACAGGAGAAGTGGAAGTTGATAGAGATTACCACCCGAGCGATGTTATCTGAACCACCCCAAAAGTATGTCACCATCACACACCTTACCCTTGGGTATTATGCAGTTGTTATAAGGGTTTATGTAATAAGACCCTATCACTATGATTATGTGCATTATTTTTTTATAATGAATATACATTCATTTTATTATTGTTACTTTGTAAATAGTTTTTAAAGTACAAATAGTATTATTAGTTAATATTCAATTAAGAAATATATTTTGATGAATTAATGTATTTTTTAATTAAATAATATTTTCATAAAATATTATTAATAAATTAATTTTTATTAAATATAAATTATCATATAATTTTTATGAATATAATTGTAATTTTTATTAAGGATTGAAAACTGTTTTTGTCTAAACTGATGAATTTTTAATAAATATCAGTTTTTATTTTAAAAGTAAAAATTCACATATTTATAAAACTATTTAGATAAAATGAATATTATTTTTGGAATCAGGATGTTGAAATTATCCAATTGTGTATTTTTCATAATTTTCTAAGATAGTCGAATTTTTGGGTAAAAATTAAATACTGTTTAAATATATAATGTGTTTTATGACATCATAATGACCCAATAGTGATGTAATAAAATACTATAAAAGGTTTTTTCAGACAATATATATTTTACCTTTCAAATAATGTGATTTTATATTTGTTTTATTTATTTTAAAAAGCCTTAGTTGACCCTCCAAGACTTATAAAACATTTTAACTTTTTGAAATGATTTCCTTGAGAGTGTGACTCACCTCTACATAAGTAAGCCTAATATTTTAATAATTTAGGCCATTTTCCTTATAAAATAATTTTTTCTAATCCCCTTTGGTAAAAAACATGGTCAAAAACCATGGTTTGGTTTTTGGTTTTTATTAGTTTAATGTGTGGTGTCAAAAACCTAAATAATAAAGAAATCCCTCTATTTTCCTATATAAACCCACCCAAGCTCCCACTTATCTTCACTAAAAACACTTGGATCGCATCCCTAATCTTCCCTAATCTCTCTATTATCCTCCCAAGTCACCCTAAGCTCCCAATAAGCCTCTCTCAAGCCCCTCCCAAGCCTTTGGGATCACACTTCCAAATAAGGGATTGCTTTCTCTCTCATTTTTTTGTCCAAGTTTCTTTATGTTGTTATAACCTTGTCTTTTCAATTAAAAATGTTGAGGTATGATTTCAAACCTCCCCCATACTTTTATCATTATTTTTTAATGAAGAGAGACCATTTTATCTCTCATTAATTTCTCCCATGTACACCGGTTACTATGCTGAAATTCCATACGATATTTCTCTCTCCTCATTTACATTCAATAAATTCTTTTATTTTATGAATCTAAATTCCATTACATATGTTGGGAAATGTATCTATATGACCCCCTTAATGTTCATTTAATGTAAATATAATGAGATACCTATTTCTCTCTCATCAACCATTTTTATGAATTCTTATGTCACGCTGTTATGTTGCCGAAATTGCACCGCGATTTTCCAAGCCAAAGTCATTTTGTAGTAAATACCATGCCCATTTCTCTATCAAGGGTATTCACCTTTATTCACATTTAATTATTTATTATATAGTTTCATTTATTAATTCCACATTCCTTTATCTTGGAATAAATTATGATGTTTAATGAATCCATCTTGTATGATCTATGTGGCACACTTATGCATGAAATGAAATGATTAAGAAGGGTGCACCCTGATAGCGCTTCAATGCATTGGATAATATTAGTATCATGATACAACAATTTCAATGAGGTTTTACTCATTATAATTCAATTTAAATGAGGGTTTAATCATGATTCATGTGCAATGATCCTTGTATCATGCTAATATCATATTAAATGTTGGTTCCACATTTCTATGTTATGATAATCATGTTATATCATGCCTTTAAGTTCATGTTTCTCTTATGCTCCATTGATATGCCTATTTCCCAACATGTACTATATTCTTCATGTTATGCCTTGTTTACTCTGTTACTGGGATTTATATCTCACCCGTTTCTTATAAATTTCCTCAGGTTATCCCATGCAATACTAAGTATAAAGGAATGTGTGTGGTCATGTAAAATAAGTTTTCAATAAAGATGTGTATTTCATGTTTTATGTTGTCATGTAATGTTATTAAGCTGAAAATGCACTATACCTCTCAATATTATATGTTGTAATAAGTGAATATTTTATGTAATAAGTTATTTTTAAGTGTGAAATAAAGATCAGGGTTGTTATATCACTAATCTCATCTAACTGCTCAATGGTATCATCCTTAGAAAAGGAATGAGATTTTACAAGTTTAGAAGTATCATCTATGGTCAATGGGTCCTCATTGTTCAAGAAATAATCAATTAATAATCATGAATGAAATTTTTATAGAAAATTACAACAATAAATGCATTATTCATTTCCTATCATTTCAATAAATGATGAAAACTCATAAAGGGGATTGGGGAAAAGAAAATATGTTCTTTCAAGGGAATTAAGTACATCAATTGAATTAACAGAGAGAGGGGGGTGTTCTTCTGAGGGGTGCTTCATGGCATCAAAGAAGTTGATGTGGAAAATGTCACCACAAAATTTCATAGATAATGTGCCATTATGGACATTAATTATGGTTGTGGCAGTTTTCAAGAAGGGCCTCCCCAATATAATTGAGGCATGTCTATTCATCCTATCATATTCCATTTTTAACACATAAAAATTAGTAGGAAAATTTAAATTTTATACCCTAAAAATAATATCCTCTAACACACCAGAGGAGTGTGTTGTACTCCGATTTTCTAGCTAAATAAAAATTCTAGTTGGATTCAGTTCACCGACCTACAAAGAAGAGTAAATTCAGTGAGGCATCACATTAATAGAGGTTCCCAAATCAAGGTTAGCATTAGAAAAAGAATACTCCCATGTGGTGCATGGAATTGAGAATATTATAGGATCATTGAACTTTGTGGGAAGTGATGTCTCTATCAATGTTGAAACATACCTCCCCAATATCACCTTCTCATCTCCTCGAAGTCACCTTCAGTGTGTACACATCTCCTTTAGAAACTTGGTGTATTATGGAATTTTCTTCACGTAATCAATCAAGGGGATGTTAACCTGCACTTTTTTGAAAGTTTCTAATATTTCATTATCAATTTCAGTTTCCTTTTGTTTTATAGGTTGGTTGAACCTTTGGGTAAATGGAAGAGGAATGGTTTGGCTAGGAAACTCATCAACATACACACTTTTTCCTTTGTAAGGGATTCTCTCAAGACATGGGTTTTCAACATTTGGAACATTTTTAATAGTTGGGATGGAGGTTTCCTCAAGAGGGGATGACTCTAATAGAGAATTCATTTGACTTTATAGTTTTTTCCACTCCTAAGGGTTATGTAACTCACATTTCCTTTATCTTTAGGGTTGACTAATGGTTGAGATGGTAGTTTACCCGACCTGTGACTTTGAATTTCCCCCAATGAGTTAGCTAGTTGGCCTAATTAAGTTTTTTAGGTCTTGTATGGATGCCTGAGTGGTTTTTTGGAATTGGAGATTTTTGGAATCCATTTTCTTTATCATATATTCTAGGGTAGGCTTGAGTTTTGGAGGGGTTTTTTAGAAAGGCCTTTGTTGTGGTTGAGGATTTATGGGTGGTGGTGGATGACTACTCTGCCCTGGTTGGTTCCATTATTTTTTAGGTTGGTTTGAATACACCCATTTCCTATAATCTTGGTTTTATTTCCACCCAGATTTAGATGGATAGTATGGTTCTTTCTTAAAGGGTTGGTTATAGGGGCGGCCTGGAAATATTTCCTCACAAATCTCAGAAGTTTCTCTTAGTTGGGGTTATTGATCATAGTAATGAGTGTCATAAGAACATATAACACAATGGATAGGATGAGGATATTGGTATTTCCCTTGGGAAAGATCAAGTTGTTGAAGAAGGGTACTTACCTCTTCGAACATTGTGTCCACATTCTTCTCGAATTCAGTACTTTTCACCTTGTGGACACCTTGAATGGGTACACTAGAAATTGAACCGAATTGTTGAGTATTTTGTGCCATGTTCTCAATCAGGGTTATTATAGCAATTGGGGTCCTATCTACCAATGAACCACCTGTAGCAACATAAATTATGTTACTGTTAATTAGAATTAATCCTTTATAAAAATATTTTATTAAAAGTTGATCGCTTATTTGGTGGTGTGGACAACTTGAATAGAATATTTTAAATATTTCTCAATATTCATGAAGTGTTTACCCTTGATATTGTCTTATACCACATATTTCTTTCCTTATTGTTGTAGTTTGAGAGGCTAGGAAATATTTTTCAAGAAAAAGGTATTTCATGTCCGCCCAACCTCTAATTGGTGAATTAACATAATACAACCAATCTTTCGTAGTGTCTTCTAATGAAAATGGGAATGATCTAAGATTTAATTGTTCTTAATCCACATTATAAGGTTTTAAAGTAGAAAACATGGTATGAAATTCTATTAAGTGCTTATATGGATCTTCTCCTGAGAGTCCATGAAATCTTGGTAATAAATGAATTAAACCAAATTTTAGTTCAAAATTAGGTGTCTCGCCTTGCATTTGAATATATGTGGGATAGATATCAACACCAGGTGAGGGTAGTTATTTGAATTTTTAGTTGTTTTCAGCCGTATTATGCAATTTTATTTCAGTTTTGATATTGGTTTTAGAAGAAGAAAATGAGGAAGGATCAAGAGGAGTGTCGATGTTTTGTGTGTCCCCCTTCAAAGGGTTCTCTTCTGTATCTCAGTGTTGCTGGCATAGGATCCTCTCCAGTTCAGGTTCTAAAGGAGTTAAATATATTGGATTAGAATGATTCATTCATAAAACCTACACAAAAAATATATTATAACACAAAAGGACTGAAAAGGTAAATAAATATTCACAAAATTTACAAATATCTTATCAAAAACACGCACTAAAAACTGAAGTGATCCCCAGAAACAGTGCCAAAATTTGGCCACGTTGTCATGACACGTCAAATTAATTATGATTTTAAGATTTATTTATAGTATATGGAAGACCCTAGGTCACATATCAAGGATATTTGGTAGCTTCTGGTGTTTATTTTTAATAAATATTACTAAAAGAGGGGGTGATTTTGAAAATAGTTTTAAGAAAAAAAGTTAAATTAAAGAGTTTAATAGTTAACAAACCAAGTGGATTTTAAAAAATATGAGACAAAGGGTTTGTTTTTATTTCACTACATGCATTTAAATTTCTTTTTTCATAGATATTCATTTAGGCTTGGAGTAATTCTTTGGTTGAAATTAATTGGAATCCTAATTAATTCCTAAGCTTTTATTTCAATGATTAAAGAACCAAACTTTTATGTAACAATCATATTTTAAAGGTCCATAACTTATGCATGGAATAAGATCTTCTGAAGAATATTAAAATCTCAAGAATTTTGGTATGAAAATGATTCTTGTGTTTTCCAATTGGAACAACACAAGTCAAGTACTCAAAACCTCACACCAATCGGTTAGAAATTAAGATCATAACATTCACATGTATCAAAACAAGAATTAAAATATGAATTCATGTAAGTTAAATGGAATAAAATTTTTAAACACTCAAATTTCTCCAAACTAGTAGCTAATTTATGTTTCAAAACTCCATTGACATGTGTGTAGCTCCCTCACAATGAACGCCCACCATTTAGCTCGACATCGGGAGGAGGAGGAAGCTCGGGTGGAACTCCTTCTTCATTATTGATTCCCCTATGAAGATAGGGGCCTCTATAACTTCTAGGATGAGGATAGGACTCCTATATAACTCCAAATTGGGATCACTTAACTCTTTTTCTGAACTTCTAAATGGGGTGCCCAAGGTGCCATTTTAAAGGAAAATTGGATAGTGGTTTTGGGCACACAGATTTCTTAAAACCACTTGTATTATGGTTTTAAATGGCTATAAAGTCTTATATCCTTTTTAAAAAAACAAAGTTGTATATGAACCTCCTTAATATCTCCAAAAAAATTGGAACTATTTGGAAAATCCCAGCCAGAGATATCGAAAGATCACAGCACACCACTTTTGACTTCGTGTAGATTCGGTATGCTGGACAGATCTGTTTGGATTGGCCACCATATAGACAAATTGGGCTTCGGTTCCTTGAGAATAGTTTTATACGATGATTTTTTGGAGCGGACCAAAAAATTTCATCCCATTTTGATGCAAAAAATTCTCATAATTCTCAAAAAAATTGGATAGATGTTCATGGAATTCCAGGCAGTTTGGACCATTTTTCTTTTAGATCATCTCTGGGTCCTCCAAATCACCTCCAAATTTAATGAAAATATCAAAAAAAAGTATAATTTCCCCTTTTAATGGTGATAAAAACAAAATAAATTAATCTAACATGAATTAAAATTTGTTATTATATTTGAAATTTACAATACAAAACAAGTTTAGCACAGTGGTGTAAGGGTAAAAATGAAACAGTGAATCGTGGTGCGATCAGAAGACCAGAAGGAAATAACATTAATGATTTAAATATGATATGAGGAACTATAAAAAAAATTGATAATAGTGGTGGTTTTTTATATAAAAGTGGTTTAAACCACCACTATATGGTTTCATGGTGGTTCCTAAAAAACACTGCTAAAGTTGGTGTTGGAATCTAACTCATGTCAGTTCCATCCATTTAGTAGTGGTTTCTGGGAATCATTGCAAAATGTTTTTTTAATAGTTTTTTTTCATTTTTATAGGTGGTTTACCCTCTCAAAAATACTAAGGTGATAGTGTCGGTTTAAACTACCACTAAACTTAACAATATATGATGGCGGTTTACACTGCCACTAAACATTTTATGGCCTTATTTTGTAGTAGTTTAAACCACTGCTATATAGAGATGTTAAAAAATATACCTTCAAATACTGCATCCCCTGAACAGACAAAAAAATAGACATTACATTATACAAATGGTAAAAAAACTATTCAAATATAATAAAAACATAATCAGAAAATGTCAATTTCAATTTATAAAAAACCATAATACAAAAAATCCTTAATATAACAGGAATAATAAAAAATATTTAGTTAACATGAATAATGTTATTTAATTTTCCTCTTGAGTTTATTTTAATGTCTAGGTCACATATTACCATTCATTTGACCCTCGTGCTACATAAATGACATAAAGGAACCCAATTAGGGTATTTGAAATCATGTCATGGACTAGAGAACTAAATTATAAACCTTGGATCCATCCATGATAAATTATATAATTTTAAGGTAAGGAAAAGGTGGTGGTATCCTTATGAATTAGTGGGAATTTGAAAGATACCGGGTGTGTGAGTGTAGCTACCCAAGCTTGTGTAACATTTAGTGTTGCGTGTTTTTCTAACCTGTGATAACCCTTGGCCTTTTATGTTCGTTCTTGGCATGTTTAATATTATCATTTTGAATAGTGAGTTATTAATTATGTATTAAGATTATCTATTCTTGGATTTTATATGGATGCCTTGTGGCATGAGTTGGGTGAGCATGACAACCATTGGAATGTGATTTTATTGAATAGTTATATGGATTGAGTTGGCTGGTGATGCCAATGATGTTGGGAGTTGTGATGGAAATGTGGTTTGGGTGCTCATGTAATCCATGGACATGTGAGATGTTATGAATCATATTATGTGTTTTGGTTATGGCATTCATTCCAACCATATATATGAACATTGCAATGGACTAGTTTATATGAAGAGATTAGGGAAAGCAATCCAACCATGGATATGAGTTATATATCATGTCATATTAGCATGCCCATTTATAGTGGATGTGAATTCATATGATGTGATTTTATTATAATATCATTATTATATAATTATAGTGATTTTATTTAGATGTTATGGAAGAGATAAAATAGATCCAAGATAAAAAAGGATGTGAAGATAAAAGAAAAATAAGGAAAATGATTTATTACTTATAAATAATAAATTTAAGTTACCACTTCCAAACCTTACTTATTTGGAGAACTTATAATTTAGTCTTAAAATAAGGAGATTACATACATGATATTTCATTCTTAGGGATGGAATATGGATAATGTACTTCTAAACAATCTAATTTCAGGTGTGTATTTCAATAAGTAGAAGTCCCATTTATAGATTAGAATGTCTGGAATTTTTAAAAATACCCATTCCTTAATCTATAAGGATTATAATTTTATAGGGAAAGTGACACAAAAAGAGAAAAATTATAAAAAAATTCCATGAATTCCTTCACCCAAAAACTTATTTAACAAGGTTCCAATATATTTTAAATAGAATTTATCATGTTAAAATTTACATATTGATAACATCTTAAAGTTTACTTGAAACCCCAAAAATACCTTCACATAAGCTCTAAGAGTGGGATAAAAAAATTGTAGTCAAGGGTGGTGATTCATCTAGTATAAATATTGAAACCACTTGGTTTTTATTTTATTTTTCATTAATAAAGATTAAGGTAATATGGATGAACTCAATATGTATTGTGAAGTACATATGTGAAAAGTTTAGGAGTTCCCAAGCATGTTGATGAGAATAAATTTCTATGTTCTCTCATAGTTTATCCATACTAAATAACAATTAATATAATGGAAGAAGTTGTTTCCATTAATAATAATACATGAAGAATAATAATTTTCAAAATAAGGTTAAATATGGTGTATATTTTTCATCTTATAGCATGAAGATATTAAAGATACTAATTATGAAAAATTATTGTGGTATATTATTGCATTAATTAGATTTTAAGGTAATATTACAATTATATATGAGCGTTTTCAAGTGTATAGACTGATCGACATTTTATTTCTATAAATAAACTAGTTTAAGGTTTATTTTTTAATATTCTACATGGAGAATCTGTTTAATAAGATTTGATAATTTTGAGGAACAAATTAATAGTTAATGGTGGTACCCTGGATGATGAGTTCTATGTTATATTAATATTGACCATATATAATGATCTTAAGAAATCCCTGAGAGGAGATTGAATCTAACAATCTATATGTTGTTTAGATGATCAAAATGCTAGTGGGATGTCTAGATGAAAGCTGACCAGCATGTTTAGTTATCCAAATAGTACTTGGTGAATTACCAAGTGGAATTAAAAACTAAATAAAGTTCATAAATGGTTGAAAGAGACTAGAGATTTTGAAAATAACAATAAGAGGTGGAATTTTAAAGAGTACTAAAATAAAACAAACCCTAAAGAGCCTAATAATGATTATTATAAGGTAAAATTTATAATAAAGCATAGAAAATGAACTGAACATATAGATTTTCATGAAATGTAATGTAAATATAGATATCCCCTACCAAAAACCACAACATGGTTTATAAATCACTATATTAGGGTTATTTTGTCATAAGTTTAGTTACACGTCATCACTGAATTCAATGTGAACCCTAATCACTACCCGATAAACTTTGATTGACACCATCTATGTCTCTGTCTCCACTCCCTGCTACCAACACTGGTATGACACTTTTCTTGTAAATTAAATAGTGTTTTATATTTAAATTTAAACTTAAAACCAATAAAAGTTTTTGTTCTAAATTATTATTAATTTGTGTGATTAACCTTCTCACTCAAACCATACATCAACGCAATATCACTAGGGACACATCCATTCGTCTTCTGATATAATTCAATCAATACTTTCTATAGAGCAAAGACTTTTTCATCTTGCATATTTATATAATCCCCCTATTCCTAAATTGTGATTTTCATTATAACAAACTCCCTCTAAGCATCTAGAGGTAAGGAGTAACTAAAACTTGAAGTAGATGTTGCTACAATCCCTGGTGTCTTACCAAATATGTTAGATGGTAATGGTCCCAAACACATCCAACACACACGACCAGGATGCTCCTTCCTAAGGACTTGACCAACTAGATTATCCTGGGAGATCGGGAAGTATTGTATAGGATTAGAATCCCATAGTTCTTTTACTTTTACATATAAATACAATATCAGTCATATTTAAATCAATACATATTAACATAGTGACAACTGACAATAATTTATTACAATGAAAAAGGAGTTTATATCCTAACTTCTTTGGTAGGATCATTCACATAACTCCCATCAGTTTTTATGTGAACATCCAAAAGAAGTTATGTTCGTGGGACTTGGTGAAATAAATTCTTTTAATACATTAAGAAAATATAAATCAACAATTTAATATATAAAATAGATAATTTTATCTTATAAATATTTAAACTAATGAAAATATTACCAAATTTGATCTATTTTTTGAAAAACTCTTTGACCTGGTAGTGTGGGGGGGATGATTTGTTTAGATCCACTTGATGAATTTTTCCTTGAAACATCCTAAAATAAAAAAACAAGTAATTTAATATTAATGTATATAATGTCATGTCCTTTTCATATTCATGTATATATAAAAAATTAGATTAATATAATAATATATATTTCAATACCACGTGCTTCTCATGACGATGCCTATCAACAAACACCTTCCATTGCTCTCTAAGTACTCATTCAGGTAACTTATCATATTGTTGCTAAGTGTTCAATGACATATCATTGAATTAATTCCATAATATCCATTTAAAATCTTTTCATTTCTTACCCAAATTTTTCAATGTCCACTTTTTTATGATAATATTAGCAACGATAAAGTGGAATAACATCTATACAAAGAGATTCATTTTTTAAATATTAGAATTTAATTACATAATGGAATTAAATTATGCCATAATGTATTAAAACTACCTTTTTATGGGAATCAAAGAATTCATTCTTCCAAGATTGAGGCATATGCCTCCAAATAGAATAGGTAATTGGAAGGGTAACCAACTTCACTGCCTGCTGGCCCAGAATCTGGCCAATTAATCCTATAGCATCATCTATGGGGACCCCATAATAGTCAAATGGGACAACTATATTTAATCCTTCCTGATTCCATGAATCTAAACTATTCATGTTTTTCTATGTAGTTACATTGTTTACATCTTTTAGGAAAAAATGGTTAGTAATATAAAAAAAAGTGAAATAACTTTTTTCACATTAAAATTTTTACCTATAACTATAAGCCTCCAATATACTAATGAAGAAATAGGAGTGACAACCTATTACCTCACTGATGAACCTTCTGAATGGGGAGGCAATGCCCCAGATGATTTTGGGATAGAGAAGGAGGGTGTGTTAGACACTAATGTAATAGATGAGGGTGTAAAATATGTTGATGAGGGTAGATAGAGGGTGTCTTCGATATTGTATAGAGGGAGACTGATGGATCATCATCTATCTATGTGGTTGAGATAATATCAACTAGTACTTGACTAGGATAAGTGAAACGCTTATTTCTTGGCATTCTTATCATTTAATAAAATAAAATAAAATTCAGAATATATATTTCAAACAAATCATGCAGAAAAAAAAATTAGAAATAATAATAGATGCACAATATTGAAAAACAAAATATACATAGCTATGATAATGAATGACTGTACATATAAAATAATGGATTATAAATTAATGTATGACTGCACATACAATCATTATGTCCTTCAATCATGTTTTTGTCCTTCTCTATCATTACTTAATATACTTCATCCACCCTTGCAAGACTAAATTTTTCAATATCATGATAGAAAAATAATTATGTTTCTTGATTTTTATGGGATTTAATGTCAAAGGTCAAATATTCCACTTCATCACCCATACCATACAAGTCTCTTTGTTTTATGTGAACAACTACACTCCACCCTTCATCTACAACATCTTCCAAATAATTTACAATTTTTCCTTATGATGAGAAGATATACAGATCATGTAATTCACAGTCACTGACATCCATCAAGTGAGAGAAGTTCAAAAAAGTAAATTGCAAGGAATATATTCTAATACCCCTGGTAATATTAACCCACTTGAATTTGAATAAAAGAACTAAAAATGCCTATGGTAGTTTAATTTGATAATATTAGTCAACTTTCCATAGTATCCCAATTTAGAAACTATAAATATATCTCTATTCTTTATTTATAAACCTTATTCATGATCCACTGTATGAAATTTAAATCCATTCACATTGTAAGCATTGAATTTTATAGCCTTTTTTAGAGGATCATGAGCTAGAAACATCAAATATTCTAACAACTCTGCATGAGTGTCATTATTCATAATCTACAAAAAGTAATATACATTATTACATTTACAAAATATATGGGTCAAACTATTATTCATATTTATTCTAATATTTATGAACTTACACAATATGAAAGACATTCTACAAGATCAATTAACAGTTTTGTTATATTTTTCTCTTTTCATGTTCATCTTCTCATTTGTATCTATTTTTTGTATTTTTATCTCTTTAATAAATGGATTTTCATCTTCACTATTCAGCAACACATATATATGTGCCTGTAATAATTCCATTTTTGTCATTATAACATTTGAGATCCTCATAATTGATCATCCAATAGTAGGAAATATTTTTGATTTCCCATCTAGTTGAGATTGATTTGATAGATCATCATCACATCCAACTCAATTAAATCTTGTCTCAATATCATCCAAGTATCAATAATAAAAGTTAATACACTCATCTTTTAAATATCCTTCAAAAATAGATCCTTAAAGTTGGTATTTTTTCACTTATAATTTCAAATAACCAATATATTTATGAAATAAAATAAATAAAACATAATTATGTATTTAATGAAGTGTTGATAATTTTTTACTTAAGATGAAAAACATATAAATAAAGTACCTCTCAATTGGATACATCTATCAATAATTTATGGGGCCTCCTAATTTAGTTTCCTCGACCAAATTCATAGTTAAATGCATCATGATAGTAAAAGAATATAGAGGAAAGTTAATCTCCATTGAAAAAAGTGTCAGTACAAATCTCTCTATAAGGTTTTCAAGATCATTTGGTTGTATAGTTTTCTCACATGGTTTTCTGAAGAATGTTCAAAATTAGAGTACATCTACAGTAATCTTTTAAATTAATAATGTACACAATGCCATTGGTATTTACTCTTATAACAAAATATTTAAATCATGAATTTTCAATCCATGTAACCTACGATGCTTTAAGTTGACACACCTAGAGATGTTACTTAAATAACCATAATCATGTTTTAAAATTCAAAGGAATGTATCTTTATCCCTATTTTTTATTGAATTTTTTTCAAAGCATACTTTCCATGCTCATCTAGCTAGAGATCATGATTTATGTTCATTATTTATAATTCCTTATGAGTATTGATATAGTCCTTACATTTTCCTTACTCATTAACCAATGTGAAGATTAAATTGTCAAAAAAATTATTCTCAATATGCGTAACATCAAGATTATGCTAAAAAAATTAAATTCCCAATATGGTAGTTTGAATAATAAAAATTTTCTTCCATTACTATGTTACAATTTCACTTGACGATCACTTTGAACTTATTTCCCACTATCATTCAAATTATTTACCTTCCTAAATTCTATTTAAACATTTTCAAGTTGTTCCAATATTTCAAAACCTATCAATAACTTTGGAGGTGGTCTATGATAAATATAACCATTGAATTTTTACTTGTTCAACTGAAATATATGAGATGCATTGATAAATATTAGATCACACAAGAAACACCATTTTTTACTATAAGGTAGTTTTTCAGGATCAAAATATAAGTTATAAATAAGAAAATCCAAACCCATGTAAATGTTCCAACTAGATAAGTTCCCAAGTCCAGGGAAGTCACTAATGGCCCACATTAGAGAAGTGTGCATTTTGAATATTGTTCTAGAAGATACATCATATGTCTTAGCATTGTTTCTATGTATATCCTATAATTATTCAATTATAGGATTAAAGTATACATCAATATCATTTCCATACATTTATTTTCTAGGAATAATCATCGAACTGATAAAATATTTTTGTTTATATACATCCACAAAGGTAGATTGTAAGGTATCAAAACAAATAGTCAAATGCTATAACAGGTTATCAAAGTCCCAAATGGGTTGAATCCATTAGTAATTAAACCTAATGGAACGTTCATAGGATCAAATGAGAAATCTATATATAATGAATCAAATATCATCCATCATTTTGAATCACGTAGATGTCTCATTAACCCATCATTGTTATTATCTATAGAATTCCACTTCATGTGCTCAGTAGTTTTTTAGGACATGAATAATATTTTCAATCGAGGTTTTAAAGGGAAGTAACACAAAACCTTTATAAGTGTGTTCTTTTTATTCTTATTCATAGTGTTATGTTGATTCATACTTCCAGCATCTTTCATTAACTTCCATCTATAATAAGAACATTTTTTTCAATTTTGCCTACTTAAATCCTCATCCCAATAAAGTATACAATCATTCAGACAAGCATGTATTTTTATAAAATTTGTACCAAGCTTGTTAAAAACTTTTTTTATATCATAAAAAATATTCATTGATATTATATTTAGAAAATATATCACACAAAAAATATAATATCATAGAAATATCCTTATTTTTAATTCTATATAGGCATTTGATATGGTACAACTTTAGTAGAAAAGAATGTTTTGAATAGTTCAGACATCCACCATACAGTTCTTGATTTCCTTCATTAACTAAATCATGAAAATCATTTTTTTACTCATTGAATTCATATCTTTTAATAGTCTACAAAGAATCAATAGGAGTATCTAATGATATGTTACGATCTTGATCTGTTTGTCTTATAGTCCCAAAAACATCACTTGTCAAGTTAATATTTACAGCACCCTCAACTGGTTGTTCTGATATGTTTTTATATTGATGTTTTTGTCTTGAAATTCTAAAATAATTTTTTATAAGGTTTTACATTTCATTTTCCATTGTCGATGAATTTGGGATCTTATTCTATTGATTTACATCATTTCTCAAACTTTTTGTAATGTTTGATTCTCCATTCCAAATCCAACATAATTATTGAGCACATAATTTCTTCAATATGAAGTGTTCATGAACTTCATATCTCTTTAATCATATTATAAATTTACATTTAGGACATGGTAATCTTATTATACCATCAACAAATCTATTATAAATTGAAAATCTAAAAACTCCTTCAAACCCTTAGCATAATGTGGTGTGTTCCTCAGTAATGTGATCTAAATTTTATCCATATATATCAAAATGTACCTACACTTTGTTAAAAAAATTAGAACACATAATTATTACAAAGTATTAAAATATATAAATGGAAGTGATAAAAAACACAATCTAAGTAGTTATATGAAGATTCATATAATTACTAAAAAGTTTGAAGTAAAAAAAAGTAAATCAATCATTGATAATATTATGTAAAATAGAAGAAAGATAAAATCCACCATGAGACTTATGGTATCAAAACCATTTAAAAATTATAAAATTTCAACTACCTTCAATTCCTAAAATATGCCTCTAAAACAACACACACATTTTAAATACAAAACTGGCATCAAACTCACCTTTAAATAGTTAATTACCATTAGAAAATCCACTAAGAATTTTAACAACCACTTGGAATGTGACATAGTTATATTGCAAGTATTTAAACCATTTGAAACCATTTAAGGATAAAAATGGGAATTTATGCATGTTCTTATGTTCATTATAAGTATAAGGTATGGAATAACTAAAAATAATGAAATATTATGAGAAATATAAACAATTCCCAATGCATGATATAACTAACCACTGAGACATATTAATTGTGAAAGAAACAATGCATATAGAATTTAATAACCGAAATCTTGGTCGTGTTAATAGTAATCTAAGAAAAGTACAAGAGTTGAAATATGGAACAACTGATTTACTTTAATAATAAACTAAACAAAGTATAAGATATGGCATATAAAGAAACTAATTCAAACTAGTAGTGTTAAAAAAAGGATATAAGATATGGGAAATGAGAGAAATTAATATACTAATAGAAAACTAAACAATGGATAAGATATCTTAGAGGAAATGTCAAATTCATACAAGTATAATTCTAAATAAAACATAAGATATTGATTATAAAACAACCAATTCATACTTTTAGGAAACCAAAAAAAAGTATGAGATATGGTAGAGTCCATTAAAAATACATACTAATAACATGAAAAACATTATATAAGACATGGTATAAAAAATATAAATATAAGAGGTTATAGTTTCATAAAAAAACATACATCACAATTAAATATTTATTTAAAAACCAATTTTTTCATAAAAATTTGTTAGCATAAATAAAACTACGATTTATGTAATTTATTATTTTTTAATTCATATTCTATACTAAAAATTTTTTGAAAACATTATTTATTAGAATTTATGAAATTATTAAATTTATTATAAACCATTCCATATATAATATTTCAAAATAACAATAAAAATTACTATTTTTAATGATAATGATGGTGAAAAATAATTATACACTCCCTAAAGTTATTCCTGTGAAGGAATAACATCAATTCCCATTATAATTTTCTCTTCATTACATGAAATGAATTTCAATTGAATATACCCAATATTTTATATTTACAAACTTATTTAAAAACATGAACATGCATCAAAAAACTCCCTTTTTTATATCATATAACTAAACAAACATTTTATTAAAGAGGAAACCATGCATTAAAAGGGAATTCCATAGAAATTATTGCCTTAAGTTAAGAGGAAACCTCTAAAACCTATCGCCTTTGACAAATAATGCACAACCGATCCAATAAATAACCTTCTCTACCTAGACAACCTAAATCCACATCATTAGAACTTCCCCCAAACATTAATCCAAACCCAAACATTGGTTGGGGTTTGTAAGGGTAAGAAAAATTGAGAGAGGGGGGAAGGGAAGAAGGGAGGAGAAGTAAATATGAAGAAATGAGGGATTATCACTATTTAAAATCAAATGGATAAGGGGGAGTTAGGGGAGAATGGGGAGAAGGGGGTTGATGGGGATAGCTCGTGGGAGAAGGGGCTATAGGTGGTGAGGGCGGGGGCTCATGGGACTCAGGGGAAACCAAAAAGTCGGTGTGGGTGAGGGTGAGGGGGGGTCAGGGGAAACTAAATCATTTTCTAGGGTGAGGGAGAGGGATTAGGGGGCTCAAGGTAAACCATATCACTGGTGAGGGATCTGGCTCGGGGGTTTGGGGTCTTGGGGGAACCGAAGCATCGATGAGGGATCGGGGGGCATGGGGGAAACTGGAGCACCAATGAGGGGGGAGATAATGATGGTGAGGGATCTAGGAAGAGGGGGAGGGTCCTGGGTGAGAGAGTGGGATTTGGGAGAAAGTTCTTTTTTTTAATAAATGGATAAAATTTAGTGGCAGTTATTGAAAAACCATCGCTAAATTCTCACAATTGTTTTAGCAGTGATTTATTAAACTACCACTAATAAACCATTGATGAACTATGAATTTGGAGTAGTGAGGGAAACTTGAGTTAGTGAAGGTGAGGTCCACAAATGACATGTGGACACTCTCACTATTATCCTCACTTCCAATGAGTTGGGATTTGATGGTCACTATAGTAAGTAATTCTTATAAAAAGACTGAATTTTTGTTTGATGATATCTAGAACCTGATCTGGAAAGAGGATATTAGGAAAAGGGAAGTCCACGAACCATCCAATAATTCTCTTAATACTGATGGATGAGGATGGTCACCCTAGAAGAATAAATTATATCAAAATAATCTATTAGAAGATAGATCTCAAGAAAGGGGAAAAAGTCATTGAATTTCATATAGTCCTAGTCCAACCTGATGTAAGTGTGGGAAGAAAGGACACTTCAAGAAATACTATAGGATTCATAGTTAACGATCTAGAATACTATAAACTTCTGGAATCTCAAATTCCATTGAAACAATTGAAGGAGGTAGAAATTTTTTTCTCTGTGTCAACATTCTAGTGAATTAATGGGTATTTGACTCAAGTTCATAGTTCCATACAACATGATAGTGGATATTTATTGAAAATTTTGTTTTTGGAAATTTTAGGAAATTAAATTTAGTATAAGTTAAAGATTTATAAATCATTGTAAAAGTATATGTGAACATCTAGGTGAATAATGGGGGTTCCTTGAAACTAAAGAATGTTATACATATCCCAGGGCTATAGAAGAAACTAATTTTAGTTAGACAACAATATGAGGTAGGGTATGGGACTATGTTTTCTAATAGAGTATGGAAAGTTACTAAGGGCTACATGGTGGTTGAAAAAGTATTAAAGTATGTAACTCTTTACTTGATCAGAAGCTTAGATAAAATTTCAATGGTTAAAAGTTTAACTCCTGATGATCTAAAAGTTTTTCATTACAGACTTTATCATCTCATTTAGAAGTAACTAAAGGTTCAAGTGGAAAAGTAATACTAAATATGATCATACGAATATAAATTGTTATGGAAGTTTTGTTTTGTGGAATAAATGGGAGGTGTATTTAAATTTATGTGGGCACAATCCTATAAACTATAAATTATAACTAGTTTATACTGATATATGGGGACATACCCCTATTCATTCCCTTAAGGTATCCTTATATTTTTTGACCTTTATTGATGATGAAACAAGAAAATTTTGGGTTTATCTTTAGAATAATAAGCCTGATGTGTTTTAGGAGTTCATTCAATGGAATTCCATGGTGTAAAGGGAGAGAAACTAGAAGTTTAAATGTCTACAATATGAAAATGGTGGTATGTAAATCAGATATAACTTCTGGAACTTCTATAATAAGGGGATAATATATGAGAATACAATTCTTAGTACTCTATAGTGGAATAGAGTGTTTGAAATAATGAATTAGATGTTTACAGAGAAGGCTAGAAGCATGAGGTTTCAATATGGAATATCCAAAGGTATTTAAGTGACATCTCTCAATATAGTGGCATATCTAGTCAAAAAAAATTAGCATAAATAGTTGGGTGGGAAATAATTAAGGAGTTATGGAATGATAATTGGATATAATTTCATCACCTAAGAGTCTTTGAAAGAATGAAATACATGCATATTGATGCTAAGGATAGGGAAAAGAGTGATTCAAAGTCCAAAGTTTTTTTTTTGGTATGGTGATACAAATTCCAGCTACTGATTATAGGATGAATAAAAGAGACAAGTCATTAGAATTCAATATGTTTACTTCAATGAAGGGGTTCTATAAAATGAACTAAAATTTGTTGAAAAGTAATTTGTGAATAAATTAACTATCGAAGTCCAAGTTGATATGAGTAAAATCACCAAAAGTTTTCAAAAAATATAGAACTATAATGAAAGGATCAAAATTATAGTGGTGAGATCAATGAAAGATCATCTATAAATTTCAAGAACCACTAAACATCAAGTGAGGGTACTAGTAGTCAAGTCTTTTGAAATCATAGTATATAATGTTTAGGTATCAAAAGAAATAGATGATTCAAGTAGTGTAGAATAGACAAATCAGTTGAGGAGATCATCCAAAGTAAGAAATCATGTTCAAATATTTAGGGATGATATGAATTTTATACCTTTAATGAATGTATGGGATCCCAAAATCTTGTAATGAGTGTAATTCCTTAGTGAATCAAATGAATTGAAGTTATCAATAGATAAAAAAAATCTTCATTAAAGTTTAATGGGACTTGGTAATTGATTGTATCATCAGAAGGAAAAATGGAACTCAATAGTAAATAGGTTTATTGGATAAAGGAACAAGATGATGGTAAGAAATTCTACAAAGCATAGATAGTTGTGAAGCTTTCTCAATATAATAAAGGTGTTTACCTCATGAAAATATTTTCACTGGTATATAAGCATGCCTCTATCCAAATAGTGCTAAGAATGGTTTCATATAGAGATTTATACTAGGAAAAAATGGATGTAAAAATTGCATTTCATTGTAGTGATTTAAATTTGGTGATATACATGAAATAACAATTAGGTTTACTGATAAAAGGGAATCAAAATTTGGTTTGTAAGCTAAAGAAATTTTTTAAGGGGATAAAGAAATCCCCTCAATAATGGAATCATAAATTTTATCTATTCATGTCAAAATAAGTTCTTATAAGGATAAATAAATATCATCATTATTACTAAATGAAATGGTAAGATGTGACATTCAGCATATTTCTTTTATATATGGATGACATCTCGATAGCTAGACCAAATTCTAGGAGAATCTAGAAGTAGAAGTGTGATTTTTTTGGAAGATTCAAGATGAAAGATCTTAGACAGGTAAGAATTATTTTGGGGATTAATACTAAGAGAGATAGGAAAGTTGGGACATTGAATCTATCTTAAAGGGATTATATTCAGAATATTATCAAAATATTTGGGATTTTTAGAAGTGATACAATATTTTACCCTCTTTATGGTCACATAAAATTATTCAAGTCATAGGAACTTTCAACCAAAGTTAGGAATCAATACATGGAGAAAGTATCATATGCTTCAGTGGTAGGAAGTCTAACATACACTATGATTTTCACATGGCCTGACATTACCCATTTAATGGGAGTTATGAGTTAGTACATGGAGAATCTGGGGAAAGTACATTGGGAGGTTGTAAAGTGGATCCTTCAGTATTTTAAAGGAATAAAATTTACAACCCTATATTTTAGAATAGATGATCTTTCACAAGGATTTGTGGACTCAAATTTTACTAGTGATATGGGTACATGGAAAAGTACAGCTAGTTTTGTGTTTACTTTTAGAGGAATAGTTATCAGTTGGTCATCAAAGTTGCAATGGATTTTTACTCTAAGTTCAATAGAAGTAGGGTATGTATTTATAATGGAGATTGGGAAAGAAATGATGTAGATGAGGTAATTATTAAAGGTTCCAGGAAAAGGCCAATTAAAAGTAGTTTTTTTGTGACATCCAAAGTAAAATTCACTTGGATAATAATCTATTTTCACATTCTCAGACAAAGCATATCAAATTAAAGTATCATTTCATCCAGAATCTATTGGTGGAGAAATTTTTGGAGCTAGAGAAGATGGTAAGAAGCCAAAATTTGGACGACATGTTTACCAAGACAATATATCAAGAAAGTATGAGGTGTCATCATGCCTTAGTGGGCCTTGGGTGAAAAGTAGGATAAAAAATAGAAGAAACACTTCATGTTATGAAAGAATGGTTTTCCAAAGTATGTATATTTACAAAGGTTACCTATGTTAGTATTTTAAATTAGGTTTTAATATTTTAACAATATTTATAATTATTTTGATAAATTACTATTTATTCACATTTAATTAAATTCAAATTGTTTAAAAATAATAATTTCTTATTTAAAAGTTTTAATGTTTTGAATTGATTAATGTTTGTTATAATTTTAATTTTAAATTTTCTTTATTAATGGAAAATGTTTAATGATTCTTAATTATATTTTTTTAAATGGCGGCTTAAGAGGTTTGACCCTAGAAGTCTAAATCCATGTATGTCATTTCCCTCTCATTCTTCAACATCAAAATTTGGGTAGTAGCATGGGATTTTAGTAGTTACCATGCATTAAGAAGAACTCATTTTACCTTACTTAAAGTATCTATCTAATTTTGTGTCTAGTTCGAACCTACTATAGAGAGTGGTTGCAGGTGACCATGATATTTTCTTGAACCTACTGTGGCTAGTTCTTCCAACTTCGGATGTGTGGCTAGAGTGAACCTACTATGAAGGTGGTAACCACCTTACCATAAATTCAAGCAGCAATATTTCCACTTGAGTAATTAGGTTACCATGACTGCTTACCGTGAGGAATCCACCCAACCTACCGTGAGAGTTAACTCACCTTACCATGATTATGAAGGTAAACCTACCTTGAGTGTCTTTATTCTAATTGCATGAGTTTTAATTTATTTTTAATGACTACATGTTTGTTTTCAAATTGATTGTGGTTTCACAGTTGCTATACTAACCATGAGGTGCATGGTAAGCATACTGACCATGAGGCTTATGCCTCACACGGTTAGTTCAACACTTTATAAAAATTATAATTTTACCACACTTAGTTTATTCATTATTTTAATAAATTGATCTACTAAAATTTTATTTAATATATTTTAAAAATTATAATACTTTTTAAAATTATTAAATAGTATTACAACTTTGTTATAGTATTTTTAATTAAAATTATGATTAAAATTCATATGAAAATATTAATTTTTTTGTTATTATTTTTATGCTCTATTTTATGAAATATTTTAATTAATCTTATACTAAAAGTTTATGAGATATATTTTATTTTATATTTAATTATATTAAATACTCTCATTTAATTTATTTAATATATTAGAAATGTTTTTAAAAAGTTTCTTACAACAATAGAAGAATGCATAAACTCTCTATTAATGAGTGCCACATTTTCAAATTATAGGTAAAATTAATATTTTATTTTTTTTATTCACTAACAAGTTGTTGAATCAATAAGGTTTTCCTTATGACTTTTCCATTCCGTCTTGTTTTGAAAATCACAAACATCTTATCTTTAAGGAAAATCGCTTTTATAAGGAAAATCGCTTTTATAAGGAAAATCGCTTTTATAAGGAAAATTGCTTTTATAAGGAAAATCGCTTTTATAAGGAAAATCGCTTTTATAAGGAAAATTATCCTTATAATATTTTCATCCATATATTTCTTAAAGTATAAGAATCGGAGTCATTTCTATATTCTCAGAATCGTTTAAAACTTTGATGTGAAGCATTCTGTTTTAAGATCCGAATTCTGGATGAGAAATGTAATGAAGTTCCACTCCGAATTCTAGATACAAACTCTAATAAAGTTCCACTCCGGATTCTAGATACGAACTCTCATGAAGTTTGACACCAAATTTTAATGAGGAATTCTGATTACGAATTCCCATTACGAATTCGGATTACAAATTCTCATTATAAATTCCGATGAAGAATTCTCATTCCAAATTCTCATTCTGAATTCTCCTATTAAACAGAATCTGGTCATCTTTGCTCTATACACACTAAATTTATTTAGACTCCAAAATTTCATTTTTCTTATACTCCGAACCTTCACCCCGATATTTTTAGTTAATTTTAAAATGATGTCGTACGTTCTGTTACACTTATTTTGTTATAAAATTATGTTGTCTATTCCGTTATAAACTAACCGTTGGCTAAGTGACACGTGTACAGGTCCCTCCGATTTTTAAGGAAAATATGACCGTTGGAAAGGAGGCCGACCGAGCCTATAAATAGGAGCTCATTTGAAAGAGGTCAAAAAACAACTACTTCTTTGACATTGTTCACATATTCTGTTGAAGTGATTTCTAGAGAGAGAGGCTCTTATTAACTCTCAGCTTCATGAAGAAAGTTTGAAATGCTTGTTCAAACTTTGCCTTGTGCAGATTTTCTTAGTGCGACTCCGAATGTTGGTGATTACATTCGAGGACTTCCGGGGATAGGAAGACAGATGTTTCCAACACCTTCAAGTTGAGGGCTTCCTTGCTGAGGAAGACAGAGGTTGCCAACTACCTTGAAGTTGAGGTCTTGCGGGAATAGTAAGACAGAGACTCTGATCTTCGTATCGAGGGCTTACCCTGGTGTGGGTAAGACAGACTTTCTTGAAAGTATAAATCAAGGGACCTTTATCCAAGGTTGTTGGATACCCTTCTCTTTGGGTTAAAAGACTTATATCTTGTTACTTGTAGTTTCACTACTTGTTTTTCTGCTGTAAATTGTATTGTAAAGAAAGTATAACATTCTTATACTTTCTTTCTTGTACTCTGTTTTCATTTAGATTCTATACGCTTTAAGGTAGAATCTCATATTGTAATCTTTTGTTAAGTTTCAACTTCTGGAACCATATTTCTGGAACCTACTTTCAGAATCTCTTTCCAGTTTTAAGCAAGTACATAGAACTTGAAGTTTATAACTTCATTCCTTATTCCAATTCTTCAATTGGTATTAGAGGTGTAGTGAATTTTCTTAGTTTAAATTTTTTAAACTTAACTTTCCTTGTCTAAGGAAAACATTGTTATCTGTATCTAAATTTAAAGGTTCCAAAGGAATTTTAAAAGTATACAATTCACCCCCCCCCCTCTTGTATATTGAGCATCTACATCATTATTTCGATCCTACAATTGGTATTAGAGGAGGTATCTGAAATACTTATACTCACGTTTAAGTTTTTCTTGCTCATTTTCTCTTATTCTTCATACTTTCTTAGAAAGTAATTTTTCATTCTGAACTTTGTCATTCCGAACTTTGTCATTACGAATTGTCATTCCGAACTTTGTGATTACGAACTTTTTCTACTAACAAGTTTGTGTGCCGAAGGTTATTTTAAGAATGGCAGGAATCAATGTTGGCTCCATTGATAATATAAATCCTACAAGACCACCAATCTTTGATGGTAATGATTATGAGTACTGGAGAGATCAAATGAAGTCTTTTGTTATCAATATTGGAGTGGAAAACTTTGTTATGCTTACTGGTGATTATAAAATTCCTGATAAGGAAGTTAGAACTTTCACTAACCAGGAAAAGCAAGAGTATCAACTCAACTATAAGGTCCATAATACTCTACTTTGTTCAATGACTAGAAATATATATAGCCAAATTTCTTCTTGTGAGGCAGCTAATTGTATCTGGAATTAGTTAGAGGTTACACACTTTGGAACTTCTAAAGTGATTGAGACTAGGAGAGCTATGCTTAGAGCTGAATACCATGGATTCAATTTTCCTTATGGTGAACCAATCTATAAAGTTCAACAGAGATTTATGACTATAGTTAATAGTTTACAGTCTATGGGAGAGAAAGGTTTAGATGATGAAGCACTTGTGGATAAGATAATTGATATTATACCCAATGAGTGGGAATCCAAAAGAACAGCTATTGATGAAAATAGGAAGGTCACTCAAATTTCTCTTGATGAGCTATTCGGAACTCTTCTTCAACATGAAACAAGAATGAAGAGAGATGTTGACAACATCAAGAAGAATAATGAAAATGGTACTGTTTCTTTTACAACAACATCAAATCAGATGAAAGCTAAGACTCTTGAGAGAGTAACCAGATCCAAGTCTAAGAAAGTTATTTTCCAATCCGAATCTAGTGAGAGTGAAGTCTCTGAAAATGAGTTAGCAAATCTTGCTCGAAGGATGAACAAGATAGCTGGCCAAAGAAGTTTCCAATCCAAATATAAGAATAAGGAAAGGAAAGATAGGAAAGATAGAGAAGTCACTTGTTATGAATGCAAGAGAGCTGGACATATTAGACCAGATTTCCCTATGCTTAAAAAGAAATAAAGGAAAGAAAGGCATTCTGAAAGGAATAGAAAGAAGTATTATAAAGCCAAATCTAAGAAATTTCTGAAACCTAGTGATACCTGGAGTGCCAGTGGTGGTGACTCTTCAGATTAATCTTCTGATTGTGAATCTTTAGGACAGAAAAATCTTGGTCTTGTAGCCAGACTACCTATTAACAATCATTGTTTTATGGATAAGGTACAAAATGCTGAATCATTGACCAATGTTTCTTTAAATTCTAATGATAGAGAATATTATAACTCTTCTGATGAAGAATCCTCTTCTGATGAAAATAATACTTTACCTACTTATGAAGAAGTTTCTAGGTTTGATAAACTTCTTGGAATTGAGAATTCTAAACTCAATAAAAAACTTGATTAGGAAAACTCTAGAAATTCTATTCTTACGAAAGAAATATCAGATCTTTCTAAAGATCTTGATAATAAAAATTCTGATTTTGAAAGTATTTCAAAAAATCTTGAGGAAGTAAGTTCTGAGAAGAACAAACAATCTAAAGAGTTAGAAAAAGTAATTTCTAAAAGTATTCTCGAGCCTAGCTCTAGTTTTAAATCTAATGTTTTTGAAGATAAAAACTTGGTTATAAAACTCAAGTCCGAAATTTTCTCCTTAAAGAAGTGTTTATCAAACTTTACCCATGGTAAGGAAAATTTTGATAAAATTTATTCTCAAATACGACCTTTAAGAAATAAATCTGGATTTGGTTATACCCATGCAAAACCAACTTTTAGTAACAATTATTTTGTTCCTCAAAGTGCCCCATTTTGTACTAAGTATCAATGTGGTGGTCACTGGGCAAAGAATTGTTCCTTAAACAAAACCCAATCTCTAGGATTTCATAAAGCTTATTTCTCAAAGAAGATGTGGGTTCCTAAAATTTTGTTGTCTGGAAATCTCGGATCCAAACAAGTTTAGATTCCGAAAGTCTAATTCTTTTCTTGATTTCAGAAAAATGAAGAGAGTGCTAGTAACAACACATGGTACATGGATAGTGGATGTTCCCAGCACATGACTGCTAACAAAATCCATTTTAAAAAGATTATCAAAACGAAAGGAGGAAAGGTAACTTTTAGAGATAATGCTAAGAGAGAAATTGTTGGTATATGTAATATTGTTCTTCTTGGTAAAATCTTGATTTCAAATGTTCTTTTTTTTAAGGGTCTTAATCACAACCTCATTAGCATAAGTCAGTTATGTGATGAAGGATACCTTGTGAATTTTAGGAATGATAAGTTCTTAGTTCACAATTCCAAGGAAGAATTTATTCTCTCAGCCAATAGGCAAGATAATGTTTACACTTTGAACCTATAAGACCTTAGGAGTCAAGATTTACCTTGCCTAAGTGCAATGGAAGATCATTCCTGGTTATGGCATAGAAGACTAGGTCATTGTAACCTTAGGAACTTATGAAAACTCTCTAAGAAGAAACTAGTTAAGGATCTACTGGAGCTTAGATTTGATTCTTCTAAAGTTTTTGATCCTTGTCAATATGGAAAGCAGCATAAATATAGTTTTAAGTCAATCGGTGAAGTCTCAACAACTGATGAATTACAGTTAGTGCACATGGATCTTTTTGGTCCAACACAAACTGGAAGTATTAGAGGCAAATACTATGTGTTTGTTCTAGTTGATGATTACACTAGATTTACTTGATTCTATTTTCTAGCAAAGAAGTTTGAAGCTTTTTCTTACTTCAAAAGTTTTAGATCTCAAGTTAAAAATGAGAAAAACCTTCCATTGAAAACTATTCATAGTGATCATGGAGGAGAATTTCAAAATTCTAATTTTGAAACTTTTTGTAGTAGAAAAGGTATTACTCATAATTTTTCAGCACCTAGAACTCCTCAAAAGACTGGTGTAGTTGAAAGAAGAAATAGAATTCTTCAAAAAATAACTAGAACCATGTTGAGTGAATATTCTATAGCTAGACATTTCTGGGCTGAAGCTGTTAGTACTTCTTGTTATACTATAAATCGAGTTCTGATTAGACCTTTTCTTAATAAAACTCCTTATGAGTTATGGAATGGTAGAAAACCAAGACTTTCCTACTTCAAGGTTTTTGGTTGCAAAGTATTCATTTTGAATAATAAAGATAATCTACATAAATTTGCACCAAAATCTGATGAAGGAATTTTCTTAGGCTACTCCACAACTTCTAAGGCATATAGAGTTTTTTATAAGAATACTTGTACTGTTGAAGAAACAGTGCATGTAAAATTTGATGAGTCAAATCATTTTGTTTTTAAACCTTCCCAAACTACATCCTCGGATGTGTTTTCAAAAACGGACTGTCAAACTTTGATAGAGGATCCTTCTGATAAGGAAAATGTTCAAGAAGATAATCTTGAAACATTTACCCCAAAAGACTTTCTACCATATGTTGATGAATAGGATTTTCAAAACCCAAATCAGGTGTTTCTTAAGAATCATCCCAGTGATAGTATCATTGGTGATGTAAATCAACCTGTAAGGACTAGAAGTTCCATAAGAAATGAAATAGAACATCTAGAATTTCTTTCCCGGTTAGAACCAAAAAGCACTGATGAAGCTTTAGGTGATGATGATTGGATCAAAGCTATGCAAGATGAACTAAATGAATTTGAAAGGAACAAAGTCTAGATCTTGGTTGAAAGACCTAAGGAAACTTCTGTTATTGGAGTAAAGTGGGTTTTTAGAAACAAATGTGATGAAAATGAAGTCATAGTAAGAAATAAAGCTAGACTTGTTGCTAAAGGCTATAATCAACAATAGGGGATAAACTATGAAGAAACCTATGCTCCAGTAGCTAGACTTGAATCTATCCGTATTCTACTTGCCTTTGCAGCATTCTTTAATTTTAAACTTTTTCAAATGGATGTGAAATGTGCTTTTCTTAACGGTTATGTCTAGGAGGAAGTTTTTGTTGAACAACCTCCTGGCTTTTAAGATACAAAACATCCAGATCATGCTTTTAGACTTACCAAAGCTCTGTATGGTCTTAAACAAGCCCCATGAGCCTGGTATGATAGACTCATTGGATTTTTGCTTCAAAATAACTATGTTAAGGGAAATGCAGATCCAACATTTTTTATAAAGAAAGATAAGAAAAATGTTTTGATTGTTCAAATTTATGTTGATGACATCATATTTGGTTCAACTCAGCAATCTTTAACCGACTCTTTTGCAAGTCTAATGAAATCTGAGTTTGAGATGAGTATGATGGGTGAGTTAACTTTTTTCCTTGGTTTTTAAATTTCCCAAAAACCAGAAGGAACCTATATATCTCAACATAAGTATATTAAATATCTTCTCAAAAAGTATGGTTATGACAATACTAAAAGTATAAGTACTTTTATTAGTACATCAAACTCTCTAGATCTTGATGAAGCTGGGAAACCAGTAGATCAAACATCTTTTAGAGGTATGATAGGAAGTTTACTTTACTTAACAGCGAGTCAACCAGACTTAATGTTCTCAATATGTTTATGTGAAAGATATCAATCCAATCCTAAGGAATCTCACTTAAAGGCAGTAAAAAGAATTTTTTGCTACCTTAAGGGAACCATGGATCTAGGATTATTTTATACTTCTGGAAATGATTTTGTTCTAAAAAGCTTTTCTGATGCTGACTTTGGTGGATGTAGAATGGATAGAAAAAGTACATCCCGAACTTTTCATTTCTTAGGAGATTATTTAGTTTCTTGGTCATGAAAAAAGCAACATTCTGTAGCACTTTCCACTACTGAAGCTGAATATGTAGCAGCTAGAAGTTGTTATGCTCAAGTGTTGTGGATGCAACACACACTCACAGACTATGGCCTGAGTTTTACTAAAACTTAAATTTTGTGTGATAACACAAGTGACATTTCCCTAAGTAAGAACCATGCGCATCACTATCATGCAAAACACATAGATATTAGGTATCACTTTCTTAGGGATTACACACTAAAAGGGGATGTTATTCTTCAGTTTATCGAAATGTAAGATCAACTTGCTGATATTTTCACAAAATCTTTACCCTCTGATAGATTTGAATATATTAAACAAAAGTTAGGAATGATAACCGTAAGGTAATCATTCTTCAATTAACTTCTTGTTGAACAATTCTCCTAACAGTAATAAACTCCTTTTCATAGAGGGAGTACATTTGATTGTTAGAGTAACTAAATTTTTTCAAAGTTAGTTTTTCAAACTTTTCGGAACTAAAATTTCCGGAATGGGAATTTCTGGAACTGAAATTTTCCAGAATGGATATTTTCATATAGAAAACCTCTGGAATGAAAATTTTCGTATTGAAAACTTCTAGAATGGACAATTTCATACTGGTGTTTCCGTAACCAGATTTTCGTACTGAGACTTTCATAATGAGCTTTTCGTATTCAAACTTTTGTAATGAAATTTTCATGCTGAAAATCTTGTAATGAATTTTCGTTTTCTTTGTTGAGTTTTTTTTCGTAGAGAATTTTTGCGAACTATGTATTTTTGTAATAAAGTTTTTTTTCCGTAGTTTTTTTCCCTTCAAGAACAATGTTACTCATTACGAATAATCCTCCTAAGACAATCCGAAAGATATGTTTTCCTCACTCATGTTTTCGTAATCATACTTTACTAACTGGTATTTTCTTATGTTTTGTTTTCAGATTATAGTTTTCTTAAATCGTTGTTTTAATAAAAACCTCAAAAAGATTGGATTCAAGTTTTCTTGAGAATTGGATTTCAACCATCAGATCTGATCTAAGTTTTTACAACCGTTCAATCAATTGAGGAAGATGAACTATCATTTCGTTGCCTATTTAAAGGGGACCCCAAATGGTCGTCCCACATCGGTTTTTTAGGCTCCATCTTCCTGAAGCTCTGCCTCTCCGTTTTAAGGCCATTCCGATCTTCAGCAATCTTCATTCCGAACTTCTCAGAAGTCTTCAGATCCGAATGTCTGTGGAAGCAGATTCTCAAGACGTGTCTTCTTCTATGCCAATTTCCAAGTTGTTAGTATATAGAGAAAGGTTGGTTCATCCTAATTTCTTCAATAATTATGATTCTCTTATATCCAAGAACATAAATCTTAATAGTTGGGAAGATTTTGTTGTGTCTAAGCCTGGGAATCAAGATGAAGTATATTCGGATTTTTTTTTTGAGTTCTATGAGACGGTTTCCTTCTTTAAGGAAGATAATAGGGAGAAATTTTTGTTTAAGTCTTATGGAAAGACTTATAAGATTTCTTATGTCAAGGCAGCTAGCTTGGTAGGGCTGACCTATGAAGGAAAAGCCGAGTTCATCTCTCATGTTTTACCAGATTCAAAAGGAAGCTTTAACAAGGAAAAGGTGTTGGAGACTCTCTGACTGGCAGATGACAAGGCTCCGAAGATTGCTACTCTGTCTACGAATTTTCGGATTCTAGAATTATGGGTACAAGGATTTATCGTACCAAGAAAGGGTGATAAGGACAGTTTGAAGAAGAGTGAGATCTTTATCTTAGATTTTCTGATAAATCTAAGGAAGTTTAATCTGATGAAACACATTCTTATTACCATTGAAAATGTTAAGAAAGGGAATCTGAGAGCTCAGATCATAATGTATCCAAAAATCATCACGAATTTAATAGTTCGATGCCTTGAGTCTTTCAAGGAGGCATGCAAGTCTAAGCCAAGATCCTGCAAAATTATGTTGGTGAGTGATGGTACCCTAAAAATAATGGATTTTTCTTTCGACAAGAAGACTGGTGAGTTCTTTGATTTACCAGCTCAAGAATAAGTGGTTCTGAAAGTTGTTGAACCTGAATCTTCTAAGCCAGTGAAGAAGAGAAAGTTGAAAAGTTGAAGTTGAAGCAGGGAATCCCAAATATAAGGAAGTTCATTCCACACCTCCAAAACTGAAGAAGAAGAAGAATGCTTACCCTGATGAGGTAGTTGCTAAGTGGAGGGAAATCAAAGAGAAGAGAGTGAAAGGGGAGCCTCAGTTTGGCTTGGATCCTGCGGAGGCTAAGGCCTTGAAGGAAAAAACAGCGGAGGAATTAGAAAAACAAGTAAAAGAAAAGAAGCTTAAGAAGAAGATGTCTGAAGCTGAGGCGGTTCAGACTTTATTGAAGTTTAATGAGATGACCTCTGCAAACATTACAGTTCTGAGATCCTTCTCTTTGGAATCTCTACCTGAGACTCCAGGAAGAAACTATGTCACTCCAGAGGAGGTAGTTGCTAATAATATTAATGAAGTTGAGTAGTTTCATGAAATGGAAGAGGAAGAAGCAGTTTATGAAGGTAGTGGTGAGACCGGAGATCTATTAAGGCAAGTAGAAGATTATAAGGAGAAACCTTCAGAACATTTTTTGCTCTAAACTTCAGAATCAGAGTCCTCTAAGTTAGTCACTTCAGGGAACAATAAGGAAAAAGGAGAACAGGAAGTAGATTATCATGCAGAGGAAGAACATCTTCAACATGATATTTCTCAAATGGAGAATGTAGAGGATGGTGCTCAAAAAGATGTTGGGGATGAAGACGATGTGGTTCAAGTGTATGATAGTGAAAAGAAAACTCTGGAATAGGAATCCATTCCAAAAGTGGACAAGGGAAAGCAACTCGTTGTTGATACCCCGAGCTTAGTGGCTGTAAAGAAAAGGTAAGTTGGTAGTTCTTCAAAGAGAAAGGTTGAGCAAATTGAAGAAGAAAATTCTCCAAGAAAAGTCTCGGATTCAGAGTCATCTTCATTGGGGCATGACTTTGTTGTTCAGTCATTAAAGAATTTGGTGGGTTCTATTCCGACTTTCTCAAGTATTGATTCAAGATGCCAGATGCTCCAACATACTTTGAATCAGAAAACAGACTTCGTATCCATGGTTATGGATAAATGTGTAGAGATATAAGCTTAGTTCAAATCCTTTATTGTCAGCTATGAAACCCACAAAAGGTCTTGTAAGAAAATGACTAGTTGGTCGAAGAAAACCGTAGATGAGATGAGGCTCTTGGATGAATTCCAAGATAATGTTAAAGATGCATTTGAGACAGAAGACAGGAAGATAAATGAGCTTACTTCTTCCTTTGAAGAAAAGTTGACAGCTGAGAAGAATTTCCAGATTCAAGAAGACAGAGATCTGAATGGGAAGCTGAATTCTGTTGCTCAAAGCTGGAGGAATGAAAGGGATCATCGGATTGAGATTGAAGAGAAGTTGTTAAAGCAAGAACAAGTTTTGAAAGCTCAGGAAGAAAAGCTTGAAGCCCAGGAAGAAAAGCTTGAAGCTCAAAGTGCAAGAATAGTTTTGTTAGAGAAGAAATCTGAAGAAGACCATAAAGACTTGAAGAAGATAAAGACTATTCTTAAGGGTATCATGTCGAAGGAAAAAGATCCAAAATAAACAAATCTGATCTTTTTGTTGCATCTTAGCTTCTTTGTTTTTTTATCAAACTTAATAAAAATATTTCTTGATCGTTTCTTTTATTACTAATTTTTCAGGAACTTTGATATATTTTCCATTCCCTCGAATTCTTTTTGAAAATCACAAATTGGGAGAAGGAAAAAGAACCCTAGCAAAAAGGGGGAAAAAGAACCTTAACAAAGGGTGAGAAAGAAAAAGAATTAAAATAGAGTTTATCTAAGGGGGAGTTTTCCATTAAAGAATACATTCTTATTATTAATGAAATACCATTCTGGAAATATAGAATATGATCCTTAGAGTTTCAAAGCCTAAGGGGGAGTTAGTCATATTCATCAATATTCTTAAGTAAAGGGAGATAAGCCTTAATTTTTTCATTCCTTTTTCTTAGTCTTTCTTTTTCGTAAGGATGTTTGTGCTTTCCAAAAAGGGGGAGATTGTTGAGTCAATAAGGTTTTCCTTATGAATTTTCCATTCCTTCTTGTTTTGAAAATCACAAACATCTTATCTTTAAGGAAAATCTCTTTTATAAGGAAAATCGCTTTTATAAGGAAAATTTCTTTTATAAGGAAAATCACTTTTATAAGGAAAATCACTTTTATAAAGAAAATTATCCTTATTATATTTTCATCCATATATTTATTAAAGTATAAGAATCGGATTCATTTCTATATTCTCGGAATCATTTAAAACTTTGTTGTGAAGCATTCTGTTTTAAGCTCTGAATTCTGGATGAGAAATGTAATGAAGTTCTACTCCGAATTCTGGATACGAACTCTAATAAAGTTCCACTCCGGATTCTGGATACGAACTCTCATGAAGTTCGACACCAAATTCTAATGACAAATTCTGATTATGAATTTCCATTACGAACTCGGATTACAAATTCTCATTACAAATTCTGATGATGAATTATCATTCCAAATTCTCATTCCGAATTCTCCTATTAAACAGAATATGATCATCCTTGCTCTATACACACTGAATTTATTTAGACTCTGAACTTTAATTTTTCTTAGACTCTGAAACTTCACTCCGATCTTTTTAGTTAATATTAAAACGATGGCGTACTTTATGTTACACTTGTTTTGTTATAAAACGATGTCGTCTATTCTGTTATAAACTAACTATTGGCTAAGTGACACGTGTACAGGTCCCTCTGATTTTTAAGGAAAATATGACTGTTGTAAAGGAGGATGACCGAGCCTATAAATAGGAGCTCATTTGAAAGAGCTCAAAAAACAACTACTTCTTTGACATTGTTCACACATGCTGTTGAAGTGATTTCTAGAGAGAGAGGCTCTTATTAACTCTCAGCTTCATGCAGAAAGTTTGAACTGCTTGTTTAAACTTTTCCTTGTGCAGATTTTCTTAGTGCGACTCCGAATGTTGGTGATTACATTCGAGGACTTCTGGGGATAGGAAGACAGAGGTTTCCAACACCTTGAAGTTGAGGGCTTCCTTGCTGAGGAAGACAGAGGTTGCCAACTACCTTGAAGTTGAGGTCTTGCGGGGATAGCAAGACAGAGACTCCAATCTTCGTATCGAGGGCTTACCCTGGTGTGGGTAAGACAGACTTGCTTGAAAGTATAAATCAAGGGACCTTTATCCAAGTTTGTTGGATACCCTTCTCTTTGGGTTAAAAGACTTATATCTTGTTACTTGTAGTTTCACTACTTGTTTTTCTGCTGCAAATTGTATTGTAAGGAAAGTATAACATTCTTATACTTTCTTGATTGTACTCTGTTTTCATTTAGATTCTATACGCTTTAAGGTAGAATCTCATATTCTAATATTTTTTTAAGTTTCAACTTTCGGAACCATATTTCCGGAACCTACTTTCGGAATCTCTTTCCATTTTTAAGCAATTACATAGAACTTGAAGTTTATAACTTCATTCCTTATTCCAATTCTTCAATTGGTGTTAGAGGTGTTGTGAATTTTTTTAGTTTAACTTTGTTAAACTTATAACATTCCTTGTCTAAGGAAAACATTGTTATCTGTATCTAACTTTAAAGGTTCTAAAGGAATTTTTAAAGTATACAATTCACCCCCCTATTGTATATTGAGCATCTACATCATTATTTAGATCCTACACAAGTGACATGCAGTGGCTAGATATCTTTACACTCTAATAATATCTTTCAATTAATGATGATATGGGATTAATCAATTAGAGATGTGATCGAGGAATATAAAACAATGACATATAGATCAATTTTATTTGAATTTAATTTTTTCCAAAAACACAATGGAGATACACTTTCTTATTTCTCATTCAAGAAATATTATCGACAACTTATGCTTCCTTATTGAGATAATGTAGTTACTTGTACTAAACCATCATCTATTGTTATGATGATCAAGATCATAGAACTTCATCATCCTCATATTTAGATCTTTCTACTGGGTTTTCTTTGTATTTTTTTTTCTTCATATTTTTATTTTTTTATCTTTTTATAATATTTTCATCGCTAGTTTATGTTTTTCTCCATCAAAAGCAGGTCTTGTTTATTTTTTTTATTCTACCACCTAAAAGGAAGTCTTGGTTTTGACTCCCGATCAAAAATTAGGTGACGGACTAGGTTCAAGGATCCTGTAAAATTTTGGGTTGTGTCTATGGGTATTTGTAAAAGGCATAGTCTATAGCAGGTTCTCACACATCTAAAAGTGAGTTTCTTTGTGGGTGTCAATCTTATAACAGATTAGAGAAGGTTGAGGAGTGGACTAGAATATTGATCATCCAAACCACTATAAATCACTATGTTCTTTATTTTTATTTCAATTTCATTTCATATCTTGAACATAGATCTCACTGCAGAATCTTTAATTAAAAAACTTTAAATTTATTTTATTTAATTTTTGAAAATGACTATTCACCCCGCTAGTCATAATTTTAATTGCTTATGATCTAACAATTGGTATCAAAACATGTGATTCCTTAAAAGGATATTCAGATTCGTTGAATATTTTTGTTGTTTATTTTTAACTCTATACTAACCTAATATCCTAGACTTAATATTCTAAGGAATAAAAGAAAAGTTTCTTTTAATATGGTAGGTGTCAATGCCAATGATAGATGGATTCCATAAAAAAACCCATTCTTTTATGAAAGTGACTATGACTACTTGCAAGATGGAATATAATCCTACCTGAAATATTTGAGTGTAGATCAATGAACTATCATGGATAATCTATATATGCTATTAAAATTTGATCTAGATAAATTTTTAGCTAATGAAATGGTAAAATATGTTTTGAATTATAAAGTTAAAAATATTTTGTACAGTTCTATAAGTAGAAGGGTCTATAGCCATGTCTCAGCTTGTAAGATAGCCCCGATATATGGAGAATACTTTAAGTGTGTCACTATGGGTCTGAAAATCCCAAGATAACCAAGCTAATAATACTCCAAGAATAATATTAGGACATCAATATGGGATATAAAGAATCGGTAAAGCAGATGTTCCATCGGTTTACAAGTATTACAAATGGTATGAGTGCTCTTAGAGAAGTATTGGACAACATAGCTCAAGTTTAAAAGAGTATTGAGATCTCTTCCAAAAATATGGCTTGTAAAGAAGGTGACCATTGATAAGAGTAATAATTTTAAAGATCATACCTTAGATGAATTAATAGGCCCTCTGTTTCAGTATGAATTAGAGTTGAAAAACATTATTGATGGGGAGTATACAAAGATAAAAGGTATAGGTTTTAATTCAAATGCTAACAAAATCTATAACACTTATAAATCTGAGTTCCAATAAAGTTAAAAAGAGATGGAACATTTTATCAATAATATTTTCAAGTTCATGAAAAAAAAAGGTGTAAAAATACAGTTCAGAAGATAATTCAAATGGGTTTTAGGAAAGGTAATTCTAAAAATAGTAATGATGTTTTATAATTAAAAAGTTATGAGTGTAGGAATAAAGGTCACATTATGATATAATTCCCCAAACTCAAACATCAAAATAAATAAAAAGAGAAAAGGATAAAATAAAATAAAGCTTTGTTGGAGGTTGGGACTACTAAAACAATTCTAATTCAAGCAGTGAGTCCAGAAGTGAACATACGATACGGAACCCTTATCTAATGGGTATACATTGTGATGTAATTAATTCTATTTTCACTTAATTAATTACTCCTTCTAATATAGATCATAATTATTTATTTGAAAATGAAAATGAAATTTATTCTGATTCATGTTCTGATTATGATTATGTTAATTCTAAAGTCAAACAAATACTTAAAGAAAATAAATAATTAAGGAATTATGGAGTTAGTATAATTGAAAAATACACTGATATAAAAAATAAAAATATTAAGTTTATTAAAGAAAATAATAAAATAAAAAGAGGATGTGATAATCTGAAAATATGTGTTTCCCATAATGATAAATCTAAATAGAAAAATGACTCTAAGTTGTTAAAAATAAAATAGAAAAATGAAAGAGTTAAAAAATCTATGGTAGTGAATGATAAAGATCATGAAATAAGATTTAATTTAGTTCTAGTTGATTTAACTAAAGTTGAAAATGATTGTAAGAAACTTAAGAAATAAAATAATAAATTATGAAACACAGCTCCTAGATCTACTGACAAAGTTTATATAAATTTAGAGACTATTCAAAAAGAAAATATGAATTTGAAAAATTAAGTTTTAAATCTTAAATATAACTTATATAAATTTTTTAAAGGTCAAGAACAATATAATAAATTGATTTCATTGATGAAAAATAGAAAAAATAAGAACAATTTTGGTTATAACATTTTATCTCCAAGGATAAATAAGACTAACAATGTTAAAATCTAAAAAAGAATTATTTCTAATATAACCTATTTTAAAAATAGAATGAAAGGGAATTATTCCAATTACTGTTCACTATTATTTACACAATCATTTGAGAATAATAGAACTTTCATTGTTAGAGATTTATTTTCTAAACAGCCCACTAATAAATTCTTTAAAACAATTTGGGTTTAAAAATTTTCTGCTACTAATCCAATTGGACCCAAGTTAGCATAGGTACCAAAATAGTTTGTTTGATTATTTAATTTTAGTGAATATACCTTAAAAGTCTCAAATACTCACGGTTTTTAGATAGTGGATAATCTAAGAACATGAAAGGTGATATTTCTAAATTTATATCCTTTAATCCATGTGGTGGTGGTCTTGTCACATTTAAAGATAACTCTAAAGGTCATATTAAAGGTATTGGTGAAGTTGGTTTTTATAAGACTATTATTATTTAAAAATTATTATATGTAAATGGTTTAAAAAATAATTGAATAACTATATCATAGCTATGTGATGATGAATTAAATCTTATATTTTAAAATGATAAATTTAAATTTTTAAAAGATAAATATTTTTTTTCAAATAGAAAAGAGAATGCTTACACTATTTACTTTTCTAATCTAACAAAACAAAATGTTAAGTGCTTAAATGTTGTAGAGGCTTATGAAATTCTATGGAATAGGAGGATTGGGTATGAAAATTTCATAATATTGCACAAACTATCAAATCATTAAAAGGTTCTAAAATTTCCAATGTTACATACAACTACGTATTTTATGTGTGATTCCTGTTTAAAGGGTAAGCAGCATAAAGAAATATTTAAAATTTTAAATTATGTTAGTACTTCTAGATGTTTAAAATTATTATATCTTAACTTGTTTGGACCTATACAACATATTATTTTTTATAGTAATAAGCATGCATTTATAATTGTAGATGATTACAATAGTTTTATATGGTTTTATTTCTTATCACATAAAAATGAAACTTTAACTAAGTTATATGATTTATGTAAACTTATTCAAAACTTCAAGAATATATCAATCATGTATATCAGAATTGATAAAGGTGGTGTCTTTTAAAATTTGTAATTTGATAAATTTTGTAAAGAAAATGATACAGACATTATTTTTCATCCCCTAGGACACCACAAAAAAATGGTGTGGTATAAATAAATAATATATCTATACAAGAATGGCTATATAAATCCTTATGGGATTTAATGTGCCCAGATATTTTTTTGATAGAAGCTGTAAATATAACTTTTCATGTTTTAAATAAATTCTCTATTAGACCATTCTTAAATAAGAACCCTTATGAATTATTTAAAGTGTTTAAAACCTAGATTTGGATATTTTAGTGTATTTTTCTTGTAAATTTTTCATCTTAAATACAAAATATAATTTAGAGAAATTTGGTTCTAAAATTGATAAAGGGATATTATTAGGATATTCCAATTATTTAAAATCTTATATAGTTTTTAATATAATAACTTTAGTTGTTAAAGAGTCTTCACATGTTAAGTTTATTAAAAATAATAATAACAAGAAAAAATCGGTTTAAAACAAAGATGATGATGAATTTTGAGAAATAAATTTTGGTGAAGATAATGACCAAGATGATGAGAATGTATCATTTTATGGGGAGCATGTCTCTTATCAAACTGATCCTAAAGAATGGTAAACAATTAAAGATCATACAATTGAAAAATTAATTGGTAATGTAGAATTTGGTATACAAACCGTAAAATCGGTTTTACTTTTATATGCAAACTCAGCTTTTGTTGTGGATTATATTCATACTAACATTGAAAATGATTTAATTGATTCACATTGGATTAATTTCATACGTTATGAATTAAATTAATTTGAAAGTAATAAAGTGTAGAATTTGGTTGTATTTTTAAAATATAAACTTATAATAGGAACTAAATGGATTTTTTGTAATAATATTGATGAATATGGAAACATGGTTAAAATCAAAGAAATACTATTAGCTCAAGGTTATTACTAGGAAGAGAAAAATGAATTTGAAGATTATTTTTATCTCATTACTAGGATTAAATCTATTATAATTTTCTTATCCTATGCTTGTTTTCAAAATTTCAAATTATTTCAAATGGATGTAAAAAGATAATTTTTAAATAAAATAATTTTTTAGGAATTTTATGATAAAAAACCCCTAGATTTTAAAATGATAAATTTTTATATCATATTTTTAAACTTGATAAATCTTTTTGTGGTCTTAAACAATCATCTCGATCTTGGTATGAAAGGCTGACTCAATTTTTAATTCAAAATGATTTTGTTAAAGGAATGTGTGATCCAACCTTAATGATAAATAGTGTTTTAGATGATATACTGATTATACATATTTATGTTAATGATATAATATTTGGATCAAAAAATGATTCTTTGTGTAATGACTTTTCTAAAATAATAACAAGTGAATTTTTCATGATCTTAATGTAATAATTAAAAATTTTCCTTGGTTTTTAAATTAATCAAAGAAAAGATGGTATTTTCTTAAATTAATCTAAGTGTGCTAAAGAGATTATAAAAAGGTTTGGTCTTGATTCAAGTAAGATTATGAAAACTCCAATGAGTACCAATTACAAATTATACTTGGATGAATCTAGAAAGATAGTTGATATTAAATTGTATAGAGATATGATTGGCAGTTTTTTGTATCTCACCGCATCTAGAATAGACATAATGTTCTCAGTTTTTTTATGTGTTAGATTTCAGTCCAACCCTAAGGAAAGTAATCTTAAAGTTATTGAAAGAGTAATTAGATATATTAAGGGTATTGTAAAGATTATTTTATTTTATTTTAATACTAATTATTTTGATTTACTTTCTTATTCTAATTATGAATTTAGAGGTTATAGACTTGACTAGAAAAGTACCATAAGTATGTGTCATTTTCTAGGTAAAAGTTTAATTTCATTGAGTAATAAGAAATAACTATCAGTAGAATTGTCTATATATAAGGTTGAATATGTTGTTGTTGTAAGTTTTTGTTCACAAAGAATATATATAAATTAAACTTTATGTGATTTTAAAATTTTTTTGATAAATTTCCAATATACTTTGATAATTCTAGTGCAATTTCAATTTCTATAAACTCTATGTGAAACTCTAGAAAAAAACACATAGATGTTAAATTTTTTTCTAAGGGATCATGAAATAAAGTTGATATATGTTTAGAATTTTTTTCTACTGAAAAATAATTGGCTGACATATTCACTAAACCTTTAGATTTTGTCGAAATTGAGAAAGTGAAGTTTGAAATGGTCATGTTAAAAGCTTAATTTTTTTTCATGAAAATTTATGTAACTGAATATTAATTTTTATAAGAATTCAAATCTAATTGATTTTAATTATAATATAATTTTTAAAAGGGAAAATGTCTTAAATATTTATTTTTTAATTTAGTTTTTGATAAATTTCCAAAGGGGGATAATATTTTTGAAAATTTAATAAATGTTTTGTTTTTTAATTTACAAAAAGGGGGATATTTTTAATACTTTAAATTGGGGTTTAATACTTTCATAACTTTATTTTTATAATTTATTTTTATAATTATTATTTCCTCATATTTAATTTAATTAAAATTGTTTAAAAAATAATAATCATTTCTTACTTACATGTTTTAATGTTTTGAATTGATTAATGTTTGTTATAATTTTAAATTTACATTTTCTTTCTTAATGGAAAATGTTTAATGATTTTTAATTATATGTTTTTAAATGGTGGATTAAGAGGTCTGACACTAGAAGCCTGCATCTATGCATGCTAGTACCCTATCCTTCTTCAACGTCGGCATATAGGTGGTAGTACGGGAGTTCTATAGTTACCATGCATTAATAATAAATTAATTTAAATTATTTGAATTATCTACCTAATTTTGTGTTTGGTTTGAACCTACCATAGAGATTGGTCTCAGGCAACCGTGAGATTCGATTAAACCTACCATGGCTAGCTCTTCCAACTTCCCATGCACACTAGAGTAAAGCTACTATGAAGGTGGTAACCACCTTATCATAAGTTCAAGAAGAAATTTTACCACTTGATTAATTAAGTTACCATGACTTCTTACCAAGATGAAGCATTCCAACCTACTGTGAGAGTTAACTTGCCTTACCATGAGGCCCATTCTGTGAATAGTACTGCTATAGTACCGCGGCTGGTACTGGGCAGTACTATAGAAACACTATTCATAGAATGGACCTTGGGCCTACGGGCCATGTAATGGGATAATTGCCCACTAGGCCTTTGGGTTATGTAATGGGTCTCCCTCTACCCAGTTAAAAGAGGTATCTTCTTTGGTTTAATAATAAAAATGAGGCTTTATCCCCAACCTTTAAAAAAGCATGAGTTTTAATTTATTTTTATTGATCACATGTTTATTGTTAAAGTGATCGTGGTTTCATGGTCAGTATACTAACTATGTGGCACGCGGTAAGAATATCGACCATGAGACTTGTTCCTCACATGGTCAGTTCAACACTTCAGAAAAATTATATTTTCATAACACTATGTTTATTCATTATTTTAATAAATTGATTTGTTGTAAGTTTATTTAATCAATTTTAAACATTTTATTTCATTGTAAAATAATTAAATACAATTTTGAACTTTTTATATTTGTTTGAATTAAAATTATGATTTAAATTAGTAAAAAAATTATTATTTTTATGTTATTATTTTTATGATCTATTTTTTGGAATATTTGGATTAATATTTTACTTCAAGTTTATGCAAAAAAAATTATTTGTTTTAATTATATGAAATACTCTAATTTACTTTATCAGATATATTAGAATTTTTTTAACAGGTTTGTTACAACAATAGAAGAATGTGTAAACTCTTTGTTAATAAGTGACATATTTTCAAATTACTAGTAATGGTAATATTTTATTTTTTTATTCTCTAATAAGTGGAATGCAATGATTGGATCTCTAAAAACCCCAATATGATATTTTAATTAATGATGATATGAGATTAATCGTTTATATATGTGATCAATTAATATAAAATAACGACATACAGATCAATTTGACTTGAATTTACTTTTTTTTTCAAAAACACAATAGTGTTACACTTTATTGTTGCTTATTCGATCAAGAAGCTCTATGACTTCTACTTCCTTACTGAGATCACATAATGACTTGCACTATACCATCATCTATTTTTATAGTGATCAATATCATCAAACTTCATCATCCTTATCTTTATATATTTCTACTGGGTTTTCTTTATATTTGTTTTTCTTTGTATTATTCTTTTCTTTATCTATTTATAATATGTTCTTATCTAGTTTATGATTTCCCCCCATAAAAAGTATGTATTATTTATTTTAGTTATTCTACCACCTAAAATTAAGTCTGGGTTGTGACTCCTAATCAAAATTCAGGTTATGGAATAGATTCAAGGATCCTGTAAAAGTTCAGATTATTCCTCTGGGTATTTTACAAAGGTGGAGTCTGTAACAAGTTCTCACACATTTAAAAGTGGGCTTCTTAGTTGGTACTAATATTTTCATGGATTGGAGAAGGTTGAGGAGTGGAATAGGGTCTTGTTGATCCAAACCATGATAAATATTTTTGTTATTTCTTTTTATTTCCACTATATTTCATATCTTTAACATAGATCTCACTACATAAACTTTAATTTAAAAAAAATATGATTGTTTTGTCTTTAATTATTGAAAACAACTATTCACCCCCCCCCCCTCTAGTATTAATTTTTATATCTTGTGATCTAACACCCTAAAAAAATCTTAATGTGGGATGTTGATGGTGGTGAATTATATTTTAATTCGTAAAAATTTCATTCATTAGAATTTTTTTCTTTTTAATTTTTCATACAACAGGTGATGGGTTGGCATGATGTGAAGAAAACGGAAACGTATCTTCTTTGAAGGTAGCGAGTTTATCAAAAGTTTATATATTCATATAATTTTATGACAGAGATATAAAGTTTTATAAGTTTAATGAAATTGAAGGTTCATCAGGTTGGTAATCATGTTGAGGTGATCATGCTTAATGATCTATGATTTCAAGGGAGAAGGTATTATAGGTTGACCGAATAAGACTTGGTATATAAGTTTGTGAGACATTCAGTGTATAATTAAGGTGATTCAATTGAAGGTTGAAGATATTGATTAATTACTTCTATTTATTAATTTTCAACTCTTGTAATATCTCACGTTTCTAGTAATATTGGAAATGGTTTTAATGGCATTTCTCCCATGCATATAGGACTTGTAATTTAAATCATGTTAATCCTTTTAAATATTTTTTTACTTTTTGTATTTTCATTGAATTTATTTCCATTTATATTAGAATCTAGTGGTTTTTCTTATTCATTTAAAGGATGGATAAGTGTGGTGAATAGGGTGTTAATTCTACCTACTTCTGTTACACTCGGTCGGAGGGAACTTCTTGAGGTTTTATTTTTCACTATGCTACTACATGCTAGCTTTTAGTGGATTAATATGTGAAATTACAATTGTTTTATCATAATCATGGAATAATAGTTTTCCAATTCCCCCAATATGTGTTTATTCATTTAAATCCTTCGATGAATATTCAAGTCATAAATTAATTATCCCATGATTCATAACTGATAAAAAAATGTGCAGGAGTGAGTTACATACTTGTAGAAATCATATTATATGCCTTATTATACTCTATGATGGAGGGTAAGAGATGATTCTCTTGCATCACTATAATATTATTATATCAAATACTATTATATTCATTACATTAATATTGTATCCTGAAATATGGGTATATCATAGAATATGATATACCCCTATTTAAGTTTATATCCAACATGATGTCCGTGCACAATTACTTAGGTAACTTAAAACCAAGAATTTAATGATCCTCAATGTAGCTAATAATCTTGACTACATGGGGCCCATATGATGCACCTTCTCTAAACTTTAATGTAAATGCTAACGTAGAGATCTCTTACCTCTATTATTTTATTTTCTCTTAATAAAGATCATAGAGATGAGACAACATGGTGTATGAATCCATTCCTTTGTGTAGCTTTTCCATCCCGCTAATCATGAATGATAACATTAAGTCATTAGACATCCAATTCACCATCAATATTTTTTCATAAGGTAGAATTCTCATCCTCACTTTCCTTTATAGAATGATCATTAGGAACTATGGACTCCAACGTGTAAAAATTTCGCTCTTGGTACGATATGCAAGCACCTATACCACTCCTGAAAGTTCATATAATTTTAGAGATTTTCCTTCTCCATTATTGATCATAAGTATAATTTAAAGGATAAATTACTTTCCATTTTCTACAATAAATGAAAGAAAATTTTTAATACTTTATATTGATTACCAAGTGTGATGTAATGAATTATATTCTATTAGTAACCCACTATTTCATACAATTTTCATATCCCTTAACATTAAATTTGAAATATCTTATCATGTGGATATTATAGTAGTAAGGATCTATATTCCCCTTCAAGTAACCAAGATGGAGGCCTTATCAAATTACTTAAAGTTATTTAGGTAGATGTTCTTTCCAACTGTATTAACCAGTTGTTCCTTGATCCATTAAGTGGACTCCCAAATCCTAAAATCTTAACTCAAATTTCCTGAACACTTTACCCCTAGTTTCACCAAGTCTTATGGAGGCAATCAACCCTTTAAGATAACTAGGTTAAGTTAGCACAAAAAAATTATAACTCATTGACAATTGAAAGTACCATGACAAGGGTCAGATAAGTACTTCGAACTATGTTTGCTTCTAACTCAAGTAATATAAGGCTTTTATGACTTATTGTTTACCTTGAGGGATTTTTTTTATTTATTCATAAATATTATTTATTTTATCCTTTTACATGATTCTTAATATTATGTGAATTTTATATAATTAATTAACCTTTTTTGATAAAATAATTTATACATAATTCATTTTATTTAATTTCATCTTTTATTCTTTCTAATTTATTTACTTTATCTGCTCGTGTTTAATCATCAAATAAACATACATCTAGTAAATAAATAAATAACTATGAAATAAATAAAATAAAATAAAAATTTGTTATGATCTTGAGTTTTTACTACTAGTTGGTTTATCCAGTGGATTATAAACTAACCCTTGGACCTAAGGGACTAACTCCTTGAGTCGAGAATGGCTCGAGTTGTAGTATTCCACCTTTAACATGTTTATCACCTTTTTGGGTTTCACCATGACTTGATCTTGAACAGTCTCCTCTCATCTGGATCTCTTTTCCTTTACATATGCTAATGCACTCGTGGGTGAGGGGAAACATGGTTTTTAGGATTATATAAATAAATCATGGACATGCAGACCCATACATAATAAGGGGGGAGGGATGATACAAAAACCATCACATTTAATTTAATAATAATTTTATCACAAAAATCATGAAAATAATAATTAAATTAAATATAAAATCATCATATACATAGGTCGTTCAAGCTCATGACCATCCATGCATGAAATGACTATGCATTTAAGCTAGTTAGAATTCATTTCAAACCATCCTTTGTTAAGATAAATATCTAAAATTAATAAATTAATTATATTATTAATTAATTAACTTAGTTGTCTTGATTAACGATATAAACAATCCTTAAGATTATCATCCACTATAATTTTAAAAAAATTAAAAAAATAATAATTTTAACTAAAATTAATTAATTACACAATGTGTATTGGAGGCAGTATGAAATATAAACTTATACATTTACATAAACTCATATTTGGAGTTAAACCTTACATAGCTTGTACCTAACACTTTATATGATCCTTGTCATGTACTATGTACTTACATGACATGTATTCCTACACAACATGTCATGATATACACGACGTTTTGTTATGTGGGTCGGGTAGTGTAGTTTGTATACTGTGTTTGACCACACTACGAGCTTGTATATATGTGGCATGTACCATTGGTGATTCTCATGAGGTAAAAAACATATACAAAAACTATAAAAAAAATATATATGTTTAATAACATGTAAAAAATTAATAAATCATTTAATATTGTGAAAACACCATTAAAATCACTTGGTTGGTAATCTATGTAGAATATTATGTCACATGACGTGTATACCCAGTTACATGCATTGTAGTTTGATTTTTTTTAATCAATTTTTCTTTCTATGTGTTTGAATAATATGACACGCATGTCTTAGCGTGTTACTTATATGAGTTGGCCTGAAGTATATAGTGTGTACAACCAGTTATATGATGTGTGATTCGTTACTAGGTACCCACACTACATGCCTATGGACTCATCATTTATCTCACAAAAGTTTTGCTTGTTACATGGAATGTATAGCCTGCTATACACCATATTCTTCATGTAATTATGTGTTTCTTATATAGCAGTCAATATGTGATGTGTATTAATAACATTTTGTGTACTTTGATTACATGACTTCTATTATTTACACAAGGACAAATTGTGTGGGGTTACAGGGTGTATACGCCAAATACATGCCATGTAACCCTATAAAGAAACTTGTCTAATTATAGTCAATATGTAGTGAGTAATTAAACACATCATGTATAGACACCCACATGATGTGCCATGATTATTTTGGCTCTCCCTTTTGTGATTGACCATATGTATAAAACATGTATTTTCAGTCACACATCATGTAATCGTGTCTCTTGAAAATCATCATCGGCACCTCTGGATGGGATCTTTGAGCATTATTTATCTATTCTTGGTATTTTATTGGTCATATGAAACTAAACGATCATATTATATTGACTTTCATATTAAATAATGAAAAATTGGAAATGAAAAACTAACAATCAAATGCATAATTGATCAAAAAATAATGAATAATTATAAATTAATACGTGATCACTCCAATACGAATTGATGGTTTTGAGGAATAATGGAAGTGATTGGGAATGTGCCTAATAATTTTTTTATTGGTTTCTTTAGATAAATTTGAATAATGGTATGAATGCAACCCTGAAATATTCGTAGAGAATATCTTTTCACATATAATTTATAATTAATTTAAAATAATAATTACTTATCTTGAAAAAAAATTCATCTTAGTTGATCTATTAGGTTAACATTCTTATCATATTATCATTATAGTGAGGAATATAAATCTTAATTATTATAGAGGTATAAATGCGTGCACCATGAATCTCAAAACATTATCATTGGAACTCTGAGTGCTAGTGTGGAGGTGCCAAGATTCTTGCATTACATCATTGATTTCAACAAGAATCCTTTCGATCTTGAAATATTCTATCTTATTATATCAGTATTGAGTGGGAGTATGATGATGATTTTCTCTCATTATTGAGATAATTCTTGAGATATTATCTCCAGGGATTTGGGAGAATTCTCTTGATATAATATCATTGCACACAACAATTTTCCACCCTCTTTAAAATGATATGATTGGGTTAATATTTTTAGGGTTATAAAAATAATAATTTCGTAGAGGCCATTATCTAATATTCAACTCTAAATAAGCCTCATGTCAAATAATAATAATATTATTATTATTATTATATTTTGTGACATGTTCTAAATCATGAATATTTAAATGTGGTTTGTTAAATAAATCAATATTTATTTAAATGATATTAAATAAACTATATCATTTTTATCAAACCCTTAGCTCGACCCGTCAAACCTACTCAACATTTATCAAACCCCAAATAATAAATATTTATTTAAATAAAATAAATATCATTATATTATTAATTTAATAAATAAATAAATATTATATTCACTAACTGGTGAATAAATATTTAGTAATATTCAACTCACATATATTCTCAACTTGAATACCAGGTGATTTAATTTATGTGATCAACATAACCTGAATAATTATTATTCCTTGATCATGAGAATAATATTTCTTATTAATATTAAATTGAAATAGAGTTTAACTAAGATTCTGGATATACTTTATATATGACCCTTTAGGCCAATTTCTCGGGTGGAATTCGGTGGTATTGTCTAAATTCCAAGATTAGTTTCTAGCAACACGTCAAGGCATCCATAGAGAATTATTTTAATGTCATAATGATAATAATATCATATAAATGTTTACTATATAATATAATCTCTTTATCTTGGTATCTCATAAAATGGGTTATATATTCATGTCATTAACCTATATGCTTGATATATCTTTCTTTGGCTGCTTGAAATAAACTCATCAAAAAACCTTTATGGACATGGACTTAATTAGACATTTATATTTCAAAGGACATGAGATATCATCTTCTATAACTCTGAAGGGACAAATAATTTTTGACTTACTCAATCAATGTTATATCACTTGTGACGTACCCAACGTATCCTACCTTCTCGCGATCATATATCATCACAATTTCCATCAATACATCAAAGTACAAAATTTTTGATATACAATAATAATAATCTAAAGTACAAGTACTCATACACATGTCTGTAGATTGGAATATCAAATAACACATATAACATGTAGAATTTCTATTGGTGGGTCTATCATCATAACCTCCCATCTTAGAGATTACCACATGAAAACTTTATAAGAAGAATTCTCGATGTATTATGAGCCTCTATCTCTAGATATTAAAACATCATTTGTGTCATGTTAGATAGATATTATCTGGTTATATGAAATATATTTAATAATATGATTATTATTGGAGTTAGTGCCCAAGAACCAACTTCTGTGTATTTTATGATAACATGAATTCATAGTTTTGAATATTAATAAATTCTTTATCACATCATGATTGTTATTATGTGTAAAATAGTAGATGATAATGTCCTAAAAGTATTTTTGGCACTAAAAGTTCATAGTAGTTCCCAACTATAATGATAACCCAAAAGTGTTAAAACACTATTATTAAATATATGTTCTATAGCTGGATGATATCATTTTAGGAACACAAATGATACCGGATATTATGGGTAGAGACTCATAGTACTTTGAGGCACTTTCTCATGTTGTACTCCCTTGGTAATATCCATTGTAGGATATTATGAGAATGAGACATGCCAGTAGGAAATCCACATTTATATGTGTCATTGGATGTTCCTATTTGCAAAAATGAATATTGATCCTTAGACTTTAAGATTATTATTAATGAGTATTATGAGTTTCATACTTTGACGCATTGAAAAAAACCATGATGACATATGTTCACGATGAGGTAGGATATGTTGGGTACATCATGAGTAATATTCTATTAAGAAATAATGAGAGAAAGGATTTATCCCTTATGTTATTTAATGGAAGTTGATATCTCAGGCACTTTGATGAAAATGATATATCCTAAATAAATCCATGGCTTTGTGTTCTATAGGAAAGTTTGATTTTTGAGAATTCAAAGAAAGAGACAAAAAGAACATAGGTCGATGCCACCAGCATGCAACCTACTTGATTAAAGATATCATGTTAAAGGGATTATATTACACAATAATAATCCATATGAGGTATTATATCATTGTAGAATTAATTTTTTTTCTCTATGGGTTCCTTAGAGTATTTCTAGATTCTAACCTTGGACTTTAGGAAACTTTGCCTAATACCACTGAGAAAAAGTCATAGAGGGTCACACACTAAGTGTATCTAGAATCTCAGTTAAATAATATATTATTATTTATTATTTAAAAAGTTGAATAAATATTATTCTCACATGTGGTTTAATAATTATTCATGTTTGATTGATTACATATATTTTTTCACCAGTTATTCGAGAAAATATAATGTGAGAAGAATATTTAATAAATATTTAATTTATATTTATTGAATATAATATTTATTTATTTATTAGTGAATAATGCAGTGGTATTTATTTATTAAATAAATAGTCATTATTCAAGGCTTGATAAATATTGTGGAGGAATGGAAGACCGAGTTTTTAGGTCTGATGAGAAATAATATATATTGAATATTCTTTGATTAAATAATATTTAAGTTAATTCTAAAGTTAAGAGCATGACGAAGAAATATTATTATTATTATTATTTTATACATGCGGTTCTGTAAGTGATTAAATAAATATTAAATGGAACTTGTGAAAACATTTATTTCTAAACCCTATCAGTATTTAAACCCAATTATAATATTTTTTTCAAGTGATCCAATTCATTTGTTAGTTGTGCGCAACGAATCTAGAGAATACTATCAATCCTTAGAGAGATTTATTCTCCAAGAATGATCTCAATAATAGAGAGTGATCTTCCTCCACCTCCCACTCTCATGTCAAGAGGGATCATCATAGAATGCTTTGGAAGTGATTCTCATGGCGATCAAAGGTGAACGAAGAAAGTGATAGGATCTATCGTGCTAGCACCCAGAGATTCCTTTGGTGATATTTGAAGATTTGTGGAACATGTGTGGATTACCACTAAAGGGAATATACTCTTGATTTCTACAATGCAATGATGGTATAATGTAGATCTGTTTTCAAATACATCAATAAAGAAAGAATTTAATCAAGGTAATTATTTAATTAATTAAATTAATTATACATAATATGTGATGATTATGTGTTTGGTTCAAACATTTTGTCCCTTATCTGATTTTTTTATTAAATTTCATTGATCCTGACATTTATCATTGTGTAAATATCAGATTGATCATCAATTATGAAAAAAAACAAAGTTGAGAAAGACCCATCACACACTTATACTATTCCCAGAACCTAAAAGTGGTATCATATCAATCACATAAATATTTATAATTATTTAAAGATCATTGATTTATTTATAAATTTATCATTTAGTTTTAAATTCAATATTTAATCATTCTTTGAAATATATTATGATATCTACTTCTTCCTCTTTTGTTTCTCATGGATCTAATCAAATCGATTAATTTTATGAATGAAATAAACTCTAATAACTCATCTGATAGTGCCAAGGATTCTGTCCAGATAACACAAGAGTATATGGTGTGTAATAATAACTACACATCGTGTACTAGTATTCAATGCACCTCTAATTAATTCAGAATTAATTCAAACTATGTGAATTGAATAACATGTGGTGCATTTAATTTTACAACGCATGTTGATTAGGCCATCCTAGGGCACGGTCATCCTGAGTGCACACTGTGTATCCTATATACGCGGTGTGTAGTCTTATAATCATAGATGAGTCATGTATCAATATTCATGGCCTTCCTAACTGGTGACCATGTAACTTGGAGACCACACACTGTATAGCCCTTGTACACGTTGTGTACTCCATTTTTTCGAGGCACAAATTACACGATGAGTCCCTCAACGTGTGGATTTGATAGACGGTGAGAAACATACACACCATGTATCTCACTTGTACAAGTCATGTACTTATACCAAATTACACAGAATTAAAATTAATTTATTATATAGTGTAAACCCTATCGATATGTTCTTGTGTGTGGTCATTAAGTTGATAGGACACATCATGTTATGGGTTTATATATATATATATATATATATATATGTATGTATGATTAATTTCTATGTAATATTCAGATATGAATATCATGTGTGAGTATTATTATTGTTATTACACTACGTGGATTAAAGCATTACAAATGACAGAAAAATCATGTAATTCATGTAATCATTAAGTTGATAGTACACGTCATGAAAGTATGTGATAATTCGTGTGTGCCATATGTCATAAGAGTAAACGGTATATGAGTATAATATATGTTGGGTAGATTTAGATGAGTATTCACTGTGTTGCCTCTAAGGTACATTTATATAAATAGTTAATTTTAAATAAATTTGTTTAATTTGTTTACAATTATTATGGATGATAATCTTAAGGAAATTAATATGATAATTAAGATAAAATATTTATTAATTAAATAATATAACTAATTGATTCAATCATGATTTATCTTAAATAGGAATTATTAAGAATTGAATGCTAGTTTTATTAAATGCATAATTTGTTTCATGCATGTGAATTATCATGAAACTAGAAAAGACCATTGTATGTAATTGGTTTCATTTAATTTATTATTAAATTATTTTCATGCATGTAGTCTCTCCTCTTATTATGTAAGGTCATGTATGCCCATGATTTCTTTTATGTAAACCCTTTTCCCATCACCTGTGTGTGAGTAAAAAACATATATAATGGATGGAGCTCCAAAGCTAGTGGAGGTGGTTCAAGTTTGGAGCCAAGGTGAAACCAATCCAAGAGAGATACATAGGTGGATAGATGGAAAGATTCAACGCGAACCTTAATTGGTTCCAGGTGTTTTTCCCCTAGGTTAACGACTAGTTTATCAACTGCTAGATAAAATGGCCATTAGTAAAATCTCATGATCATACTAATTTATTATTTTATTTCTATCAAGTTTCATGGTTATTTCATTATGGATGTTTTTTTGTGATCACATAAATTAATGAAATTAATAAGCATGCAAGATAGAACAAAAATAAATTTGATTATGCATAAATATTATCTAAGACATGGATAATCACTTAGGTCAATCAAATTAATATTAATAATCATGTGATAAAGATAATAACTAGAAATTTATGCATAAAAGATAAAACCCCTCAATAATATATATTAAATCGGTATAGTATTCCACTACTTCAGTTAAAATTGAACCATAGTTCAAAGTGTTTGACCAACCAAAGTTGGGGTGATTTCAATTATTAGGGAATTATAACATGAATATTTGGGTTGAAATAACATAGTTCACATAAAGGGTTTACTTTCAAATTAATACTTAGTGTAACTGTGAGAAAAAAGTTGAGGAAATCCATTTTAAGGATTTTAGGATTGGGGAGTTCACTCAACAAATCAAGGAACTATGAGTTAATGCAGTTGAAATTTAAAATGCCTACTTAAAACTATTCAAGTTTCTTAACCAACCAAATTTGGGGTAATGAGAAGGGGAATATGGATCTTTACCACTAAAATTTCTAAGAAACAGGGTATTCTGAAGCCAATGGTAAGGGAAATTGGGTTTCGATAAAATAGTAGGAGATTAGAAAATATAATATTTATTTATTTGTCTAAATTTTATCAGATAAAGTACTAAATTTTTGTCCATATTATTTTTAGAAACAATAATAAAATGACTTCAAACATATCACTACAATTCATACTTGAAAATGATAACCTTCTCACTGGCACAAATCTCCAAGAGTGTAAAAGGCGCTTAAGCGTTATCCTTTTCCATGAAAGGAAATTATATGTTCTAGATGATCCAATTACTGATGTTCTTGTAAATGAGGCTAGTGATAAAGAGTTTTCTCTTAATGAGAAACATTTTAACGATGTTATAGATGTTCAGTGTTTAATTCTATCATCCATGACCAATGGTTTTTTGAAGCAACATGAGGAAATAGATTCATATAGCATAATGTCTCACCTTCAGGATCTCTATCAAGATAAGGAAAAATAAGAGTGATACAAGATCTCCAATGATTTTTTTATAACTAATATTTGAGAGTATGTTCCATCTAGGCCTCATTTATTCAAGATTATTGGAAACATTGAACACTTATACATCTTAGGGATTAAATTCCTAGATTAGTTGTTCATAGATCACATAATTTCATCACTACCTAAGATCTTCTCCAGTTTTATTATTAATTACAATATGAGAAATGATGATAAGAGTATTTCAAAAATTCTTAACTTGATCCACCATGTGGATAAGGACATGGGGCATGACAAACCCACAGTCCTTATGGTGAATAAGAAAATGAAGAATAGGGAAAAGGTACCCAAGACTCATGACAATTCTAAAACTCCCAAGCACCATACTTCCAAGAAAAGGAAGATCCAGTTCCAAGGTAAGGAAAAGGAGGTGGTATGTTTTGCATGTGGAAATCCAAGACACTAGAAGAGGAACTACACTCAGAAACAAGGGTAAGCTAATGGAGTGTTCATTATCAAGAGTAATCTTTCAATATCTACACATTGGTTATTATATACAGCTTATAGTACTCACATAAGTATCCAAATGTAAGAACTAAGTAGCTTACAAAATATTTATAGAGGAGAGGTGGATTTGAGATCTTTAAATGGTGTGAGGATAGCTACTCTAGCCATAGGTGACCACCACATTTCATTACCAACAAGAATGATTTTGGTTTTAAAATATTTTTATTATGTACCAATTGTTACCAAGAACATAATTTTTGTATCATGTATAGATACAGATGGGTTTATTTTTATGTTTGGAAATAAAATTTGTTATTTTATAAAGGAAACATATATTATGGTATGGAAAATTTAAATAACATTATTTATGTATTAATTTAAAAAAACCAAATACTGTAAATTGATAGTGAATCATGTTCACACAAATCATATAAGACCTAGATATGGAATCACCATATATGTCATGTAAATGAGTAGCATTTGAAAAAACTCTATCAATATGGTTATTTAGACTCATCTAAGATAAAACACTTGGAATATTTCATTCTTATTTATAAATAAAAATGACCAAACTTCCATTTAGTGGACAAGGTGAAAGGGCCAAAGAGATTCTAGGATTGGTACACACCGATGTGTGTGGACTATTTCTTGTAGAATCTTGAGGTGGGTATTATTACTTCATAACTTTTACTAATTACTTGAGTAGATATTGTTATGTATACTTGATGAGGTATAAGTTTAGGTCCTTTGATAAATTCAAGGAATTCAAGAATGAAGTTGAGAATCAACTTGGAAAGAAGATAAAGAATCATTGATTGGATTGAGGTGGTAAATATCTTAACCAATATTTTATCAAACTTTTATGAGAATTTGGGATTCTATATAAACTCACTCCACCCTACACAACATAGTGGAATGGTGTTATTGAAAGTAGTAATTGTACCTTTTTAGACATGGTAAGGTAAATAATGAGTCATAAAGATCTTCCATTATCCTTTTGGGGATATGAATTACAAACTATGTCATACACATTAAACTGAGTACCAATTAAAGTGGAAAATGGAATTACATTCGAGTTTTAGAGTGTAAAGAAACTTGTTTTGTCATGTACACATGTATGGGGTTGTGAGGCATTTGTTAAGGCCTTCTCAGGAAACAAACTAGAACCTTGGGGCACAAAGTGTATCTTTACAAGATATCCCAAGGAAACAAAGGGATGCTATTTATACATCCCTCTGATAATAAAGTGATTGTCTCTAGACGAGACATATTTATTGAAATGGAGAACATCCTCAAAATGTATATCAGGAGTAATATTAAATTCAATGAAATTGATTCATATGATACACAAGAGTTGGTATAGGAATAGGTTTCATAGGTCCCCCTGAAATAATAGTTCCTAAAATACATGCACTATGTAGAAGCATAAGAGAGGTAAGAGAACCAGAGAGATATGGTTTTCTAGTCACCAAAGATGATGACTAATTATTGGTTGACAATGATGAACCTATCTCCTACAAAGAGATAGTAGAGAGATTAGAAGCTGCAAGATGTCAAGAAGTCGTGAATTCTGAAATGGATTCCATATATCAGAACCAAGTTTGGGTTCTGGTCGATGCTCCAGTTGATGTAAAGCCCGTAGGGTGAAAATGGGTATTCAAGAAAAAACTGTACATGGAAGGTAAATTAAAAACCTATAAATCAAGTCTAGTGGATAAAGGGTTTAAAAACACCAATTAATTTACTATAATGAAACCTTTTCACTAGTTTTAATGTTTAATTCCATCAGAATTATACTTTCTATAGAAGCTTACCATGACTATGAGATTTAAAAGATGGATGTAAAAATTGTATTCCTTAATGAGAACCTTCAAGAAGATGTCTATATGACACAACTAGAAGGGTTTGTGACTCTAGGTGATTCCAAAAAGATTTTCAAGTTACAGAGATCCATTTATGGATTGAAGAAATCATTAGAGTCATGGAACATTTGATTCGATAAAGCTATAAAAGAATTTGGTTTCATTAAGAATGAATGTGAGTCATGTGTTTACAATAGGTTTAGTGGAAATATAGTTGTTATTATAGTACTATATGTTTATCATTTATTACTTATTGAAATTGAAATACCAGTCTTAAATTATGTTAATGACTAGTTAAAAAAATGTTTCTCCATGAAGGATTCAGGTGAAACGAGTTATATTCTAGGGATCAAGATCATTAGTTATAAATCCAAGAGGTTGTTTAGACTAAGTTAAAATACATATATTGTCCAGATACTAAATATATTTAGTATGGAATCCAATAGGGTATTTGTTCTAGTGTCACATGTTTTACAACTTTCTAAGAAAATGTGTCACCAGACACAATAGGAGAAATAGAGAATTAGTAAGATCCCATATGCTTCGGTGATAATATCAATCATGTATTCCATGTTATATACTAGACTTGATATTGATTATGCATTTATCATGGTATGAAGATATCAAGAAGATCCAAAAGAAAAAAATTGTTATGTTGTTAAGGTTATCCTCAAGTATCTAACAAGAACTAAAGATATGTTCCTAGTATATGGAGAATATGAGGAGCTAGTCATCAAGGGTTATAATGATGCTGATTTTCAAATAGATCAGAATGATCTAAAGTTGCAGTCAAGATAAGTTTTTTGTCTCAACAGAGAATTTGTGAGATGAAAGAGTTCAATGTAACCAGTTTTCGCTGATTCTACAGTGGAGTTAGATTATATATAGGCTTCTAATGCAGCCAAGGAAGTTATTTTGGATATGGAACTTTACCTAGGAACTTTATGTGGTACCTAGAAGTAAATACCCTATAAAATTGTATTGTGATAATAATATGGTGGTTTCTATTGAAAAAGATCCAAGGTCACACCAATGTACAAAGAATATACTCAAAAAGTATCACCTCTTGAGGAATTTTTATCAGAGGGGTGAAGTTACTGTAGGAAAGGTACCCATGGAAGAGAACATGGTGGACCCCTTAACTAAAGGTATATCTCATTAAAAGAATGAGTATCATGTGAGATCTAGTGGACTGAAGGTCATTAGGATTTGACTCTAGTGCAAGTGGGAGTTTGTTAGAGTTGGTTCTCTAGAACCAACTTCTGTGTAATTTATGATAACATGCATTCATAGTTTTTAATATTAATAAACTCCTTATCACATCATGTTTTTTCTTTAGTGTAACATAGTATGTGATAATTTCCTAAGAGTAGTTGTTGCGCTAAAAGGTCATAGTAGTTCCCTACTATGATGAGAACACAGAAGTACTACGATGTTATTCTTAAATATATAATATATAGTTGGATGATATCATTTTAGGGACACAAATGATACAAGCTATCATGTGTGGATACTCATAGAACTTTGAGGCAACTTCTCATGGTGTACTCCCTTGATAATATCCAGTGTTGGATATTATGAGAATAAGACCCATAAGTAGGAAATCCACATTTAAATGTGTCATTGGATTTTCCTATCTTTGGATGTGTGTATTGATCCTTATACTTTAAGATTGTTATTAATGGGTATTATGAGTCATGTACTTTGATGTATCGATGAAAACTGTGATGACATGTGTTTGTAGCAAGGTAGGATATGTTGGGTATGTCATGATTAATATTGTATTAATGAATAATGTGAAAAATTATTTGTCCCTTCTATTCTTTAACAAAATTTGATATCTCGGGCCCTTTTATGGAAATGATATAGACTAAATAAATCCATGACCATGGTGTTCTATAGGAAATATTGATTTCAAAGAATTCAACTAAAGAGACATCGAGCGCATAGGTTGATGAAACTAGTATGCAACCTGGTTGATTAGATATATCATGTTAAAGAAATTATATTACACTATAAGCATCCATATGAGGTATTATGTCATTACAACAACAACTTATTTCTTTATGGGTGCCTTGTCATGTTGATAGATTCTAAATTTGGACTTTAGGATACTTCTCCTAATTCCATTGAGAAAGATGCCTAGAGGGTCACATAATAAGTGTATCCAGAATCTCAATAAAATAGTATATTATTATTTATTATTTAACAAGTTGAATAAATATTATTCCTATGTGTGGTTTAATAATTTTTCATGTTTTCTTAATCACATATATTCTATCACCAGTTATTTGATAGAATATAATGTGATCAGAATATTTAATAAATATTTATTTTCTAATTAGTGAATATAATATTTAATTATTTATTGGTGAATAATGTAGTGATATTTATTTATTAAATAAATAATAATTATTCAAGACCTGATAAATGTTTTCGATGAATGGCAGGACAAGTTTTTAGGTTCGATGAGAAATAATGTATATTTAATATTATTTGATTAAATGATATTTAAATAAATTCTCAAGTTTAATGCATTTTGAGTAAATATTATTATTATTATTTTATACATGAGGTTCCGCAAGGGATTAAATAAATATCAAAAGGCACTTGTGAAAATATTTATTTCTAAAACCTAGTGGTATTTAAACCTAATTATATATTTTTTTAAAGTGAGCCAATTCATTTGTTGGTTGTGAACCATGAATCTAGAGAATCCTCTCAAGACCTAGAGATCTCCCTTCTCCATTAATGGTACTAAGAATAGAGATAAATATTCCTCCACATCCCACTCTTAAGTCAAGAGAGATCATCAGAGAATGCCTTGGAAGCAATTCTCATGGTGATCAAAGGTGAATGATGAGAGTGATAGGATTTTTCATACTAACACCCAAAGATTCCTATGGTGATTTTTAGAAATTTTTGGAACACATGTGGATCACCGCTAAAAGGAATCTATTCTTGATTCCTACAATGAAATGATGGTAAAATATAGATTTGTTATCAGATCCATTAATTAAGAAAGAATTCCAACAAGGTAATACTTTAATTAATTAAATTCATTATAAATAATATTTGATGGTCCTACACTTGGTTCTAGTTTTCGATCAATTATCTAGTTTTCTTTGATTCAATTTCATTGATCACGGTGTTTATTGTTGTATAAATCTTGGATTTATCATCGATCATGAAAAAAAACAAAGTTGGGCATGACTCATCACATGCTTTCATTGTTCCCATAACCTATAGTCATAACATTTCAAGGTTTTCATTATATTGAGGAATTTATATAACCTTTCTATGTGAAAAATACTCTAATGATGTCACACCTGGGTTTTGGAATTCATCTTCGATCCCGGTTCATATCGGTTTTTTGGTTATTTCCTAGAGAACCAGGTGTGATGGGTTTGAGTTTTTTAGATTATTTATTCCTTCCTTTCTTTTCCTAGCTTTATTCATTGGTTTATCCCTTGAGTTTTTGGAGAAAATGGGTGTTTTGGGTGGATAGACCCCAACACACGGTTAGCTCATAGTTACCAGTAACCATGCACCCCATCCCAGGTAATCGTGAAGAAGCTCTTGGGTGAGACAGTAGTTACTGCACAGCTATCGAATGGTTAGTCATACCATGTGGGTAGGTCATGAGGTCAATATTTTTCTCAGTAGTAGTGGTCACATGGTATTCATATAGTTTGAAAAACTGTACAGACTAACTGTGTGGCCTATCCAGTTTTTTAAAAACTTTCCTCTCTCCCTGATTTTTATACCCAAACACACCCTTACCTCCCCCATTCAGGTTCTTCCACCCTAGGTGCCTCCTTCCATTCCCTCAGATCCTTCAAACCTCCATTTTTTGGCATTTTTTGTGTGATTTCTCCTCCAAATCATCATGTAAGTCCTCTATCCCTTGGTTTTTCCCTTCTTTCTTGGGTTTTTTTCCAGTTTCATGGGGTTCCCTCTATCCCATGGTTAGGGTTCCAATTTTCAGGGTTAAAACCTAAAATTTTGGGTTCAATCGTGATTTTTTAGGTTGGATCTTGTCTCCCTTGGGTACGGTTGAGGTGCGATTGGGTTTTCGCACCAGTTTCCAAACGTTCTTCGACATTTGAGGTAGGATCCCTTTGCACCTCTCCTGTAAAGTTAATATTTCATTGATTGATTTATTTTCACACCCCTCTAAATTATTAAATAGTTTTGTTTCATGCTTAGAATGATTTTTCCCTGTTAAATAAATTTTTTTGCTTAATCTCTTTATATGTGTAGTATGGAATTGGTGGGTTTTGTGCACTGAGTTTTTGTTAAATTTCCCAGTTGGATCTCCTAAGTTGTTTTTGATTCTTAAAGGCATGATTTGGTTTTATAAATGATAGTGTGTTATTCAAAATGAATATTGGTATTTCCAAAAGGAATTTATAAGTTTTTTGGTATGGAAAATGGTTTGTGTAAAGTTGTTTGTAAAAGTTTTAATATGTGGAAATTACATGAGGCATGTTTTTCATTTTTATCAAATGGGTTTATTTGGAAAACCCTTCTAGGGGTGATTCACTTGCCTTATTGGTTGACTATTATATAAGAGTGTCCTCGGCATGGTACCCCCCTTATATGATAATTGTTTTTAAGGCAAGGGACCACCCATGGGGTGGCCGGGGTGGTGTCGGTTTGTGTGATAGGTATGACGGCATGTGTGTATTTGGATTGTTTCTTGATTTGATGTGGCACACCCCTTTGAGAACAAGGATGGGAACCTAGCATAGCAAAGAGGAATTATGAGAATGATTGCTACACTGGTAGGTCGCGTCCTGACTAGTGTCCCATAGTAGGTGGGTATAATTGGGTTTATTACTATGGGATTATCCCCCTCAGTCTATCCTAATTTTGGGTGGTTGGGTGTTTAGGCATTTTGATTTCATCATGTGTTTAATGCTACTAGGGATGGGGTCACATGTATTTTTATTTTCTATTTCTCCTATGAGTTCCTAGGTTTTCTTATGTTCCTCCTTGATTATTATGGTTAGTTCCATTGCCCTCGTTATGTGTATACATGATCCCTATGCTTGGTTTTGGTGTTACTTATAAAACTGTGAATGTGTGGTTCTTTAAAAAGGTTTTTAAGAAGAGTATTTTTATTAAACAGATATTTCTCCCCTTTTTACATTGGTATGAAAATGAGCACTTCTTACTTGGTCCCTCTTTCCCTTATTTCTTTTAGCCTTGTTTTAAAGCATGAGGGTGATGAATTTTGATGTGATTTATTTCCTTTGAAATGTGAAGTGTGGAAAAGGTTATATTTATATATTGTATTTTGAACATTTTAATCAATGTTTCTTTATTTAAAGTATGTTCATTGGGAGTAGAATTGTTCGGGCCTACCTATTGAGTTTTAGTACTCACACCTATATTATTTTATAATCTTTAGTTTCTTCTGTGGGTTCTGGTTTTGGTTTGGTCACCTTGGGTGATGGTTGGTTATGGATTGGTGAGTGACCCTCAGGGTCACACAGAGATGATCATAGTTTTAGGTTCAATTTGGTTTCTTTTTTAGTGTATTTTGTCGTTCAGTTTGTTATATTTTCATTGTAATGTTAATGATATAAAGTTTTGAAAATCATGTCTAGTTTGGGGTGCCATTTAACTTTTTTGTTGATCTTGTTTACTTTTTTATCAGGTGAAATCATTCCCATTTTTGTCTCTTATAATGCCTTTTCTTCTTGTCACCAACCCGGGATGATCGTGAACATCTCTCAAGACTTCTTATGAGTTAGCTCAGGTGACTGGTTCGGGGTCGACCTGGGTTGGTTCGTGAAAAAATGGCATCATAGGAGGTCAGCTCTTTTGAGGAACTTTCTTTTTAGAGTGCCCATTATTATTTAGGGATATCATAGTAGAAGGAGTGGGATTTTCAGGCTCGAGGTTTAGGAATGGGAAGGACGTCATGAACCCTTTCTTGTTTCAAACCTCAGGTTACCATGGGATGTCCGGGTTTGTCGGTGTATTTGATTCTTGTGGATTTTTTTTATTGGGAAATGAAAAGGGAGTTGGGAAAGTGTCCTTCATGATATCTCAGAGACTAGAAATCCATGTGGAGCTGGTGACATGATCATAAAGAACTCATTGTGATGGTGGTGTGATTGGTATATAGCCGCCAATCATATGGACAAGTCACCCATCAACACTAATTTCCCCTTGTGAACCATTTTGGATATTCATTAATTCTGGAAATCGTTTTGAAAAATCCTATTTTGGAATTGTGAAAAGATGAATTTAAAATGGTAGTGGCTTTGTTTTGGGAAGTGTAAAAAATTTATTTTCATAACTTAATTTAAGAAAGGTTTAGAAAAGGGGGTTCTTGTGAAGTGAATTTTTGGGGTAAAATAGAAATGGTTTAATGAGATGTGTTGAACTGCTGAAAATGTTTTGAAATTGATAAATTGGTATTTGTAAATGGTTTTTAATGGGATTAGATTTTTTGAAAATAGAGGTGTGGAGTCCAAAAATGGTTTTGGTTGGGAGGTTAGTCAATTTTTGTGAAGTTTTCTAAATCTTTAAATTGATTAAAATGTTTTTGAAGGGATGTGTGAGGTTTGGAAGTGGGTTTTAAATTGAATGGTTGGCATTTTTCGGAAAGGTTTTTCGATTCTTGAATTGGGTTTCAATTTTTTGTGGTTATCGGTTTTTGAAAACAGGCTTGGTGAGTTTTGAAATGGATATGTGGGTTGAATGCTTTGTTTTGAAAGGTGGAAAGAGTTTTTTTTAACATTTGGTGTACCCGTGAGTGACCAAATACATTTTTATGTGTAATAAAGTGGATGGGTGCCCGATATGGCACGAGAATATGCATGGGTGAGGCTCCCTGGGATACTATTGGTGGGTGCATAATCCTTTAAGCTTGTTTCCATTTTCAAAGATGACTTTAAATGAAAATGGGGTTTTTGAAAACCAATGATCATGTGTTGTGGCTTCTTAAGATTTGGTAATGTTGTTTATGAGGTGTTTTGAGTTGTTAGTCCTTCTTTTCTAAAGGATGGTTTTAAGATTGAGTTCTTTTTGGTGAGTTAGTTTTGGGATGTTGATTAGTGGATTATTTTAGGAACTGTTTTGGGAAGCCCTTGTAGCGGTTCCCCTTTGTCTGTTTAGTGTTCACCTATGGTGTATCTCAACCAATGGACTAGTTTGGTTTGGGTCCTTGGTTTTTTGGGTTTTCTAGTGCACACCCCCATAAAAAGTTAGTACATGATTATAGTGTGGCCACTGGTGATTCTCTGTTGGCAAATCCTCTAGTTGATCAAAGTAAGGACTCTCTTCTTGGGTTAAGATACTTTTTTCTCATGATGTTCATTTCAATTTTAAGGGCCTTGTTTGGTGGTGTTTGGTAGTGTTATTTCCTCTCTTAAAAGAAAAGGTGGATGTTGTGGAACCTTTTTAGGACTTCTGTTTTGACAAAAGCATGTCCTTCCTTCAGGAATTTCGAGCTTCTTAGTTTTAGATGGAAGTGTTTTCCCTTGTATCCCTTTTGTCGTTATTCCCTATTCAAGGTGGAAATGATGATACATGTGTATATTCTAAATTCCTACTTCAAAAAGGTTTCCTATTATGGCATAGTGAACCTTGGGTTATGTTGGGTTTTGCTGGCGTTGTTCGGGAGGTAGTGTGGTTACTTGTGGAACTAGAAGGAGAAGTTCTGTTCGGGGGTTCCTAAAGCCTGACTATGAGGCATGAGATGCTTCAATTATCAGATCTCTAGCCATAGGTATCGGAGTGAAGCTGACACATAATCAAGATAACCCCGGTGGTGTGAAAGGCCTTGGTTTAATCTTTATCCTTAGCACGGATGATGGATGCACTTTAAGCCTCTAGTGTAGTTTTCCTAGATTTAATGGATCCGTTCAGAGGAAAATGGGGTTGTAACCTTGTTTCAATGTTGTGAATCATTTGGGTGTAAAAGTTTTCCCTTGGTTATAGAGAGGCGTAGTTGTTTCATATTCTTAAAATCCTGGTGCTTGTATCCCACTGAGTGTGAGTTTCCCTTTTTATGGCCCTTGTGTGGCCTGACTATATAAATCAAGTGTGGATTGGGTGCAATTATCCAGGGATGTGAAGTGTGGGTGCGTTGTTATTTGTGGTTTTCTTAGTCCATTAGTTGGGCCCTTTTGTCCCCTCCCCTTGTGGTGGGGATTTTTAGTCATCATGGGAAGGTTCTCGTGTCCGTTTAATCTCATTGAAATTCCTAAAAATGAATAATTGTGAACCTATATCTAATAGTGGGGAGTCTGTTTGGGCATCCCCATGTTGATATCCTAGTTTAACCTTTGTTTTCATCTCTTATGGTGGTTCATTTCTAATGGTGGGGAGTCTGTTCGGGTTATCCCGTGTCAGTATCTTGGCTATGTTCCTGGTATCAGTTTGGTGGTGGATGGTTTCATATGGAACCACTAAATTTTAAGTTCTTCTTTTGAGTAGCAGTTGGGATGGATGTGTTTCTAGTGGTTTTGTTAAGTATCGTTATAAATGTATCCAAGATATGTGGTTTAATCTTATTTGTCTGTTTTGGGTGGATAGTTTGAGTTCTGCTTGTTGATGTTTATGGTGTTTTTGTTTTGAGGTTAGTTTTTACATTTTGAAGGTTCTATATCCTATGAACCGATCAATTGGAGGTGTTTAAACGTATAGGGAGAGTGGAACTTATTGGAGATCCCATTTGGTCTCCCAAATTCATTTTGTTAACTCTTTATTTTTGGTGGTGTTTTTGTAATCTCTTTGGTTATCGTTCATTGAGAAACTCCATGAGTTGTAAAGGAGTAGAGGGTTTTGCTTTTAGTATAAGCCTTGAGTTGGTTTTTTGGGGGCGAAAAGCGTTATGGTGGGGAGAATTGTCACACTCGGGTTTTTGAATTCATCTTTAGTCCCAGTTTATATCAGATTTTTTATTATTTCCTCAAGAACCAGGCGTGATGGGTTTGAGTTTTTTGGAGTATTTATTCCTTCCTTTCTTGGCCTAGCTTTCTTCACTTGTTTCTCCATTGAGTTTTTAGAGAAAATGGGTGTTTTGGGTGGACAAACCCTGGTGCACAGTTAACACACGGTTAACAGTAACTGTGCACCCCAACCCAAATAATCGTACGGAAGCTCCTTGGTGAGATAGTAGCTACTATATGGCTATTGCATGATTAGTCATACCATGTGGTTAGGTTGGGCAATCGATCTGTTTCTCAGTAGTAGTGGTCACATGGTATTCTCACAGTTTGACAGACCGTGCGGACTAACCTTGTGGCCTGTCCAGTTTATTTTTTAAACTTTTCTCTCTCCCCTATTTTTATACCTAAACACACCCTTACCTCCCCCGTTTGGGTTAGTCCACCCTAGGCACCTCCTTTACTTCCCTTGGATCCTCTGAACCTCCATTTTTTGGTGTTTTTGGTGCGATTTCTCCTCTGGATCATCATGTAAGTCCCCTCTCCCTTGGTTTTTCCCTTCTTTCTAGGGTTTTTTTCCAGTTTCTTGGGGTTCCCTCTCTCCCACGGTTAGGGTTTTAATTTTTAGGGTTAAAACCTAAAATAGTGGGTTTGATCTTGATGTTTTAGGTCATATCTTGTCTCCCTTGGGTGTGGTTGAGGTGCGATTGAGTTTTTGCACCAGATTCCGGAAGTTCTTCGACATCTGAGGTAGGATCCCTTTGCACCACTCCTTTAAAGTTAAAATTTCATTGATTTTTTGATTTTTTTTTCACCCCTCTTAATTATTAAATGTGTTGTTTTATGCTTATAATGAGTGTTCCATGAAAAATAAATTGTTTTGCTTAATCACTTTGTATGAGTGGTATGGATTTAGTGGGTTTTGCACACCGAGTGTCTATTAAATTTCCTGGTTGGATCTTCTAAGTAGTTTGTGATTATTAAAGTCATGGTTTGGTTTTATAAATTATAGTTTTTAATTAAAAATGGTGATTGGTATTTCTAAAAGGTATTTCTAAGTTGTTTTGGTATGGAAAATGGTTTGCGCAAAGTTGTTTGTAAAAGGTTTAATATATATAAATTACATGAGACCCGTTTCGAATTTATATCAAATGGTTTCATTTGGAAAACCCTCATAGGGGTGATTCACTTACCTTGTTGGTTGACTATGAGATGGGAGTGTCCTCGGTATGGTACCCCTCTTATGTGATAATTGTTTTTAAGGCAAGGGACCACCCGTGGGGTGGCCGGGGTGTTTTTGGTTTGTGTGATGGGTATGATGGCATGTGTGTATTTGGATTGCTTCTTGATTTGATGTGGCACACCCCTTTGTGAACATATAATGGGAACCTAGCATAACAAAGAGGGATTCTGAGAACGATTGCTACACCGGTAGGTAGCGTCCTGACCAGTCACTACTACAAAAATTCCCTTTATCAGTGCTAAAAACAGGATTTATCAGTGCTAAAAAAGCGTTGTAAAGCTCAGCACAGATAAAGGGGGGTCCCCTTTATCAGTGCTCAAAGAGCACTGATAAAGGATGAATTTATCAGCGCTAAAAAGGCACTGATAAAATGGCCCTTTATCAGCACTAAAAGAGCACTGATAAATGTGTGTTTTATCAGTGCTTTTTTAGCGTTGATATTTTCCCTATCTGTTGCTAAAAAAATCTGCAGCAGCACACCCAAAAACCTGCAAAAAATTCAGCTCAATAAGCTAATTAAACCAAGTATAAACATACAAAATTAACACATAAATCATAATCTATTTAGATCTCTAGTAAGGAAACAAAGTCGTCATACCCCTACCCTGTTCTTAAGTCTATTATTACTATCATCACATATCGTGCCTACTCCCCCTCTAAGGGATAACCATAACATGATGGTCCACCTATTGTGAAAACTAGTTGTCATTCCTCCAAAGGAATAATAATCACACATAACAAGGAAGGGAATATATAGGTAGAACATAACATCTCATCATGAGAATTTAGTAGCAACATACACTAACATGTGATCAAAATCAAACATGGTAACATTAAATACTACCATAATCATGAAATCAAGCATCATATATGGTCTCACAGTCCACACCCACACCCACATGTGATGAATATTAATCATGGTCAATCAATCTATGTAAACACAAGTATAAAATCAAGAGAACAAGAGTATTCATATAAATAGATCATATAATATCATTATGATTCATAGTAGCTATAAATTTTATCAAGGAAAAACTTGTTATATTAGGATACCTAAGAAAACTCATGGAATAAATCATCACATATGGTCTCACAGACTACATACACACATGTGATCAAAACATAAAACATGGTCTCATGACCACACACACACCGACATGTGATCAAAACATCAAACATGGTCTCACAGATCTTGGTATCATGTAGTATAACCACACACAAATGGTTAGTGAATGTAATCTAAAGAAATCATTACTGGTCAATCCTTGTCCATCGATGGTTGGAATCAAGAAAATGCACAAGGTTCTATCGTGGACCTTGGAACTTTTTCCAATTATATTATGCATAGTTCCTTTAATTAATTAATACTTAAGGGTCATTAGCTATTAAATCATAAATTATTATTCATAACACATTATGAATTAAGGTTCATTCACCATGGTGGAAAACCTCAAACCACATTCCAATAAACTATGAATAATACTATAAGGTAGAGTACACAGGACCACCTACATAAATCATAATCTATTTAGACCAAGTATACCCATACAACAACTATACACATACACCATTAACACATAATTCATAAGTTAATTAAGTACATAAAGAATTCAATTCAGAATTCAGGAGGTTGGGGGGCTGTTTAGGGGTTTGGGGTGGTTTTCCAAGGGGGGGTAGGGGGTGTCTGGGGGGTAGGGGTGTCCAGGGGGAAAGGGGTGTCCAGGGGGGTGGGGGCGGTCCAGGAGGTTGGGGGTTGTCCAAGGAGGGTGGCGGTGTTCAGGGGGTTGGGGTGTCCAAGTGGTGGGGTGGTGTCTAGGAGGTGGGGGTGTCTAGATGGGTGGGGGGGCTGTCCAGGGGGGTGGTCTGGTGTCCAGAGTGTTGGGGGGGATTTCTAGGGGGTGGGGTGTTCAGGGGGTGGGGGAGGTATGGGGGGTTGGTGGGGTTGTCCAAGGGGGGTGGGGTGGTGTCCAGGAGGGTGGGATGGGGGTGTCCGGGGGGATAGGGGTGTCCAGGGGGGTGGGGGTGTCCAGGGGGTGGTCCAGAAGGTTGGGGGGCTTTCCAAGGGGGGTGGGGTGGTGTCCAAGGAGGGGGGTGTCCAGGTGGGGGTGTCTATGGGGTGTCCAGGGGGTGGGTTGGTGTCCAGGGTGTCGGGGGGGGGGGGGGGATTTCCAGGGGTGGGGGGTCCAGAGGGGTGGGGGTGTCCATGGTGTGGATTGGTGTCTAGGGTGGGTGGGGGCGGTCTAGGGGGTTGGATTTTCATAGGTCAGTTGTTGTTTTTAATTAAAATTGTGTCCATTTTAAACAAAAGAGAGACCCTTTAAGTGGTACCGGCCACATTGTGCTTCATATTGAGGCAGGGTTGACTTGTACATGTCACAAAGGACTTGTGGATGGTTCTCCTAAAGGATCAACACAATCTGAATGGGTTTGGTCAGATTTCCGTAGGTCAGTTGTTGTTTTCACTTAAAATTGTGTCCATTTTAAACAAAAGAGAGAACCTTTGAGTGGTACCGGCCACATAGTGCCTTATATTGAGGAGGTAATAACTTTTACACATCACAAAGGATTATTAGATCATTCTTATAAAAGATCAATACAATCTGAATGCTTTTGGTTTGATTTTCGTAGGTCAGTTGTTGTTTTCACTTAAAATGGTGTCCATTTTAAACAAAAGAGAGACCATTTGTGTGGTACCGACCACACCGTGCCTTTTACTGAGGCGGGGTTGACTCATAAACATCACAAAGGAATCTTGGATCGTTCTCCTAAAGGATAAACACAATATGAATTGGTTTGGTTAGATTTCTGTAGGTCAGTTTTTATTTTCACTTAAAATTGTGTCCATTTTAAACAAAAGAGAGACCCTTTGAGTGGTACCGGACCCACTGTGCCTCAGATTGAGGTGGGAATGAATTTTAAACATCAAAAAGGACCCATTTATCGTTATTATAAAATATCAAGATAATCCTAATGTTTTTGGTTGGATTTTCAAAGGTCATTTGTTGTTTTCAATTAAAATTGTGTCCATTTTAATCAAAAGAGAGAAACTTTGAGTGGTACCGGCCACACCGTGCCTCATATTGATGTGGGGTTGACTCTTACACATCAAAAAGGATGCGTGGATCATTATCCTAAAGTATCAACACAATCCTAATGGGTTTGGTCAGATTTCCATAGGTCAGTTGTTGTTTTTACTTAAAATTGTGTCCATTTTAAACAAAAGAGAGACCCTTTGAGTGGTACCGGCCACATAGTGCCTTATATTGAGGAGGTAATAACTTTTACACATCACAAAGGATTATTAGATCATTATTATAAAATATCAATACAATCTGAATGCTTTTGGTTTGATTTTCGTAGGTCAGTTGTTGTTTTCACTTAAAATGGTGTCCATTTTAAACAAAAGAGAGACCATTTGTGTGGTACCGACCACACCGTGCCTTTTACTGAGGCGGGGTTGACTCATAAACGTCACAAAGGACTCTTGGATCGTTCTCCTAAAGGATAAACACAATATGAATTGGTTTGGTTAGATTTCCGTAGGTCAGTTTTTATTTTCACTTAAAATTGTGTCCATTTTAAACAAAAGAGAGACCCTTTGAGTGGTACCGGACCCACTGTGCCTCAGATTGATGTGGGAATGACTTTTAAACATCAAAAAGGACCCATGTATCGTTATTATAAAATATCAAGATAATACTAATGTGTTTGGTTGGATTTTCAAAGGTCATTTGTTGTTTTCAATTAAAATTGTGTCCATTTTAATCAAAAGAGAGAAACTTTGAGTGGTACCGGCCACACCGTGCCTCATATTGATGTGGGGTTGACTCTTACACATCAAAAAGGATGCGTGGATAATTCTCCTAAAGTATCAACACAATCCTAATGGGTTTGGTCAGATTTCCATAGGTCAGTTGTTGTTTTCACTTAAAATTGTGTCCATTTTAAACAAAAGAGAGACCCTTTGAGTGGTACCAGCTACATAATGCCTTGTATTGAGGAGGTAATGACTCATACATGTCTAAAATGATTCTTATATCGTTATTATAAAAGACCAAGACAATACGAATGCGTTTGGTTGGATTTTCGTAGGTCAGTTGTTGTTTTCAATTAAAATTGTGTCCATTTTAAACAAAAGAGAGACCCTTTGAGTGGTATCGGCCACACTGTGCCTAATATTGAGGAGGTTTTGACTCTTACACATCACAAAGGACTCGTTTATGGTTCTCCTAAAGGATCAACACAATCCGAATTGGTTTGGTTGGATTTCTGTAGGTTAGTTGTTCTTTTCACTTAAAATTGTGTCCATTTTAAACAAAAGAGAGACCCTTTGAGTGGTACCAGCCACACCGTGCCTCGTATTGAGTATTTAATGACTCTTACACATCAAAAATGATGCGTGGGTCGTTATTTTAAAATATCAAGACAATAAGAATGTGTTTGGTTGTATTTTCGTAGGTCAGTTGTTGTTTTCACTTAAAATGGTGTCCATTTTAAACAAAAGAGAGACCATTTGTGTGGTACCGGCCACACCGTGCCTCATATTGAGGAGTGGTTGACTCTTACACATCAGAAAGGACACATGGATTGTTCTCATAAAGAATCAACACAATAAAAATGGGTTTGGTCATATTTTCGTAGGTCGGTTGTTGTTTTCACTTAAAATTGTGTCCATTTTAAACAAAAGAGAGACCCTTTGAGTAGTACCAGCCACACCGTGCTTCTTATTGAGGTGGGAATGACTCATACACGTCAAAAAGGACCTATGAATCTTTATTATAAAATATCAAGACAATAATAATGCATTTGGTTGGATTTCCATAGGTCAGTTGTTGTTTTCAATTAAAATTGTGTCCATTTTAAACAAAAGAGAGACCCTTTGAGTGTTATCGGCCACACCATACCTCAGATTGAGGTGGGGTTGACTTTTACACATCAAAAAGGACTCGTGGATGGTTCTCCTAAAGGATCAACATAATCCAAATGGGTTTGGTCAGATTTCCGTAGGTCAGTTGTTGTTTTCACTTAAAATTGTGTCCATTTTAAACAAAAGAGAGACCCTTTGAGTGGTACCAGCCACACCGTGCCTCAGATTGAGGATATAATGACTCATACATGTCACAAAGGACAATTGGGTCGTTCTTATAAAAGATCAAGATAATCCTAATGCGTTTGGTTGGATTTTCGTAGGTCAGTTGTTGTTTTCACTTGAAATAGTGTCCGTTTTAAACAAAAGAGAGACCATTTGTGTGGTACCGGCCACACCATGCCTCAAATTGAGGCGGGGTTGACTCGTACACATCACAAAGGACTCTTGGATCATTTTAATAAAGGATCAACATAATCCAAATTGGTTTGGTTGGATTTCCGTAGGTCCGTTGTTGTTTTCACTTAAAATTGTGTCCATTTTAAACAAAAGAGAGACCCTTTGAGTGGTTCAGCATTCTTGCATGTTGCTAGTGCATATCATCTGTTAAAATGAGAAAATGAAACATTGTAGAAAGGATGTTTTATTTAATAACAATTACAATTTTCCTACGAACATTTACATACAACAATGTTTCATCTTTTGATCCCCTTAACCCCTCTCAAAAATGACCACCAATTGTCATGTCCCCAAGTTAGATCTTCATTATATTTGTGTACGACCTGCCATCAGGTATGTGGCCCACTCGTTTCTGAACACATCTATATCGTCTTGTGAGTATGAGGCTTTTTATCAGTCAGAGTAGTACTGAAAAATATAAAAATAAAGAATTAATAAATTAATTAAATGAACTCATAGTTGTTTTTGAAAATACCTCTTTAGGGATGCTAGTCTATTGATGAAAAATGATCTCTTTCATAAATTTACAAACATAATAACTGCAATCATTATTGTTTGTTTGTTTTGGACACTGCAAAAAAATTGATCATTAGGAGAATAAGTAACTTGTGTTGATATGTGTTTGGATAGTGAAATTTTATTATATATACCCTGATATTTGTCCAGACATAGTACTTGTTCACCTCCTTATGATTAGCCCTTGTCCTCATTCCATGTTTTAGACGATAATGATACACTGCCCTATCATAACAGAATCCTCAGTAAAAGATAATATAAATTATATTACTTGATGTTTAGACCTAAAACGTAGGATGTAGTGTTTTACAGATTCACAAATTTCATCATGTGTGGTAGGTTTGATGGATATCCTTGCTTTGAATCCAGAAAATAAATCTTCAGTGTATCCAAGTTCACCGCAATTAGCAACCAATGTTTCCTAAAAACACAAAAAGTAATAAGTAATAAAAGAAGTGAAAATATAATGGATATGCTTTAATTGTATAGTTTTACCCCTGCATGGTTGGTATTAGGAAAATTATGTCATCTTTAATCTTTCTTTCAAAAATTTTCAGCAAATTCATTCACTATTTCATTATTTTTTGATGGCTCTAATTCTGTTAGGTGTGTTGATGTGATATGAGGACTAACGAGTCCAAATCTTGGATCATGGGAAAACTCCTTTAACTGTTTTTCATAAATGCGTCTGTCAACAATATAAAATGAATTTAGTCATAATTTTCACATTAGATCATATTTTAGAAAATCAATTCCTGAAAATATACCTCATATATATATTTACAACTGTGACGCCTAGCCAACTATTTTCAAGGATTTCATTTACATTTTCAGCAGCAACGAAATCTTGACTTTCCTCTCCGTATATATTCTTTTCGAAAACCACTCTATGACTACTACCATCTTTTAGCTTCGTATCCACATGAGTCTTCAATTCTAGTAAATGTGGATAGGGAACAGGTGGTGTTATTGTGCTTTCAGTAGCTCCTTGGGATTGGTTGGTTGATCCTTTAGATGGTTTTGAGCCGACGTTCATCGCCCCCTTCCCTTTCTCTGTCTATAATTACAATCATTGGTTCAGACCCTTTTTTCATTAATTGTTAAAGGTTTAGATTGAAAAAAAAAAGAAATAAATACCTCTTTGTCCGCATGCACTCTTACAAGTTGTGACGGCCATGTAATGAATATCCCAATATCCTTTTTGACCGTATGAATATCATCAACATCAGGTGAAATAGGTAGCTCTGCATTTGGCTCATGAGCTACAATAATCGTCACTTTCAGATGATCTTTCAGAAGTGGTCTATTATGCAGCGTGACATCTGAGATATTGAACATTGTAGCCCTCGCTACAAGGTGATAGGTGGGTGTTGACAGATATAAATCACAACCATTATCACCTTGTATAATATCAGTACAGAAAAAGTATCAGTGTTTGTATGATTCACATTTCATGGGAATAATTATTAGAATATTGATTACCACGGCTAAGACAGTTCTTTGAGGGGAATGGCTCGCCTCAAAGCTGGTGGGGGTGGGGCGGGATGTTCACGTGCTGGTTGTTCCTGATTTGTGTCTTCTCTTTTCTTCCCACCCATAAAATTTGCTAGCAGCTCTCCCTGCCATTGCAATCTTTCTTCAAGGGTTGCTATTTTTTCACTCATTTGTTCCAATTTTTCATCTGTATCATCCATTTTTTTCTTCTCATAATATACTCAAGGTGTCACCCCAAACCTCGCACCCCTGACACGACCGTATTTTTTTGGCTGCTTCAAAGTCATCGATAATAGGTCTGCATTCTCTACAGGAGTAGCTGATTCCTGTGACTGTCGGATATAGGAAAATAACTAATTATTTTTATGTAATAGCAATTGAAAACAAATCTTTTTATCGTCGTGTCATACTTGCACATATTTCCCACACTTTTTGTGTGTTCTCATCTACTAGATTCCCTTCCTTATTCACACGTGCCTCCTTCTATAGCACATGATGTGGGATGGAAGTGTATTTGGTTTTAGACTCATCAATCTACATATAAACATAGAAAGATAATTGTGATGTTGTTTATTGGTACCTAACAATATTATTGTATATTTAAAATACGTACCATTTTCTTTTCTAATGAAGCATACCCCGTCCTTTCTTTACAATAGGGGTATGTTAGTTTTGATGCACGTTACTTATTTTCAGTACAGAGTTTCTGTTTCATGAATGAAATATTGACAATCAAAGTGATGAATACAGGTATCCTCAAACAACGTATTATCACCAACAATTTACCTGAAACTTCACATCTCCACGACGGCTAATAAATGCATCCCATGCTTCTTGGGATATCAGGTGAGCGTATACAATGGGTGGGTACGGGTTTATTTTACCTTTGGAATCTTTCAGGTGACATCTTGTTAAAATAGTGCGAAAAAACTCGATGAATCCTTCCTGCAAGCCTTAGTACATAATCATTGTGTGAATCGTCTACTTTAAATGTACTCTGCAAGAGATTGAGAAGAGTAAGACATTGTTTCATTATTTTATTTTCTAGTAAATTAAATAAATAAATTCATAATGTTACCGTAATTTCTTCCCAAATCACAGCTTTCATCTCAGACACAACATGGTGCCATGAATCTATGTCAATCGGCACGTGTTTCCGAGTAACAACTCCAATGTAACTACTAAACATAGCCTTGTTGGGATTCACATGTTGGCCTCATGCATTACATCTGACATAAAATTTGATGTCTTTGCTTTTCACCTTAAGAACTTTGGCTAACACCGTCAAAATATGACGTACCTGTGTTTTCTGCATCGTCGGTCCTTCATTCCCGATCATTTCATCGATATCAACATAATCTATATGTTCATCTAAAATGGTAGCAACGACATGTGATGATGGTTGTTGGACCTCAACACTAGTAGCATCATGAGCAGCAGCAGTAGCAGGACCAGCAGCAGGAACAACAGGAGCCGCAGCAGGAGCAGTAGGAGCAGCAGGAGCCGCAGTAGGAGCAGCAACAGGAGCAGCAGCAGCCGCAACAGCAGCAGCAGCAGCAGTAGCTTGAGAGACTTGTTCAACCTCAAGGTTAGGAGCACCAGAATATGTAGAAGTCATTATCTTCAAAAGTGGTTGAACAGTTAATTTAGATTACATAAATTCAGTAATGATAAGATAATAACATGAGATAACAAGATCTATATTACATACAAAATATAACTTGTTTATTAAACTCTCTTTTTTTTCAAAGGTTGAAGGGATTTGAAACCTCTATAGATTATCCAAATCCCTTCATTATGGTCTCCTATAACATACAAAACATCATATACATTGGGACCGCTCTAAAATGATTGCAACGTACCACTAAAAGAATCATCCTCAACTGAATTTTCATCGGAACCTTCAGTAGTTTTGGATGCTAACAAAACAATCGAACACTTTCGGTTTGCGGAATCTGGAACATAAAAAACTTGTACCACTTGTGATGCCATTATAAACTATTCGTCTTTGTACACTTCTTTACTAAAATCAACTTTCACAAATCCCCATTCATCTATTTTAACACCACTGTTGTTATCAATCCATTTGCATTGAAAAATCAGCAATTGGAATGTCGTATAATCCAACTCTCATATTAGTTTGATAATGACAAAGTATGGCCACTATTGGAAATAAGCTCATTTGCAACGGGATCCCGTCGCAAATGGGCTTTTGCAACGGGGGTCCGTCGTAAATGACCCATTGTGGTAAATGGCGTCGCAACTAACACTATTTGCGACAGACCCATCGCTAAAAATTTTCTTAGTGACGGGAATACTTCCCGTCGCAAATACTAATCGATATATATTAAAAAACTTTAAATAATGTTGTTGCGACGGGCCACTAACCCCGTCGCAAAAAATTTAAAAAAAAAAAAAAAATATGGAATTGCGACGGGCCCGTCGCAATTGCCTATTGCGACGGAAAAATATTCCCGTCATAAAAAATTTTAAAAAAAAAATTATAAAATAAAAAAAGGTAATTACGACGGGTCCGTCGCAAATGTGTATAAAAAATAAAAAATATTAAAATATTAATAAAAAAATTAATTAATATTATAATAGTAATAATACAATTATAATTCATTCAGATATTAAAACAAAAAATCATTCAAATATTTAAAAAATTATAATTAAATTAAAATATTAAAAATTTAAATATATATAAAAAAAATTAATATTATAAAATATGAATAATATTATTAATCATATTAATATTGTAATATAAATAATATAATATTATATAATAATAATAATATACCAAATTCATATTTTTATAAATAATTAAAAAATTAAAATTTTAATTAAAATTTTTTAAACTTTTTATGTATTAAAAATACTGAATATAATATTATTAAAATAATTAGAAAATAAAAATATGAAAATTATCAATATTTTCAAAAAGAAATATAAACAAATAATAAAATACTAAGAGTAATATTATTATTAATAAAATAAAAAAACATTAAAATAAATACCAATAATAAATATTAAAGTATTAAAAATAAATAGAAATTAAATAATACAATATTGATACCAGTATAAGAGAGACAGAAACTCTGAATAGAAAAAATGTCATATTTTAAATTTAAAAACTTTATAACATCTAAACAATAACTAATCTGAAGGAGGAGGGGGGGATCTGCTGGTGGAGGAAACTCTATCCCTAAGGCATGAGTGAGTCGGCGCATGTACTCCATCTGCTCCTGCTGCTGCTGCTGCCACCGACTCATCTGATCCTCATACACCTGCTACTGTCGTCAGCGCTCCTCCTCATGCTACTGCTGCTGCTGACGCATCTCCTCATGCTCCTTTTGGAGACTCTCTATCAACTCAGTCTGAGATCGCAACTGATCCTCATACTGTGTAGTAGAAGAAGATGCACGAGCTCCTCTCGAGCTGGACGCCGACATCGTAGCACTGCCATAATAATCTCTGGGAGTCAGTCGAGAGCCGATACCAACTACCCGACCCTTCTCGAAGGCATATTGGGTCGCCTGAATCCATGCCGCCTCATCAAACTGATGGCCACTGGTTTGATCTGATGCCTCATCCTGACCCTCAGGTCGGGTCTGTGATGCTGCAGTCTCATATGACTCCTGTAGTTGCAATTTAAAATTAAAATTGTGAATATATTATATGCAGTTAATTTTTAAACTTGAAAACGAATAATACTGACCACGATGTGACGTTGTCGATCACCTCTAAGCTCCCCAGTACCTGGATCACTGTACATCCTCCGATATATGTCGTACTCCGTAATATCGGGGTGCTTGACAACCTATAAGAATATAAAATAAACTGTTAATATTTAAAGTTATATAAAATATTTATAAAAAATGTACATACCAAATGCTGTCTATGAGTACTGAAAGTACGACTCCCAACTCGATGAGTCACCTCCTGTCTCCCCTGATTCTACCTCCCCACCAATGATCTCCTCTGAAAGTCACCACTCAACCAGTGTGCACATAATCCATCCCATGTGTGGGATAAAATGTACTATGGTCGGTGTGCTCTACATGACTCGTCAAAATATGACACTCCTTCTTTCTTCATGGCAGATCTTCTTAAATTGTGCAAAAACTGATGAAAGCGATCACGCATGACCACCTCCCATGCCTCGTGGATGGCATCATGCATGGTATCCTCGATCGGATACCATAAACCCTACAAATAATTCAAAATATCAAGTTATAAATGAAATAAATTTCAAAATAAAAATTATTTATTTATGTACGTACCAACCAATGGCCGAACATGGCCTGCTTCACATCAATGGGAATATGCTCCCATGTCGTCCATGGCTGAGAAAAATAGTTGCGCAAAATAGCACTGCCCTGTCCGACTGCAATATGGGGAAAACTGTAAAAACAATAATCAAACATTTATTATGTCAATAGATTAATGAAATCTTAGTAAAATGCACAGGTTATCACACCTCCGGGTGCGTGGATCAAACCCAAGACATGGACGTCGCTCGGGGATGGGGTCAGGAATCATCAGTCGTGCAAGACCGCGCCCCCTCCGCGTACCCCCTGAAGCACCTGCAGGCTGAGGGTCAGGTGCCAGCAACTCGTCCACATCGAAAGATAGGTCAGCATTCGCCAACTCACGAAATGTTTCCCCGTCCATCTGAAACAGAAAACGAATGTTGTTAGCAAATAATTGATAATTATTATTATATATACATATATATTAGTTATGATTATATATAACTACCATTTAATTGTATCAATGTTCAGCTTCATCATCATCTTCATATCTGTCAATGTCATCTTCATATTCCTCCTCAATATCATCGATATCCATTTGAGTTTTAGTTGCTTCATCTCTTACCATTTCAAATTCATTTGTGACGTCATTAACATCATCATCACCACTAACTCTTAATTGAGGGGTGTCATCATCGATATTCATGTCTCTTTGTAACAAAGATTGATTTTGAGTACTCTCTTGAAAAACTTCAATTCCTTGCACTTCAGTGAAACCACATTCACTTTGACTAAACTGATTGTCTCGAATTTTCATTTTTATTATGCTCCACCAATCAGTCAAGTCTCTTAATGTAGCACAGTACTTTGCATAATAAACTTGATGTACCTGTTGAACCAGTAATAATGGTTCATTTACTGTAAGAACACTTTTACATTTAATATCAATGATTCCATGAGTCGGATGAACACGCATACCTCTCTCAGTATCCAACCACTGATATTTGAACATCGTTATGTAATGTTGTCCTAGATAACAGAGTTCAATGATTTCATCAAGCATGCCATAAAAGTCAACTTCATTTTCTCTATGATGAGATCCTCTCAAGAAAACTCCATTTTTCATTGTTTTTTTTATTCCCCATATGCATGTGTATGAAATCTAAAACCATTCACCAAAATGTTTCCATGAATCATCATCGGCCGGATGATTCAAGCTTTTACCGGTTGAAATATTTTTTTTGTGCCATGACATCATTGTCGTTGTATTCTTAGACATGAATAAACGCTGAAGTCTGGATGTAATAGGAAAATATCTCAACTATTTTACAGGAATCAAGACAGACTTCCCATGTTGAGCTTCTTTATACCTCGATTTCCCACAAGTGGTACAAATATCCAATGACTCATTTTCCCTATAATATAAAATGCAATCATTTGAACATGCATGAATCTTCTGACAACTAAGTCCTAAATTCCGAACCAGTCTCTTACTCTCATAGTAATTTTCAGGAAAAACATTTCCTTTGGGTAACAGTGTTTTAACCAAAGAAAATATTTGATCAAAACACGTGTTTGACATTCCATTATCTGATTTGATAGCCATAAATTTTGCAACTTCTTCTAATTTTTTTATCTTGCAACCAGGATATAACGCATCTTCAGCAGACCTCAACAACTCATAAAATTCAGAGTGTGTCAATGCTAAGAAAGTATCCACACCCTCAATATATACTGGATTTAAACCAGAACCATTTGGATTTCTAAGTTAATTTATCCATATGCGGTCATCTAATAATGACTATTGTCGACCTTGTTGTTCCATATTTTTCTATAAAATATAAAAGTATTACTGGTTTTGAATAATTTGTTAGAAAAAACACTCTCAAAAAGAGAGGATAAATAATTACAAATACTTCTTAATAATTACTGATATTTACCGATAATTATTTGTAATTATTATTATATGATTAATATTTATAATAAAATAATATTAATATGATCAACCAAGTAAGGAAAATTATAGAGTTTACATCAGACATGACTGACGCAAACCTTTTATTGGGATAGACCTAAAAATTGACCCTTTAAAAATTGAACATGTTAAGAATAGAGCAAAACCTGTTACGAATATTGATAATTTTAATATTTTATAAAAATTTTAATATTTTAATAATACTAATATTATTTTTTTCATAAATCTTAATTATATAATAATAACATTATTACATTATTAGTATTTTTTATTATTAATATTAAAATAATATAATTTTCTATATTATGTTACAATTCTCTTTTCATATGTGTGTTTAACATTCTGTCTTCACATGTAATATTTGCATTCACTTTCACCTCTCTATTGGTGAGTAGATTGATAATTTTGAAAATGAATGCAAATATTACATGTGGAGACATAAGTTTTCTTAAAACCAATACAAAGATGAAAAGATAATTGAGAAAGATACTGATCACGCTAATTTTTTCCAACTAGCTAATTATTACTAATTATTACTAATTATTACTAATTATTCCTAATTATTCCTAATTATTACTAATTATTGGTAATTATTACTAATTATTGGTAATTATTACTAATTATTGATAATTATTACTAATTATTGGTAATTATTGGTAATTATTGCTAATTATTGCTAATTATTACTAATTATTGCTAATTATTGCTAATTATTGCTAATTATTGGTAATTATTTCTAATTATTCCTAATTATTGCTAATTATTGATAATTATTCTTAATTATTGCTAATTATTGCTAACTATTGCTAATTATTGGTAATTATTCCTAATTATTGGTAATTATTCCTAATTATTGGTAATTATTACTAATTATTGGTAATTATTACTAATTTTTGGTAATTATGGGTAATTATGGGTAATTATGGGTAATTATGGGTAATTATTGGTAATTATTGGTAATTATTGGTAATTATTGGTAATTATTGGTAATTATTGGTAATTATTGGTAATTATTGGTAATTATTGGTAATTATTACTAATTATTACTAATTATTGGTAATTATTGGTACTTATTGCTAGTTATTGCTAGTTATTGCTATTTATTGTTATTTATTGCTAGTTATTGCTAGTTATTGCTAGTTATTGCTAGTTATTGCTAGTTATTGTTATTTATTGCTATTTATTGGTAATTATTCCTAATTATTGGTAATTATTCCTAATTATTGGTAATTATTACTAATTATTGGTAATTATTACTAATTATTGGTAATTATTACTAATTATGGGTAATTATTGGTAATTATTGGTAATTATTGCTAATTATTGGTAATTATTGGTAATTATTGGTAATTATTGGTAATTATTGGTAATTATTGGTAATTATTGGTAATTATTGGTAATTATTGGTAATTATTGGTAATTATTGGTAATTATTACTAATTATTACTAATTATTACTAATTATTACTAATTATTACTAATTATTGGTAATTATTGTTACTTATTACTAATTATTATTAATTTTTTCTAATTATTACTAATTATTGTTACTTTTTTCTTGTTATTACTATTTTTTTAATTATTCCTATTTTTTGTTAATTATTGCTAATTATTACAAATTATTACTAATTATTACTAATTATTCGAAAATTTTACTAATTATTACTAATTATTACAAATTAGATTCATTAATTACTAATTACATTCATTAATTACTAATTACATTCATTAACTACTAATTGCATTCATTAATTACTAATTACTATCTTTAATTAAAATTACAGTTATTAATTACTAATTACAGTCACTTAATTATTAAATATTGTTAATTACTAATAATTAAATCTAACAAATTAAATTTAATACAACCTTACTACAACATAATTATATCTAATTAGGAATAATAAAAACTAATGTAAAAATATAAAACAAAAACATTAAATAAATATTAAATTAAAATTCAGATAAAAACCTTAAACTGGCTTTCGAGCTTTCGATTTGTTGTACTTGTAAGATGATCCCCGCGACCACCTTGAAACCAGCTTGCAAAACAAAATTCACTCACCTTTTATAAAATAGTAAGAAGTAGTTCAGAGTTCCAAAATATGTCAAGGCTGGCCGTATTTATAGGTTAGATTATTTGCGACGGGGTTTATTGCGACGGAATTCTCGTCGCAATTGTTATTATTTGCGACGGGACCCGTCGCAAATAACCCCGGCCGCATTTATTATGGGCGGAAATAAAAGGGATTATTTGCGATGAGATCCCCATACCGTCGCAAATAACCTGTTACCGCCGCCGGTTATTTGCGACGGGAAGGGGATCCCGTCGCACATAACTTTCATGCGGTTTGGCGCGCAAGTCGCGCCAAACCATTTGCGACGGGTGAAAATATTTCGTCGCAAATAACTCATTATTTGCGATGAGATTATGTATCGTCGCAAATAACCCCATCGCGAGGACTATTTGCGACGGGATTATTTCCCGTCGCAAATAGCTCGTCACTAATACCACTTTTTCCCGTAGTGGACATATTTTCATAAATTGGATTTTTGTCCTTACTGCCAGAAACATGCATCGCTTCAGCCACTAGTGTAACTCCACTATTTTGCATGATACTATCTCCATTGTGTTCATTTGTATAGAATGTATAATCATTAATTACATAACCACTGTAAGATAATACATATACACTTGGTCCAGTGGCTAGCCATCGAAGTCGTTCTGAAATTGAATTCGGATTTTCATCCAACTTCTTAAAAATATGGTCCTGAAACCATCCTATAAACGGGTGATTATGTGTATTTGATAACCATTTTTCAGCCCTTGATGGATTCAACTGCTTAAGAATTTCTTTGTGAGTTTCAATATATGAAGAAACCTCCCAACTGTTATGCAAAACATAAAGGTGGGTCTGCTCCCGATCTGTAATGATGATTGTCACAACATCTCTTCCAGAAATTCTCTCACCCTCAATGTGTCCAGTGTGATGAGATTTCGGGAGACCAATGCTTTCCAAATCAGATAGGTATTCAATACAAAATTCAATGGCTTCCTCAACAATATATCTCTCCATTATACAACCCCCTGGCCGACTTCTATTTTTGACATACCCTTTCAAAATCTTCATGTACCGTTCAACAGGATCCATCCATCTATAGTGCACAGGACCACAAAGTCGAATCTCTCTCACCAAGTGAATCATCAAATGAACCATCGTATCAAAGAATGTTGGCAGGAAGAACATTTCTAATTCACATAATATGATGACAATTTCTTTTTCTATAGCTGGAAATTTCGCCGGGTCTAAAACTTTGCTACATATAGCTTTGAAAAAGAAACAAAGTTTGGTTAACGTATGACGGACATTTTTGGGCAAAATGCAACGTAAAGCTATAGAAAATAGATCTTGCATCAAAACATGGCAGTCATGTGATTTCAACCCTTTTAACTTCAAATCATTCATTGACACAATGTTCTTGATATTTGATGAATACCCCTATGGAACCTTTACATCATTAAAGAAGTTGAAAAACTAATATCTCTCCTCCCTAGAAAGAGTGTAAGCAGCTGGAGGAAGAAACATTCGATTTTCACCCTTCACGGGAGCCAACTCTTCTCGTATTCCCATGTCAACCATGTTCAACCTTGCCTTAATTCCATCCTTTGTTTTTCTAGGGGCATTTAGCAACGTTCCGATAACACTGTCACATACATTTTTTTCCACATGCATCACATCAAGAAAATGTCTGACGTACAAACAATTCCAGTATGGTAATTCAAAAAAACTGATCTCTTTTTCCAACCGATTTTCGTAAGGTTTTTCAAAAATGGTTTACCAAAAACAGTGTTCACATCTTTTACTTTCTCAAATAGATGATCACTTGTTAGTGGAGACGGTGTTGCACGTTATTCTGAACTTCCATTGAATGATGTCGTCCAAGATCGGTACTTATGCCAACGAGGTAGAAATCTACAATGTCCTAGAAACACAAATTTTGATGAATGTTTCAACCTAATTTATTTTGTATCTTCTTCGTACATGGGACACCCTTGAGTTCCTTTAAAGCTATAGCCTGAAAAATTTCCATAAGCAGGAAAATCATTTATTGTCCCATACAACATCACTCTCAACTTGGAGTATTCACTTTTATAAGCATCATACAACATAACACCTGAATCCAAAAATAACTTCAAATCCTCGATCAAAGGAGCCAGATAAACATCAATATCATTACCTGGTTTTTTTGGTCCTGATATAAGCATAGATAACATGATGAATTTCCACTTCATTCATAACCAGGGTGGCAAGTTATAATTTACCAACATAACAGGCCATGTACTATGAGTGCTGGTTTGAAAATCAAAAGGATTTACTCCATCTGTAGATAATGCAAGATGAAGGTTTCTCGACTCTTTTCCAAATTCAGGATAATCATGATCAATTTTCTTCCATTGAGGAGAGTCGGCTGGATGACGTAATTTCCCATCTTTATTTCTTTTATCTACATGCCACGACAATTGTCTTGCAGTTTCTTCACTTCCATATAGACGCCTAAACCTTGGAATGATTGGAAAGTACCATACAACTTTTGTAGGATTAGATTCATCTTTCTTGTATCGAGAAGCACCACACTTTGGGCATTCTGTAAGTGATTTTTTCTCCTTGCGAGACAATATACAGTCTTTCGGGCAGTGACGTATTCTTTCAGAAATCATACCCATCAAGCGTAGAATTCGTTTAGCTTCATATGTCCGGCTTGGGAGCTCATTATCTTCAGGGAGCATGTCATTCAAGAGATCAAGTAGTTCTGTAAAACTGACATCACTCCATCCATTGCCTACTTTCAATTTATACAACTTCAGCACAACTGACAATGTTGTATACTTGGTGCAACCAGCATACAATGGCGTCTTTGCACAACTCCTTAACTTCTCAAACAATTTTGGGCAATCATGGAGTTCATCTTCAATTGTATTTGTCATTTCCTCAATACGATCTTCATCATCATTGACATCTGTAATCACATCCTCCATACGGTCTTCTTCATTATCCATATTTTTATTCATATCTGATGGTCCATAAAACGCAGTTTTATCCCATCCAGTAGCTACATTCGCTTTTTCTCCGTGTTTATTCCAACATTTATAACTCTGATCTATTCCGTGACATATCAAATGTTCTTCCAACTCCTCTGGAGTAAGTAGTCTAGAATAAAAACAACGTAAACACGGACAAAGGATTTGAGAAGGATCCTTTGCGTGATCCTTTTCAAATTTGATGAACTCTTTCACTCTGTTCTCATACTCTATTGTCAAACGATTAGCATCCATCCAATCTTTATTCATCTGCATACTATTTGAATCTCAAATATTAATATTTATGGTTCAAGTACACAAAACAATACTTCCAAATACAGTAGAAGAGAACCACTTATAAAAATAGAGATTAATAGAGCGTAACCATTAGTATTTATTCATCTTCATTAAATATAATTACTTTAGATTCATTATAGTTTATTCAAATCACCCCAGACCAAACACAAGAATAATCAAGTATGATACATCTACCACTCCTAGGTCTCTGCCCTACATTCAATATCATCATGCCTAAATACCCATATATCCACATATACACATGTCACAAACACATAAAAAACCATATCCACATCAGAACCAAAGTACCAATATGGATTTCAATCAGGTTACTTGACTCAAGTGGTGGTTTATAAGAAATAATAAGAAAATATAATAAGTATATAGTCACACATAAATCTCAAACTGGTGTTAATAATCCAATAAACCCAAGGTATCATTCCATCTATTAGAATACTCTGAAGGATCCCATATGCGACAATAGTCCCAGGTGGTGAATATAACTAAATATTTAACCCAAAATATATGCCAACGACCACTCTCATCATGAAAGCTTATTGATTTTCTAGGAACCTCTCATAGTCTCTCACACACCCCAATGTGAAACATGAGTCACACTAACATAATCCATGTATAAATGGACAATTGATAACATTCCTAAAACCACTAACCATGCACCCACATAGGTTAGTTCTAACAAGGTAGAACACCATTGACACACCTCTTCCAAATCGAATCATCTACATAATTCTAGGCTCGACCACATGAATACACTCTACTACATAATTGATACAAATCCATGTGAATCCATCCATGATCTCATCATGTTACTAAATGTGAAACTAATAGAAATAGGGCTAGGAAACCATCCAATACTAGACTTTAATACCAACCATCAAACTAGTGTTAATAATCCAATAAACTCCATGATGGCTTTCCTATGGAATGGGCTTCTACCTTTCCTTTCCTTTGGGTTGGAAATGACATTAAAGTCACCCCCAACAAATAATGGATGGTGTCCAAGATTGAAGGTATTTTGTTCACTCCATAGAGATTCCCTTTGATGAAGAGGGTCATAGCTTCCAAAAAAAAGTCATAAGGAAGGAGGTGTCACCGTTGGGAACCTTGGTAGTGATGAATTGATTGAAATCTTGAACAGTCTCAACAACATATTTATTGTGCCAAAATACCCATTTGTGTCTGTTGGAGGGGTCAGAGCGTAGAAATCCATGAAACTTAATCTTCTAGGAGAATTCTATGATTATTATAGGGTTTTTTGTGTTATTTGAAAACAACAACAATGACATTATGCTTTTTTATTTCTATGGTTAGGAAGTCCGATTTAACATGGGCACTAAGACCATGAGTATTACATATGAAGATAATAATGATGGGTAGGACAGGGCTCTGGCATTGGATCTAGAGCTAGTAGCCTTATTGAAGTGGTAGGATAATCTCTCTTTGAGGTCCCTTGATTTTGAACATGTTCATAATCCCTTCTGGTTGGTAAGATTCATATGAGTGGGAGATGAGGATCTAAAGGGTTAGGGGAAGGATGGGTAATGAAAATTGGGGGCTGGTGAGGGAGTTCTCTCGGGATCAATAAGTATTTGGAGCTGGATGACAGGCTCAGAGCCAAGGGTGACAGAACAAACACTGCTAGGAAGGGGTCTGGACACTATAGAGAAGAAGTCAGTAACCTTAGTGAGGGAGAAGGACAAAGATGGAGGTAGGGGTGGCAAGGCTAGAAAACTTGGTGGTCTGGGCATCATGACATACAAGTGCACTTCCAGACAAAGTCACTTAGAGTTCCTTTGGGACTGACCAAGATTAATTATACCAAGGTGGACTATTTATAGTTCCTTTGGAAATTTCCTAAAGATGGGAACCAGTGGCGTCTTGGATAAAGGAATTTTTTCCATGTTTCTCAAGGACTAAGTGGTTGAAATTCTAGAAAACTCACTTGAGCTTTTAGATTTGATGTTTGAGGATCATGATTGATTGAGCATTTAGAATGGTTTGAAATTTTGGAAAGTTATTTATGGATAGGTTCCATATATTTTATTTTATGATGAGTGTACATGACTCACGAGGATTCCCATACAAGATGTTTTTTGATCAAGTGAGTAGTGAATGCCATTTTTAGTTGTTGAGGATTTCCCATATAGAATAGTGTTTCTATATATTCCCTTTTGGTAAAGCTAATACCTGAGTATGGATTGTATATCAGGAAGGATGGATGAATATTTATTATGAAAACAATTTTCTTAAGGTTTTACTTATGCTAAGGAGCCCCTTGTACAGTTTCCTTATTTTGAGGTGGTCATGAGGACCATTGAGAATTATCTTATAGGAATGATGGTGCTTTTAGATAAAAATTTTGGAGTAGTTCTAGTCAAGGATTAGAGTGGTTCGTCACGTTCTAACCCAAGGGACTTTGTGCCTTCTATCTTTCAAGGGCGTTATATCGTATGAGGCATGACTAGTCCGGTATAACAAGGTGAGCTTGGATCTAGGTATATGACACTTATGGTATTATTCCTGAATTCGAATACTACAATAGGGGAGGGATGAGATACTTATGGTCTTATTCATTGATGATAATACTCCTATAGGGGAGGTCTTAGATACTTATGGGTTTATTCCTGGATGAGAACACTCCCATAAGGGAGGTATGTGATATTACTAGTTGGGATGACATGGATTAGATTCAAGATTTCTAGATGGACCACCATGTTCTATCCTAGAATGGGCCTTATGGTGGGGGATTGGAGCCTATTATCTGCTAAGGGCCTACTATCTATCAGGACGTCAGTGGTCTAGTATACTGGGGTGAGCTTCGCTATGGGTTCATGATGACACAAGGCACACACCTACTATTTTTCCCATGCTCAACAACCCTAGAGTAAAACTCTTCACAACAAAAACCACACAATTCCCTCAAAGGACCTACCTAAAAGCATTACATACTTGAGTACTAAGGCATAAGAACACTTTAGCATAAGAATTAACATATAAAGGAAACCACAATGGGAAGAATACTGATATTGTAGAATAATATATCAATAAATAATTATCTATGTCCAGAATGTGAAGGTGTGGCAATAAAATTTTGATCCAAGACATCACCAACACCCTAAAGAACAACACAATTCATCTCCAAAAGTCATTTTGTATAGAAAATCCTAAAAAATGAATCCAAATATTAAGAGGATACACTTGAGTCCTATAAGGTAGAACCCTATAGTAATTTGTATGTTATTAACTCCATAACTTCCTATCATGCTTATAGTAGGAATACATCAAACAGAAAGGGAAATTAATTCTCTACCAAGTTAGACGGCGGAGGACCGGCATGCGAAGCTCAGCGGGCGGCGGAGGACCGGCAACAGGAAGCTCGAGGGCGGCGGAGGTCCAGCAACGCGAACCACAATGGGCAGCGGAGTTCCGGCAAAGTGAAGCTCGAGGGCTGCGGAGGTCCGACAACACGAAGCTCAGCGGGCGGCAGAGGTCCAACAACGAGAAGCTCGAGGGCGGCGGAGGTTCGGCAACGCGAAGCTCAACGACGGAGAGGAGTCGCAGGGTTCCAGTTCCGTGAGTGCTTTAGGTCGCGATAAAATGAGGGCACTATGCGACCGACTTTATAAAAAAATGGTCTACGGTTTTATCAGCACTAACAAAGCGCTGATAAAGACTACCTTTATCAGTGCTAAAATTTTAGCACTAATACAGAGACTCTTTATTAGTGTTTTTTTAGCGTTGATAAAGAGGCTCTTTATCAGCGCCTTTTTAGCGTTGATAAAGGTTACCCTGTATCGGCACTTTTCTAGCACTGATAAATAACACCTTTATCAGCCCTAGAAAAGCACTGATAAAAAACCCTTGTATCAACACTAAAATTTTAGTGTTGATACTGGGTAACCTTTATCAGCGCTTTTTCTTAGTGCTGATATAAGGTGGCGCTGCGCTTGACCGTTTTTGTAGTAGTGAGTGGCCCATAGTATGTGGGTATAATTGGGTTTATTACTATGTTATTGGGCCCTTGTTCTGTCCTGAGTTAGGGTGGCTGGGCATTTAGGTGTTTTGATTTCATCGTGTGTGGCATGCAACCGGGGATGGGGTCACATGTATTAGTATATTCTAGTTCTCCTCTGAGTTCCTAGGTTTTCCCATGTTCTTTTGTGATTAGTGTGGTTAGTGCCATTGCCCTCATTATGTGTAGACATGATCTCTATGCTTGGTTTGGGTGTTACTTGGAAAATTATGAATGTGTGGTTCTTTAAAAGGGTTTTCGGGAAGAGTATTTTGTTTGAACAAGTATTTCTCCCCTTTTCCACCGGTATGAAAATGAGCACTTCTTACTCGGTCCCTCTTTCCCTTATTCCCTTGAACCTTATTTTAAAGCATGAGGGTGATGGATTGTGATGTGATTTATTTCCTTTGAAATGTGAAGTGTGGAAAAAGATATATTTATATATTGTATTTTGAACATGTTAATCAATGCTTCTTTATTTAAAGGATGTGCATTGGGAATAGAATTGTTTGGGCCTACCTACTGAGTTTTAATACTCACGCCTATAGTCTTTTCTTGTTTTTAGTTTCTTCTGTGGGTTCAGGATTCGGTTCGGTCACCTTGGGTGATGGTTGGTTATGGATTGGAGAGTGACCCTCAGGTTCACACAGAGATGAGTTCGGTGCCAGGTTCAGTTTGGTTTCTTTTTGGGTGTAGTTTGTTGTTCAGTTTGTTATATTTTTATTGTAATGTAAATGATGTAAAGTTTTGAAAATCATGTCTAGTTTGGGTTGTTGTTTACTTTTTCCGCTGCTCTTGTTTATTTTTGTATGGGGAAAAATCATTCCCCTTGTTTTCTCTTTTGATGTCCTTGGCGTTTGTCGCCAGCCCGGAAGGATCGGAATGCCTCTTGAGTATTGTCAAGGGTCAACTCGGGTGAGTGATTCGAGATCGACCTAGGTTGGTTCGTGACAAAGGACATTATCGCATTAATGTTATGTAAAAGAACACTCATCATACAATAAGATATTTATTAATTTTTAGGTCTTTGAATATACATGTAATCAAAAGAGCAAAGTTAGTTGGTTCTAGGGAACCAACTCCAACATACGTAACCACAAAGATGACCTTTATGTATTCCCAGAGTTGACCCTTACACAAAGACCTTTGCATCTCCGAGCTTCCACCTTCAATCTTGTCAAGGTATCTTCTGATTTCCTACTTTCGACTGCATGTATCTAATTTTTCCTACTTTCGGACATTCGGACTTTCAGACGTTGTAGTCGCTGCTCCATCTGGGTTTTTGGAAATTAGACTTCTAGAACCTCTCCTTTCGTTAGTTCTAATTTGTTGGATGAAAAATGGTTTTAACACGATTGAACCTACTGATGTTTTAAATGGGGAGCGGTTGTTTCAGTTACAACATGTTGTTTTTCTTGTTTAACTTATATGCATGAAACATGTTTTTTTAAAGAATAAATACAACTCCCCCAGAGCATCTTTATTTAATTTGAAAAGTTTGTAAAGCTTGGGTTATTTCTCTTATTTCTCTAAAATGGGTGTTTACAAAGTAAGCTTGAAAACTACTTCCTTTGTTTCAAATACCATATTTTTATAAGAAGCTTTAAAGTATGTTTATGATAAAAAAATGTAACTTATATACCCTGGGAAGAACAAACTTATGTGGAGGTCGCATGTTACTTGTTATATTTAAGAATGAAAAGTTTGATTTTTATATTTTGCATTCCAAACTATAAAATGGTTTTAATTTTAAAGTTTGTGAATGGGGTGCATAGAGGATACCTACTGGGCATTATTTGCTCACGCCTATCATATTACAGGTTGAGTACAAGTTCTGCTTGGATGTAGCAGATGGAATTTTGATAGCATGGTCGAGGTATGTTGGTGGGGGCATGTTCACTTAACGCATAAAGATGAGTGGTTTGAGGTTTCTCTTGGATCTTGCCTAATTTTATCTTTTGTTTATCTAGTGTATCAAGCCACTTTGGCTTTCATTCCTTTAATCTTGTAATTAAGGCTTAACCTCTTTTATTATGGGATGTTCAGATGTATTTTTGGTTCTACTTATTAGTTGATGAGTTATGTCTACATTCTTATACCTTGCTTGGTATTGCTTAGTTAAATTGCTTTTTTATATGGGTGGTGCTTCCACTTATGTAGTGGTCACGTCTAACTTCATGGTGGAAGTCAAATTTTCATTATTGTTTTTATCGGGCGAATTCATTCCCACCAATACGTGCTCTGATGCCTCAATACTTGTCACTAGCTCGTGGTGATCAAAATCACGTTTCAGGTCATGTCACAAGTCAACTTGGGCACCCAAATCAAGGGTAGTTCGAGTTGATTCGTGACAATTTGTTATACATAATTATTTAAAATTAGGGTTATAATTTATTAAAATGAAGTGTATCACTTTTTTGTTATAACTGTATTATAGTTGTGTAATAATAAAAAAAAAAAAACCGTGCATGTAAAAAAACATGTGTGGACAGGGGCTGGCCCAAAGAGCTCCACGTTGTTGCGGATAATGGGCTTGGCCCAGTCCGAGCACAGGATGATGTGCGCCCTTCACGCCGTGGCGCCGTGCTGCGTGACTATAAAGAGTAAACCCTACTTCATCTTTGTAGAGCGGCGGGTCTGTGCTGCGGTCGGAGAACCCTAACCCGTCGTTGATCTTGAGCCGGCGCGTCTGTGCCGTGGCCAAAGCGTAAACAAATGAAGTACAATCATAGGGTATCCTCTTCTCGTCGGAAGAATCGTAAGGCACACTTCACGGCGCCGTCGAGCGTGCGGCGGATCCTGATGAGCGCGCCGCTCTCTTCAGATCTGCGCAGCAAGTACAATGTTCGCTCCATGCCGGTACGCAAGGACGACGAGGTGCAGATCGTGCGGGGCACCCTGAAGGGGCGGGAGGGCAAGGTTGTGCAGGTATACCGCCGGAAGTGGGTCATCCACATCGAGCGCGTCACTCGCGAGAAGGTGAACGGATCCACGGTGAACGTTGGCCTCCACCCCTCCAAAGTTGTCATCACGAAGCTGCGCCTGGACAAGGACCGGAAGTCCCTCCTGGAGCGGAAGGCCAAGGGCCGCGCCGTCGATAAGGACAAGGGCTCAAAGTTCACGGCGGAAGACATAATGCAGGGCGTCGATTGAAGTCTTCCCGGTCTCATTCTCTATCTTCTGGATTACGAGGTTCATGAGGTCAGATGTTTATTTGATTGAAGGTTGATTCAAGTGTTTTGCAATTATATAACTGGATCTGGATTTTGTTCGTTTCGAATCATGAACTCCAATCATAATGTTATTTGACTTGTGTTTGGATCGAAATTGAAGATATTGTATGTGATTTGAGTTTGGTGAAAAGATCAGCATGCTCTTTAGTATTGAGTATGTGGCTGGAGCCGGACACCCCTCCTCCCGCAAACTCAGAGGAGGATCTTCAACTCAGAGTTGATATTTTAAATGAAGAAATCTTGTGTGATGAACGAGCTTGGTTAAAAGATCACTGAGCTGGTCGGTATAGAGTACGTAGTTGATAAGAACCTCTTCATGTTTTTTTATGTTTTTGACCTAGCATGAAGAATCATTTCGGCAATAAGATGCACATCACTTGGATTATTTCATTAAAACAAAGCGTGTTCATAGATTTGAGGAAGATGAAGTTCGCCCAACAGAGTTTTCAACCATGTGAGTTTAGGAACACATGACTCGGTTTTAGTTTAGGAATGTGAAGTCATCCTTTGTTTTTTTTGGAAAACCAAGAAACATTATTTTCTCCAAGAAATGCACATATATCTGAAGTACATGACCTATCATCAAGACCAAAGGCCTAGTCGTCGTCATCAATCGTATGTGTGATGATCAACAGTGTAACCCATGTGAAATTTTCCTTTGTAAATATCAATGAATATGTTTGACATCATTCACCGTAGGTGTAGGATTGCGGGTTATATTGATCCGTATGTTTATGTTGTAATAGATTTTGTATACATTTGGTTTAAGAAAACAATGTCACCGTTGAATAAAGAAATGACTTGAAGCTTAAAGAAAGAATTGACCATTATGTGTTTGGTGAAACCCAAAAGTTTGCATCACATAATAATTTAACCATAACTCAGCACGTGGTGCTTGTTTATGGCCATAAATAATACAGTGGAGCTTGTAAACATATCGATTCCAAATCTTAATGATTGTTGCATCTAAACATCTTCATATAGAAACTCATTTGGAAAAGCATTATTGATGACTACTCTAACCGATAGATAATGCTAGTGTAGAAAACCTAAATGATAACATGTTTAACAATTAGACTAAATGTTTTAGAGAAGTCAAAATTAGGTTGTTGGTGGAAACCTTTAGCACTTAGAAACATTTTTTTTCAACTTGAAGACCCATTTACAGTCAACAATCGTTTGTTCATCTGGTATGAGAACATATAATGACCCGACTTAAATTATTACTTATTCTTCCAAGAATTCAACTTACATTCTGAGGATCTTTATGGTTCAGAGTTTTAGAGAACTAGGTCTTGACTCTTACATAACAAACTTATATATTATTAAGTGGACACTTTTAATCGGTTTTCTTTTTTTTTTCACAATATAAAACATTTAAAATGAAACACGTTTTCTTTTCATGACAAATTTTCATGACTTTCAACTTGACTTTGTTATTACTTATCCTTAAATTTTGTGAAAGACATTTAAAAAAACATGGGATGAACACAAGAATCTTAGTAAGAGACATAAAAAGAAACTTGTTAGTTCATGAATACTTATAAAAAAAATATTTTTTCAAAAATAAACTTTCAAAGCATTATTTTCTTACCCAAGAACAAAGCTTTTCATAAAATATCTCAATGGAAATCTTAAAGGCAAAATAAAACTTATAAAGGTTCCTTTTCAATCATGAAAAACTTCTGAAAACTTTTCAAAAAAAATTATACATATCACCCCTATGAAGTATCATATACTTTCCTTGAAACATAAGCATATTACCTTACATTGTGAAATCATATGATTTTCGTAAACACTCATAGTAAGCATAAATAAATCATATATGTAACTTGAGACATCATTTTCATATCACTCTTACAATCACTCTTACAAGTGGAATAACCAATACGGTAACTTCCAACATAAATCTTACCCAATCCATTGAAGGGGTATAATGGAACTACCGTCAATGGTTTATAATGGAACTACCGTCCTTGATTTATAATGGAATCACTCGTCCTTGGTTTATAACAAAATCACTAATCATCATAAATAATACACAAGAACCATAACATAATCATTACACATAAAAGCTTGCAATTTTCAATATTATGCTTATAAAAATATTCTTTGCACCCATAATAAAACATTTTCAGACATTGAAATATCAATTCCATTTAAAACCCCTTTTGAAAATACTCAGAACAAAGTAAGAGTTTTTCTTTAAAAAAACATGAAAACTTGTAGATGAACCCAAACATCAAATAACAGTTACAGCGGCGAGGAAAACCATTGACATCATATTCTTTAAAACAGAACATTCCTTTTGTCTTTTTGTCAAAACGTTTTATATAAAACATGTAATAAGATTCTTTTTGAAAACCTTTAAAAGAAAGGCAAAAGTGACATAAAATGTCCTTTATAATTCATTTATGTTTATATAAATACATCAATAGAATAATTTTAAAAATATAGATATGGAAGAAAAAAATTTATAAAACAAACATTTAAAACATTTTAAACGAGGTTTTTAAAGTAAAATGTCCCTTACATCGAGTCCAACTTGTAACGCACATTCTCTACCTTTCTGAATAATAAACTTATGATAATTATTTACTTGTTAAAAACCCATTTTTAAGTTTATTATTTCTTTTATTTCCATGTTATAATGAATTATTTAATCAATTAGCTTCGCGTCAGACGTTTTGATGATATTTGACTCATATGTTCAAAATGACTTTGGTAGGTAGATTATGGTAAAAAAGGTCACTATTTCATCATCTACAGAATAATAATCACGAGATAATTATCATTTTTATATATCAATTATACTTTTAAAACCAACCATGAAAGATGGTTATAAAAAATGAATTACGTTACAATAATGGAGATGGTAGATTGTACGTATGCATGAGTAAAGTTTCCATTTTTCAATAATGTTTATGGAAAGATAATACATATTATTTTATCTTTCCCGGATGATCATTATATCATAAATATCATATTATTTTATTAAATACACTTATATATACCATCCACCTGATGCAGTAATTAAAAATGAATCACATTGCTTTATAAAGGTGATAATCCACACGTACACATGAATGATGGTATCATTTTTCAATGAATGGAAACTTAAAAAATATATGATATATGAATTTTCCAGAATGATAAAATGTCATGAATATCATATCTATACATTAAATCCATCATTATAAACAATTGTAGGAGGCGGTGATGGAAAATGAATTACATCGGTTCATGAGACCGTACATACGAATAATGGTTACGTTTCCTATTTAATGGAAGATGAGATGGATAGAGGTTATGCTATTAACATAACAATATCTCAGTATATGGAAGATACTGGTGTTATTATTTCAGCATGTTTGAAAAAGATTTGAAATAGGTAGAAGAAGAAATTAAACAAAAACACTTGGTTAAGAACTATACGTCTTCTTTGGAAAACCTTTTAAGGTTTACGTCAAAAGCTTTCCTAGGTTGGTTTTTTATCCAACCAAGGCCTCTAGGACATGAGAAGGTATGTAAGGAAGGGATATAGGTAGGTCTTGACCAAACCAAAAGGCTTCCAAAGTGTGAAGAAAAGAGGAGAGGATGCGCCCTTTTATAAGTGATGAGAGTTATACTCTTGGAATTACTTAAAACATCAAATTAATATAAATTAATTTTCATAGACGAAGGCTCCAAACTGATATAATTTGAAGATAGGATGTGGATGGATCTAAATCCTCTCATCCAATAAAATTTGGATAGGTTTAGATTATTTTTTCACTCTTATCTATTTGTTTTAACCCCCGTTAACCCTTGGGACACTTACTACGGTATCAAAAAATTTTACACTAAAGGAGTCGAGAAGTTACTACAAAAGGACAAGTGACCCATACATGGATCATGATTGATATTCTCAACCATATTCCATTCACTTGCCAAAGATAAGTTTTTTAGGAATTTCATATCATTTAATACAACATTATTTATTATAAAATACCATTAATGTCATTTTTGGAACTATTCATTTAATTTAACTTTGAAAACAACATGACACTAAATGAATTCAAATCTAATCCATTCACACATCCCTAATATGTTATATTTGTCTGAAAAATTCACACAACACAATAATTCATTAAATTATATTACTTTTTAATATTTTTAAAACCATTTATTTTAATTTTCTATTAATTGAATAAATACCATATTGGCGTTGCGTAAGCATTTAAGGTAATTATTTCACCACCAAAAATTATAAATAAATTACCATGATAAAAAATCATTTATATTTCAAATAATCTTTTAGAATCGAACATAAGTTGGTTTTATCTCTCTTACAAAATGTTATAGATATTAAAAGTAAGAGAGTGACATTTTTTATCATTTTCTTAAATATTATAAATGTCAAATCAAGGCTAAATAGCAACAAAAGGTCATATTTTTGAAGCTTGGATGATTATGGATGAAATAGACCCATCTAATGAAATAACTGTAAGTGTTAGAATCATTTTTTGTCCTTATCATATTATTTTTAACCTTAATTACTCGATTTACCCTTACAGAGTTGATAGAAATTTACTAAGGTTACTCTTCATAATGACCAAAAATAAAATGGTTCTATTTAAAAAAACATAAGACCTCATGATTTCAAATATGGAATCCATTTTTCAATATTTAATTCACGGAACTGATAGAAATTAATTTAAAATTAAATCTACAAAACGCGATGAAAACATTTTTTTTAGAAAAATGCATTTTTAAGTATAAAAATGTTTTTATACCAAATTGAAGTATAAAATTCATCCCAAAGATCATAGTTGGATTATGTTTAATCAAAATGGTCTAGTGAATCTTTTATAACTAATCCCAAATAGAATCTACTTCAAAAATACTTGAAATGAAAGTATCATTTTCAATAAAAATCATTTTCCACTATTCAATGAGAAATCAATCTTTTTAGAAAAATCTCAAAAATTCATCCTAAGTTAATTTGGTATGTTGAAAAAAAAAATGATATATTTTTTATAAAATAATATTTCTAAAAGTTTTAGAAATTATTTATAATATTCAATCACAAAAAGCAATAAAAACCATTTTTGAAGAAAATGTATTCTTGAAGAATAAAACGACTACTGAAAATTGATAGCTTATTTCCTAAGCATTAATCAATACATTTTAATTGAGTAAGAACATCATATATATTTCATAATGTAGTTAATCCTATTCATACCCACCAAATAACATCTAAGTTATATTTATAATATTTAAATAATAATATTTCATGGTTGGTTTAAACTCAGTGTTACGTGTTGTATATGATGTCGAATATACTGTTCTATTAAATTATCAATATATTACATTCTCCCCCCTTTAATAAATTGTTTCCTCCCAAATTTAACTTAATCTCATTAATAACAGGTTTTACATTTGAAAATACCTCTTTTGAAATCCCACAACGTAAAAGAAGTTTAATAAAACTTGCTCTTGAAAAGAGGGAAAAAGAAATTCAAAGGTCATCTGGAATAACACATAACTAGGTTTCCAAATAGGAGAACATTAGTGAGAAGTGAAAATACAGATATGGAGGGAAAATGTAATTTCCATATAATGATGGAGAGTTTCAAGGATCATTGTTCATAAGAAAGTGAATGATCATGAAAAAGTTAATGATCACAAAATCATAAACCAAAGATATGTGAAAAGGATTATCGATCAACCATAAATTAAGGAAATACGGTAACACTTTTATTTCAATATCCTTTTCCTAGAGTTGATGAATTCTTTTACAATATAGACTAATAACATAAGGAAATATATTTACTAGACAAGTAAAATTTCATACTTTAATCAATTCCCACCACAATCTCATCTTTTTCTCTAAATAATGAGCATTTAAGATGAATTTTTCATGCATGAAGCACTAAAATCAACTTCTAACAGATCACATATTATTTAAAAGGATAACAAGCTATTCCTCCCATCTTTAGACATTAACCAAAACCAAAATGTTTAGCACAAGGTAAGATAATTACCAAAATGAATAATCCTTCAATGAAGAAATACAACATTAATCACCAAAGCCTAAAAAATAATACCCAAAGTTCAACTTAGATCATTCCATATGTAACTATTCAAAATACTACCTGTTCAAAACCCCAAAATCAGATGGACTTGATCACATCTTCATCTGAGATTAATTTTACTCTTAACCCAGATAAACATTATTCACTCATAATGTCACACACCTAAAAACTATATAATATGCAAATCATTTCCATAAATAACTTCAATCACCATAAAACTAAATTAAAATCATATATACTTCCAAAAGATAATAAAATCCCATCTTAGCCAAAAGTATTTCCATTTACCTTAATCGTATAATGCTTCCAAATATATAGTGAATTTATTCTAAAAATAATATTAATCACGTAGTCATAAAATCACTTTTCAATCCCATGGTTATCTATAAAACATATGTTCTCAAAATGTAATAACCCATAATTACCTCAACATAAAAAAACATATAAAATCTAAAGGTTATCAATACCTTTAAACTTATAGCCACAAAATGTAAATCCATTCTTCTCCAAATAATTTTTTCACATGTTAAACTTAATAGTTACATATACTTCAAACATCTATAAAAAATCACTAAATGTCTCTCAAAGTATTCCCATCACATAAAACCTCAAAGGGGGTATCTATGCCATTAATCTTATGATAAATATTAAACTTATAAACCCATGATGGTATACATAACTATTAAGTAAACCTCACCTGAAAACATCCTAATCTACAAAGTTATCTAAACCTTTCCTCTAATACCAACTATAACGACCTGACATTAAATCATCAATTATTTTTTGACTTTTTTTTGTCAATAATTCACTTTTTTAAATTTATAGGATCTTTACATTTTTGAGTTTTAGAGAATTAGGGCATAAATATTACATAACAAACCCATATATTACATATTGGACACTTCTAATCAGTATTTATTTTTTTACAATATAAAAAATTTAAAATGAAACACGTTTTCTTTTCATGAAAAATATTCACGACTTTCAACTTGAATTCTTATTTTTTCTTACCCATCCTTAAACTCCATGAAAAATATTTTAAAAATGTGGGATGAGTATGAAAAACTCAGTAAGAGACATATAAAAATAAAGGAAGAAACCCGTTAATTCACAAATACTTATAAAATTTCCCCTTTTTCAAAATAATATTTGGGCTTAAAATAACATTTTCTTACCCAAGAAATCAACTTTTTTGGCCAAATATTTTCATAAAATATTTCATAATAAATCTTAAATTCCAAATAAAACTTATAAAGGTTCCATTTTAATCATGAAAAACTTATGAAAATTTTTTTCAAAAAAAGTTGTGCATATCACCCTTATGAAGTCACATATACTTTCCTTTAAACATAAGCACATTTTATTACCTTGTGAAATCATAAAATTTCCATAAAAACCCATAGAAATCATAAATAAATCATATAGGTAACTTGAGACATCATTTTGATATCACTCTTATAATCACTCTTATAAGTGGAATAACCAATAAGTCAACTTCTAATATAAATCTTACCTAATGCATTGGAGGGTTATCACAAACTCACCCATTATTGGTTTATAACATAACCAATCATCCTTGGTTTATAACAAAACCACCCATCATCATAAACAATTTCCAAGAACCATAATACAATCATAACACATAAAAGCTTTCAATTTTCAACATTACAATCATAAAAAATTATTTTCACTCATAAGAAAACATTTCAGGATATTGAAATATCTATTCCATTTAAAACCATTTTTTAAAATATTCTAAGAAATTAAAAGAGAGTTTTTTCTTTGAATAAAATATGAAATCTTGTAAAGGAATCCATATGAACCTTTGTGATGTTTTTGTTTTTAACAAAGTTTTTGTATTTTTCAACGACTAACATTTTTGTAAAAGAATGTTTTTTATTTAGGATCGGACCCAATCCATCGTAATGTGTTTTCATAAGAAAGTTGAAAGTTTTTGAATGTTGCTGAATCCATACACAAAGGGAGAGATTTTTTTTCCATAAGAAAGTTGTTTTCTAGACACAGGTTTCCAGACATAGGTTTTCAGACTGAGTAACACCAGAGTTAAAATGTGGAAGGAAGATGGAAATTAGAAGTTCTGTAGAGTTGTTGACCAGATGAACCACATGATGTTGAAGATCAATCTAACACAATTTTTTTTTTAGAAATTCAGAAGATGCTAAGAGAGGAAGTCGGAATGATGATGAAGAGGATGTTTTAAGAAAGTGAAGTCAGGAGTTAGAAAGTTTTCATACTTTCTAAACACTAAATATGATGATGCTTTGATGATCATAAAGTTCTTAAAAAACATGAAGAAGTTATGATACAAGATGGAGTTGGTGGAATATAGTAGAATATAATGTAAAGTATTTTGGTTGATGGTCATCGATGTGCAGAACACCGGACACAGAAGGATGTAGATCATCAGTATGAGAATCATTGGTGTGAAAATATCAGAAGGATGGAAGAATAATCTTACTGAGTGAAGAATTCATAATGTTTCTAAAGAGTTTTGAAAGAAGATAGTGAAGTCAGGAGTTAGAAAGTTTTCATACTTTCTAACCTAAGTCAGATTATGCTTTACCAATCATAAAGTTATCATAAATCATAAAAACTATCATGAAAAAATCTTTTGAAGAAATAGAGGAATCATAAAGATTATATCAATTCCAGAAATCCAAACACAGAAGATCAAATCCAGAAGTACTGAACATAGAATTTGTCAAAAGTCAGAATGTGTAAAGCTAATGAAGTTTGAAGAATTTCAAAGTTGTTGAGTGGATTTATCAACATAATGAGAATTCCATCATAATGAGAATTACATAATAATGAGAAGTCCATAATTATGAGGATTCCATAAATATTACTATGAGATGGAAAGTCAATTAGACTAACTCTGATAAGGAAAATCAGATCATAATGAGTTGAAGATAGTCATATTATAATGAGCTAAAGATAGTCATATTGTAATGAGAAGAGGAAGAAAGTAAGATTTTGGTGAGATGAAGAAATTTCATCATAATGAATCTGATGAAATTACATCAAATTGAAGTTGAGGAAGTCATATCGTACTGAAGAAAAGTTAGTTTGTTCGAGAAGACTGATCTTAGAGAAATATTGACAAGGTTTGAAGAAGTCAAATTTGAAGTTTAAATACGAGTGATTTTCAATGTTTTGAAATTTGAGTAAGCAGGAAATGTTTTTCAATTTCCTACCTTTTATTTTTTGAGTCACCTATAAATAGAAGCAAAGTTCATTTTCATTTTGTAACTTTTCTTAAGAGCAGAAAATGCGGAGAACTAAGGAATTTGAATAAGAGTTATTTCTAGTTAGAGATCTCATTAGAAGGTTAAAATTATGTTGTTTTATTTACCAGATTGATCAAAATCATATTGAGTCAATCGAACTGAGGAATATCAGATTGAGGATAATCAGACTGATCATTTGAGCAGAGTTTGAAAAGTACAAATTGAGAAAGGGAGAATCATATTGAGTTGATCGAACTAAGTCAATCAGATTGTGTTCATCGGACTGAAGGCCATCAGACTCATGGTCATCGAACCTATGAACTTTTGTGGAGTAGTTTGAACAAAGTATTTATTCATTTGTTTTGGCTCAATTTTTTTTGTGAGAAACTTTTTAAACTAATGGGATTTAGTATAATCATTCATATTGGGAGATAGAAGGTGTCTAATGGGAGTTGGCACAAGTTATATTCACTTATTCACAATAATGAATTTTCATAGACCCATGAGAGTGGCTATGTAAAGGATGTAGGTTCTCACATTATGACTGAACCTTGTAAATCTTGTGTGATTTACTTGATTTCATATTTTTTCATGGATGATTTTTTATAAAAAGATGATAAGGATATGAACTTTAACAGGCTGCATGGATTATTTTTTAAAAAGTTTTGAGAATTATAAAAAGAGAAAAAATGATTCAACCCCCCTTTTAGTTATTATTCAATCCTTTTTAACTTCAATTGGTATCATAGAAAAGGTTCCCTTGTTGAATCCTTGTCATGGATAATATCAATTCTCTCAATAGTAGAGGAATCCCTACATTTGATGGAAAATATTATTATGGATGAAAAAAATAGGGTGATTCATTATCTCCTATCTCTTGGCTTGGAAGTTGTTGATGATGCTATAATTGGTTTTCCACCTACTGAGAAGGATGACCTGATGACTTTTTCTTATATGAGAAATAACAAAGTTGATGAAAAAATTAGAAATTTTATCCTTATGTCCTTATCAGAAAATGTTTATATGAAGGTGATGAGTCTCAAAACTTCAAAGAGTATGTGGGAAAATCTGTAAAGTATTCTCAAAGGGAATACTAAAGTGATGGAATAAAAACTAAAAATCTAGAATAGTAAGTATGAAGACACCAAAATGAGAGATAAAGAAACTATTGATGAATAATTTACCGGAGTAAATGATTTTTTTTGCAATATTAGAGGATTCAGAGATGTCCTGGAAGATTCTACAACTATGAAGAAACTTATGAGAAACTTTCTGAATAGGTTTGATTCCAAAATTTACTCTTTATAAGATAAGGATGATATATATCTTGATTAATTTCATAATTTTTTTTCTTATTAAATGAGGAAATATCCAATGTTCAAAAATAAGATGAAAGATGCAATGGTTTTTTATGCCACAAGAAAAATGAAAATACAAGATATTGAAGATGTTGATCCTTATGAATCTGATGATAAAGAGGATGATAAGTTGAATGAAAAAATCACATCACTTATATTTAAGAACTATAAAAGAGGAAGAGGAAAATATGAAGGTAAACTTCCTCTCATTTTTTTTGAGTGTGGTGGAATCATACACTTTGATATAAATTCCCCCACGAAGAAAGTTGTAAAATATCAATATGATTCTGATGAAAAATCTCGATGGAAGAAGTGGAGAAACATTTCTAAATAAGAGAAGTCATTAAACAAATCTAAAAGGAAGTTTACTTTGAAAAATAGAAGTATGTTGATTAAGAAAGATGAATCAGACTCAACTGAAAATAATTATTTTGAAGATGAAAGTTCAGAAAAATTTAGAACCTTCACTAAAAAAGTTGAGAAAAAAAAGTATTCATCAGATAGTAAAGAAGGTGGTGAAGAATCATATAGAGAGTATCAATTCAGAACATAAATTGTTACATGTCATGATAAAAACATGACTCTCAATAAAGAAATTAGAGTAATGCTGAAATATTATGGAGAAGTTTCCGAAGGAATAAAAGATGACATCCAGTAGGAGGAAGAATACATCTAGGAGATATTAAGTTACAAAATTAGGATTGTTGAATAGGGAAAGATGGTTGAAGATATTAGAAAGAAGATAGTATCAAAGAAAGAAGAGGTTAAAAATTTTCAATCAAAATTTCTTAAGTCTAAAATTACCTTGATGGAGATGAATGAAAACTTAAAAAAATCTTCAGAAGTAAAATTTAAGACTTCTAAAGTTGTTGAGAAGGATCAAAACAATAATAAGGTGAAATATTCACTCACCAAAAATAACGTTTCATCTGATTATTCTAACTTTTGAGGTTCTAGAAAAGGTGGTGGGAAAGCTTGGATGGAGAAAGGGTGTGAGAAACCTATTGCACCTACAAAATTTGAAAAATCGCTCAAAAGGAAAGATGAACCACATCCTGAGTATGATAGAGCATAAAGAAGTTATCAACATCAACAAAGTTTCTACATAGAAATATATTTATTCAATAGAAAATCAAGATTTGATGGCTATTGCTGGTGTTGTGGAATATATGGGCATAAAGCTTATAATTGTTGGAATGACTTTTCACTTCTTGAAAGAAGGTTTGAGAAAAGAGAAATCAATGACAGAAGAAGTATGAGTAACTTTCATAACCCACAGGAAGTTAGAAAATGAAAAACTAAAGATGTTAGAAAATTTACAACACAAAATCATTTTGAATGTCTGGAAGAAGTTTATGGAAGATGTGATCAAGCTGGTCTTCATGCCAAAAGATTCATGTCACTCCCTCTAGAACAATTTTCTTATGTTAGAAAAGAAAAGGAATCTAAAAAGAAGAAAATTGATGAAAGAGCCATTATTATTGAGACAAATTTGAAAGCAAGTAAAAGGAACAAACCATGGATACTTGATAGTTCTTGTTCTTCACATATTATAGGTGATATAAAAATCTTAAAACATGTTGAAAGTCATGATGGAGGAGTATTTACCTTTGGTAATGACAGTTCCTTAAAAATTAGAGGAATCAAAATGACCGAGATTGAAGTTGAAAAGTTGAAATCTAAGGAAGTTTTATTTGTTGATGGGATAAAACATAACTTACTTAGTGTAAGTCAAATTTATGATGAGGTAAAAGTGATCTTCAGTTTAGATTCACATTTTATAAAAAGTGTGAAATATGGAGAAGTTATTACAAAAGGAGAAAGAACCAGTGGGAATCTCTTCCAAATATGAGAGTTTAATAACACATGTTACTTGAGTGCTGAAGATGAAAATAAGTTGTGGCACTGAAGACTAGGTCACCTTGGACATAAAAACATAAAAACAATTTCTAAAGTTGATGTTATCTATTATTTTCTATTTTTTTAAAAGAAGAGATGAAGATGCTTGTGTTACTTTTAAAAAACGGAAGATAACTAACAAAAGTCATAAGAGAGTTGAGATTCAATCTACCAAACATCCTGAGCTTATTTATTCTGATTTATGTGGACTGATGAGACATCAATAAAAAAAAGGAGATTTATACTTCATCGCTTTTATTGATGATTTCAATCAGATGATAAACATCATGTTTATGAAACACAAGTCATATGCTATGGAAATGTTTAGGTTTTTCAGAAAATAAGTGGAGAAAGAAATGGGGGCTTATATAAAGAAGTTGAGAAAAAATAATGGTACTAAATTTACAAGCAGTAATTTTGGAACTTCTATGAGAAATCATTCTATCAAACATCAGTATAGTTACTCCTATACTCCACAAAAAAATGTATTATCATAAAGAAAGAATAAAAGTTTGGTAGAAATGGGAATAATTATGTTAGCAAAATACAAACTTTTAAATTTCTATTTGAAAGAAGCTGTTAGTACTGCTGTACATGTTCAAAATAGATGCTTTTTGAGATTGGAAACCAACATGAAATCTTATGAATTTGGTATAACAAAAAACCTTCATTGAAATACTTTAATATTTTTGTAAGTCCATGTTTTACCAAAAATAAAAAATCCGAATCTTAGAAATTTTGATGAGAAAGATGAGGAAGGAATTTTTATGGGTTATTCACCAAATGGAAGAAGTTACAAATGTTGGAACAAACACTTATAAAAGTTGGTGGAATCATATGATGTGAAATTAATTGAAAATAAAAAATCCTTAAAAAAAGTTTTTGAGAATGCTGAGGAGGATAAACAGGAGATTTTCAAAGATAGTGAAAGTAAGTTAAAACATCCTTACTAAGATTCAGGAGAATCGTGTGATGAGGAAAGTTCAGATAGAAAAGAAACTTTGAAACATCACATCTTACAAAAACATTTTGAGTCCAAAAACATTATTGAAAATCAGAAGGCTCTAGTTTAAACTATAAGAAAGTTGAGATTAGAAAATTAGACATCACTTATCTCAAAAGTTGAACTAGAATCAATTTTAGTAGATATTCAAAAAAAATAATGGGTGAATGCTATGAATAAAGAATTGGATAATATGGAAAAAAATGAAACATGGGAACTTGTTCCACATCCAAATGGTAAAAATGTTATCGAAACAAAGTGGGTTTATAAAAACAAGTTAAATGAACATGGAGAAGTTTTAAGAAACAAAGCCATGATTGTATATAAAGGATATGTACTGGTGGAAGGTGTGGATTTTGAAGAAAATGTCCCCCTAATTGCAAGATTATAAACTATTAGAATGTTTCTATTAGTATCCACATATCAAAATTAAAAAGTTTATCAAATGGATTTAAAGAAATATTTCTTAAATTGTGAGATTTAGGAAGAAGTTTACATTGAATAACCGTGTGGTTTTCAACTTGATAATGATTAAAATATAGATTGTAGATTAAAAAAATTATGGCATGGGTTGAAGTAGGCCCCATGTGCCTAGTATTCAAAACTTGATATCTATTTGAGAATGCTGATTTTTTCTAAAGGAAAGGTTGATAGAAACTTATATGTGAAATATTCTAACTTTGGAACTATGATTGTAATTTTTTATGTGGATGATATAATTTTTGATGGGGATAAATAATTTTTTTTAAATAATTTTATGAGGAAATGAAGAAGAATTTTTAAATTTCAATGTTGGTATAATTAACTTTATTTCTTATATTACAAGTTCAAAAAAATAAAAATAAATTTTATTATCTCAAGAAAAATATTTCAAGGAATTGTTAAAGAATTTTGGGATTACAGAATCCAAAGAAGTTTCTACTCCTATATATGTAAGAACAAAGTTGAGTAAAGATGGGTCTAGAAAAAGTGTGAACTAGAAATACTTTTAGAAGATGATAGGAAGTCTAATTTACCTTATATCCTCAAGGACTGGTATTTTTTATGCTGTGAATTTATGTGATGGGTATCAAAGTAATCCAAAAGAATCAAATATGTTGGCAGTAAATAGAACTATAAGATATGTCAAAGGAATAACTTTACATGGGTTATTATACAAAATAAATTTTGATATGAATGTTCATGGTTATACTGATGCCGATTGGGCTAGATATTGTAATGATAGAAAATCAAACTCAAGAGAAACATTTTTATTGGGTGAATATTGTATGAGTTGGAATAGTAAGAAACAAAGTTCAGTAACTTTGAGAACATCAGAATCAGAATTTGTTGCAGCTACTTAGGCTTGTACTTAGAAGTTGTGGATGAAAGTTTAGTTGGAATATTTGAAAGTAAAAGTTTCTAAACCATTGAAGATACTTTGTGATAATCAAATTTTAATTGATCTTTCTAAAAATCCAATCCAACATTCATTATCAAAATAAACTGATATAAAATTTCAATTTATAAAATAGAAAGTTGTTATTGGAGATATTTTTTTGGAATATGTCTCAATGATGTATCAAATTTATGATATCCTTACAAAGGAAATGTTGAAAGAAAAGTTTGTTGAGTTGAGGCTGAAACTTTATGTTCAGTCACCTCTAATGAATTTCTAAATCTCATAAGGAAGACCCCCACCATGATTTGGATTATGCTGAAAAAGGAGGAGAAAAAGTAACAACTTTTTACTCTGTAATAAGTTTTTACTTATCTTTCTTTTATGAATATAAAGTTGTGGTTATCAGATAATGAGGGAGAGGGAAAAAAACAAGAGAAAAATAAAAGTGATTGGGATTTTATCTTAATATAGACACAAAATTGTCTTGTCACCGAGGGGTGAAATTCCTTAAAAAATATTACTTTATCTAGTAGTGTGGTGCGAGGAAACTCTCTTTTGAGAAATTATATGTTTTAGTAAAAGTAAAAAAAAATTAAGTTGTTTACAAAATTTGAGTTTTTGAAAAAATTATGAGAGTTGAAAAAGTTTTTAATGAGTTTTGTTAACAAATACAAAGGGGGATATTGAAGATCTATTATGATTTTTTTTGTTTTTAATATTTTTTTTATAACTAACATTTTTTTAAAAGAATATTTTTGTTATTAAGGATTGGAACCAGTCTATAGTAATGTGTTTTCATAAGAAATATAAAAGTTTCTGAATGTTGTTAAATCCAAACAAAAAGGTAGAAACAAGTTTATTCTTTAAGAAAGTTATTTTATCAACATAGGTTTTTGGACACAGGTTTTTGGACTGAGCATCACTAGATGTAGAAGGTGGAAGGAATATGGAAGCTAGAAGTTCTGTAGAGTTATTGACCAGATGCACCATATGATGTTGAAGATCTATCAGACATAATTTTTGTTAGAAAGTCAGAAGCTGCTGAGAGAGGAAGTCAGAATGATGCTCAAGAAAATGTATTAAGAAAGTGAATTTAGGAGTTAGAAAGTTTTCATACTTTATAAACCCTAAATATGATGATACTTTTCTAATCATGATTTTCTCATAAATCATGAATAAGTTATGATACAAGATAGAGTTGGTGGAAGAGAGGAGAATATGATATAAAGTATTCTAGATGATGATCATCAGTGTGAGGAGAAATGGACATAAAAGAATATAGATAATAAGTATGAGAATCATTTGTGTGTCAATATTAGAATACTAGAAGAATGATCTTGTTGAGTGAAGAAGTCATAATGTTTTTGAAGAGTTTTGAAAGAAGATAGTGAATTCATAAGTTAGAAAGTTTTCATACTTTATAACCTAAGTTAGACAATGCTTTACCAATTATGAACTTCTCACAAAACATGAAAAATATAATTATAGAATTTTTTAAAGAAATGAAGGAATCATAAATATTGTATTAGTTTTAGAAACCCATACACAGAATATCAGATCTAGAAGTACCAAACACAGAAGTTGTGAGAAGCCAGAATGTGTAAAGCTGATGAAGTTTGAAGACTTTCAAAGTTTCTAAGTGTATTTATCATCATAATAAGAATTCCATCATTATGAGGATTACAAAAACTTGAGTATGATAAGAAAATTCATTTAGAATAACTCTGATAAGGATATTCATATTGTAATGAGTTGAAGATAGTTAGATTGTAATGATATGAAGATAGTCAGACTGTAATGAGTAGAGGAAGAAAGTCAGATCGCAGTGAGCTGAAGAAATTTCATCGTAATGAAGATAAGGTAGTTACATCAGACTGAAGATGAGGAAGTCACATCATATTGAAGAAAAGTTAGTTTGTTTGAGAATACTGATCTCAGATAAATCTTGAGAAGGTTTGAAGAAGTCAAAGTTAAAGTATAAATGCGAGTGATTTTAAAAGTTTTGAAATTTGAGTAAGAGGGAAATGTTTTTCAGTTTCCTACCTTTTCTTTTTTGATTCAACTATAAATATAATAAAAGTTCATTCAATTTTTTTAAATTTTATTAAGAGTGGAAAAAGAGTAGAACTAAGGAATTTGAGTAAGATTTCATTCCAGATATAAATCTCATTAGAAGGTTGGACTTCTGTTATTTTATTTAATGGACTGAACAACATTGTATTGATTCAATAAGAACGAAGAATATCAGACTGAGGAAGATAATACTAAGCATTTGAGAAGAGTTTGAAAAGTGAAGCTTGATAAAGGGAGAATCATATTGAGTCGATCGGATTGAGTCAATCAGATTGTGTTCATCGGATTGAAGGCCATCCGAATCATGGTCATCGGACCTAGGATCTTTTGTAAAGCAGTTTGAACAAAGTATTTATTCTTTTTTTAGATCAAATATTTTGTAATAAAAGTTTTAAACTAACATGATTTAGTATAATCATTCCTATAGGGATATATAAGGATTCTAATGGCAGTTGGCACAATTTGTATTCACTTCTTCATAATAGTGAATTTCCATAGACCCACGAGAGTGCCTATGGAAAGGATATAGGTTCTCACACTGGGAACAAACCTTATAAATATAATGTGATTTATCTGATTTAATATTTTTCCATTTATGAGTATTTAGAAAAATATGATAAGGATTTACAGGTTTCAAGGGTTATGTTTTAAAAAGTATTGAAACTTATAAAAAGTGAACAACAGATTCAACCCCCCTTCTCAGTTGTTATTCAATCCTTTGGAACTTCAAATATACACATAAAATAATAGTTATCATGGTAGTAAAAACCATTGATGTAATATATGTTAAAATAAAACACTCTTTTTTTCTTTTTTCAAGACATTCAATATAAAATATGTAAAAAGATTCCTTTTGAAACACTTTGAAAGAAAGTCAAAAGTGACATAAAATGTCCTTTATAATTCATTCATGTTCATATAAATACATCACAAAAATATTTTCAGGAATATGGACATGGAAAAACCATATTAAAATTTATTATTACTTTTATTTCCATGTTATAATCAATTACTTAATCAATTAACTTCATGTCGGATATTTTAACGATATTCGACTCATATGTCCAAAATGAATTCAGTAGGTAGACTATGGTCAAAGAAGTCATTATTACATAATAAAAAAAATAAAAACTATTACATAATCATAATTTTTATATATCAATTATACTTTTAAAATCAACCATGAAAAATGGCTATAAAAAATGAACTACATTACAACCATGAATATGGTAGTCTATAGGTATGGATGAGAAACATTTCCATTTTCAATGATGTTTATGAAAATATGATAAGTATTATTTTATATTTATAGAATGATAATTATATCATAAATACCATATATTTTCTTTAAATACACATATATATACCATCCACATTATATGATAATGAAAAACTAATCACATCACTTCGTGGAGGCGATAATCCACACGTACGCACATATGATGTTATCATTTTTCAATGAATGGAATTGTAATAAAATATATGATATATTAACTTTATATAATTATTAATATGTAATTAATATCATATATATATACATTAAATCCATCATTATAAATATCCGTGAGAGGCGGTGATGGAAATTGATTTACATTGGTTCGTGAGGTGGTAGTTCTCCATACACACGAATGATGATTTCGTTTCCCATTTGATATGAGAGGAGATGAATATGGGTTATTATATCAACTTAAAAACATATTATTATATGGAATATAATGTTTTTATTATTTAATCACATTTGAAGAATATTTTTAGGAGGTATAAGAATAAATAAAATGAAAATGCTTGGTTAAGAACTACACCTCTTCTTCGAAAAAACTGTTAATGTTTACACAAAAAGACTTCCTAGGTTGGTTTTTTGAGTAAAATAAAGTATCTAGGTAATGGTGAGGTATGTAAGTAAGGTATTTGATTAGGGATTTTCTGAACCAAAATTATTTTTAAGTCTTAATAAAAGAGGATATGAGGATCCATTTTATAAGTGATGGGAGAGACACTCTTGGAATTACTTAAAATAATAAATGAATATAAATAAAATTTCAATGGAAAATGGATAAAACTAATATAATTAAAATATATGATGAGTATGAGTCTAAATTATCTCATAAAATAAAATTTGGACAATTTTAGATTATGTTTCCACCCTCATCTACTTGTTTTAACCCCCTATTAACCCTTTTGACACTTATCGCTGTATCAAATGTTTTTACACTAAAAGAGTAATGCAAGTTACTATAAAAGGAAAAGTGACCCATAAATGGACCACAGTTGATACTATAAACCATATATCACTCACTTGTCCAAATATAAGATACTTAGTAATTTTAATCATTTAATAAAATATTATTTATTATAAATATCATTAATGTCATTTTTGGAACTATTCATTTAATTTGACTTTGAAAATAATATGAAATCAAATGATTTAGAATATAATCCTTTAACACATAGCCAATATGTTATATGTGTCTAAAAAATTCATGAAATATAATAATTCATTCAAATTATATTACTTTTAATATTTTAAAATAATTTATTTATTTTTTCTATTAATTGAAAAAATACCGTGGCAACATTGTGTAAACATTTAAGATAATTATTTCATCACTAAAAATTAGAAATAAATTAACATGATAAAAAAATAATTTATCTTTCAAATAATATTTTATAATATAATATAATATGTTTCTATCCCCGTCACAAAAACTTATAGATATTAAAAGAAAGAGAGTGACATTTTTTACTCTAACCTTTTAAAAACAATAAAGATACAAATCAAGGTTAAATGAAAAAAAGGTCATATTTTCAAATTTTTGATGATTATGGATGAAATATAATCATATAATGAAATAAAGTTAAGTGTTAGGTATTTTTTTTAGTCTTTATCATTTTATTTTTAACTTTATGTACCCGATTTACCCTTACCAAGGTGACAAAAATTTATTATGGTTACTATTCATAATGATAAAAAATAAAAGAGAATTATTTAAAAAAAATCCATATCATGATTCCAAATATGTAATATATTTTTCAAGATTAATCAACATAACTTCTGGAATTTAATTTAAAATTAAACCTACAAAATGCGATGAAAAACTATTTTTCAGAAAAATGCCTTTTTAAGTATAAAAATGTTTTTATACCATATTCAAGTATAAAATACATTATAAAAGACCATAATTATATTATTTTTTATGAAAATGGTCTAACTAATTTTTAAAATTAATTGAAAATAGAATTCTAATTTGTAAATACTTGAAAGGAAAATACAGTTCTCAATAAAAATTAGTATTTTTCATTATTTATTGGACAATTAATATTTTTAGAAAAATCTAAAAAATTCATCCTAAGTTAATTTTGAAATGATTATTTCAAAAATTATATCCTTTTTATTAAATAAAATTTCTAAAATTTTCATAAATTAATTATAACATTCACTCATAGAATGTAATAAAAATATTTTTTTAAGAAAATGTATTTTAAAGAATAAAATGGATTTACTAAAAATTGAGTGCTTATGTACTAAGAATTATTCAATGAATTTGTATTGAGTATGAACTATATATATATATATTTCATAATGTGGTTAATCCTATTCATACCCATCGATTTAACGACTGAGTTATATTTATAATATATAAATAATAACATTTCATGGTCCATTTAAGTTTGGTGTTGCATGTTTTATTTGCTATTGAAAATAGTGTTCTTTTAAATTCTCATGATATTTCATTCTCACCCATTTAATTAATTTCATAATTTAAATTTTAACTTGATCTTAGTAATCAAGTGATTGACATTTGAAAATAACTCTATTGAAATTCCATATTGTAAAAAGGGTTAATAAAACTTCCTCATGAAAAGAGGGAAAGAGAGATTTGAAGGTCATATAGAATAACACATAAATAGATTTACAAATAAGAGAACATTAGTGGAAAGTGAAAATAGGGGCATGGAGGAAAAATGTAAAGTCCATATAATGATACAGAGTGATAGAGATCAATGATCATAAGAAATTGAATGATCATGAGAAAGTTAATGATAAAAAAACCGTAAACCAAAGAGATATGATAAGGTTTATCAATCCATAAAAAATAAAGGTAATGAGATAACATTTTTATTTTAAGATCATTTTCCTAGAGTTGAGAAATTAATTAACAATCTTGACTAAGAAAATAAAGAAATATAATTATTTGACACATAGAATTTCATCCTTTAATCAATTTCCACCAAAATCCCTTATTTTTCTCTAAAAGATGAGTATTCAGGATGATTTTTTCAGGAACAAAGCACTAAAATAAATTTCTAACGAATCACATAATCCTAAAAAGGATAAAAAGATATTCCTACTATATTTATATATCAACCAAAACAAAAATGGTTAACACAAGGTAAGATAATTCCCAAAATTAATAAACCTCTAATGAAGAAATACAACATTAATCTCTAAAGGATCAACAATAATACCCAATGTTCAACTTACATCATTCCATATGTAAATATTCAAAATAATCTAAGTATAGAACCCAAAAATCTGAGGTAACATTATCACATATTCATCTGATATTAATTTAATACTTAACCCACATAAACATTAGCCATTCATAAACTCATAATCCTAAAATATATATGCCTTAATCATATAATCACCAAAATATGAAAATAATTTCCATAAATAGTATGAATCAATATAAATATAAAATAAAAACATATATACTTACAGAAGATAATAAAATTCCATATCATCCAAAACTATTTCCATTTACGTTAATATTATAATGCTCCCAAATATATAATGAACTTCTTATAGAATAAGATTAACCACTTAATCACTAAATAACCTTTTAATCTCATGGTTATCTATAAAACATATGTTCCCAAATTGTAATAACCCTTAATCACCTAAACATTAAAGATTAGATTAACCTTAAAGGTTTTTAATACCTTTAAACTTATACCCAAAAAATGTAAAGGCATTCTACCTAAAATAATTTTTTAAATGCTAAACTTAAGGGTTACATATACCTCAAACATCTATCAAAACTCAATAAGTGTATCCCAAAGTATTCTCATCACATAAAACCTCAAAATGGGTATCTATGATATTAAACTTATGATAAATCTTAAACTTATAAACCTATGATGGTATCCATAACTCTTAATTAAATCTCACCTAAAAACATCATAATCTCCAAAGTTATCAAAACCTTTCCTATGATATCAACTGTAACAACCTAACCATAAATCATTACTTATTCTCGATTTTTTAGTCGAGAATTCACTTTTTTATATTTAGAGTATATTTATGGTTTATATTTTTAGAGAATTAGGTTATAAATATTACATAACAAACCCAGTTTATCACAAAGTGGAAAATTCTAATCAATATCCATTTTTCACAATATAAAGCTTTTAAAATAAAACACATTTTGTTCATGAAAAAACTCCTTGACTTTGAAACTGACTTCTTATTTTTCTTTACCAATCCTTAAAGATAATTTTTTTTAAAAATGTTGGATAAACAAAAAAATCTCAATAAGTTATATATAGAAAGAAATAAAGAAACCTGTTAGTTTATGAATACTTATAATTTTTTTTTCAAAATAAACATTGGGATCAAAATAACATTTCCTTTCCCAATAAATTAAATTTTATGCCGAATGATTTTCATAAGAAATTTCATAATAAATATTAAAGGAAAAATAACATTCATAAAGTTTTCTTTAAAATTTTGAAAAACTTATGAAAAATTTTTCAAAAAAAGTTATACATATCACCCTTAAGAAGTAGAATATACTTTCTTTTAAATATAATCACATTAGCTTATCTTTTAAAATCATAATATTTCTATAAAAACCCATAGTAAGAATATATAAATCATATAGGTAACTTGGGAAATAATTTTCATATCACTCTCAAAATCACTCTTACAAATGGAATAACCAATATGGTTAACTTTCAACATAAATCTTACCCAACGCATTGGAGTTCTATCATGAACCCACCTGTAATTGATTTATAACGGAACCACTCATCATTGGTTTATAATGGAACCACCCACAATTGTTTTATAATAGAACCAAACATCATAATAAACAATTATTAAGAACCATAACATAATCATAACATATAAAAGATTTTAATTTTCAATATTACACTCATAAAAATATTCTTTTCACCCATAAGAAAATATTTCTATATTTTTAAATATTTATTCCATTTATTTATTTTTTTGAAAATAATCATAGTAATGTAAAATATGAGTTTTCTTTTAATAAAACATGAAATTTTTTAAAGTAATAAAAACATAAAATAATGGTTACGGTGATGGTAAAAACCATTGATACTGTATATGTTAAAATAAAACATTCATTTTGTCTATTTATCAAAATTTTATGTATAAAATATGTAAAAAGATTCCTTTTGATTTTTTTTGAATGAAAGAAAAAAGTAATATAAAATTTATTTTATAATTAATTCATTTCCATATAAGTGCATTAATAAAATAATTTTAATAATACGGACTTGGAAGAAAATTATTTATAAAATAACCCTTTAAAACATTTTAAATGAGGTTTTTATAGTAAAGTTACATAACCTCGAGTCCGGATTTTCTTTTACATTATCTATATTCCTAAATAATAATATTATGTTAATTATTTAATTTCTTAAGAACACTTTTTATGTTTATTGTTCCTTTTATTTCCATGTTATAATCAATTACTTAATCAATTAACTTCACATCAGACATTTTGACGATATTCGACTCATATGTCCAAAATGACTTTGGTAGGTTGATTATGGTAAAAGATGTAATTATTAAATTATCTATAGAATAAAAATAATGAAATAATTATAATTTTTATATAAAAATTATAATTTTAAAACCAATCATGAAATATTTTTATAAAAAAATGAAGTACGTTCGAATCATGGAGATGGTGGGCCGTACGTATGTAAGAGTAACATTTCCATCTTTAAACAATGATTTTGAAAAAAAGGTAATTATTATTTTATATTTTTAAAATGATAATTATATAATAAATACCATATTATTTCTTTAAATAAAATTATATATACTATCCATATGATTCAGTAATGAAAAATGAATCACATTGCTTCGTGGAGGTGGCAATCCACACGTACACATGAACGACATTATTATTTTTCAATAAATAGAAAGGTAATAAAATATATGATATATTAATTTTATATAATGATAAATATTTAATTAATATCATATATATACATTAAATCCATTTTGATAAACATTCATGGGAGGCGGTGAAGGAAAACGAATTACATCGGTTCACGAGGTGGTAGTCCACTGTACACATGAACAATGGTTTTGTTTTCCATTTGATGGAAGAAGAAATGGATATAGGTTATGATATTAACATAATAACATATTAGTATATTTAATATAATAGTTTTATTATTTAATAATTTTTGAATAATATTTTAAGAAGGTTTAAGAATAAATAAAACGAAAACACTTGGTTTGGAACTATACCTCTCTTTCAGACAACCTCTTAAGGTTTACTCCAAAAGATTTCCTAGGTTGGTTTTTTGATTAAACCAATGAATATAGGACATGGGTAGGGATTAGAGGAACGTATTTGGGGTGGTATTTTCTGAAATAAAAGGATTTTTAAGTGTGAATAATAAAGGAGATGAGGTTCCCTTTTATAAACAATAGGAGGGATACTCTTGGAATTACATAAAATATCAAATTAATATAAATCAATTTTCATGTAAAAAGGATAAAAAATGATATAATTAAAATATAGGATGATTATGGGTCTAAATAATCCCATGAAATAAAATTTGGATAATTTTAGATTATATTTTTAGCCTTATCTATTTTTTTTAACCTCCCATTAACCCTTTTTACACTTATAGTGGTATCAAAGTTTTTTATACTAAAGGAGTCAAAAAAGTTACTATAAAAGGACAAGTGAACCATAAATGGTTCATGGTTGATATTATAAATCATATCCTATTAAATTATTCTAAAATAATATTTTTATAAATGTTATATCATTTAATAGAACACTATTTATTATAGAATATCATTAATGTCATTGTTGGAAGTATTCATTTAATTTGACTTTGAAAACATCTTAAAAGCAAATGAATTTGAATATAATCCTTTAAAAAATCCCTAATATGTTATATAAATCTCAAATTTTTATGTAACACAATAATTAATTTAAATTATATTAATTTTAATATTTTCAAATTCATTTATTTAATTTTTCTATTAATTGAATAAATACTGTGTCGGTGTTGCGTAAGCATTTAAGGTAATTATTTCATCACTAAAAATTAGAAATAAATTACCATGATTAAAAGAATAATTTATATTTAAAATTATAATTTATAACTATACATAATTTATTTATCCTTATCACAAAATAGTATAGATATTAAAATCAAGAGAGTAACATTTTTGACTTTATCCTTTACTTAAATATGATAAAGGTCAACATCAAGGAAAAATGGAAAATCCATCTTTTCTAAGTTTGGATGATTAAGGATGAAATAAAATCATATAATGAAATAAATTCAAGTTTTAGGGTTGTTTTTTTAGTCTTTATGATATTATCTTTAACCATAATTACCCGATTTACCCTTACTGAGGTGATAAAAATTTACTATGGTTACTATTCATAATGAAAAAATAGAAGGGACTTATTTTAAAATTTTGTACATTATGATTCCAAATATAAAATATATTTTTAAATAATTAATTTGTAGAATTTTTATAATTTAATTTAAAATTAAACTCACAAAATATAATGAAAATCATTTTTTCAGAAAAATGCCTTTGTATAAAAATGTTTTTATACCAAATCTAAGTATAAAATACATTAAAAATACCATAATTAAATTATTTTTAGTAAAAATGGTCTAATTAATTTTTAAAAATAATCCAAAATATAATTTCACTTTGTAAATACTTGAAAGGAAAATACAGTTTTCATTAAAAATCAATATTTTTCACTATTAATTTAAAAATTTATAATTTTAGAAAAATAAAAAAAAATTAATACTAAGTTAATTTTGATATGTTTATTTCAAAAATGATAAATTTTTTATAAAATAAAATGTATAAAATTTCCAAAAATTAATTATAATTTTCTCTCACAAAAAGAAATAAAAATTAATTTTGAAAAAAATGTATTTTTAAAGAATAAAATGACTTTACTAAAAATTGAGTGCTTATTTTCTAAGAATTAATCAATAAATTTTCATTGATTAATAACTTTATATATATTTAATAATTTGATTAGTCCTATTCACGTCCTCCAATTTAATATCTCATTTATATTTATAATATTTAAATAATAATATTTCATGGTTCGTTTAAGCTTAGTGTTGCGTGTTGATTACATTATCAAACATAGTGTTATTTTAAATTCTCAGTATTTTAAAGAACAAGTGTCCAAGTATTTTTGAGAACAAGATAAGATTACTCTTCCTCCATAACACATCACCATTGTGGTTAAAGAAAATATTTATTCACATTCCAAGATTTAACTAATGTATTAAACACTATGGGTTTGAAAATACCGTCTTTAACATGATTCACCATTAGATAAATATCGACGACATTAGAATTATAGGGTACCAGTGGAGAGAATGTTTTTTGATAATAGTGGGTAGTGGGACTGGAAATCACCTAACCCTATGTGGTGAAATATTTAAGGAATATCGATGAGAGGAAACATAAGTTAATAGTCGGGGTCTTACCTGAGTGGTAAAGTCAACATGTAATCTTGCATAAACCCAAGTTGAAAACAAGGGGGAATGAATATCTATAGGTACTGTAGTAATGTAATAGTGTAATTACTATATCACGGTACTGTATAAGTGGTACTATTTATCCCAAATGAGTTTTTAGGAAAAAAATTGGTCCATTAGGCCACAGGGCCTCCAAGACATCAAGGGAATTTGCACCAAAGGACCTATAGGCCATAGATCAGATTAGGTGGAGTGTGGGTGATGGTGGTCTGGAAAGTATAAACACAGAGAGTCAATTTAGGATATAGTGGTGGTGCGACCGATCACTGGTAGCAGGAAAAAACTACATAGTTCACCCTAAAAGTCAATGTAGGCAATAGTGGGGTTGCAAAAAACAAGAAGCTAGCAGGGGTGGATGACATGTTACAGTAGGAGTTATTGCAGTTTAGACCCTATGCCACTCTGCCTTCAAGCCATGTAATTTTTAGTCCTTTGTGCCTACGGTCCTTCAAGTAATGTAAAAGGGTTCCCTTTCAGCCTAATTAAAAAAAGGATTATCCAAAAATAAAATAAAAATAAAACAGTAGAAAGAAACCTAAGATGTTGAAAAATCACCATAAAATGGTTGTGGGATTAGTGAAACATCAAAGGCTTAAAAAGGATATAAAATAGAAAAATTTAGTTCTAAAAAGAGATCATGGAAGTTAAAAATGGAATCCCTAACATGAGGAAATGATGAAAAATCACAGGATGCCCAAGAGAGGCTAAAATAGCATGATTTTCACTATGAGTTGAGGAACCAGATATTTTCACCCAATGATGAAAAGGATAAAAAAATTCCTAAAAAAATAATATGTTGAGAAATTTAAATCATGTTAGTGTGACCCATACACTTTTATCCTTTATTGTTATTGTAACGTACTATAAAAACACACTCATGGTGGGGGGCATCAAACTTGTTGTGTTTATATTGGGAGAGTTAGTGCCCTAGAACCAAATGACTCTGTACTTTTGATTACTAGAATATTTTATTACCAGAATATTAATAAATATCTTATCACATTATGAGTGTTCTTATATATAACATTAATGTAATAATTTTATTAGCGTATTTTCCACATAAAAAGGTTATAACAGTTCCCCGCTATAATGATAACCTAGAAATGATGTCTCAATATTCTTAAATATATGTATTATAGTATAGATATCATATTCTTGATGAGATACAAATTATGTTTTATTATAAGGTTTTGGAGACTTATAATACATTAATACTTCTTTTCATGAAGTCTGCACATGGTATTCTCCAATATGGGTAGGTGATGAGGACAAACCCTCTAATAATAATTCCACATGTTACATGTTTCATTGAATATTCATATATGAGGGAATGTGTATTGGTCCTTATATTTGAGATTATTATCATTTTATATCATGAATCACATACTTTTATGTATGGATAAAAACCATGACATATTTTTATGGTGTGGTAGCATATATTTGGTGCATCATAAGTGATATGACATTAATTAAACAAGTAAATGAAGGATTTTCTCTCTTGAATTAATAAAATATTATATCTCTGACCCTTTGATTGAAATAGAACCGTCTGATTAAATCTAAGTCCATGATGGTTCATCGAGGAGTTCATTTCAAGAGTCAAAAACGGATAATCAAGTATATAGGTTGATGACATAAGTATGAAACCTATGTTATGAGATATCATGAAAAAGAGATTATATACACAATAATTTTCATAAGATGATTATTTCCATTGTAAAAATAGCTTCTTTATCTATGGGTTCCTTAACGTGTTGCTAGAAATTGATCTTGGACTTTAAGTAGGTTCACTCAATGACACTAAAAAGAGACCTAGAGGGTTGCATACTAAGTGTATCCAGAATCTCGTTAAATTATATTGGATTTAATATTAAGAATAAATATTATTCTCATCTTATGGAGTAATAATTATTTAAGTATCATTGATTGAATAAATTCATTCACCAGATATATGAGTTTACAATATGTGAGTTGAATATTAAAATAATTATTTATTCACAAGTTTAGTAAATATAATATTTATGCAATCTCTTTTTTATTATTCACAAGGTAATAAAAAAATAAATATTTATTCACTAGTTAGTGAATAAATTAATATACATATTTATTTAGTTATGTGAATATTAAAATAAATATTTATTCATTAGTTTAGTGAATATAATATTTACTCATTTATTTAATGAATAATATCTATTTATTTAATATTTTTTCATTCAAGGTTCATTAAATACCAAGGAGGATTGACAGATTGGGTTTGAGGGTCCAACAAAAATGATATATTTTATTCAGTATCGTTTAAATAAACATTGATTTATTTATTTAACAAATTATATTTAAATATGTGTATATCAACCGATATAATAATAATAATATTATTATTATTAATATTAAAGATGAAAAATATATTTGAGTGAATATTTGATAAAGGGTTCGAGCAAAATTATGAAGTATTTAACCCTAACTATAAATTACTATTTATATAATTTTTAGATATAGAGAGTCATTGTGCACAACATTGAGGATCTAGAATCCACCTAGAGAGAAATCATCCTCCCTCCTTCTCAAGAAAAAAGAGAGAACAAGAAAAATTCCTTTTTTCAATCTATGATTATCAAGACAAAGCACTAGGTACATCCGTGCTAGCACCCAAAATACCAAGAATGTTGATTAGATATTCATGACGTGCGTGTGGATACTGCTAGTGGTATTATAGTTTTAATTCTCCATCACAACAACATGAAAAGAGTGACAACTAAATTAATTAATAAAGGATAATTATCCCATTTGAGGTAATTCCTGATTTAAATTATTTATAAATTAATTGTGAAAGATCCTATGTAGAGGATTCCTAGGTTGATTCATTAAGTTATTTGTATATTATATTTTGAAATTGATGGAAAACCATTATTGGGAATTTCCCTGATGCTTTTGCTTCACCCTAGAACCATTAAGTGGTACCATAGAGACCAAATTATAATTTATAATAATTTATTTTTTGTTTGAACAATTTTCAATTTTTTTTGCCAATTTTAATTTTTAATTTTTCATTATTTAATCCAATATTTGAGATAATATTACTACTTAGTTTTATATGAATAAAAACATGCCAATAACAGATGAAGAACACTCAAATATCTCATTTGGAGGTGCCAAGATTGCTACTTGCATGACACAAATACATGATATGTATCCATGGTCAACCACACAAGGTTTGGGTCATGAAAATAATGACACACCATGTGAGGGTCAGTACACAACATCATTAAACATTGTGTATTAACCACCAACCGACATGTGGCTTGATAGGGAGTACACAACATATAGCTAGTGTACATTCCATGTATCCCCACACAATATTTACTCCACATAATTTTTGTAAGACATATGGTCAAATTTTTCAACATCATTAAATGTGATCTATTGACTTCTAGTTGAGTGATGTGCCCAAAATAGAATTAAAAAGTGTATAGATGGATTCACAAATCATGAAACATGCGAAATTTCACACCCCAAAGTCACTTTTATGTGTGTATACTTATTCTATAATAATTTACCTTGAGTTTGAGGTGTTCAGAGCTTAATTTTTTTTTAAATTTTTACACCTTTTCAGGTCATATGTTTTTTTTTCATGGTTTTGTTAACCATTCAGATAAAGTGCACGAATCAGGGGTGCATCAAATCTAATGGAAGGTGTATAGTTTCCACATAGTTTATTGAAGCATGAGGGTAAACCATGAAGCCGTTTTGAAATTGGATATCTTAGTATATTTATTTATTTTTATTAGGATTTTTCATATTGAACCCACTATATGTTATGTTGTATTTGTTTTCAATAAGGATAAATTTGTGTGAAGGCAACTTGAATCTTATTAATCTATGTTGATGAAGAATGGATTGGATAGAAGCATGATGTTCCCATGAAAGGTTTCACTTTATATTGAGTAAATGAGGATTCAAGATATACTTTAGAGCTTGGATATTAGCTACTACCATCATTGATTGTGTAGAAATGAAATTAAGTGAATAATGAAGTTCTACCAATGGATTAATTGAGATCAATTATGTGAAAAAGATGGATGGAAAATTTTCTTGGAGTTTATGAGAAGAATATATTATCAAATATTTTATAAGTTTAAGAGGTGCTTCCATTGGATTATCAAAGATCCATTATCATATTGGAAAAGGTATTTGTAATGTTTAATATGTCTCCAAGTTTGGTATTACATGGGGAGTTTATAAGAAAATATAGTTTTAATAGATTCAAGTATTCAAGAAGATTTGATTTAATGAAAATGTATATATTTCATCAGTTCCATGGAGTATTTTTTTATGCTTAATTCAATAGATCTATAAATAAATAAATGAAGCTAGAGATTTTAGAATATTGGGACTTAATAAATGTATTTGATACATATTTCTTAGACTGCTGAGATATGGAAGTCTATACTTCATAATACTTATGCACTGTAGGATGAGACATGGGTAAGTCATCAAGTTGAGTTCATAAGAATATGATGTTGAGTTTGTAAGTATTAAAGTATGGAGTTCGTAAGAATTTTTTGAGTTGAGATTATAAGACTTAAAGTCTTATGAAATAGATGATTTTCTATGTTTGTAAGACTTACTGTTGTTATGAATTCATAAGAATTAATGGATGCTGTTGAGAATTAAAAGTAAATAAAAAATATGGAATCCTTATGAACAACCACAAGAACTATCTCTATCATTGTGAGGCAGTTACCAGGTTCAACTGTAGCTGGATAAAGGCGGGATAAGAATATTAAAGCACCAATGTGACATTATAATGAGGGATTAGAGTGATATCATATGGTCAGACATGATGAAGTTGTGGTCGTATAGTGGGGAAACTGTATGGGAGTTCAATGAACTCCTTTTTAGTTTTCTGAGTAATTAACAAGATTCATCCTGAGTTAAAATCCAATTTTGGACATGTTTGTATTCAATAACTATTCATCATTTTAAATATTATAGGTTTGGCTGATACGACATCATCACTATCATGTTCTATCTTGCGTCTAAGGTTTTTGATGCACTTTACTATATCGAACTGTGACTTTCACATGAAAACACCATGAAAACACCTACAATAGATGAGTAAGTCACCATGAGAGATCTCAAGAAGCTTGAAATATGGTCAAGGTTGGAGTTTTCTAGGAATTTCTTGATTTTTTTAAAAAACTTCTAGGTCATTTTTTTTGAAAAATGTATCCAAAATGCAGCCTGGATCCTACAACCTTTCAGTTAAGTCAAAAGGCAGTAGAGACACTACCTCCTTTCATAAAAAATAAAAAAAATTATTTTAATTATCTATTTCTGTATATTTAAAAATATATAGGTTTGTATATTATGATATATATATTGTGTTTATTTTATTTTCATTAGAATTATGACATCAATGTTTAAAAGTGAAAATATTATGTTTTTAAGAAATAATTTTGTGACATTTAAATTTTATTGTTCTTATTCTATTTACGACAATTATTATGTTATATTACTTCATTTTTGTATTTTTTAATTCATTATATTCTATATAATTAGAATATACTATTAAATGGTGGATCTTGAGTTAAAAGTATTCATTTTAGAGGGGTTTAATGTTGAGGGTCAGTTTGAATCTACAATGTCCCAACTTCATCAATATTTTATTAAGAAGTAATTTTATTAGCACAATATATTATTGTTTTAAATCATTACAATTGTATTTATGATCTTTTTTTTACATTCTTTTCATTTTCAATTAGTAATTATATTTATTATTTTTTTTATTTTCAATAAATTTTTAGATGCTTAGGCTCTGTTTGATGTTTTATTTAAATTCTTTTTATAGTTTATATTTTATAATATTTTAAATTTACCTACTTTAAATTTAATAAGTTTTCCTATGTTTCAAGTTTTTGACTTTGAAAGATTATAAATTATAAACTGTAACTAAAATATAAATGAATATTGAAACAGTGGTGAAACATGAAAAAATGGTTTATAGTAAAAATATTTTCTTCATTTTAATAGAAATACAAAATATACATGAATGAGTATAGTCACTGTCTATGGTGAGGTTCTGTCCCACATGGTGGTGTGAAAAGAGGATGCTCGTATCAAGATCACCGACCTCTATGTCAGGGTGGAGTATGATAAGCTAGAGGGAGCTGATCCTCAGGTGCTGGAACCTCAATCGTCAGACGCTCTATCCATGTCTAAATGGGAGGAGGTGTCAAATGGATGTCGTCCTCTTGCACACTTGATCCTTCTCCCAATAGGGAAATATAAGGACCCACCATCATCATATGGGGGAACTATATATCCTGTAAAGTACCTAACATGATATCTGGAGGCACGAGAAATGACCCCTGATAGAAGCTCCAATAATCTTCACCTGGAGAAAACTATGGATATCCTTCCAATAAAGATGGATCCTAGGCCTCCTGATGCACTCCCCCAATTAGATGAGCCTGTAATGATAGAGGGATGATCTCTACATTGTCTTATTCATGGCTCCTTAACATCAGTAGCTGCTGGAGGTGGTTATTGAGTAGAAATCTCTACTCCCTAGGGTGGAAAATTGATGATACTTTTGTGAACCACATGATAAGTTAGAATCATCCCTTACACTATATCATGAATCGCTACCAAGCTAGAAACCTGCTCCTCCTTTGGATCATACATTCATATAATCTAATGTACTCCAGTTTATTATAAATAGATTCAAAATGAATTAGAAAATAATACAATAAAAATACTAATGGAAATTTATTAACTTATCAGATTTTGAAGCCCTCTTCCATGCCGAGTAAGGTATAGTATAGAATTCATTCTATACCATGTCTCACACTCGACCTGCTATGATATATGGAATCACATTGTATGTACACCCTTGATATGAAGTGATTCTCTTTTACCCCAAAGGTTGAGATACTAGGTATGATGGCAATGGTAATCAATATCTTCCCCCCATCAAATTCAAGGAATATAGCTCTTTTAACTGTCTCGGTGGAAATGGAATGCGATAAACATAGTTAAACTGGCACATGACTCTATTAGGATTCTTCCACTCAATAATATGAAAGTGAATGAGTGACACTGCAACCATAGCATCATTAAGTATAGCAGTGTAGTATGCAGACAACTGGTATAATAAACCCCAGTACGATATCTATGAAATCTAAAATGACATGTGAGATTTGTTAACAAATTTCCTTACTAAAAACAAAAAATGATGATATTATTAAATTTTTTAGTCAAAGAGATATTGCATATACTTACCTTTTTAGGTAGGAGACTGTCCACCATGAGATGGTATGCACCCAAATAGTGCATCGAAGCACTGAAGAAGCCGTGTGCCTGACTCCACCTATAAAATACAACATCAAAAGTAATAAATAATAAGAAATTAAATTCAATAACTCATACTAGTATCAGAAACCAATAGAGATGAGTGATCATACTAGCGTCAATGTGGAGTATCAAGTAACACATCTATAGGAAGATGTTAACCAGAAACATCAGGGGAGAGGGAGGGGATGTGCTCCCATGCCCACATCTGAAGAAGGATGACACAACCCCCAAGATTCATGTAGTCTGTGTGGCATGCCATTCATAATGCTCTATAAGTGTAATCCAAGAACACAGATCCCCAAATGTATGTTATGACCTGATCAAAATCCTCTAATATCCCCAGATATATCATGTGCACATGCATACCTGAGTGATCAGCAAACAATGTCCCTCCAATGATATGTAAGATATAAGTATGATCATTATCCATGATAGTCTTCTTGTCAACATCATATGGTAAATGTGAAAATTATCTCAATAAACCTCATTGATATCGACTCACCATCTATAAAAGCATCATCAACCAAAATATTGACGCCTATAAATCTATGTACAATCTTAGGACAGTCATCATGGGTGAGTCCAATAACTGCATCCCCCTGGATAAGAAGATCAAGAAGGACTTTCATATCCTTGAGGGTGATGGAATCTCTCCCACATGAAGGTTGAATGTGTGTGTCTCTAGTCTCAAACTCTATAGGAGGAAATCATGTAGGTGATGATCACCAAATGTGAAATCAGATATCATAATGCTGTAGAATCCAACATAGCATAGGTATGTTACAATGGTGGTTAGAGGCATCATGTGATAATGATGGTGTGCTCAATGCACCATGATACATTGAACCAGATGACCCTCTATCATGGCATGTGAAACATGCATAACCTACTTAGTGAGTAGTATAGTATCCTCTAACTGTACGTGAAAAAATGAAGTAAGTATTAAGTGTAAAATGTAAATCTAACATTATGGTCAGAAGAATGTTATGACTGGTAGAATATAAGACATGACATGTTTGTTCCTATTATTATATAGTGTTTTTTTACCAAAATAAAAGGGTATGAATTCATGTTTCTCAAAGCATATTTATAAAGTTTTTTCAGATATTTTTTTACCTAGGAAATGTTGTTTTGTAAGATACGATTTTATATATTTATATATATAAATTTTTTTCTTCATTATCTAAAAGTTTATTAGAAAATGGCATGCTTTGTAATTTATGTATGATTTCTCACATGATGATATGTTTCATGATTATTTTTTCACATACTTTCTTTATGGTTTAGCCATGGAAAATTTGATTATAATTTCATGTCACCTCACATGTACTTTCTGTATTATTTTTAATGTGAATATGAAAGTCTTATTGTTATTTGATATTAAAAGTATTTAGAAATGATAGAAAATTCTACTAAATGAAAGGTCTTATATTAACACTATATAATTAACAATTTGAGAAGATCACATTAGAGACAATACATCATTATTCTTGAGATTGTGAACTTGATCCAATAATGTTGGGGAATCATTTCTAGTTATGAACTTCTAGATGACATATATTGTATATCAAACTTTTCTCTTATTCTTGAGGCTAGTTCATCTTATTCTGAATCCTACTGGACTTTGGTATCCCTCGTTTATGCAACCTATTGATGTCAGGTATCACTATTAGCTGGTCTTCAGGCATTGGGAAATGTCAAAACTCCCCAATAGGGATCCATGGTAAAAAATAACAGTTAGAAATGATGTTTATCTAGTACATTGAATCAAAATATGCTTCCAAACATATGTTCATAAAGGCACATACTATGATGGAGTGTGTGCATAGAAACCATAATGCCTAGAAGTTTCTACATTGAAATGGCATCGATTCCAGTAATACCACATTTTTTCACTATTGCGAATTGTGACAGGGTTCAAGCACTCTTGAACTTCAAATAAAGAGTCTTATTAGTGGAAAAGTCACAATAAATAACCAAAATATTATTCAATATTCTTTTCAATCTCTCTTTGAAAGTGTATTTTGTACCATATCCCCTGTTGAATCCCACCAGAGGCTAGTTTTTGTCTATCAATGAAGTAATTCACACAATGATAAAATGTCTCCTGAACTAGGGTAGTTATATGTAACTTGAGAATCCCCTTGAAGACACCATTGATTCACTTCACAATGTTTGTGGTCATGCGTCCATACCTCTTCCCCCTATCATATGCCAATGTCCATTTTTCTTTTGAAATTCACATCATATAATCATACACTTATTGATTAGAATTGAGGATTTTTTCAAAATTTTATTCAAATATTCATTGATACAGATCATATGATACAAATAAGTTATTATATTTTACATAAATTTATTTTATTATTACATTGAAATAGTAAAAAATAAGAAATACATTGCATACCAAGCCTCATGATTGCCTTATTCATAGGTTCATTATAGATTGTTTTTTACACATTTCTAGAAATGTGTCTAATTTAGTATTGATGATGTTCATTTAGTGGTCTCTATATATCAGGATCCACATTGATTACCTCATTGATTTCCTGATCCTGATTATATATCAAATAGACACCCCGAATTCGGGTGAAATGGTTGCTGATACATGTTAAAAATAAACTCCATGATTTGTATATTTACTTCTCCACAATGGAAAATGCAAGTGGAATAGGTGAATAGTTTCTATCTTGGGTAGCCAAAATAAAAAATATGACCTTGTATTTTCTATATAGAAATTTTCCATTAATCTACATGAACTATTTTATGAAAATAAATATAGAAATACAAGGGAATAATGCCAAGAACAACTGATGAAATTGAAAAAAAGATGGTTCAATCTGGTTATCTTGAGACACATGTTCATTTGTATAAATATGGAAGATAACTTGGTCTTTGTGTCTCAGTATGGATAGCAATTTCAGAAACACCCAATACGAGTCATCCCAATCACTATATACCTTCACATTTTCCTTTTATTTCTTCATCCATGCCATATTATAGGAAATATTATAATCAAAATTTTGTAGTATCCTATCTTGAACAAGGGATACAGGAATATCTTGGAAGCTCCTAATCATCTCAAAAATAATATATGACACAAATTTAGCATCCAATGAAGTATGATCTTATTTCAGGTTTGGATGAATGTAAGTATGAGCTACCTCAATCTTTAAAATTCTCTAACATCCAAATGAAATTTATGGAATATCCCCCAAGATTAATTTACAATCATCCCCATATTTATCACACTGTATGATGTATTTTTTACAACTTGATTCCTAAACTAAATATCTATAATGCTTCTCTATATGAAATATTTTTAACATGTTTTTCAATGCATATTTACTAAGAAAATCCATTATAACATAGAATGTTTTTTCTATCTCACTAAACCTATCCACTAAAACTTCAAGAAAATCAATTGTAGGTGTGAGAAAATTTCATTTGAATTCAGGAAAGCATGCCATTTTTTATGACCAAGATGCAAATAGTGGTGGATGATTTATTGTGGGTCAAGGTTGCTGTACAAATACTATATTTCTCTAAACTCCTCCCTAAATTCTCTTACTCCCTCCTCATCAGCACTGTTGTCTCCATATGTTCTATCATTAAAAAAATACTCATCAGAAGTCAGATTTATATGTGTATCTGGGAGATCATCTAAATTTTAATCATCTACATCATAGGGAGGAACCTTAATTTATTAGGACATATTGTCTTCAACCTCTATTTTAATCCAACATCTTCTTATAATTATACTTTGTTGTTGTATAATAGAAACCTCAACATATAACTACATCATGGCACCATATGACTACTGGGAAATGAATTTATTTCTTGGAACCACTACTCATCAAGAAACAATAGACAAGATAAATGTCATAGTGTAGTCAGGAATTACAAATGTCTATACCTAATATACTTGATCTCTTGATTATATCTCAGACTTAATCAACCAAAAATTATATCTTGAAGTTCACTCAGGGTTACATAATCATATTTTCTAACCATTTTTTTGGTTGTGTACTATAATTATCTCCTTGATCAGTTTGAATAACCTCCCTGTAGCAGTTGATGTAAGAAAACAAGACTCTATGTTAAAAATATTTTTTATCAATATTCTTATAGTGTATATAATATTGAAAATGAGGGTTGACCATATAATATTTATGATAATAAAATTTTAGAATGTATTTTTTATATCCTAAAATATGATACCAATGTTTCATTATATAAAAGTTAACTAGAATATAAGACACAAAATATTTTGGAAACTGAGTTAAAAAGAAGAGAAAATACCAAATCAATTTATTTATCCATGATAAAATGAAAATTATGATCATATAAAATGAAATGAATAATAAAAAACACATGAAATAAAACATGAATGATTTAAAATAGAACAAAAATACCTTGGCATTTTTAAACAGAATAGAGTTTGATGAGATGTGCCTAACTTTGGAAGTGAAGTAAAATCCAGCTTATTTTCAAGTGGTAGCTTAATAACGTATTCCTAAAATATTTAATTAAATTCAGATTTTTTAAAACATTTCTTCCATATAATAACATATATTTGATGTTATATTATATTTCATTTGAAGGATGAAAGCTTTTGAAAAATAAAAAGTTAAGTACATTTCTTTGGAATATTTCATTAAGCTACCACTTAAAAATAAGATAGATTTTACTTCATTTCCGAAGTAATTCTCATCTCATCCAAACTCTATTCTATTGAAAAATTTCAAGGTGTTTCTTATCTATTGCAAAGAATTCATGTGTTATTTAATGATCTTGTTCTTGTACATTTCACTTTATATGATCATAATTTCCTTTTTATCATTTATTAATAAAACTATTTCGTGTTTTCTCTTCTTTTTACCTTCATTTCCAAAACATTTTGTGAATACTATTAACAATAAGGGTTGACCAGATAATCTTTATGATACTAAAACTTTATAACATCTTTTTATATCCTAAAATATGATGATAATGTTTTATAATATAATTTTTAATCTTCCTAAAGGTATTTCAGTAGTTTACAAAAAAATATGTATCATCTAAAGCATATCCACTAGGAGTGTCAAACCAGGTGTGCAACAAGGCCTATTGTTGTGCACTAGTTCTTGATCGAGTCTAGCTCTATGCAGTGTTTTTAGGTTTTACCCCTAGGTACATCTGTTCCAGATTTTCATCCACTGATAGTATCCAAATATAGATTTTATTTCTTATATAACCATATAATCTTTATGATACCAAAATTTTAGAACATTTTATTATATCCTAAAAGTTGACACTAATGTTTTGTAGTAAAATTTTTAACTTTCTTAAAGGTTTTTTCAATGGTTTATAAAGAGAATGTGATTCATCTAAAACATATCCATTGATATTAATAATTCCTTAATAATACCTTAATCATAATTTAATCATACCTAAATCGTACCTTAATTATTACTTAATCATTTCTTAATCATTGATTAATCATTACTTAATTATTCTTTAATCACTACTTAATCATTACTTAATCCTACCTTAATCATTCCTCAACCATTCATTAATCATTACTTAATCATTAATTAATCACACCTTAATAATTCCTTAACCATTATTTAATAATTAGTTAATCTTTCCTTAATCATCCCTTAATCATATCTTAATCATACATTAACCATTCCTTAATTATTACTTAATCATTAACTAATTGTAAGAACCCGTGTTTTTCTGGACTGCAGTTTTGAGCAGAAATTTGAATTTTTGCTGTTGGATGCTCGTGAGGGGTAAAATGGTCATATTACCCTACCAGCTGATCTCGGATAATTTTTCTTACAAATCCGTTGGTCCCGGAATACTGAGTTTACCCTAGGACAGAAGTTTGGAGGAAATCCGAGCTGTTCGAATTTTGGCAGAATATTTAATATTTAATATTATTAAATTAAATATTAAATTAATCACGTAGGTTCATTTGGAAATAAATTTTAAATGGAGTTTCGGATTGATATTCCATCTGCGCCGTTGTGTCTGGAATATAGAGTTTATCCTAGGGAAGGCATAAACTCATGTTGGGCGCTGGGGCCGGCCCATGCTCCTTTTTCTTCCGTTTCTTTTCTTCTTTCCTTTACTTTTCTTCTATCTTCCTTCCTCCTCCTTCTTGTGCATGCTCCATATGTGCTCCTCCTTGACCGTGTCTTTTGGGGGAATTTGGAGATTGAGAAAGCGAGAGAGTTGGGAGGCAAGAGGGGTACCGATTCGAAGCTCTCGACGCGCTGAGTCGGCGTGCGACAACCGGGAGCCGTGAAATCAACTAAAGCTTCAATGGTTTCCGCCTGAAGGTAGGTCAATTTATTTTTTTTCCATAGATCCCATTTAAACATGTTGTTTTAAGTCTTTAAAGCCTTATATTTCTTTCTTGTAATCCCATGGGGCCTGATCTGTTGTTTCGGGGGCGAAAAAATGCGTTTCGGGTGTTTTCAGGGATTTCCCATCAGAAAACCCAGAATACATGGAGTGTATTCTAGGGGTACACACCGTGTGTTCTTCCTGTTCAGGGAAGATGAATTTTTCTTAAGTACACGCCATGTAGTCAGTGGCCGTGTGAAATAGAACACAAAATAATGATTTTTAGTGAGTAGATGTCGTGTACTTTGAGTACACGCCGTGTAGTGGTACTTGGGCATGTGTTTTAGTGAAAACAAACACAGGGTGACTTATTTTGAGTAGTACATGCCATGTACAGTAAATTACATGCCGTGTACTATTACACAGGCATGCCCAATGTGCCCTGGCCATGTACTACTTTAGCTTAGTAATTTGAGGATATCTTGGGCTCTGTAAGCCAGAATTGGGCGTGTGAGTAGTCGATTCTGAGACTTCTTCCACATAGATCACAATGGTGGAATCCTTTGTACATTTATATTTCATATAAAGGGGGTTTCAGTGGTTTCTATCTAAATGGAGGGGTTCTTCCTCCAGTTATCGAGTTCAGTTGTCACCTGAGAGTGAGACTTGGCGTGGATGATAGGTTGGGTGTTAGGACCAACTTAGTTGAGACCTTTAATAGGAGATGATCTATGAGATATCTCCCATAACCCATAATTTAGAGGATGTTTCCCTTCTGGCCTATGAGGCATTGAGACCGGGTACTTTTAAGGATCCTCTGAGGGATGCCTTTGCTTGTGTCCTGACCTAGGGAGTCCCTTATAGGATCTCTCTCTTGTTCTTCCCTTGATAGGAACCGAGTTATGGAATGCCTTTTTTGTCCTTCATTTGAAGATTCCGTGTAGGATTCCTCCCTTACTCTTTTCTAACGATCCCACGTAGGATGCCTTCGCTCGTGTTTACCTGGTGGATCCTGAGTATGATGCCTCCTCTGTGTTTGACTTGAGGGACCCAGTGGGTGCTCGTTGTTTGACTGACCCTGAGTTGTTATGTCAGGTTTGGGTAAACATGGTGATCAGGCGTCACCTAGAACCCGTGCCAAACTGGTGATCCCTTTGGGCTTTGGATGTATTGTTGGGTTGGACGTTTGGGCCACCCTCACTGTTTGTTTATATCTGATTTGGTTTGCTAATGCTGTAGTGTTTACTAGAGTTGATTCCTAGTTGGTGGTTGATGAACCTGATGCGATGCGTCTTTCTTGTTTGTTTGGATGCCTGCTATTACTTGTGTTTCTGAGTAGAGGTGTCTTGATTGTAAATAGTGTATTTTACCTTGCTGTGGATGTGTTTGTCCATGTTGCTTGATTTTTGACCGTTTGGTCTAGCTTTGCCTGTTAGGATGCCTTGTTTCCATGCCTAGTATTGTTAGGATGGATTGGTTGTATTTATGACATGCTGTTATGTTGTAGACTAGTTATCCAAGTGGTTCTTTAGGTTTAATTTATCCATATAGCATTACTATGCGTTGACTTACACGGGGCTGTGAGAACCTGGTGTAGTAGAATATAAGGGGATAAACCGAGTGAGCTTCCTCAGAGAGTCTTTGTGCATTATAGACTATGTGGGGATAGACCGAGTGAGCTTCCTTAGAGAGTCTTTGGGCATTATATACTATACGGGGATAGACCGAGTGAGCTTCCTCAGAGAGTCTTTTGGCATTATAGACTATATGGGGATAGACCAAGTGAGCTTCCTCAGAGAGTCTCTGTTTTGTTTGTATGAACCACCTGAATACCATAGGCTATAGGAGGAATTGACTGTGTGAGATTCCCCAGAGAGTCTATGAACGACCTGGGATATAAGGGGAATTGACTGAGTGTGCTTCCTTAGAGAGTATCTTGACCTTGGGGATATAAGGGGAATTGACCGTGTGATCTTCCTCAGAGAGTCCCTGACTACCTTAGACTATAAGGGGAATTGAACAAGTGAGATTCCTCAGAGAGTCTTATAATTTTCATATGACCAAACTAGAGGGGTTATGCTGAGTGTACTGCCCAGAGGGTTGTTGGTTTTTGTTAGGTAGGACCAGAGGGGATGGCTGTGAGTACTTCCCAGAGGGTTACCTATTGTGTTATCTACTTTCTTGTGTTTTATTTGTTGAACTAGAGGGTTTCTTGTTTTGTTTATCTTGTTCAGAGGCATATCTCTAGCATTGGCCAAAGAAGGTACATGTTGATGGGATTATAGACCCTGAGATTGACTTATTTGATACACGGCTTGAGTGGCACAACGTCCAGCTCAATGCCCTTGAATAGGATGTCTAGGAGATCGGACTTAAGGTCCCAAGGGTCGACTGCTGATGTTGTTTCTTGTTATTTAAATCAATTAATCATTAATATTAATATTTATGTATATGTGTATAGGTATGGGACTATACATGTGTACGTATATAGATATGTACATCCATGGTGGAACTTTCCCAGTTGATAGGGATTACATACCCTGGGTTCAACTGTGGTTGCACATTTGGTTTACTTCCTTTTGTTGTGTTCCAGATAGTCTGAGCACATTGTTGTTGCATAAAATTTTAGTAGCACAGTTATAGGTTGCTTGTCGGGGTGCCCTACTAAGATTATTTCTCACCCCTGCATGTGCACCTCGGTGTATGTGTAGACCTTATGTATACTTTTCAGGTTGAGCACGAGTTGCATGGTAGATAGGGATGAGGCCCATTGTTGCATGATCGAGTGGAGCTGCTCGAGTGGTTCTACAGATCGGGCTGCTACTGTTCGAAAGTGTTGGGATATCGGGTACTTGGATTGGCTCGGAGTTAGTAGCAGGGACCTATACTTTTACTTTTAGTTTCTTTTGTACTTGTATCTGTACGGTCGTCCCGGTGGGTGACTAGTGCTGTATTGTATTGCATAGCTGTTCGGGCTTTTACAACATTTTACTATTATTACTTGTTCTATTTCAGTTGTTTATTTCTTAAACACTCTATTTACTTTCTGCTGTGTATGATTCTTAGTTATTTACGTTGTTTTCTTACTCTGGTATGAGGGAATAGCCTCCCCACTATCACGCCCTAGGCCCTCACTGCTAGTCGGCAGCCTCTGGTGTACGGGGAGGTGCGCTTGAGGCCTTGTGGCGAACCGGCTTGGAGCACCGGTTTAGTGGCTTCCGGGTTGGGACGTTACAAAGTGGTATCAGAGGAGTTTTCTTTCCTGGTATTTACTATTTGGGATATGGTAGACAAGAGTATTAGGAATGTGTTGGAATCTGTGATGGATATCGGGCTGGTGCGTCGAGAACACTTGTTCCGGTAAGAATTCCTGGTTGCCATGGTTTGGGATAGCAATTCTGATTTTGTGATTTTACAATTGTATATGATTTTCATCTTGAGCGATGCACATGTTGTGCGGTGTTTTGATTTACTATGGATCTCTGGCTGTTGGCCATTGGTAAGATGCTAGGGATGGATTTTGACTCTTGGCCGACAAAGGCAAGAGGCGTCTCATACATTATACTAGGCACATATGATTCACAGCATATAGGCTTGTTAGTGTGTGTTTTTACTGACGACTGAGACCTTTGGGTCTTCTTACACCTAATTTTTACTCTAATGGTAGGTTATGTGGATCTATGTTGAGGAATTAGTGTGAGGATGATGAATCAGTCCTTATGCACAGGTGGTGCAGTGACCCCATTTGGTCGATATGGAATGCGATTCCTTTTTGTTTAACCCTTGTTGGGTATTGTTTCTTGGGTCTGTGGTTATCTAGTCGGATCATTGAGAATGATGTCGATAGATTCCAAGGCTTTTCTTGTGAACTGGACCTCCTTCTGGTATTACTGTATACAGATACCCGATGAGTGTTAGTTCAGCTTGTCTCTTCTATTTTGTTTGTGACCTCCAAGGAGTTTTTCCTTATGAGGATGCTCAGAGAGGATTAGGGCCCTTGTAGGCTATGTTTCGGTTTTGACTTTTGTTGGTCGTTGTGATCTTTACCGTCTTTTGAGAGGTTTTGGATCTTTTGGGCTAGGTGGTTAGACCTTGTGACCCAGTTGTGAGGATTTTTCTATAGGGCTAGGCAAAAGACCTAGAGACCCTTGGTTTTGACCCGAACCCTTATAGATCAATGTATGTTCCATTTTAGGGAAACCTGTGTGAGAAGGTTGTCCAGCGTTTTCCAATGCCTTTTTTCGGTGTTTGTTTTTGCGACTGGTTTCGACGAGCAGGCTTGTTTGGGTGCCTGGCCTGGTCGACCAGTGTTTCTGATGTTGCTGTTGGAGGTGGCATCATTTGAATCTAGATCGGTGAGTGGATGGGTGCGAGCCGAGGACCGATGTTTCAAGATTTTTTATGGACTCAGATCCTAGAAGTTGTGTTGAAATGTCCTTATGTTGTAGAGGTGACTTTGTGAAATTTCGGGTTACAGTGAAATGGTTGGCCCGTGTTTGAATCCTGGTTGGGTTTTGGCAGGATGTTAGCATGGCTCGGAGGGAGATTGACATGCCTTCGGTGAAATCTTAGTATACTCTTATAAGAGACGATCATGCAATATCTTGATTCGTCTTGAGTATGCTGAGAGAGCTTCGACCCTACATCGATCTCCTTTTTCTTTCTTAATGTTCATCCGTGTGGCGGATGGAACCTGTTCTGGTTGTGCTCTCGGAGTAGTGTAAGTAAATCCATATGGTGGGGAGTGCACCATTGGCCTTTTGAGGGTGGTTTTATTTTTTTAGGTTAAACTTTGGTGTTTTCCATGAGTTTTTGAGCTCAGAGTTTTCTTTTAAAATGACGACAAGGGTATTCCTATGGTGGGGAGTACCAGTTTGGTCATAGTTGAATATCTTCTGGGTAGAAGGTGGTGGTTAATGCTATAAGGTTGGTCATTGGACAGTCTAGATAGCTTGGTTGTGTAGATGCTCGGGTTATAATCATGGTTGCTGGTTCCTTCACTGGGCTTCTCGGGGACAAGAAGGTTTATGGTGGAGAGTTTGTAAGAACCCGTGTTTTTATGGACTGCAGTTTTGAGCAGAAATTTGAATTTTTACCGTTGGATGCTCGTGACAAGTAAAATGGTCATTTTACCCTACCATATGATCTCGGATAATTTTTATGACAACACCGTTGGTCCCGGAATAGGGAGTTTACCCTAGGAAAGAAGTTTGGAGGAAACCTGAGCTGTTCGAATTTTGGCGAAATATTTAATATTTAATATTATTAAATTAAATATTAAATTATTCACGTAGGTTCATTTGGAAATAAAATTTAAATGGAGTGTCGGATTGAGTCCCTTCTGCGCCGTTGAGTCTAGAATAGGGAGTTTATCCTAGGGAAGGCATAAACTCATGTCGAGCACTAGGGCCGGCCCAAGCCCCTTTTTCTTCCTTTTCTTTTCTTCTTTCCTTTTCTTTTCTTCTCTCTTCCTTCCTACCCCTTCTTGCGTGTGCTCCATATGCGCGCCTCCTTGACCGTATCTTTTGGGGGAATTTGGATATTGAGAAAGAGAGAGAGTTGGGAGGCAAGAGGGGTACTGATTTGAAGCTCTCGACGTGCTGAGTCGGCATGCGGCAACCGGGAGCCGTGAAATCAACCGAAGCTTCAGCGATTTCTGGCCGATGGTAGGGAAGTTTATGTTTTCAACATATATCCCATTTAAAAATATTTTTTAAAGTCTTTAAAGACTTATAATTCTTTATTGTAATCCCATGGGGCTCGATCTGTTGTTTCGGGGGTGAAAACGGGCGTTTCGGGTTTTTTTTAGGGATTTTCCATCGGAAAACCCAGAATACACGATGTGTATTCCAGGGGTACCCGCCATGTGTTCTTCCCATTCAGGGAAGACAAAGTTTTCTTAAGTACACGCCGTGTACTTTGAGCACACGCCGTGTAGTTGGTGGCCGTGTGGCTGGCCGTGTGAAATAGAACATAGAATAGTGGTTTTTAGCGAGTACACGCCGTGTACTTTGAGTACGCGCCGTGTAGTGGTACTTGGGAATGTGTTTTAGTGAAAAAATAGGGGGTGAATTATTGTGAATAGTAAACGCCGTGTACAATAAAGTACATGCTGTGTACTATTACACAAGCAGGCCCAATGTGCTCTGTCCCTGTGCTCTGACCATGTACTACTTCAACTTAGTAATTTGGGGATATCTTGGGCTCTGGAAGTCAAAATTGGGGGTGTGAGTAGTCGATTCTGAGAGTTTTTCCACGTAGATGGAAATGGTGGAATCCTTTTGAGACCAACTTAGTTGAGACCATTAATAAGAGATGAACTATGATATATCTCTCGTAACCCATAATTTAGATTATGTTTCCCTTGTGATACGTTCCCTTCTGGCCTATGAGGCTTTGAGACCGGGTACTTCTAAGGATCCCCTGAGGGATGCCTTTTCTTGTGTACTGACCTAGGGAGTCCCTTGTAGGATCTCTCTCTTATTCTTTCTTTGACAGGAACCGAGTTATGGAATTCCTTTATTGTACTTCCTTTGAGGATTCCATCTAGGATTCCTCCCTTACTCTTTTCTAAGGATCCCGTATAGGATTCCTTCGCTCCTGTTTACCTAGAGGATCCCGAGTATAATGCCTCCTCTGTGTTTGACTTGAGGGACCAAGTGGGTGCTTGTTGTTTGACTGACCATGAGTTGTTACGTCAGGTTTGGGTAGAGATGGTGATCGGGTGTCACCTAGAACCAGTGCCAAACTGGTGATCCCTTTGGGCTTTGGATGTATTTTTGGGTTGGTCATTTAGGCCACCCTCACTGTTTGTTTATATCTGACTTGGTTTGCTGATGCTGTAGTGTTTACCAGAGGTGCTTCCTGGTTAGTGGCTGCTAAGCCTGACCCGATGCGTCTTTCTTGTTTTTTTGGATTCCTGCTATTCCTTGTGTTCCTGAGTAGAGGAGGCTTGATTTTAAATAGTGTATTTTACCTTGATGTGGATGTTTTTGCCCATGTTGCTTGATTTTTGACCGTCTGGTCTAGCTTTGCCTGTTAGGATGCCTTGTTTCCATGCCTAGTATTGTTAGGATGGATTGGTTGTATTTATGACATGCTGTTATGCTGTAGACTGGTTATCAAAGTAGTTCTTTAGGTTTAATTTGTCCATATAGCATTACTATGCGTTGACTTACACGGGGCCGTGAGAACCTGGTGTAGTAGACTATAAGGGGATAGACCGAGTGAGCTTCCTCAAAGAGTCTTTGAGCATTATAGACTATACATGGATAGACTGAGTGAGCTTCCTCATAGAGTCTTTGGGCATTATATACTATACGGGGATAGACCAAGTGAGCTTCCTCAGAGTCTTTTGGCATTATAGACTATACGAGGATAGATCGAGTGAGCTTCCTCAAAGAGTCTCTATTTTGTTTGTTTGAACCACCTGATTACCATAGGCTATAGGAGGGATTGACTGTGTGAGCTTCCTCAGAGAGTCTATGAATAACCTGGGCTATAAGGGGAATTGACTGAGTGTGCTTCATCAGAGAGTCTCTTGACATTGGGGCTATAAGGGGAATTGACCGTGTGATCTTCCTTAGATAGTCCCTGACTACCTTAGACTATAAGGGGAATTGACCGAGTGAGATTCCTCAAAGAGTCTTATAATTTTCGTATGACCAAACCATAGGGGTTAGGATGAGTGTACTGCCCAGAGGGTTGTTGGTTTTTGTTAGGTAGGACCAGAGGGGATGGTTGTGAGTACTTCCCAGAGGGTTACCTATTGTGTTATCTGCTTTCTTGTGTTTGATTTGTTGAAATAGAGGGTTTCTTGTTTTGTTTATCTTGTTCAGAGGCATATCTCTAGAATTGGACGAATCAAGTACATGTTGATGGGATTAAAGACCCCGAGATCGACTTATTTGATACACGACTTGAGTGGCATGACCTCCAGCTCAATTCCCTTGAATAGGATGTCCAGGAGATTGGGCTTAAGGTCCCAAGGGCTGACTGTTGATGTTGTTTCTTGTTATTTAAATCAATTAATCATGAATATTCATATTTATATATATGTGTATAGGTATGAGACTATACATGTGTACGTATATAGATATGTACATCCATGGTGGCACTTGCCCAGTTGATAGGGATTACATACCCTGAGTTCAGCTGTGGTTGCACGTTTGGTTTACTTCCTTTTGTTGTGTTCCAGCTAGGTTGAGCACATTTTTGTTTCATACACTTTTAACAGCATAATTATAGGTTGCTTGTCGGGGTTCCCTACTGAGATTATTTCTCACCCATTCATGTGCACCTCAGTGTATGTGTAGACCTTATGTCTGATTTTTAGGTTGAGCACGAGTTTTATGGTGGATAGGGATGATGCCCAATGTTGCATGATCGAGTAGAGCTGCTCGAGTGGTTCTACTGATCGGGCTGCTGCAGTTCGACACTGTCGGGAGATTGGGTATGTGGATTGGCTCAGAGTTAGTTACAGAGCCCTGTAATTTTACTTTCAGTTTCTTTTGTACTTTTATTTGTATGGTTGGCTCAGTGGGTGACTAGTGCTGTATTGTATTGTATAGCTGCTCAAAATTTTACAACATTTTACTATTACTTCTTGTTCTATTTCTGTTGTTTATTGCTTCCGCACTCTGTTTACTTTCCCCTGTGTATGTTACTTAGTTATTTACACTTTTTTCTTACTCTGGTATGAGGGCATAGTCTCCCCACTATCACACCCTAGGCCCTCGTTGCTAGTCGGCAACCTCTGGTGTACGGGGAGGCGTGCTTGGGGCCTTGTGGCGAACCGGCTCGGAGCACCGGTTTAGTGGATTCCGGGTTGGGACGTTACAAAGTGGTATCAGAGGAGTTTTCTTTCATAGTATTTATTATTTGGGATATGGTAGACAGGAGTATTAGGAATGTGTCAGAACCTGTGATGGATATTGGGCTGGTGCATCGAGAACACTTGTTCCGGTAAGAAGTCCTGATTTCCATGGTTTGGGATTGATGTTCTGATTTTGCGATTTTACAGTTGTATATGATTTTCTCCTTGAGCAACGCACATGTTGTGTGGTGTTTGGATTTACTATGGATCTATGGTTGTTGTCCATTGGTAAGATGGCAGGGATGGATTTTGACTCTTGGACGACAAATGCAAGAGGCGTCTCATGCATCATACTAGGCACATAGGATTCACAGCATATAGGCCTGCTAGTGTGTGTTTTTACTGACGAATGAGACCTTTGGTTCTTCTTACACCTACTTTTTACTCTGATGGTAGGTTACGTGGATCTACGTTGAGACATTGGTGCGAGGATGATGACTCAGTCCTTGTGCACAGGTGGTGCAGTGACCCCAGTTGGCCGATATGGCATGTGATTCCTTTCTGCTTAACCCTTAGTGGGTGTTGTTTCTAGGGTATGTGGTTATCTAGTCAGATCGTTGAGAATGATGTCGATAGATACCAAGGCTTTTCTTGTGAACTGAACCTCCTTGTGGTATTGCTATATACATATACCCGATGAGTGTTAGTTCAGCTTGCCTCTTCTATTTTTTTTGTAACCTCCAAGGAGTTGTTGCTTATGAGGATGATCAAAGAGGATCAGGGCCCTTGTAGCCTGTGTTTCGGTTTTGAATTTCGTTGGACATTGTGATCTTTACCATCTTTTAAGAGGTTTTGGATCTTTTGGGTTAGGTGGTTAGACCTTGTGACCTAGTTGTGAGGCTTTTTCTGTTTGGCTAGGTGAAAGACCTAGAGACCCTTGGTTTTGACCTGAACCCTTATAGATCAATGTCTATTCCATTTTAGGGAAACCTGTGTGAGAAGGTTGGCCAGCATTTTCCAATACCATTTGGCGGTGTTTGTTTTCTGGACTGGTTTCAACGAGCAGACATGTTCAGGTGCTTGGCCCAGTCGACCAGTGTTTCTGATGTTGCTGTTGGAGGTGGCATCGTTTGAATCTAGATCGGTGAGTGGATGGGTGCGAGCCGAGGACCGATGTTTCAATAATTTTTATGGTCTCCGATCCCGGAAGTTGTGTTGAAATGTCCTTATGTTGTAGAGTTGACTTTGTGAAATTTTGGGTTACCGTGAAATGGTTGACCCGTGCTTGAATCCTGGTCGGGTTTTGGCAGGATGTTAGCGCGGCTCAGAGGGATCTGGATACGCCTTCGGTGAAATATTAGTATAATACTATAAGAGATGATCATGCGAAATCTTGATTCTTCTTGAGTATTATGAGAGAGCTTCGACCCTACATCGAGCTCCTTTTTCTTTCTTAATGTTCATCTGTGTGGCGGATGAAACCTTTTCTGGTTGTGCTCTCAGAGTAGTGTAAGGAATTCCATATGGTGGGGAGTGCACCATTTGCATTTTGAGGGTGGTTTTCCTTGTTTAGGTTAAACTTCGGTGTTTTCCAGGAGCTTTTGAGCTCAGAATTTTCTTTTAAAATGATGAAAAGGGTATTCCTATGGTGGGGAGTACCGGTTTGGTCGTAGTTAAATATCTTCCAGGTAGAAGGTGGTGGTTAACTCTATAAGTTTGGTCGTTGGAAAGTCTAGATAGCTTGGTTTTGCAGATGCTTGGGTTATAATCATGGTTGCTGGTTCCTTCAATGGGATTCTAGGGGACGAGAAGGTTTATGGTGGGGAGTTTGTAAGAACCTGTGTTTTTCTGGACTGCAGTTTTGAGCAGAAATTTGATTTTTTGCTGTTGGATGATCGTGAGGGGTAAAATGGTCATTTTACACTACCATATGATCTCGGATAATTTTTCTGACAACTCCGTTGGTCCCAGAATAGAGAGTTTACCCTAGGACAAGAGTTTGGAGGAAATCTGAGCTGTTCGAATTTTGGAAGAATATTTAATATTTAATATTATTAAATTAAATATTAAATTATTCACATAGGTTCGTTTGGAAATAACTTTTAAACAGAGTTTAGGATTTATATTCCATCTGCGTCTTTGAGTCCGGAATAAAGATTTTAGCCTAGGGAAGGCATAAACTCATGTCGGGCACCGGGGCCGGCCCGGGCCCCTTTTTCTTCCTTTTTTTTTCTTCTTTCCTTTTCTTTTATTCTCTCTTCCTTCCTACTACTTCTTGCACACGCTCCATATGTTATCCTCCTTGACCGTGTATTTTTGGGGAATTTTGATATTGAGAAAGAGAGAGAGTTGGGAGGCAAGAGGGGTACCGATTCGAAGCTCTCGACGCGTTGAGTCGGCGTGCGGCAACCGAGAGCCGTGAAATCAACTGAAGCTTCGACGGTTTCTGCCCGAAGGTAGGGAAGTTTATGTTTTTACCATAGATCCCATTTAATTTTTTTTAAGTTTTTAAAGCTTTATGTTGCTTGCTTGTAATCCCATGGGGCTCGATCTGTTGTTTCGGGGGAAAAAACGGGCGTTTCAGGTGTTTTCAGGGATTTCCCGTTGGAAAACCCAGAATACATGGCGTGTATTCCAAGGGTAAACTCCGTGTGTTCTTCCCATTCGGGGAAGAAAAAGTTTTCTTAAGTACACACCATGTACTTTGAGTACACTCCATGTAGTCGGTGGCCGTGTGGCTGGTCGTGTGAAATAGAACACAGAATAGTGGTTTTTATCGAGTACACGCCATATACTTTGAGTACATGCCGTGTAGTGGTACTTGGGCATTTTTTTTAGTGAAAAAAACATGGGGTGACTTTTTTTGTATAGTACATGCCATGTAAATTAAAGCACATTCCATTTACTATTACACAGGAAGGCCCAATGTGCTTTGGCCATGTGCTCTGGCCATGTACTACTTCAACTTAGTAATTTGGGGATATCTTGGGCTCTAGAAGTCAGAATTGGGAGTGAGAGTAGTCGATTCTAAGAGTTTTTCCGCGAAGATCACAATGGTGGAATAAATTTGGCATTTAAAGGTCATATAAAGGGGGTTTTTGTTGTTTCTATCTAAATGGAGGGGTTCTTCCTTCAGTTATTGAGTTCAGTTGTCACCTGAGAGTGAGACTTGGCGTGGATGATAGGTTGGGTGTTGGGAACAACTTAGTTGAGACATTTAATAGGATATGAGCTATGATCTATCTCTCATAACCCATAATTTAGAGGATTTTTCCCTTGTGAGACGTTCCCTTATGGCCTATGAGGCTTTGAGACCGGGTACTTCTAAGGATCCCCCGAGGGATGCCTTTGCTTGTGTGCTGACCTAGGGAGTCCCTTGTAGGATCTCTCTCTTATTCTTCCTTTGACAGGAACCGAGTTATCGAATTCCTTTGTTGTCCTTCCTTTGAGGATTCCATCTAGGATTCCTCCCTTACTCTTTGCTAAGGATCATGCGTAGGATTCCTTCGCTCGTGTTTACCTGGAGGATCCCGAGTATGATGCCTCCTCTATGTTTGACTTGAGGGACCCAGTGGGTGCTCGTTGTTTGACTGACCCTGAGTTGTTACATCAGGTTTGGGTAGAGACGATGATCGAGTGTCACCTAGAACCCGTTCCAAACTAGTGATCCCTTTGGGCTTTGGATGAATTGTTGGGTTGGGTGTTCGGACCACCCTCACTATTTGTTTATATCTGACTTGGTTTGCTGATGCTGTAGGGTTTACCAGAGGTGCTTCCTGGTTGGTGGATTCTGAGACTGATGCAATGCGTCTTTCTTGTTTGTTTGGATGCCTGCTATTCCTTTTTTTCCTGAGTAGAGGTGTCTTGATTGTAAATAGTGTATTTTACCTTGCTGTGGATGTGTTTTCCCATGTTGCTTGATTTTTGACCGTTTGGTCTAGCTATTCCTATTAGGATGCCTTGTTTCCATACCTAGTATTGTTAGGATGGAGTGGTTGTATTTATGACATGATGTTATGTTGTAGACTGTTTAGCCAAGTATTTATTTAGGTTTACTTTGGCTATATATCATTACTATGCGTTGACTTACATGGGGCCGTGAGAACCTGGTGTAGTAGACTATAATGGGATAGACCGAGTGAGCTTACTCAGAGAGTCTTTGAGCATTATAGACTATATGGGGATAGACCGAGTGATCTTACTCAAAGAGTCTTTGGGCATTATAGACTATATGGGGATAGACCGAGTGAGATTCCTCAGAGAGTCTTTTGGCATTATAGACTATACGGGGATAGACCGAGTGAGCTTCCTCAGAGAGTATCTATTTTGTTTGTTTGAACCACCTGATTACCATAGACTATAGGAGGGATTTATTGTGTTATATTTCTCAGAGAGTATATGAATGACCTAGGCTGTAAGGGGAATTGATTGAGTGTGCTTCCTCAGAGAGTCTCTTGACCTTGGGTCTATAAGGGGAATTGACCATGTGATCTTCCTCAGAGAGTCCCTGACTACCTTAGACTATAAGGGGAATTGACTTAGTGAGATTCCTCATAGAGTCTTATAATTTTCGTATGACCAAACCATAGGGGTTAGGCTGAGTGTACTGCCTAGAGGGTTGTTGGTTTTTGTTAGGTTGGACCAGAGGGGATGTCTATGAGTACTTCCCAGAGGGTTACATGTCGTGTTATCTTCTTGCTTGTGTTTGATGTGTTGAACTGGAGGTTTGATTGTTTTTTTTAGCTTATTTATAGGAATATCTCTGGCGTTGGCCGAAGCAGGTACATGTCGATGGGATTACAGACCCCAAGATCAACTTATTTGATACATGGATTGAGTGGCACGATGTCCAACTCAATTCCCTTGAATAGGACATCTAAGAGATCAGGCTTAAGGTCCCAAGGGTTGACTGCTGATGTTGTTTCTTGTTATTTAAATCACTTAATCATGAATATTCATATTTATGTATATGTGTATAAGTATGGGACTATACATGTGTACGTATATAGATATGTACATCCATGGTGGTACTTTCCCAGTTGATAGGGATTACATACCTTTACTTCAACTATGGTTTCATGTTTGGTTTACTTCCTTTTGTTGTGTTCCAGCTAGGCTGAGCACATTGTTGTTACATACACTTTTAGAAGCACAATTATAGGTTTCTTGTCGGGGTGCCCTACTGAGATTATTTCTCACCCATGTAGGTGAACCTCGGTGTACGTGTAGACCTTATATCTGCTTTTTAGGTTGAGAACGAGTTTCATGGTGGATAGGGATGAGGCCCAATGTTTCATGATTGAGCGGAGATGCTCGAGTGGTTCTACTGATTGGGCTGATACAGTTCGACAGTGTCGGGAGATCGGGTATGTGGATTGGCTCAGAGTTAGTAGTAGAGCCCTATAATTTTACTTTCAGTTTCTTTTGTACTTGTATCTATATGGTCGGCCTGGTGGGTGACCAGTGCTATGTTGTATTGCATAACTGTTTGGGCTTTTACAGCATTTTACTATTACTGCTTGTTCTATTTCAGTTGTTTATTGCTTCCGCACTCTGTTTACTTTTTGCTGTGTATGATACTTAGTTATTTTCACTATTTTCTTACTCTGGTATGAGGGAATAGTCTCCCCACTATCACACCCTAGGCCCTCGCTACTAGCCGGTAGCCTCTGGCGTACGGGGAGGTGCGCTTGAGGCCTTGTGGCGAACTGGCTCGGAGCACCAATTTAGTGGCCTCCGGGTCAATACGTTACATTAATCATTCCTTAATAATTACTTAATCACTCCTTAATCATTACCCAATAATTTCTTAACCCTACCTTAATCATTCCTTAATCATTATTTAATCATTAGTCAATCATTCCTTAACCATTATTTAATCATTACTTATATTACTTAATCATTACTTAATCATTAGTTAATCAATACTAAATCATTATTTAATCATTACTTAATCACTAGTTAAACATTTTATAATTGTTACCTAATCATTCTTCAATCATTAGTTAATCATTCGTTAATAATTATTTATTTATTAGCTAATAAATAATTAACCATTACTTAATCCTTAATTAAATTTTCCTTAATAATTAGTTAATCATATGATATTCATTAGTTAATTATTATTACCTAATCATTATATGTAATCATTCTTTAATCCTAAGTTATTCATTAGTTAATCTACACTTAATCATTACTAACAATAACTATTATTTATAAACTATATATAACTAACTAAACTACTAATTAAATAACATATTTAGAACTAACTACAAACAAATCAATTAAATAAATAAAATACTTTAAATTAAATAAGAAAAATACCACTAAATGATGCTTTACAAAAAATTAGGACTTCTTTTAGGCCACCAGAACCACCACACACAAAGAAGCCTTATTTTAGAGAGTGAGGGTGTGAAATCTAGAGAGAGGAGTAAATTTTCAAGTGAGGAGGAGGCGGTGGGGGGTGGGGTTCTTTTTATAAGGACTTAAGGTAAAGGAGACATGAGGTGTTCCGCCTTTTTCTTAACGTAAATGAAAAAGGTGTCATACCCATGCCACCTTTCGCTTTATTTTAGGTGAAATATGGCCACCCCAACCACATTTTTCATACCATTTATCTAGGTTGATGAAGGGAAAAGGCAGCTAGGGGTGTGTTGCCTTTCTATAAATTTGAAATACAATATGTCCTCTGCTTCCTTTCATGTACATTTTTCATTTTTTAACCTAGTCGTATTTAATTTTTTTCCCAGAAAATGTAGAAAAAAACTCTCGAGGTTGTCATGATGTAACTAACACAAGATAAATTCCATAAATGAAGAAAACATGAAGATAAATGAATTATCAAGAAGAAATAAAGATGAGTATAACTGGAAGATAATATAGTTGTTTTATTCTAATGATTCTTTAATGTTATTTCATCATAGAAACATCACAGTTATTCAAACACCATGATCAAAGCTGACCCTAAAGGCTGGTTTCTTTGGAATGTTACATACCAGTTGTGCTCCACATTGTGTAGATATGATCTACATCACACATATTTATAAGTATGAATATTAAGGAAGATTATGAGAGTGGATTGAACTATAAAAGGAGACACAAACACATTAGTTTCACTGCATGACTCTATACAATAAAAAATTTCTTATCGTATGCAAATTTTGTGGAAGGAATTGAAATGAAAAGTGAAGGCCACAATATTACTGAATATAATGAAGTTTTATTCTGATTTTCCGGTTTTTTAAAATTAAACTTGGTGTGATATGAAGGCTGAAGATTTCAAGTTTTAAATGGAGATATTTTAGGAAGGTTTGAAATCCAAGAATTATGATAAAAATAGTCATACAGTACTATGGATATAAATAAAAATAAAGAGAAGTAAAAATAAGGGGTTCAACAATATTATTAGAAGAATAAATCCTTCTATTAAGAGAGAGAAATGATACAATATACTCTATAGAATCCTGTGTATCAAACATAAGATAGAGATATCCAATGTTACATGATAAATATTGATCCTATGTTTTGAAGAAGAAAAATAAGAGAATAAGAATAAAGAGATGATTCCAGTGCTACTAACCATCTTGAGCATTGAAGAAGAGGAAATAGATAACCCAAGAGGTTGTTATATATGTGGTAGCTATTTTGACTGCTATAGATTCAAAAAGAATATCAGACTCATTTTTCAAGGTGAGACATGAACCTTTACCATTGATCTACTTCAAGGGTTGCAAGCATAATCTTGTAAACAAAGTACTGTAATTAGATATATGCATTGTACTTGGTCAATAATAGGATCATGGGTCCAAGTCCATACACTTGACTGAGTTATTATTGATAATAAAAGGAGAGTTGTGCATGTAGGATAATAACTATGAAACACTGGAGATGTAGTCATCCATATTGATGGTGAACCTCATTAACAAATCTGGGTATCCTTGTTACTTCACTTTCCTACTATATGTACATGCATGTAAACCAGTGGTACTAACATGCATGTACCTAAGTGGTATAATCTCTTTCTTAATATCCACAAGGTTAAGGGTTCAACCTCGATGAATGAGGTTCCTAAAGCAGTACTGTAGCAATAGTGTAACATCAATTTCACCATTCACTAGTGAGATTTTGGTCCATTTATTGGTCCTTTGGGAAACTTGGGCCTCCATTTCATTTATACAGGGAATCTGGGCCATCAATAATAGGTAAAGTAGGCACATGGTGGGATTAAGATACAACTTGGCACATATGGTTGGCATCATAAGCATTGAGACACACAATAACTGCTGGGTGGGTGACCTTGAAAGAGGGATGAGTGTGATGATATATATCAACTATCCATACATCCTCTAATATGAGATGAATGAGTTCCTTTATAGGTGGATCATAGTACGATGGGACCTTTCTGATGGTGTAAATCAATTGGTTAGTTGTATAGTAGGGATATTTGTAAGCATCACCATGTGGGAGGATCAAAAGGGAGATAAGTGTGCTGACACTTTCACCCAAAATTCCTCCCACATTCCATTGCAGGATGGTGGGTTTCCCTATCATGGTGAATTGAACCATCATGATGCAACAACTTTGGTATGGGGAAACACAACACTCATGACTAGTTCCATAAGTGGAATGAATCTGGTAGGGGAGTTGGCGTGACTAATGATTGGTGGAATGACATGTTTTTGGCTTGTCATGTAAGGGGAAACCATGTATTCAACCTTCAGGACACACAAGTTATAAGGCCTCAGTGCCTCTAGGCCTTTGAGTTGTGTATTGCAATAAAACAGGTATAGTGGGAAATTTCCATTCCTTTTGGGGAGGGATAAAGCTTAACCCATTGGGGTTCCTATATATATATATGTGTGTATTTTATTTCTTATAATCCCCTATACCTATAATATATATACATACATACATATATATATATATATATATATATATATGAAAACTGATGTTGAGATAGGAGTGAGAGAGATCTATTCACTAAATACGTGTAGAGGTAAATATAATGGATAATGTTTTAATTGGAAATAAGTTATCCTACACCGATTCACCCCCTCTCAGTGTAGGGAGTATACCTTTGTGATCCTATAAATTGAAAACAAATCTGGTCACATCTTTGATTAGATAATCAATAATCTCTATAATTGAAGTATTTGAAGTTTTTTTTGAGTTTCTCTTTACAAAGGCTCCATGGAGTGTATATTTGAAGAATCCCATGAGTTACCTTTCATATCATCCATGAAAAAGATATCTTCCAAGACTCTAATGATTAATATGAAGATAAATTCAATGAAACTGAGAAATGAATCATCAAATAAAGGTGAATATACACTATTTTCAGGTAATCAAAGTGGAATCATTTATGCTACTTTTATTAATATTTTTCTTCTTGAAGAAGTTTTTGATTAGAAGAAAACCCTCATGTAAAAATAGGGAGAAAATATTGTTTTCTAATGTTGTAATAATTATAAATATAGATCTTTCAGGGAAGAGGAAGATCCAATGGTTGAATCAATTACCAAGGAGATGAAAAATATTTCTACCTCATAAGGCACAAACCACACTTGTTATTAAAGTGGGATAACTAATATTTCAAGAAAAAATATCCTATAAAATACCCAAACACAAGTGGGAAAGATAAAATATTTGATGATTCACAATATGAGTTAATATTTTCTTTAAAATACATTCTATATAATTCTCTAAAATACATAGTCACTTATGTCTATGGCTATTTTATAAGTTTGTAGAAGAAGACCACCCACCTTGAAGAAGAGTTTAAAAAAAGAAAAAGAACTAGTACAAAAGGTGATGATGAGAATTGATCTAACCAAGCAATGTAATGTTAATAATGAAATTTTTTTGGAGCTTAAAGAAAGTTGCAACAAAGTTGGAAGGGATTTTATTGAAATAATACTTAAGAAAGATGAAGCCATTGAAAGGCTCGATGAGATGTTCCATGCACTAGAAAAAAATAAAAAGAATATCATTGATATCAAAACTACCCAACTTGATATCAAAGATAACAAGATTAAAGATCTTGAAAATTTAATATAGGATAAGATCATAATACATGAGGAACATGATATAAAAATAAGAAAACATTGTTAAGGAAAAATAAAATATTTATAGGATGAGAAAAATATTATCTACATGAGATATCTTTATCTTGATGTGAAATTAGAAAATCTGGAAATAGTTCAAACAGAGTCTTCATGACAACCTGAAAAAAGATCGAATGACATGAAAAACTCTAAGGTGGATATTTGTGAAAAAATAACTCTATAATATGAAAATAACCCCCTGATATCATCTTATAATCAATATTAAGCGGGCTCTAAACAAAAGGTACTATCCTCTTTAAAAATTAATGATTGTTATGAATCTATTTTTATGCACAGGCTTAAAATCAATGTCTGGAACAAGTTTTATAATGAAAAATGTTGATATACACACCAAAAAATCCATGTTGTTTGGAAATAAATATAGAAAATATGGTTCCCTAAATGAATCCAAACTAATGGAGAAAAAATCTCAAAAACAAGTATTAAAATTTGGACATACTGCTATCAAGATAAAAAGATCAAGGTTTGTGGGTTGCTGTTTTCTTTTTAGTATGTTTGGACATAGTTAAATGAATTGTTGGAATAATATGTAAAATAATTCCCATATTGAGGGTGATAAATCCTAATATAAATCAAAGTACATAGTTTAATGAAAATCTTATGTCAGTATCTGAAAAAATTTAAAGCCTTGAAGACCACTATGAAACTTTCAACCAAACCAGTCATAGGGAGGAATCATTCTGGTATTAATCCACAAAGAATGTATGAAAATAAAATAAATAATTAAGGCTATGAATTACATATAAATGTAATTATAATAAGAAAATAAAGCCTTTTTTTTGGAAAATAAACAACAGAAGTAAGATGTGGAAAAAATATTTCCTAGGAAGTTAGAAAGAAATACAAGTAAGTTATCCTTGGGAAGAATTCAAGAATAAAGAACTATTAAGAGTATTCTAAAGAAGATAGAATAGAAAGAGGTCAAGTTATCCTTATTCAGTAAGAATAATAATAATCTAGTTTAGAATATTCCCAATAAGACAAAGAAAAATACTTCACCAAAGAAAAGAAGTTGATTCTATCGTGATAAAAGAGGAAAAACCATGGATACATACTAGTAGGACATGAAAATTAAAATTGATGGAGGAAATATTAATAATAGTGTAAAATAAATTCAGGAAAAGAATAAAATAATTGATATGTTGAAGAGAAATTTATAGGATCCATGTGGAAAGGTCAATCAAGCTGAGCTAGATTCTAAATAATGTTTGGTTATTTGGCCAGCTTATTTGTAAAAATTAAAAGAAATGGAGAGAAAAAAAGATAAGGAAATAGATAAAGGGAAAATAAAGATTCTATATGAATAAGAATTCAAATTTCATGAGTGGATTTCAAAATATTACAACCTTAGATTATATGAGGTGTTATGTGGAAGGTGAAATCATGCTGGACATAACTCAAAGGATTATCTAATAATCAAACCAACCCAATAAGAAATCATGAATAATATAAATATTTCACTAGCTAAAGCATGATCATTATTATAATATGTTAAAATAAAGAACCCACACAATTAATATGTTGAGAATAATAAGATATCCATGTTTCCCAATATATCTATGAAATTCAAAAGGTCCATCATGAAGAGTTATCTTAGATGTGAATCCAATAAGATAATAGTATCATGGTTAAGAAGAAATTATTACCTCTGTTTCTCACACTAAATATCAAAATAGGTCCCAAATTATTCATTTATATTTTTTATTGTATTTTTGTGCCCACTATAGGGAATTTAAGGTGAAGAAAGTTCTCAGGTAGAGAACTAATGAGATAATCATGCTGTTAAAACATGATTTTTTAAGAAAACACCATTTTGGTATGATCTATCAATCGAAATTATAAAAGAACATTTGACAAGAAGATCCACATTGATAAATTAAAGACATAATATCCCTTAAGAGGGAGTTTATATCTGAGAATCTACCCGTACCTATCATTTTCATGTAAATATATAATTTCTAGAAAGTGATTGAAAAAAGTCATTGAAGAGGTATGTATTGATATTCTCCCATCCTCGGCTTATGAGAATCAAAATTTGATATTAAGGGGAAGAAATTTATTTTTACCAATGACATGAATATGAAAATTTGGTGAAATTACAAGGATGATAACTAAAGGTAGAAAACCTACTATTTATGTTTTAATATTTTAATTTGTGTGTTGAAGTGAGTGCAAGAATTTAGGTTAAAATATTTCATGAAATTATCTATAAAAATTTGTTTCAATCACATAGATCACCCTAAGAAATGTTTTATCAGCCATTGAATACAATATTAATATATTTAATGTTAGGTTTTATTATATTCTTAGTGCTATGGATAGCCTTGTTTTCTAAATCAAACCCTCTTATTTTCTACATAGAGCATGGCTCACATAGGCTTAACGTGTGACAATTGATGATTCATTTATTAAGAATGAATTGATATAATAATCTCTCATATGTTTTTTATTTATTATCAATAATGAGGATAAGAGAAGAAATTGAGAAAGAATAAAGTGATAAAGAAGAATGAAAGAGTCACATATTGACTTATCATTTTCTAGTAGGTATTGAAGAAAATACAAAGGTGGAGATTATTGAACCCAATTTGTGTTATGTCATATTTTTTTCAATAAGGATCAATAATTATGAAGTCAATTTTCATTGTTCCAATATGTGTTGATGAATACTGAATTGGATGAAATCATGAAGTTACCAAGAAAGGCGTCACTTTGTGTTGAATACGTGTCGATCATAGATATACCATAGAGATTTGATGTTAGCTACTGACACCACTGATTATGTAGAAAATAAATGAAGTAAAGAATGAAGTTCTACCATTGTATTAATTAGCATCAATTGCATAGAAAAAATGGATGAAGGATTTTCTTGGAGTTTATGAGCAGAATATTATATAATAGATTTGATAAGTTGAAGAGGTACTACCATTGGATTATCAAATATCCTTTCATATATTGGTAATGGTATTTGTAATGTTTAAGATTCTGATAATTTTTCTATTTCAAGGAGTGTTTATAATAAAAATTGGTGTAAATAATTTTAAGTACTCTAGTATATTTTATTAAATGAAAACAGATAGACTGCATGAGTTCCATAGGGTATTTGTAATGATTAATTCTATATCTCTATAAATAAATAAATGGATCTGGGTATTATAGACTATTATAAATTAATAAATTTATTTGATAAATATTTGTTAGACCACTATGATATGGAAGTGTAAATGTTATAATAATTATGTATTTTTGGCCGAGAAGTGGTTAAGTCATTGAGTTGAGTTCGAAAGACTTTGATGTCAAGTTCATAAGACACCAAACATGGAGTTTTTAAGACTTTTCTAAGTTTAGTTTATAATACTATGAGTTTATAATATTTAATATATATTGTTGAGAATTAAAGGAAAATAAAAAATATGCCAACCTTAAGACTAGCCATAGGATCTAACTCTACCATCACGAGGCAATGGACAGGATCAACCGCAGCTGGTCAAAGGCAATGTAATAGGAGTAGAGTGCAAGAACAGTAAGTTACCATGAGAGATCTCAGGAGGCTTGCACCATGAGAAAGTTTTCCGTGCTGCAGCTTCCATGAGATAAATTCCATACATGAAGAAAACACGAAACCGAATGAATTCCAAAGATGAAATAAAGATGAGTATAATTGAAGGATAGGTTTATTATTTTATTTTTATAATGATTAAATGTTATTTCACAGTAAAAATATATTGGTGATTCAAACACCATGATCTAAGATGACCTTGATGGTTGGTTGCTTCAAAAGGTTAGGGGCCAGTTGTGATCCTTGTTGTGTTAGAACGCTTCCAAAGTAACCGGCTTCGCATACATGAGGAGTTCCATGAACCACTGTTAGAATTCCATGAAACTCACATATTTGTGAGTGTGCTCATATGTCATGAATTCCATACCTAGACATCTTGAAGGCCTTTAAATACACAATGATCTCTCCATTTCATGGTTCCCTAGACCTTTGGAAGCTCTCAACTCATGAAACTCTTGCCTTCATGAACTAAAATCCCCATAGATTCCCACTAGTGAGGACATTTAAAAAATGAACCACTACCAAAGATTGACGAAAGGGCACCACTAACTTTTATCAACGCTAAGAAAAGTGTGCCTATAAAAGGGGGCCTTTATGAGCACTAACTAAAAGCACTGATAAATCTACCATTAGGGGGGTTATGGACTACCTTTCTGGTCTCTGTGTGTGTGTCTATAAGGTAATTGCACCCCCAAGCACCAAATATATATATAATTAAATAAATACATATTTAAATAATTATAAGATTATAATAACTTTAATTAAATAATAAATATATTCATTATATTTATAATTATATATTTATAATTATATATAAATACTTTTTAAATATAAATATATTTATAATTATATTTATAAATAAATAAATAAATATTTAAATAAATATATGTTTCCAATGAATTTGATCAATAAATATATTGATACTTGAGTAGAATTGACATGAACATGTTATGTATTCATCATGAATGTTCATTTATACATTACACCCTTATTATTATCCATGTTGTCCATATGTGATAACTCGTTTTTTATTACTTGTACTTTACTAGGTATATGATTCATTCATGTTATACCTATGAATATATTATGTTCTCAAAAATACTTATAAGATTACAATAAATATATTAAAATAATAAATATATTTATTATATTTATAATTATAAAATTTTAATTATATATAAATACTTTCTAAATATATTATTTTTAATTATAATTATAACTATATATGTATATATTTAAAAAATTATAAAATTAAAATAGATACATCCATTATAATTTTATAAATAAATAAATATATATAAATATATTTATAATTATATTAAAATATTTATAAAAATATTTATTTATAGTTATAATTATATATATATATGTGTGTAAATAATTATAAATGTAAATTCCCAGAAATTCCATGGAAAATATTTTTTTCTTAAATTCATGGGAATTTTATGAGTTCGCAAAAATTTACGGTGCTTGATTCTGAGGCCCGGTGTGCCCAGAATCAACTTCTGAAATTTTGTTCGGGTACGTTCAGTAAACGTGTGAGCGGGACTTTATAGATTTTGTACCAGTACTCAGAATTTAAATCCGAGGGCACCGTTGAACTCGCAACGCCGATATTCTCTTAAGAAGACTTTCACCTCGACGACAGTTGGTCAAGAATGGAAGTTAGTTTTTGGAGTTTTTAAGAATAAAGTTAAATAAAAATAAGTGTAGCTTATTTTTATTTCGGTGGTTAAAATCTCCAAGGGGAGGTTGGAGGTGGGGGCCACCACACCCTAACCTCCCATGGGAGGTTATGGTGGTGGGGCCCACCCGAGCATAACCTCCCTTGGGAGGATAATTAAGTTGGGGACCACCCGAGCTTCTTAACTCCTTGAACTCCCCATAAGTGGGGGAAAAATCTAAAACTCCCCTCTTTAAAGCGCCACTCCACTTGAATTAATTAATGGAACATTAATTAATTAAATTTAAAATCTTTTGAATTCATTCCAAAAATTAAATAATAGACAAATCTATTATTTTATTTTAGGTTGGCATCTATTCATTTGGTGGAGATTTGGAAGAACTTGGAGAATTATCCTCCCAATGAAGAACGCCTCTTCCGCCAACGAGGAACCTTCGATCGAGGAATGAAACCGTCGCCCACGAGGAACGCCGACGACATCGTCTTCGACTTCGTCTTCTCCGAACTCTTTTTCCACCATCAATGATCAATGAACTCGAGGTAGGGGTTGTTTTATGTATGAGTTTTTCCCTCCGTTCTTCATCGTTTGTTGTGCTCTTTGAGGCTGGTTGTTACCACCCTAACATGGATGGCATGGGCCGAACAAACATGGTCTGACCGCCCTCCGTTTTTCTTCACTTGTTGATGACGGTGGCGGCGCAACGACACCACCGGAAGAGAGACCGCAGTAGAGAAACAACGGCCGGCGACGGGCCGGCCGCGAAGGAAACCGGTGGCGTAAAGACTGCTGGGTCGCTGGAGGGGCCCGGCGCCGTTGCGCCATGCGGAGAACCGGGCCACGGCCAGCGTGGGCCGCGGTGGAGCAAGGCGGCCTGTCGGGCTGTTGGAGGGGCGGGGCGCCATCGCGCCGTGCGGGTGGAAGGGCCATGGCCAGGCGGGCCGCAACGGTCGGACGGAGCAGCGTGGCGCCATCGTGTTGGGTGGAGCAAGGGAGCCGCGACCAGGGCGGGCCTCGGTGGAGGAGATGGAGCGGCTAGCCGCTCGGCCTACTGGAAGAGCGGGACCCAGCAGGTCCCGCGTGTTCTAGACCGATACCACCTAGTACCGGTTTCAGCTCACACCCGAAAATAAAAGCTGTTCAGGAACCAGGGGGGCGTGCAGTTTCCACCCTTGGACGCGGCTGAGGCAAACCCCCTGCGGGCTGCCCCACCGGGTCCGGCCGCCACCGGGCCGTGCCACCTCATTGGGCCGGACCGCCCTCGGTCCGGGCCTCCCCCACGAGCTGGGTCGGACCCTCAGGCCTGGCAGACCCTCAGGCAGGGAAGGACCTGTGGACCGGGTCGTACCCACAGACCGGGTCGGACCCACGGACCGGGTCAGACCCCAGTCCGGACCCATTTGACCCGTAATAACCTTTTCGACCATATCTTGGGCTACAGGTGTCCAATCGACGAACTGTCTATGGAGATAGAAAGCTTAGAGTGAGACGGTTCTTTTGGAATATCCCACTTGAGGTTTGGACACAGTTGGGGTACATTCTAGTTGGTTTGAACCTAAAATCCAACCGGGCCCCTAGAACGGAAATGCCAATAACTCACAGACTGGATGTCCGATTGACGCACCGTCTGTTGCGTTGAGACCCATATGATGTGGTGGAACTTTGAGATACTTCTACTTGGGACTTCATGACAGTCGGAGTATCGACCAGTAGCTTGTGGAGCATATCCTCCTGGAGATGAGAAAGCGGAGTACGAAGACCTAGTAGCTGGCTGAGACCTGACGACTGCTGAACTTTCAACTCGGAGTGTTTAAACTAGCCCAGTGGGAAGCGCCTCTGTGTGACGTGGTAGACCCACAGTGGGGAGTGCCTCTGTGTGACGCGTCAGACCCATGGTACTTGACAGGAGGAGTACCTTAACAGGCTACGAGGGGGAGCATCTCTGTGTGACACGACAGACCCACAGTGGGGAGTGCCTCTGTGTGACGCAGCAGACCCACGATACTCAACAGGAGGAGTACCACAACAGTCCAGGATAGTGGGAAGTGCCTCTGTGTGACGCGGAATGCCCACAATACTCTATAGAGGAGGAGTACACCAGAAACTGAGGTTTCGACAGTGTGACTGGGGTTGTTACTTGATACTACCCCTAGAATAAAATCCTAGTTTGAGCTGAGTCAGTGACTTTTGTGATTACATCATGATTGATATGGGTTAATAGATAACTTAGGTATATGTATGGCCATACACCTAAGCAATGGTTATCCATTGATTTCTTCCTTTGTGGATTATCATTGTTGAATTTTGTGAGACCTTGAGGGTCTAGGGATCCTTACTAAGTATCGTTATACTCACCCCTGTACGGGCTATGCCCACACCTCGTTGTGTTGGATGCAGACGATGGACAACGCTGACTAAGGCAGAGAGTAGCAGGACTGGATGGTACCTAGAGGTGGACAACTCGGTGTGATGGTACACGGAGGTGACAGACAGACGAGAGTGCTGAGGAGGCCATATGTACCTACCCTTTATGTAGGAACCCTGGGGGATGACCCAGTGGATGATTTACTTTTCTTCTTTTAGTTGTACTTGTACTTTTCCATTTCCTTGTACTTTACTGTTGGGATTGTATTTTTAGCCGCCTTTACTTTCATCACTCTCTTTTGTATACAATTTTACTTAGTGTTTTACTTCCAGTTGCGTACTTTATTGTGTGTGTTTCAGATTATAAAGGCAATTCCTTCCCAGTTTAGGGATTACAACTTTGGTGCTAGTCGCCATCCCCTAGCCTATGGAAGGCGGGCTTGGGGTAGTCACGATATGGGCCCCATGGGATGGGTTGTGACAAATTGGTATCAAAGGAGTTGGTTCAACCGTAGAACTTAGACTCTGATCTTTCTTTTCTGTGAAGAAATAGTGTTAAGGGTACTAAGTGTGGTTTTCAGTTCAGGGAGTCCAGTGTTGGTGCAGGTGGCCGACGTATCCATACACCAGGACCCTAACTTATGATTTCCGACTTAGTGCACAAAAACACTGATTACGTGCGTGTCTTTAAAAGTTTTCTTATGTTAGCTCAACTAGGTTATCTCACTTGGTATAATATTTTGACCATATCACATTTGTTTTTTTCATGATGCCTCCCCGCAGAGCCACCAGCCCCAGGTATAATCTTTTGACTGTGTCACTTCCCGTTGAGCCACCGATGCCACCAGCCCCAGCAGTAGATGATGCACGCCGCTTGAGCGTGTTACATGAGTTCCAGCGCCAGAGGCCACCCAGGTTCCAGGGAGAGACGGACCCACATGCAACTTAGGATTGGATGGAGGCTATGGTGAGGGTCTTCAGGCTGGTAGGGACACCATCAGACCTCATGGTGATCCTTACTACGAGTCTCCTTCAGGCAGTAGCAGGTAGATGGTGGAGCTTGATGCTTCAGGTCTACGATGAGGCGACACTACTATGGACATACTTTGAGAGCCTGTTTTGGGAAAAGTTTGTCCCAGCCACCCTTCCAGCGGTGCGGATACATGAGATACTTCATCTACAGTAGGGCAATATGATAGTAGCACAATACTCAACGAGGTTCACCGACCTCTTACGCTACTCCACAGATATGGAACATAACCCATTCTTTAGGGCCCGAACCTTTAAGCAGGGGCTCAGGCGAGAGATCAGGTCATCGATGATCTCCCTCAGTATCCCGACGCAGGAAGGGGTGTTAGAGAGAGCCCTCCTAGTGGAGAGTTTCCTTGCTGAGCAGTCTACGACAACGAGACCCACTACTAGTCGACATGCAGCGGAGTCTTTTGCAGCTGGCAGTAGACAGATGATGTAGAGGTCCAAGAGGACCAGACCCATGGGTGGATGACCGCATGACTCAATATCAGTTGTTTGAGGCACCCGGGGCAGTGACATATATTCTAGGAGCAGACAGTGTTACTCATGCAGCGAGCAGGGTCACATAGCTCACGACTGTCCGACCCGCCATTTAGATGATCAGAAGACAGTTGAGGGACCTCCCAGAAAGAGGCAGAGATTCGATCAGGTGATCCTCAGGGCGTATCCGGACGTGTCAGAGGAGCTGGTCGAGCAGATGGCAGTGGACGACGTTTTGAGGTGTTTCCACCACCACCACTAGGAGGACCACCCCGACCATAGGGAGCAGGTGGACGGGGGAGAGCTCAGCTTCAGGCAGCTGAGGCATACGACCATGAAACTCCAGAGATGATTCTAGGTATGATATGTGTCTACTCCACCTTAGATGGAGTTATTATAGACACAGGTGCCAGTCATTCTTTCATATCCACTACCCTCGTTCGGAGCTCGGAGATTCTGACGGAGCTGTTGGCTCGATTCTTACGGCTAGAGACTTCTACCTGAACAGACTTGACGATTACGCACTGGTTCCGACAGTGTGAGCTTACTCTAGGAGGCAAGAGCTTCAGCTGGGATCTCCTCTTGGAGATGTCGAGGCCTTACGACGTCATCTTGGGTATGGAATGGTTATCTATAGTCCATGCTCCGATTGAATGTATTAGGCGCAAAGTGCGATGTGTCTGCACGGATGGGACCAGGTTCACCTTCACCGGTGAGAATGGAACCTTTGCAGCATAGGAAGAGCTTACTCGGAGGAGGGTGCAGCTGATCACACACCAGTTGTCTTGCCTTACCCTAAGAGCAGTTGATGTGGAGAGTCCTACTTATCCTGTAGTGGTGGACCAGTATGCAGATGTTTTCCCTGACGATATTCCAGGACTACCTCTTCACAGAGAGGTGGAATTATATATTGAACTGTACCATGGGACGACACCGATATCTACTCCAGTACATCGGATGGCTCCCACTGAGCTTTGTGAGCTACGGGTACAGCTTTAGGACTTGCAGGGAAATGGATTCATCCGGCCCAGTGTTTCTCCCTTGGCAGCCCCTATTCTGTTCGCCAAGAAGGTGGATGGGAGCTTGAGGTTTTGTGTTGAATACTGTCACCTGAACCAGGTGACCGTAAAGAACAAGTACCCACTCTCGAGGATTGAATACCTCTTTGATCAGATGAAGGGAGCACAATGGTTCTCGAAGATAGACCTCAGATCAGGCTATCACCAGCTCAGAGTTCGAGATAAGGATATGCAGCAGACGACCTTCAGGTGTCGGTACAACCACTATGAGTTCTTGGTTATGCCCTTCGGCATAACCAATGCTCCAACAGTGTTCATGTGTCTCATGAACAGGATCTTCCAGCCACACCTCGACCACTTTGTCGTAGTCTTCATAGATGAAAAACTGATCTACTCAACTACTAAGGAGGAGCATGCCTACCATTTGTAGGTAGTACTAGACACACTCCGAGAGAACCAGCTTTATGGTAACCTCTTAAAGTGTTTGTTTTGAATTCGAGAGGTTCACTTCTTGAGATATGTCATCTCAAAGGCTGTATTTTCAGTAGATCCATCAAATATTGAGGCAATACTTTCTTGGGAGCCACCCAGGAGTGTGAAGGAGGTACGAAGTTTCTTGGGCTTGGCTGGATACTACCAGAGATTCATTCCAGACTTCTCTAGAGTTTCATCACCACTATCAGCCTTGAAAAAGAAGGGGAAACCCTTTGTGTGGTTGGAGAGATGCCAGCAGAGCTTTTATAAGCTGAGGCAGAAGCTGACTAGTTCCCCTATCTTGAGACTTCCAGAGGAAGGCGTAGGATACATAGTCTACTACGACACATAAGGGACCGAACTCGGGTGTGTCCTGATATAGGAATGTGCTTTGATCGCGTATGGTTCTCGGCAGCTGAGACAACATGAGCAGAACTACGATACCCATGACCTGGAGTTAGCAGTAGTGGTCTTTTCCTTGAAGATGTGGCGGCACTATCTGATGGGAGAACGTTTTACCTTGTACTCTGATCACAAGAGTCTCAGGTATATCTTCTCTTAGAAGGACCTAAACCTGAGATAACAGTGATGGCTTGAGTTCCTCCATGACTATGACTTCGAGATAGTCTATACTCCTAGGAAGGGAAACGTTGTTGCAGATGCTCTTAGTAGGAGATCTAGTATTCAACTGCTAGGAGAGGTGACAAAGCAGCTAGCTGCCTTACAAATATCCTTTGTAGATAGGGATAGAGCATCTTGTATACAGTCTCTTACAGTCACTCCTCCACTTCTTCAGTGAGTCAGGGAGGCACAGCGTGGGGACGCTGACTGCGAGACACGGCATGCTCAGATATCCACAGGGCAGGCACCTGATGGATTTTCTGAAGGTGGGGAGCACGTCATCCTCTTCATAGGACGTACCTTGGTTCCAGTATCACTTCAAAAGGAAGTGTTAAGGGAGTTACAAACTTCCCCTTTAGCGGTACATCCAGGTGTGGCGAAGATGTTTCAGGAGCTTAGACAATAGCACTGGTGTCCAGGTATGAAGAAGGCAGTAGTAGAGTTTGTCTCACGGTGCCTCACTTGTCAGCAAGTGAAGGCAGAGCACCAGGAACCAACAGGCTTGGTTCATCCTTTAGAGGTCCCAAAGTGGAAGTGGTATGGGATATCCATGGGCTTCGTGACAGTTCTTCCATGTACATACAGGGGTCACGAATCAATTTGGGTGATCGTTGATTGACTCACGAAGTTGGCCCACTTCCTACCGATTAGAGATCAGGGCTCAGTAGAGATCTTGGGACACCTTTATGTGCAAGATATTGTGTGTTTACATGGAGTACCTTCTTCTATTGTCTCTGACCATGACACACGGTTTACTTCCCGGCTATGGAAGGGGTTGCAGGAGGCTTTCAGGGCACAACTTCGCTTGAGCACCGCCTTCTATCCTCAAACTAATGGTCAGACTGATTGGACCATTCAGACCCTCGAGGACAGGCTCTGTGCATGTGTCCTCGAATATGGTCATAGCTGGGAGGATCACTTAACTTTGGTGGAGTTTGCGTACAATAACAACTATCACTCCACCATAAGGATGACACCTTTTGAGGCCTTGTATGGTCGACCTTGAAGATCACCACTATGCTGGACAAACCCAGGGGAGTCAACACTAGTGGGACCAGAGATGGTACGCGCTTCCACGGAGAAGGTGCAGATCATCCAGGAGCGTATAAAGATTTCACAGAGCTGGCAGAAGTCGTATGCTGACAGGAGGCGGAGATCTCTAGAGTTCGAGGATGGCGACCACATCTTCCTTCAGGTATCACCTCGATGAGGTCTACGGAGATTTGGTCAAGGTGGAAAGTTATCTCCTCAATTCATCGGACCTTTCCAGGTCCTCAGCAGAGTAGGCGAGGTGGCTTACCCCTTATCTCTACCACCTTAGTTGCACAGGGTGCACGACGTCTTCCACGTATCTCAGCTGAGGAGATACGTGCACGACCCGTCCCACATCATCGACCCTGGAGAACTAGACATCGATGATGGGGTAACTTTCACAGAGGTTCCAATGGATATTGAGGATCGACAGGAGCGGGTCCTTCGTGGATGGTCGATACCTCTGGTTTGCATTCGCTGGTAGCACGAGAACCTCGAGGAGAGCACATGGGAGTGAGAGGCTCAGATGCGTGCTCAGTACCCCCATTTGTTCCCTTAGTTCGAGTTATAGATTACGGGGATGTAAAGCCCTGAGGTGGGGAGAATTTAGAGACCCGGAAATTCCATGGGATTTTTTTTCTTAAATTCATGGGAATTTTACGAGTCCATGAATTTTTAGAGCGATTGATTCTGAGGCCTGGTGTGCCCAGAATCAATTTCTGAAGTTTTTTTTTGGGTATGTTTAGTAAACATGTGAGCGGGACTTTATAACTTTTGAACCAGTACTTGGAATTGAAATCTGAGGGCACCGTTGAACTCACATCACCGGTATTCTCTTAAGAAGACTTTCACCTCGACGACAGTTGGTAGAGAATGGAAGTTAGTTTTTGGAGTTTTTAAGAATAAAGTTAAATAAAAATAAGTGTAGCTTATTTTTATTTTGGCGGTTAAAATATCCAAGGGGAGGTTGGAGGTGGGGGCCACCACACCAGAACCTCCCATGGGAGGTTATGGTGGTGGGTCCCACCAGAGCATAACCTCCCTTGGGAGGATAATTAAGGTGGGGACCACCTGAGCTTCTTAACTCCTTGAACTCCCCGTAAGTGGAGTAAAACTCTTGAACTCCCCTCTTTAAAGTGCCACTCTACTTGAATTAATTAATGGAACATTAATTAATTAAATTTGAAATCTTTTGAATTCATTCCAACAATTAAATAATAGACAAATCTATTATTTCATTTTGGGTTGACATCTATTCATTTGGTGGAGCTTTAGAATAACTTGGAGAATTATCCTCCCAACGAAGAACGCCTCTTCCGCCAACAAGGAACATTCGATCGAGAAACAAAACTGTCACCCATGAGGAATACTGATGAAGTCATCTTCGACTTCATCTTCTCTGAAATTTTCTTCCACCGTCAATGATCAATGAACCCGAGGTTGGGGTTGTTTTATGTATGAGTTTTACCCTCCGTTCTTCGTCGTTTGTTGTGATCTTTGAGGCCAATTGTTACCACCCTAACATGGAGGGCGCGGGCCGAACAAACATGGTCCGACTGCCCTCTGTTTTTATTCGCTTGTTAACGACGATGACGGCGCAACGACGCCACCAGAAGAGAGACCACAACAGAGCAATGACGGCCGGCGATGGACCGACTGTGAAGGAAATCGGCGGTGCAAAGGCCGCCGGGTCGCCGGAGGGGCGCGGCGCCGTCGCGCCGCGCGGAGAACCAGGCCGCGATGGTCGGACAGAGCTGCGCGGCACCGTCGCGCCGCGCGGAGCTAGGGAACCGTGGCTAGGGAGGGCCGTAGCGGAGGAGTTGGAGTGGCTGGCCGCTTGGTTAGCCTGGAGGAGCGGTACTCAGTGGGTCCCGCGTGTTCTGGACCGGCGCCACCTGGCACCGGTTTCGGCTCACACCCGAACGGAAAATCCATTCGGGAACCAGGGAGTGTGTGGTTTTCCACCATGGATGCGACTGAGGTAGACCCCCCCATGGGCCGCCGGGCCACCCCACCAGGCCTGGCCGCCACCGGGCCTGGCCGCCACCGGGCCGAGCCTCCCCATCGGTCGGGCCGACTCCGGCCAGGCCGCCCCCACGGGCCGGATCGGACCCTCGGGTCTGGTTGAACCCTCAGGTAGGGATGGACCCATAGACCGGGTCAGACCCACGGACCGGTTCAGACCCCATTCCAGACCCTTTGACCCAAAATCACCTTTTCGCCCATATCTTGGGCTACGGGTGTCCGATCGACGAACCGTCTGTGGCGATGGAAATCTTTGAGAAAGACGGTTCCTTTGGAATACCCCAGTTGAGGTTTGGACATAGCTGGGGTATAGTCGGGTTTCTTTGAACCTAAAATCTAATCGGGCCCCTAGAACGGAAATGCCAGTAACTCACAGACCGGGTGTCTGATTGATGCGCCGTCTGTTGTGTTGAGACCCCTATGATGAGGTAGAACTTTGAGATACTTCTACTGGGGACTTCGTGACAGTTGGAGTATCAACCAGTAACTCGTGGAGCAGATCCTACCAAAGATGAGCGAGCCTAGTACGAAGACCTAGTTGCTGGTTGAGACCTGACGACTACTGAACTTTCAACTCGGAGTGTTTTGACTAGCCCAGTGGGAAGCGCCTCTGTGTGACGCGGCAGAACCACAATGGGGAGCACCTCTGTGTGACATGGCAGACCCACGGTACTCAACCAGAGGAGTACCTCAACATGCTACGAGGGGGAGCGCCTCTGTGTGACGCGACATACCCACAGTGGGGAGGGCCTCTGTGTGACACAACAGACCCATGATACTTGACAGGAGGAGTACCATAATAGTCCAGGATAGTGGGAAGCGCCTCTGTGTGATGCGGTAAGCCCACAGTACTATATAGAGGAGGAGTACACCAGCAGACGAGGTTTCAACAGTGTGACTGGGGTTGTTACTTGATACTACCCCCTAGAATAAAATCATGGTTTGAGCTGACTCAGTGATTTTTGTGATTACCTCATGATTAAGATAGGTTACTAGATAACTTAGGTATATGTATGGGCATACACCTAAGCAATGGCTATCAGTTGATTTCTTCCTTTTTGGATTATCCTTGTTAGATTTTTTGAGATCTTTTGGGTCTAGGGGTCCTTACTAAGTATCGTTGTACTCACCCCTGCACGGGCTATGCCCGCACCTCATTGTGTTGGATGCAGATGACAGACAACGCTGACTGAGGCAGAGAGTAGCAGGACTGGACGGTACCCGGAGGTGGAACACTCGGTGTGATGGTACACGGAGGAGACAGACAGATGGGAGTGCTGAGGAGGCCATCTATACCCACCCTTCAGGTAGAAACCCCGAAGGACGACCTAGTGACTGCTTTACTTTTCTTCTTTTAGTTGTACTTGTACTTTTCTATTTCCTTGTACTTTTCTGTTGGGCTTGTATTTCTGGCCCCCTTTACATTCAACACTCTCTTTTGTATACAGTTTTACTTAGTGTTTTACTTCCAGTTGCCTACTCTATTGTGTCTGTTTCAGATTATAAAGGCAATGCCATCCTAGTTTAGGGATTACGCTTTTGGTGCTAGTCGCCAGCCCCTGACCTATGGAAGGTGTGCTTGGGGTAGTTACGATACAGGCCCCGGGGGATGAGTCGTGACAATAAAATTATAATAAATATATTCATTGTACTTATAAAGTTATAAATATATATGATTAAATAAATGTATTTATAAATATATACAAATATTTATAAATAAATACAAATAGTTATAATTATAATTCTAAATAAATATAGATATATTTAAATAATTATAAAAATATAATAAATATATTAATTATATATATTTATAAAATTATAAATATAATAAATACATTTTTTATAATTTTATAATTATTTAAATAAATAAATAAATAAATAAATATATTTATAATTATAAATATAAATAAACATATATTTATTATAATTTTTAATTAAAAATAAATAAATATTTATTTATAGTTATAATTATAAATAAATATATAATTATTAAAATAATTATAAAAATATAAATAATATATTTATTATAATTATAAGGTTATAAATATATATAATTAAATAAATATATTTATAAATATATACAAATAAATACAAAAATTTATAATTATAATTCTAAATAAATATATATATATTTAAATAATTATAAAATTATAATAAATATATTAATTATATATATTTATAACATTATAAGTATGATAAATATAGTTATTATAATTTTATAATTATTTAAATAAATAAATAGATAATTATTTATTTATAATTATAACTATAGAAAATATAAATTTATTTAAATAAGTATAAAATTATAATAAATATATTTATTATATTTATAATCTTATAAATATATATAATTAATATATTAATTATTTATATTTATAAAATTATAAATATAAAAAATATAATTATTATAATTTTATAATTATTTAAATAAATATATATAAATTTATAGTTTTAAATATAAATATAAATATATATATATTTATAATTATTTATAATTATATAAATATATTTATTATAAATATAAATATAAGTAATATATATTTTTGTATAGTTATAATGATAAAAAAATAAATAAATATTTATTATATATATAATTTTATAAATATATATTATAATATAAATAAATTATTAACATTATATCTTTATGAGCGCTTTTTTAGTGCTAATAAAGATATGGAATTATCAGTGCTAAAAAAGCGCTGATAAACTGTGTCTTTATCAGTGCTATAATTTTAGTGCTAATAAAGAAACATTTTATCAACGTTTTTTTAGCACTCATAAAGGCCTAGCTTTATTAGTGTTAAAAAAACACTGATAAAGGTATGTTTTATCAACACTTTCTATTTTAGCACTGATAAAACATACCTTTATCAGTACAATCTAAGTAGCGCTGTTAAAAGATTTTTTATAAATGAACCCCAACAGTCAGCTTCTTCTCTCGCACACCTCAAGCTCTCATGGAAGCCAACCTCTACTGCCACTGAACCCTTCCTTCACCACTGCAAACCCCACCTCTGTCACGAACCCCGCCTATGCCGCCAAACCCCACCTCTACCGCTGCGAACCACACCTCTGCTGTCGAACCCCACCTCCACTGCGAACCCCTCCTCCACTGTAAACCCCACCTTCGCTATGAACCCCACCTCCGCCGCCCCTCTACACCTACAACACTGAACCCCTCCTCTTCCACCGTGAACCCCTCCTTCGCCGCTGAACCCCTCCTCCTCCGTCGTTACTACTGCCGCCACTGTTGTCGACCGCTCCGCTACCATCAAACCCTACCTCCGTCACTGAACCCCCTCCAATCTAAGTAATCCCCCTTCCCTTTCTTGGGTGATTTTTATGTCTAGGGATTGTAGACATTATCCTCACCATTGTTTGGGCTCCTCATGTTATAGGAGATTAGTTCCTCTTCATTATAAGTTATGCATTTCTATGTAATCCATTATCTTGACATGTCTTGGATATTTGGGTTTCTTTAAAATAATTTCCTATCAAATTATAACTATATATTGCTCCCTTGATGAGTTTCAATTGTTTTGTATGGAATTTATCACTTGGAACATCTGGTTATCTATGGTTTTATGTTTTAAATCTTAAAATTGTTTGTTTTAGAATGAAAAGTAAATATGTAAATTCCCCAAGGGTCATTTTAAAATGAATATAGAATTTTAAATGGTTCTTTGAAACCAGTTTTAGTTTCTTAAGAATTCGTTTTAAAAAATTAAAGAGAGGTTTTTTTTGAATGACCCTTCAATGGGGAAGATTCTTGATTTCAAAGTGGTTTTTTATTTAAAATGGTTTCCATGGGAGGTTTTCATTTCTAAATTTTATTTTAAAGTACATTTAAAGAAATATATATTTAAATCTCAGTTTTATAACTTGGTATCCAAATCTATATTTCTAAGGATCATTTTTCACTTCCAAAAAGGAATTTAAATTTATGTTTGTCAAACCATCAAAATTGGGCCCCTTGATTGATATGTCTATTTAGGTTTTTTCCCTAAGAGTGATGTGATTGATTATTAATATGAAATTATTGATGATTATTCATGGATGTGAAAATGGTCCCTTTATTGTGACAATATTAGAGTTGAGATGTGATTTACTACTTAAATTATATTTATTCATGCGATGATCATTGCCTTCTTATTTCTCACTTTCACTTTTTTGGCTGCATGGAAACCCTAGGAATTAAGAAATAGGTTGAGAGGTATACTACACTAGTTAGTTCACACAATAGAAAATTTCCCCTAGTTGTATAGTTTTCTTAGTCTATAGAAGTGTCCATAATGAGGTATGTGTGGGTAAGTTAGGTGGATTTTCTACTTTTTTAGGATTCAATATAGGCCAACTATTGACCTCATTGTAGTGTGAGTACAAAATGAAGGAATAATTTAATTCCCTCTATGATTTTGATGCATTGAAGATAATATAATTAGAAATAGGAAAGAGGGATCTATAGAACAATTGGATTTATCATCTAAAGGAGAAAGTGGATGATAGGAAATCGAGAAAGGTGTATCTAGTTGTAAATGTATTTCAATAATTATAAGGACCAGATTTCAGTTAGATTTTCCATCCTACTTTAAATCATATAATAATTTAGATGGTTCCTAGCCTAGTTTCCATTGAAGGTTTATTTCTAGAAAAAATGGATTTCATGATTATATTCCTTCATGGAGATTCATAGGAAGAGATCTACATAGATCAACTGGAAGGTTTCATGCTAAATGTAATAGAAGGTTCAGTTCTAGTGTCAAATGGAGTTTTTTGTGGGATTAAGTAGGAACCAAGAAATTGTAACTATAATTTCAATTCTTTTATGGTAGAATTAATGTTCAAGCAGTGTAATGTAAATAATTGTAACTATATTAAGGTTTATTAAGACAAGATAATATAAAGACTCACTGTAGAGAACTACTGACTAAGATGAATCCATGGTAATCACCAAATTGATGTTTTAAAAATTATTCTTATGTTAATTGGATTTCAAACCAAGATTTTGGGTGATTTTAAAGTGTTAAAAATGTTGTTTTATTTTTAAAGTTGTGAGTTAACCCTCATGATCTATATTTAAAACCATTTTTTTACCCTTGGTTAATTTTTATATCAAAATTTTGTGTATTTATTTTGTTAAATTTTAATAATACTGAATCAAATAGGATGGATATGAATAAATAATGGATGGATGCCAATAATCTGACAAAAGAGTAGAAAGATGGAGTGAAAGAGTTCATCAAGTTTGCAAAATATCATACATATAACCCTTCTTAAATCTTTTTCCGTGTTTACACTATTTTTATTCAAGACTAATTAGTCTATAGGAGTTGGAAGAACACTTGATATATCATGGAATAGATCAAAGTTATAAATATTAGAATAAACATGGGGAAAAAGTGAATGTAGATAGTGGCTAGGATAACACTACATTTTATGGATCATCTGATATGATTACAAGTGTGGACAATGAAGAAGGACACATCGGGATGTGATTATAGATGTGAATGATGATGAAGATAATATTGAGGAAATGAAAAGGAAAATTGAAGATGAACTTCGTGATTGCCCAAAATTGTTTGAGATGTTAAAGAGTTGTAAAAAGACACAATTGTATGGTGGTTTCCCTAAATATACAACATTGTCAGCCGTACTGAAGTTATATAATTTGAAAGTAGGAAACAGATGGAGTGACAATAGTTTTACGGAACTAATTTATTTATTTAATGTCATGATATTAGAAGATAATGAGATCCTAAGCCAAAAATATGATTCCAAACGAATGATATGCTTGATGGGTATGATCTCTAAAAGAATACACTTCTTTCTGAATGATTGTACACTATTTTGCAAGGACCAAAAATCACTTATAGAATTCCCAAAGTGTGGTGCTTATCAATATAAGAAATATTAATATGGTCCTATGAAAGTTGTATGGTACTTTCTAATCATTCCAAGTTTTAGGTTTCTGTATGGATGTGAGGATACTGTTGGGAAATTGACGTGGCACATAGATACAAGAAATAAATAGGGAAAACTATATCACCTTGAAGACTCTCCTAAATGGAAGAAAATTGATCATGAGTATCATGAATTTTGAAATGAGATGAGAAACCTTTGTCATGTTCTATCTATAAATGGAGTAAATCCTTTTGGTTTTCAAATAAGAACTTATAGTACAAGGCTGATTATGTTGGTAAATTATAACTTTCCATCGTGGTTATGCATGAAACAAAAATACATCATGTTATATATGCTAACATCAGGACCAAAACAACTGGGTAATGATATTGAAGTTTATTTGGCTCCATTGATCAAGGATTTTAAATTATTTCAGGATTCAGGTGTTAAATTATATGATGCTTACAGAAATTAAGATTTCAAATTTAGAGCTTTATTTTATGGGATGATAAATGAATTTCCTGCTTATAGAAATTTTGGTAGGATATAAAATTAAAGGAAATCAAGGTTTTACCATTTTTGGACAAGGTATATATTCAATTAGGTTGAAATATTCATCGAAAACCATGTTTCTAGGACATCGTAGATTTATACCCTGATAGTGGATGACATCATTTTATGGAAGTTAAGAAGAAATTACAACACTATCTCCACTAACAGATGATCAACTATTTGAGAAAGTAAAATATGTGGACACGGCTTTTGGTAAACCATTTTTGAAAAACTTACGAAAACTGGTTGAAAAAAGAGATTAGTTTTTTTTTGAATTTACATACTAGAATTATCTATACGTTAGACATTTTCTTGATGTTATGCATGTTGAAAAAAATGCATGTCATAGTGTTATTGGAACGTTGCTAAATGCACCCATAAAAACAAAGGATGAAATTAAGGATAGGTTGGACATGGTTAACATGGTAATATGAGAAGAGTTGGTGCCGGTGAAGGGTTAGAAATGAAATTTTCTTCCTCCAGCTTCTTACACTCTTTCCAGATAAGAGAGATACCAGTTTTTCAACTTCTTGAATGATGTAAAGGTTCTAGAGGGGTATTCATCGAATATCAAGAACATCATTTCAATGACCTATTTAAAGTTAAAGGGTATGAAATCACATGATTACCATGTTTTGATGAAAAACCTAATTCCTATATCTTTACATTACATTTTTTTCCAAGAATTACCATCATTCATTAACTAAGATCTATTTCTTCTTCAAAGATATATACAATAGAGTTATATACCTTTTCAAATTTCTAACTATGAAAAGAGAAATTTCTATCATATTATGTGAATTGTAAATGTTCTTCCCACAAAAATTATTTGATATGATGTTTCATTTTATGGTTCACTTGGTGAGAGAGATTCAACCATGTGGTTCTGTACACTACAGATAGATGTACCCCATTAAACAGTATATGAAGATTTTTAATGGGTATGTTAAAAATAAAAGTTAGTCAGAGAGTTGTATTATAGAGTGATATATTGTTGAGGAAGCCATTGAACTCTATACCAAATACCTATCCACTGTGGAAATCATTATTATACCAAAATCTAAACACACTGGGTTGGTTGTGGGTGAAGGAATTTCTAGAATAGATGTTCCACAATCAATATTACAGATCAAGAGAAGAACCATATTTACATTTTTCATAATATTTTGGAGGTTTCCCCATATTTTTAAAGCCACAAAGAAGTTATTAGGAATTTTAATCCATCACGGGATGAAATATGATATCAAATACACATAATAAAAAGTTTATATGATGGTTTCAGGACCATATTTTTAATGAGTCAGATGAAAATATAGATTCAATTTTAGAATTACTTGGATGGCTAGTCGGAGGACCAATTGTTTATGTATTATCTTATAATGGTTATGTAATTAATGGTTATATATTCTATAAAAATGAATATTATGAAGACAATACCATGAAAAATAATGTATTTACTCTCGTGGATGAAGTGATGCATGTTTCCAATACTAAGGACAAAAATCCAATTTATGAAAATATGTCATAATTTGGAATCATCAAATAAATATGGGAGTTTTATTATACAACATTCAAAGTTCTGATTTTTCAATGCAATTGGGTTGATAATAGGAGTGATGTTAAAATAGATGAAATGGGATTCGTGAAATTTGATTTCAGTAAAGAAGGGTAAAAAGATGAACCATTTATAATGGTATCATAGAGAGTACAAGTATTTTATGTTCTAGATCCCTTAAACTGAAAGTGGTCAATTGTTATGTTATCAACCAAAACCACTGAAGGGTTAGATGAAAATTCAACTATGGATGATCCTTTCATTGAAATGTCATAATCATTTCACAGTGGTTCCAATGTAGATAGCGTTTTTTTGTCAAAGGAGACCACAATGAAGGGATTTGGATAGTCAATAGAGGGTTAAAAACCCTTCATCCTTAAAAAAAGAGTGTTTAATAATCTGGTTATATACTTTTTGTAATATTAACCGTGTTACCTCATGTTATTATCCATTTGCTGCTAAATTTATGTACTCTAAATTAAATTTTAAACCACTTCTGTAGATAATGACTTATGCACATGCTGGTGATCCCAATCCCGAGGAACAATAAGTCTCTCAACCTACTAATGCTCATAGTGTAGAGGAACAAAGACCTTATGTACGTACTGGTGCTCCCAATATTGAGGAACAATAGGTTTCTCAACCTATTGATACTCCCAGTACATAGGTACAATGACCATCTTCACATGTTGATGCTACCTATCTAGAGGAACATATTGATGATGTTAAATCTAAGGAAATAATAGGTGAAAAAGGACTAATGATGTGAAAAAAACATAAGTGTCATATTTTGACAACGTTAGAAAAAATAATTATGGAAAAAATCAAAGGCATTAAATATGAGGTTGGATGGAATGCATGGGGACAACATGTTAACCCCAAAAGGCAATGTTCAATAGTTACATTGGAATCATCTCATGGAAATGTGTGTTGATTGATGTCTATTCGTGGCACTATGTTGTGATCGGTCTTATGAAACTGATGTGGGAAGATATTATAGTAACATTATGATATCATTTATTTATTTTACTAAATAATAAAATAATAAAACATTAACTTACTCTTCATCATAACTTGCAGTGTGAATTTATAGTAGATGACTCCCACAATAAATATGTATTAATTCTTGCAAGAAGGATTACCAAAGGCTTTCGAACAATTCTAACGAGACACCATCTTAAAGATGATGAAGGGAAACTAAAACCACACCCATAACTTATCTATGCACACCTGATAACCTAAGAAGCATGGGATGTGTTTACTGACCATCGTGTAGATGTGTCTTTTCAGGTACATTGTGTCTAGTAATAAGTTTTTTGATGATATGTGTATTCATCACTTTGATTGAATTTTTATTTATTTATGAAACAACCACTGAGTATTGGAAATAAGGAACAAGCAGAAAAACCAACGTACCCCTACCATAAATCAAGGATAAGGTACACTTCACTTGAGAAAATATTAGTACTTATTTTAAATCTACCGTAATACTTTTATGTGACATGAAACAATAACATAATTATGTTCCTTTGTTTATATGAATATTGATGACTCCAAATCGAAAGATATTTCCATCCCACACTATGTGCTATGGAAGGAGGCATGTGTAAATAAATATGGGATGATAATAGATGAAAACAAACAAAAAGTGTGAAAAAATGTGTAAGTATGACATAATAATTTTTTTGTTTTAAATTGCTATCACATAACAATGATTACTTATTTTCTTATATTTTCTATCTGAAATAGTAATAGGAATCAATGAAACATGTAATAGATGAACACATACTATTGGTGGAATTGAAGCAGCCAGAATAGTATGACCGCATTAGAGGTGTGGGTTTTGGGGTGACACCCCAAACATATTTTTAGAAAAAAACAAGAGGAGGATCAAGGTGAAGAAATGAAACATATGAGAGAAAAACTATCTAACCTTGAAGAACAATTCCAATGGTAGAGATAGATGCTATCAAATTTTATAGGGGGAATCAAATAGAATAAAAAACTTAAGAACAAACATTTCCTAATGATTACCCCACCCCATTATCTTTGAGGTGATCCATTCCCCTCAAAGAGTTATCTTGGCTATGGTAATAAATGTTCTAATAATTGTTTCTATGAAATGTGAATCAGAAATACACTGATAAATTTTCTATACTGATATACTATAATGTTATAATGACTGTGATTTATATCTATCAACCCCCACCCATTACCTTGTAGAAAGGGATACAAAGTTAAATATCAAAAACAACATGCTACACAATAGACCACTTCCAACAAGTCATGTGAGAGTATCAATTAGCGTAGCCCATGAGATGAGCACCTAGATACCTATTAAAATTGATGAGGAAGATATTCACAAGGTCGAAAAAGATATTAGAACATTCATCTCATGGTCATCACATCTTGTAAAAAACATTTCAATAAGGAGGTATTCATTTCCAATTTGTTTTTCAAGATAAAACTTTAACAATTAATGAAAAAAGGTTTGAACCGATGAATATTATTACAAAAAGACAAAGGGAAGAGGGTGAAATGAAAGATAGACTCAAAAACCTCTAAAGGATTGACCAACTGATCAAAAAGATCTACCAAAATCACCTTTACCCCACCCATTATATATCCTCATTTACTATCATTTAAGGTTCATGAGGATAAAAAGTTAAAAAATGGTTACTGTCACATAGTTGATTTTGAAGAAAATATGCATTAAGAGGAAGTTCAAGACTTCATTAGTGTTGATACTGTAAGTGAAACCTAAACTATGATTGTCTAGGAACCTCAGTTGTAAATATATACATGAGGCATGTTTTCATGATTTGATTTTCCAAAATTTGATATACTTTTTTAATTATCACTAAATACATTTCATATTTTGGAAGGCGTATATATCAAAAACAATTGAAGGGATTTAACATGAAAAAAATTAGAATCGTTAGCCCTTATATATCCTCTATAGAATAACCAAAAATAGAATAAAAAAAAGAATGAAATAGTGGAGGTCTGGTCAAATCATTTGAAATAAAACTTTTGGATGAAATACTCTTCTTAATACCAATGACGTAGGGGTGAAACTCTACAATATAATCACATAAAATATATTTTCATTTATTTCATTACTTATTCCTTTTTGTGTTTTTAGGAAACATTTTATGCTTATTACGGACAATTTAGATACCCCAAATATTTATTTCCTGGATTCAATGCATGGATATTCAACAAACCAACCACACTTGATGGATTTCTTCAATTTTTAATACACTACATTCAATATTTTATAACTAAAAAAAAGTTATATAATTTATATTATGTTTTATTGATAATTATGTTATGATAGAGTGGTGCATAAATATCATGAAAAATAAGGAATGAGGTCAGGGTATAAGCATGAGGACCATGAAAAGTTTTACGAATGGAAAAGTATTAGGGTATATATAATAATATTTCACTATCCAGACACATATAAAAACAAATTACTTATTCTCCTAAATGTTTCTGTAGTGTATGAAACAAACAAATGGAAAGGATTATGGTTATTACGTTTGTAAATTTATGATAGAGATCACATTCCATCAACAAACTAGCATCCTCGAAGAGGTATTTTCAAAGATAATTAATATTTTATTTAAAATATTTATTAATCCTTTGTGTATTTATATTTTTCCAGTACTACTATGAATGTTGAAAAGACTCATATTTATAAGATGATATAGATTTTATTAGAAATGAATAAGAAACATACCTGATGGAAGAATGTACACAATAACATAAACATGTGACTTTTATATAAGTAGTGGATTGTTTCATATATATGTTTAATTACTTATTTTTAATATTACACAAATAAGAATTGTTTTCTTATACAGGTGGGTCCTTTATTCGAGTTGGGGTGGTTTGTTCAAAGCTTCTCATGCTCATGAGAGATTAGGTTTCGAGGCTACAACTCATAATTAAATAATAAGGTAATTTTTTTTAATACACTATGTTTTTCCTCATAATATTATCTATTATCTACTGCATTAACATAATCTAAATTAAATGTTTGAGTACTTAATTTAAAAAGTTTTACTCACTAAAAATTGATAAAACACACTCCGATTGTCTTGATAATTTAAGAAAATGATTCATAAATCATTTGTGAAGTGTATAAAGTAGTCTCACGTCAAAATAACACACGATGCAACTGGTATGACTCAAAATGCATGTTTATAGTTTGAAATGACATTTTAGTAAAAACACAACTAGCATAATGAAATCTAATAAAACACATTCAGACTATTTTGATACTTTAGGAAAGTGATCTATAAGTCTTTTTTGACATATAAGAATCAACTGTACCACTATATGATGCACAGTTTGTCAATTATAACTCAAAGTGTCCCTTTTTATTTAAAATTAACATTAATTTTAGTAAAAAGAACAACTGACATACTGAAAATCAAGATAAAACATTTAGATTGTTTTTATATTTTAGGAAAACGATATATGAGTCATTTTTGATGTGTTGGAGTCAACATCACCTCAATATGAGGCACAGTGTGACCAATATGACTCCAAGTGTGTCTTTTTATTTAAAGATGACATTAATTTAAGTAAAAAGAACAAGTGACATACTGAAAAAAGAGAAAAAACATTTTTATTGTTTTAATAATTTAGCAAAAACAATCCATGAGTAATTTTTTACATGTATGAATCAACCAAACCTCAATCTGACACATGGTGTGACCATTATGACTTAAAGTGTCTGTTATGAGTTTGAAATCGACATTTTAGTTTAAAACACATCCCTTAATAAAAACCTAGAAAACATGCTCCAATTTTATTTATAATTTAGGAAAACTATTCATAAATCATTTTTTATGTTTATAAAGCAATCTCACATCAAACCAATGCACGATGCGACCATCATGACTCAAAATGTGTGTTCCAGTTTGAATGAAATTTTAATCAAAAAACAAAAATGGAATACTGAAAACTAAGAAAAAACATCAGGATTGTTTTGATACTTTAGTAAAATTATATATAAGTCATTTTTGATGTGTTGTAATCAACCTCACCACAATATGGTGCATGGTGTGGACAGTATAACTCAAAGTGCCTATTTTTATTTAAAATTGACATTAATTTTAGTAAAAATAACAAGTGACATACTAAAAATTGAGAAAACAAATTATAATTATTTTAAAATTTTAGGAAAATGATCCATGAGTCATTTTTGATGTGTAGGATTCAACCGCACCTCAATTCCAACTCACGGTGTGACCGGTTTTACTCCAAGTGTGTCTTTTTATTTAAAATTGACATTAATTTAAGTAAAGAGAACAAGTGACATACTAAAAACCAAGAAAAAATATTCATATTAATTTGATAATTTATTAAAATGATCCAAGAGTTATTTTTTATGTGTATGATCAACCACACCTCAATTTGGCACATGGTGTGATTGATATGACTCAAAGTGTCTGTTATCAGTTTAAAGTTGATATTTTAGTTCAAAATATGTATCTCAATGAAAACTAAGAAAACACACTCTAATTGTCTTAATAATTTAGAAAAATTATTCATAAGTCATTTTTGACACTTATGAAGTAGTCTCACATCAAACCGATGTACAATGCGACCAATATGACTTAAAATGCGTGTTTTTAGTTTGAAATGACATTTTAGTAAAAAAACACAACTGGAATACTGAAAACCAAAAAAATGAATTTTGTATTGTTTTAATACTTTATTAAAATGATCTATGTCATTTTTGAGGTGTAAAAATCAAATACACCTCAATCTGATGTATGGTGTGATCGGTATGACTCAAAGTGTATCTTTTTATTTAAAATTGACATTAATTTTTGTAGGATGAAAAAGTTACATATTGAAAACTGAGCAAAAAAATTTGGATTGTTTTAATATTTTAGGAAAATTATCCATGAGTCATTTGTTATATGTAGGAGTCAAGCGAACCTCAATACGATGCACAGTGTGAACGTTATGACTTCAAGTGTGCCTTTTTATTTAAAATTGACATTACTTATTGTAAAAAAGAATAAGTGACATAACTAAAATTGATAAAACACACTTGAATTATTTTGATACATTATAAAAATAATCCATGAGTCATTTTTGACATGTAGGATTCAACCACACATCAATATGATACACATTGTGACCAGTATGACTCAAAGTGTCTGTTATCAATTTAAAATTGACATTTTAGTTCAGAACACATCCCTCAAGGAAAACCCAGAAAACATGCTTTGATTGTCTTGATAATTTAGGATAGTGATTCATAAGTCATTTTTGACATGTATTAAGAAGTTTCACATCATACTGATGTAAAATGCAACCAGTATGACTCAAAATGCATGTTTCCAGTTTGAAATGAAATTTTAGTAAAAAAACACAACTGACATACTGAAAACTGAGAAAATACATTCATATTGTTTCGATACTTTAGGAAAGAGATCCATTAGTAATTTGTGATAGGTAGGAAATAGGTGAACCTCAATCTGATGCATGTTGTGACTAGTATAACTCCAAATGTGTCATTATTTAAAATTGACATTAATTTTAGTAAAAGAACAAGTTACATACCAAAAAATGAGAAAACACATTCATATTATTTTGATATTTTAAGAAAATGATCCATAACTCATTTTTGATGTGTAGAAATAAAACCCACCTCAACAAGATACATGGTGTGACTGGTATCACTACAAATGTATATTTTTTATTAAATATTGAAATTTAATTAATGTATTCTTTTATATTAATGTTTAATTTATTTCTTTATATTATTATTAACATAATATTTTCTTTCTTATATAGGAAGAATATTTTACTTGGGTTGAGATGATTTTTTTAACAACTGATACCATGGGAAAACATTTTTGAGAGGGGATCACAAGAATCAAAAGATGAAATATTAATGTTTTTTGGATAATTATAAATGTAATTATATAAAACATTTTTTGAAATGTATATAGTAGTGTTTTTTTTGTATATACCATGGGAGGAAATTTTTGTATTCATGATTTCAATTAAATTTATATATCATTGTTTGAAATTATAGGTTTTTACTAGATATGATATTATATTAACAAAACATTGTAGCTAGCTAGGCCTTTATGAGCACTCAAAATAGCACTGATAAAGGGGGTCCTTTATCAGTGTTTTTTAGTGTGTATAAAGGACCCCCTTTATCATTTATGTGATTAACAACACATTTTTAGTGATGTTAAAATACTTCTTCAAACTATTAAAGGGAATATATGTAGTATTGAACTCACATAAGTCCTTTAGAGTATTGTATTATGATTGAGTTGAATCTCGAAAAACTCCCATCCATGAAGAACACCCTTCGTGCTCAAGGCACGTGCTTCACATAACTCATGGATTCATAAAGCCATTAACTTTCATGAAACCTATACCCTTTAAATACAGAGAAAACACCCATTCTATAGACCATGATCCCATGTAACAATAACCTTTATGAAACTTATAAGATTTGAGAATCCTCTATAAAGACCTCAAGTTGAAATTTACTTTCACTAAACATAGTTTCAAAAAATTTGAGTGCTCATGGGATCTACATCCACTCGACTAAAGATTACTCATGAAATATATATATTCACAATTAGTATCATGAACCATTATGTATAATCCCTTTGAACTAATATTATCTGAGCAGTCTTCTTACTTTCTACTCCTAATCATATACACTCACACTAGGCATTCTTCATGTTTCTTGAAATGGGAAGTGTTTATATCTTTCTACCTCTAAAGGTTTCTATACAGTGGATTTGTAATCCCTAACCAAGGAATCATCAAGGGTGAGCACCCATTATTCTTCTTGATGAGTGAATTTAGTACCCCTGTATCCTTCTCTCATCCCATCATAATTGGGACTAGACAACTTAAAGTGAAATCCTCACACAATCCACAACTATCACCCACTTAGTGATAACCATCATCTTAGTTTCACGATGTTAAAATTCATGACAACTTCAACAGAAAAAGATGTTAAACTGTGGGATTACCCTATGTTACTGGCATGGGATGCCTTGTGTGATGAGCCTAGGATTCCCCATGTTACGAGAACATGATTCCTCATGTGACGAGCATGAGATCATTCTTCCCATTTTCTTGAAATATTAATGTAAAATCCCCATCCAATCTATCACTATCACCCACTTCACAATGAATCACATCATATTCTTATGATGTTAAACTGCACGACAACATCCTTGTCACACGACATTAAATTGTACCCTACCTTATGCGACAAACATATAATTCCCTATGTGAAGAGCCTAAGATATCCCATTTGATTATCACAAGATGCCTCATTTTATTAATATGAGATTACTTACTCTCATTTCTCAGGAATCTTTATATCATAATTCCTACTCCATTCCTCACTATCATTCCTTTCACAACATGGGCATTCTTACTGCATGATATTAAACTATATAATGCGGTCTCATTAAGAAACCTTAAAATCTAAACTTGAACTATATGGGTTTTGATTATTTTTCAAATAAGAATATGTAGGGTGCCTCTTTGAGGTTAAATCCCAACACCCTAATAACCGCATTTCCCCTATATAATGGGATACATCAAGCGACGAGCCCATGATAACCTTACCATCTCTAAAACAATAGTATCACTACCAAAATTACATCCACCCCTCAGGAGGAGGTAACTCTATAACACCCTGATATTTAATGATATATTTATCTTTAAATAATTTTGATGTCTTTGATAGCTTGCTTTACAGACAACACCATGTTTAAACCAACCACAATATACTATTGAAATATTATTGTTAAATGTGAAAAGTATTTCTTAGTTGTTGGATTGGTAGGTATAAATAAGAATAACTAAATTATGAAAAAATATTTTTTACACATATAGAAAATGAATTCATTGGTTATCAATTGGTTATAAATGAAAATAAAATCTTTTTAATGTAAGAAAGAGACATTTTTTTGAAAATCTATTTTTATGTGAATGATGTGTTTTTTATATTAATAAATTAAATTAGTCATTATTGATGAATTATTTTAATGAAATATAAAGTTAATATATTCAATAAAATATTTTAACATTCATTTAATATTTATTACTATGCAAAGAAGAAGAATAAATTCAATTTTATACTTAAAAATACATTTATCTAAAAATAGTTTCCATTTAATTTTGTGTGATTATTTTAAAATAAATTTATGCCACTTATAGTAATTGAATTTTATAATTTTTTTTTCTATATTTGGAATCATTATTTCCAATTCTTTTAATGAATCCACTTTTATTTTTGACCATTATGAATAGTAACTGAGTTAAAAATTCATTACTTCGGTAAAGTTTAAATGGGTTAATAAGGGGTTAAACTAAATAGATAAGGGTTTAAAATGACCTAATTTTTTTTCTAAATCCTATTGGATAAATTTATTTGAATACCATATCATTCTATCTTCTAACTTGATCCAATTTAGTGCCACTTTCCCATGAGAGTGACTTTATTATATTTTAATATTATTATTAATTACAAGTGTACCACTCATCTCACTTATAAAAGAGAAGATAATCTCCTCTATTATCCTTACCTAAGACCTGATATTCTATTATTCCTGAAATATCCATCCAATAAGCCTAAATTTTATTTTTAAACAAGGATATCTAAAAAAGATTTATACATTCTTACTGATCTTTTTCATGCTTTTTTCTTCTTAAACCTCATTCAAATGTTCTATAACCATATTAAAATGATTTCCTAAATATATTTACTATTAAAATATATTTTATGTTAATTATATATCCATTTTTTATCTCCTTCTCATCCATTTAAAGATGATAATGTCGCTCGTGCATACGTGTGGACCACCACTTCTACGAAGTGATGTGATTCTTTTTTCATTTCCTCTTTACATTGATGGTCATAAGGATAGATTTATTGAATATATATTATATTTATGATATTATTATGATTATAGAAAGTTGAATTATTATTTACCTTTCTTTCTTTTCATCCATCTAATTGTAGAAACATCATTCGTGCGTACGTATGAATATCCATCTTCATAGAGTGATGTAATTACTTTTTCATCAGAAATTTTTATAAATGTTTAAAAAAGTATATATATTGAATAAATATGAGACTTATAAAATTATTAATATTCTATATATTATAAAACCATGAACAAGGTTCAAGGACTGAAACTATCAAATTGAAACATGCATAGATTACATACTAGTATTCACATGAATGTTCATTTTAATGAAGAATTGTAAATAAAAGGATAATTGGAAGTTATATTAGAATGATACATAGTAATTTATGCATGAATATATTTTTTAATATATTTATAATAAATATAAAATTATTATACAGGAGGTTTGAATGCATATGAATCTATATGGTACTTGAGGTAAGGGTTTGTGTTACAATCATATTTCTTTTCGAGATTTTCTAAACTAAATTTATGCTAAGGGAAATTATATAGTTATTATCCTTAAAACCTAATATATTTTATCCCCCTTTTATTATTATTATACTTTTAAAGTATCCGTACCATTTTCCTCTCTTTGATACTTAAAAAGACCGAGAAAATGTTTTTAAAAAATCTGACCTTATTTCCTCTTCGGTCGATGAACTTTTTCTTAAATTTCCATGTTCTATAAAATGTTTTCAAGAATGTTTTTATATGGTGAAATCACAATTTAAATTCATTTTCACTATATTTTACTTTCATTTTAAAGTTTTTAAAATGAATTTTTACAATGTTTTTTGAAAAATTTATTTTTTACTTTTTACAAAAAGTGTGAAATAAATATTTGTTTTAATGTTTAATACATGAATGAATTTTACTAAAATAATGACTATTAATTGAATTGTATACTAATTTAAATGTTTCCATGTTTATTTTAAATGAAAATATTTTTATTAATATTCTAGGAATTCTTATTCTTTAAAGAAACCAAAATAAAAAAATATTTTCCCTATTTTCAAAGAATTGTTCAAATGCTCTTGTAAAGGTATTTTCCATCCATGTAAACATACTTTAAGGATTTTCATACTTCACTAGGGATATGATATTATGATAAAATTTACTTCATTTCTCTAGATTACTTATGATGATAGTGATTTTAAGATGATTTTATGAAACCTGTTTCTTTTCCATAGGTTATCCTATGATGAAATGTTTATCAAATCCATTTCTTTTCCAGATGTTATAATATGATGAATTGGTGAATGTTTTAAAAAACTTGTGGCACACATATGTATGGTTTTCAATATGTGACAGGAAAGTCTATTAAATCCATCCAATGCATTGGGTAATGATTGATATCTTATGAGATAACATGGATTGGAATGGAGAGTGATCTCATTTTAGTAAGGGACTTTGTCCACTATGATATTCTTGTGAGTGAAACTTGACTAAATAAATATGGAATGAGGAGTAAACCCAATCCACTATGGGTATTTGTGCACTGTGATAGTTGTGGTAGTGATCCAATATGGGTATTTGTGCACTGTGAGGCTTGGAGTAGCTCGAGGATGGGTTTTTATAAGGTGGGGAGGTTATAAGATCCCATAATTTCCTAGGTATGTCTCTCTATGAGTTTTTCATTTAAGCCTTGGTGGTTGGGTCTTGTTTGGATATAGAGATCTTTTTTTGGGGAAAATGAACAAAATTTTTGGGATGTATGCTTATTTTAATAAATGGAGTATGAGTATAAATAGGTTAAGTGTTTCATGGGTCCTTGGTAAGTTGAGAAGCTTTAAAGGAGGTTTGGGTTGTCTAAAGAAAAGTGTACTGAAAAAACATCTACGGAATATTTACATGCTGTGTAAAGGGATTACACTTTGTGTACTTTTTCGGGTGTTTTAATAAAATAAATCCAAGGTAATGATTTTTTTGGCCTATTCCACTAAATATATTTACACGATGTGTAACTATATTATACATCATGTAATTCCCTGACCTACTATTTTAAACACGTTGTGTTTCTTAATTACTTTCTAATTAACTATAGCTCCTCTCCTCTCGACCCTAGAGAATATTCTATGAAATTTTTGAGTGCCAAACTCCCTTTCAGACATCCTATTTATGCGATAAATCCCTGTTAAGTCCTTTTGGTAAGGGTTTTTCCCTTCTCTTTCTCTTATTTCAACCGTTGTAGTGAAATCCTTTGACCGATTTCATCATTGGTTTGGATCTTGATCATTTTGATCTCAGAACCTCTTTTCTATCATTTTCACCATCTTTCTCATTGGAATTTTCCATTATAAGCATTGTTGGATCTTCAGTTAAAGTTAGGGGGTCTAAATCTTAATCCTACAGTTTGATAATTTCCTAGTATATGAAATATTGTGATTATGCCAACATAGTGTTCACTCGAATCAATTAAATAATGAATATTATTCTTTGAAGTCTTTTAGTTTCAATCGACTTCTAACCTAGCTTATGATTACTTGTGGGGTGAGTGAACAATGATTATAATTAAACTAGATAATGGTTTAAATTTTTTTAGAAATGAAAGATACCTTAGGTGATTTCTTGATATAGAATACTCAAGTTATGTCTTATTTCTTATTGTTATAACTATTAAACAATTGTCATTTAAATTGAAAGTGGTATATAAAATATAAATATAAATTCACATAATTAACCATTGAGATATATGATGTGATATTGTCATATACATGTTGTATTTGTGTTCCCTATTGAAATGCTTATATATAAGGCTCAACCATGGTACTTGCACAATTATATATTGTAATGGTGACATTGAGACTAGTCCCATGCTGTAATGCTTATATAGATTTGACTCAGATGCTGTAATGCTTATAAGTCTTTGACCTGGATTGTTGTGACTATACCAAGGTTATATGGTGGTGGATGTCATGGTCGTAATACATGCTTTGAGATATTGAGACATGGAACTGAATTAGGTTATTTTATCTTGGTTATATAGTTATGGTTGGCATGGTTGTAATACATGCTCAGAGATATTATAACACGAAGCCGAAGCAGGTTGATTATTGTATTTTATTAATTTTTTGAGTTAATTAATACACCTATTTATCACTTTATTTCATACACTTGTTATTAGATTAGTTGGTTTAGACATGGTAGTGTCAACCGACTGAGTTATACTCACAACCTATTCTGTCTTCCATTTGGTACCTGATAATATTACATGGATGCAGGTTTGGAAAAGGGAAAAGAACTTTGATATTGATTGTTTTCTTGTTGGATGGGCTACATTTTAGAGGTGGGACTAATGTGGTGTTCGAGATTAGGGAATTTGGGTATTTATTTGAGTATTCTAGTCTTTTAATTGTTTTTTTATAAAAATAAAATTTATTTTTATTCCAATATGCCATTACATTATTCTGTTATTATTTATTGGATTATTCAGTTAGATTTTATTTTTTTCTTTCTCTATGTCTATACTTTGATTTATTTTATTTATATGATTTAAATTATTATGCTATGACACTTCATACTAGGTGTATAGTCTCCCCACCATACATTTAACACCCCTTCTTCTAGTCATCGGCCTTTTATGTACAAGGAGGAAAGCTTGATGTCTTGTAACTAACCTCTTTTTTCCACATTAGAGAGTGCCAGATCAAGGGACATTACACCAGCGGTGAAGGATTCACACCTTTGGAAAGCAGGAATGCAGGGCCAAAAAATCATGAATAGTCCAAGGATGCAGATCTAACATGAAATCACACCCTGATATAATCATAAAAATAACATAATGATGAACCCAACATGAAGATCTTTCCTTATAATAGTGAGAAGAAGATGAGTGTTGGGTATCACTAGTTTTAGACATCATCACCGTGAATCCCTTATCCTTCACCCGAGAGAGGATGAGTAATGTTGTGTGTTTTGGGCATCACTTTCATTTGACATGTACTATTAGTTGGATCCATATATTCCAGTAGGACACCAACCACCAATAATGTTTAACAGGCTACCCTGACCAATAACATGTGTGGGGATATAAGGTCCAACTGTATCGTAATCCTACACAATTACACTCTTATAGAAGCCATAACCACACCCATAGCTCCTGGGAATCCTCACTCCACCTCTCCATCATAATTCATTCAACGGAGGTTCATAAACTACTTTTTCTATTGGTATGATCTAGAGGGAGTCATCCCCATTTGGTAAATGGCTCAGTAGACTTGGAAGCCATGGTATCACATTGCCGCTGCCTGCCACAATAAGCACACATAAGAAATCCCACCATTGCCACTTATTATCATTTCATAAGTCTTTCCATGAAATCAATTGGAAAAAATTCCCCCTATGTTGAGGATGTAGGGGACATTTAGTTCATGGAAACCCTAGATTTCACTTTGGAGTCACCAAGGAAGACTCATACCACCCGACATCACATACAATGTAGGGAAATCCCACCTATAGGGAAAAAAGTTGATCTGGTCCCTACTCCACCTTCCTTATTCCATATTTCATGATGCCCATGCCAGGGGTATATTTCCAACCTTTCCTTATGAAATTCCACTTTGAAATCTCCTGTGTTCCCTACCACAACTATTGCATCTAACACCATCCTCACTAAAACAAAGGGGAATGTTTTCATCATACAAGGACTGATACTCATATGCTCACCAAGAACACTAGGCTGACTCTCCCAATATCTAGCCCTATTAAAAACTGACATGAATTTCCTCATCATGATGAAGAACCCTAACACCCTAAAGGTCCTCCATTAGGTAAAAGGGGCTACCAGTAGCCATAAAGTTCCTTCCTTTGGTTCCAATTATAATGTATGTTGAAGAGTTCCTTGTGACCCCTAGAATCTCACACTCAAGGAACTCTCATATTAACATGAGAGGAAGGATATGGAGAACCAATTTCATGTAACCCTTGATCTCATAGAATCTGGGTTGACATATGATTTCAAATAGGTTCTTCTTAACCCACCATCACAACCGAGGGAATACACCCATTGGTTAAGGATGTACATCAATTAGGATGAGGCCCACATGGTCTCAAAATACCTCTGTAAGTGCCTACATATAAAGGATATTATGGATTCATTTCAGGGGATCACTATGTATCCATACCTACCCCTATCAAATTCCCTTCTCTCCAACTCCACACTGAAGGTAGAGGATACATTAGGGTCTAGTATGACACCCTTTGATGAAGAACATCATCCATTCGGGTTGCAGGTACTCAATGAAATCATTAACAAGTGCTAAAACACATTATTATTAAATATTTTATTAATAATAAATGATATATTTTCTCCATAATATTCTAAATATGTTTATTTATGGAAATTATGGGATTAAATCATTCACTTTAAAATTTGATTAAAATTTTGGTTTAAAAACCTTTAAAGTACACTCTGTTATTTTTAAAATAAATATTTTTATAGGAATTATTTATAATTGAAATTTCATGAAAATATTATTCACTCTATGGGACAAAATTTTCATTTGGACCATCCTTGATAGATTCCACATTTTATAGGATAAAATGGGCCATTAATTCAAATCTGATCTCGGCTCATCAGTATTGTAATGACCTGGACCCACTGGGTCCATTACTTTGCCAAAACACGGCTCCACCGAAACGGTGGCACCAGTCATGGGGGAACCGATGGCGGTGGCACTGTGATGGTGGAACTGATCACGGTGGCACCATGACGGTCATACACCGGTCATGGTGGCACCGTGACGGTGGCACCAGTGATGGTGGCACCGTAAGGGTGACACCGTGACGGTGGCACCGTGTCCTCACCGCGTTCTTTTCCAGTTCCCGACATTTCCGCTCCCACAACATATCTTTTGACATAAAGATGATTTAATTCCCCCTTTAAAATCCATTTAAATCCCATAAACAATTTCTAAAATCCCCCAAGGGTCGGGAAACCCTTAACTTACCAAAACGTGTGGTTTTTCCTCGGTGTCTCGCCCTTCCCCGGTTCCGCCCCTGTTGCGCGTTTTTCCTCCACTTAAAAGAAACGGTTTAATGCACAACCATTATACCACCACCCCGATAGAAATAATTAAATAAGAATTAACCCATCCTGTGTAACCTCCCAACCGCATAGGAAACCACAATCCAACTTTAAAGCGGTGAAAAATTCCTCACCCCGTAACAATAAGATCTCATCTTTATATCACGCTAGAGTTTCTTCCTTCCCCTTATTGGCTGGATTTCTTTCTTCTCCCTGGTGAGATTGAAGTCCCTCCTTCCCAAGGATTATGGTGCACCTGTGCTGTATTTTTTCTGCTCATCCTTGGAGTCCCCGACATTCCTCCCCTGTAAGTCATGTATCCCCAGTTCTTGGAGCGTGGAGAAGAACTTCGATCCTTGATCAACCAAGTAGGGATTTTCCTTAGTCTCTCTTTACTATGTATCATGCGGGGTGGGTAAGCTACTGTTTCTGTGGGAATGGATGAAACCTTAACAAAGATAATAAACAGACTGTTAAAGAATGATGGGGTGCATTTGACAATTCTGCTGTACTCTTTTATAATTGCTATATGTTGTGAACTATATGAACTTATGCTCACTGAAAATCATGGCTGTTGGTGGTTTTTCCTTGAGCACTATTTAACCCTCGTCTTATGTGATGAATGAATGACTGTAACATGGAAATTGGTTAATCACATAAACTCGGTGGATTAAATGAATACCAGTGAACATAAATCCTTATGTGGTCACCCTGGTTAACCAACAGAAAGAAGAACCTAATGAATGATGTGCCTGAATCTGGAAGTTTCCTTACTCTGTTTTGGTAGTAGGTGAGTTGTTTTGTTTGATTCTTACGGGGTGATGTGGATGAGGATGGGATCCCCTGTTGTGGTACGGTTGTTGTTTGTGAATTTGAAGCTGTGTGGGGCTGTATCTCGAGGCTTGGTTTGGTTCCAGTACTTTGAGGGATCTCATAGATCCCTTTTGTTGTTGTGACTTTAAAAGAGAACCGGGTGTGAATGCTTAAATTTATGTTTGTGTGTTTCTCTTTCTCTGGCTTTTGGTTATGCTTATTAGTTTTCGAGTAGTTGATCGTACCACAATTCACTGTTTTATTCCACCATTACACCGCTGTTTTAAACTAGTTTTGTAATAAATATTCAAAATATATTAATAAATTTCACTTTATGTTTGAATAATTTAATTAATTTTAATCAACATTATAATGGGAAATGTTACTTGTTTTTATTATTTCAATGTAGGTAGAGGTGATTTGGAGGGCCATTGATGAAGTGGAAGAAAAATGGGCCAAAATTGCATGGATCCATGGACATCTGTCCAATGTTTTGCATAGTACACGAAATCCGTGCATCCAAATGGGATGAAATTTTGTAGTTCTGTCCAAAATTTAATAGGATACATTTAATATTCAGTAACCCAATAATGATTCAGATTATATGGGGCCCATTCGAACTGATATGTCCAAGCCACCGAATTTGGACCAAGTCAAAGGCGGTGTTTTGTATTTTATCAATATCTTGAGCTGTAGTTGTCCAAACAGTGCCAAACATTCGGTGGAGATAGTCAACAAGTAGGGATACAACTTTTATATTTTCTCCAAAGAGAGATAAGGCTTTATAAAGGCCGAAACTCATGGTACAAGTAGATTAATGAAATCTATGTTCCTAAAACCACCTTCCAATTTTTCTATAAAAGGGATCCAAGGGAACCTCATTTGAAAGTTAGGCCAAGGAGTGAAGTGATGCCAATTTGGAGTCTTAGAAGAGTATCTTAATCACCTTGGAGGTTCTGGAGGCCCCTATCCTCATAGGGGGATCAACAATGAAGAAGGAGTTCAACCCGAGCTTCCTCCTCCACCCGATGTCGAGCTAAACTGTGGGTGTTCGTTGTGAGGGAGCTACACACATGTCAAGGGAGTTACAATGCATAAACTAGCTACTGGTTTGGAGTAATTTGGGTTTTTAAACATTTCATTCCATGTATCTTATTTTATTTCAGATTTGAATGCTTGATTTGATGCATGTGAGTGTTATGCTCTTAATTTCTAACCGATCGGTGTGAGGTTTTGAGTGCGTGACTTGTGTTGTTCCGATTGGACATCACAAGAATCCTTTTCATACCCACATTAATGAGATTTCAATCTGATTTGGAAGCTCTTATTCCATGCATAAGTGCTGGACCTTGACAATACGATTGTTACGTCATGGTTTGGTCCTTAAAGCATTGAAACAACAACTTAGGAATTAATCGGGATTCCAATTAACTCCAACCAAAGAATTACTCTAACCCTAAGATGAATCTCTATGAAAAATGAACTTGATATGTGTGTAGTGAAATCAAATCGACCCTTTTATCTCATATTTTTCAAAATCCACTAGGTCACTCAACTTTTAAGCTATTTCAACTAAGTCATTGTTTTAAACTCTTTTCAAAACCACCCCTTCTATTAGTCATTTTTATTAAAAATACACACTCTAAACCTTCCAATGCTCCTTGAGAGATGACCTAGGATCTACCCTAGACTATAAATCAACCTTAAAAACATAATAAATTTGACGTTTCATGACAACGCGGTCAACTTTTGGCACCGTTTCTGGGGAGTGCTTTGGTTTTTTGTGCGTGTTTTTGATAAAATTTTTGTAATTTTTGTGAATATTTGTTTGTTTTATCTTCTACCTTTGAAATTATTTTTGTGTTATAATTTATTTATTGTGTAGGTTCTGTGTATGACTCATTCTACTCCGAGAGACCTACAAACTTTCGAACCCAAACCGGAGAGGATCCTACATCAATGAAACCGAGACACACAAGACAACACTTTGAAGGAGGAGACATCACATCTTAAAATTCTTCTTGATCCTTCTTCTTCTTCTGAAACCAAAGTTAAAACTGAACATAACTTGTATAACACGACTGAAAATAATAGAACACTAAAAGAACTAACCTCACCTGATGTTGATATCCGACCCACTTACATTCAATTACAAGGCGAGGCACCCAATTTTGAACTAAAATCTGGTTTAATTCATTTATTACCAAGATTTCATGGGCTGCCTGGAGAAGATCCACATAAGCATTTAAAAGAATTTCATACTATGTGTTCAACATTAAAACCTAATAATGTGGATGAAGAACAAGTAAAACTTAGGGCATTTCCATTTTCATTAGAATACATGACTAAAGATTGGTTGTATTATGTTAATTCACCTATTAGAGGTTGGGCGGACATGAAATGACTTTTTCTTGAAAAATACTTCCCAGGATCTCGAACTGCAACAATAAGGAAAGAAATATGTGGGATAAGACAATCTCAAGGAGAAACCCTTCATGAATATTTGGAACGCTTTAAAAGATTATGTTCAAGTTGTCCACACCACCAAATAAGCGATCAACTTTTAATACAATATTTTTATGAAGGTTTAATTCCAATAGATCGTAACATGATTGATGCCGCTGCAGGTGGTGCACTAGTGGATAGAACCCCAATCGCTGCAAGGAACCTAATTGAGACCATGGAACAGAACACTCAATAATTCATTTCAAGGTCCAGTGTACCCATTCGAGGTGTCCATGAGGTGCAAAGTACTGAATTCGAGAAGAAGGTGGACAAAAAGTTTGAAGAGGTGAGTACCCTTCTACGACAACTTGATCTTTCCCAAGGAAAATTCCAATATCCTCCTCCCATACATTGTGGTATATTCTCTTCTGATACCCACTATTCTGACCAATGCCCCCAATTGAAAGAAACTTCTGAGAGTTGTGAGGCAATATTCCCAGGACGCCCCTATAACCAACCCATTAGGCAAGAACCTTACTATCCATCCAACCCTGGGTGGAAAGACAACCAAGTTTGTAGGAAAGGGGGGTATTCAAACCAGCCTCATCAACCATGGAACCAACCAGGGCAAAGTAGTCATCAACCACCACCACCCAGAAATTTTCAACCACCCCAAAGGCCTTTCCAACAACCCACTTTAAAACCAGAGCCTAGCCTAGAAGATATGATGAAACAAATGGCTGCCAATAATCTCTAGTTCCAACAAACCAACCAAGCATCCATACAAGACCTCAAAACCCAATTAGGCCAACTAGCTATCTCAGTGGGTGAAATCCAAATCCATGGGTGTAACGACCCAAACTTTTTGAATAGTATATTAACTTACTCTAAACGATTTAATAGAGATGTTAATGGTTAATGCAGAAAGAGGAGTCGATGGCTTCATCTGGTAGACTCGAACCTTATGAAGCCCACTTATCAGAGCTTGGGAAGGTGGTGGCATTGTTGGGCTTCACTTTGGACCAAGCCCAAGCCGAACTCCAACGTGTCAAGCTTGAACAAAAACGCCTGCGGGAGAAGTTCAAGTTAGTAGAGATTACTACTAGGGCAATGTTATCTGAGCCTCCCTCAGATTCTCTCACCATAGCACACCTTACACTTACGTCATTTTTTGGTGTTATAAGGGGCTATGTGACGAGACCGTAGCTTCTTTGTGTAATCCTTTGGGATGAATAAATTGAGATTTCTTCCTTTAGTGAAGTTTGTGAAATTTCAAATGTCCGGATAATTTTAGGATGTATTTTATTGATGAATTTTGAAAAAAAAGGATATTTTAAAATATTTATGTAAACCTTAAATAATTAATGATGTGTAATGATTTTCAAAAAATGGTCTTCTGCAAAAGTGTTCAGTAAGGAATTTGGAGTCTAATAAGATCAACTTAATTTTTGATGAATAGTAAATTATGAATAGTGATTTGACGCTTAGGATTAGTAATGTGACCAAATGGATTAGTAATCTCACTTAAAGAAAGTTTTAATATAATTTAGACACCTTGATTAAGTAATGTGATTCAATAAAATGGGTAAATAACGGTTTCATAAATTATTAGTCAAGTATTAGTTTTTTCGGGTGAATTGTGTTTTTTAATTAAAAATTAAATTAAAAATATTTAGAAAATTATTTTTATAAAATGGATTTTATTTTTGAACTCAGAGCATCGATATTATGTTATGGTAATTTTTGGGGATTTTTCTGAAAAAATGAATTTTCGGTGAATAGTGTATTTATTTAAAAATTAAATTAAAAATATTTAGAAAATTATTTTTATAAAATGGAGTTCATATTTGTAATCAGACCATGGATGTTTGGTTAAGGTGAAATTTTGGTATTTTTCTGAGAAAGATGAATTTTCAGTGAATAGTAAAAATGCAGTTTTAGGGTTTCGGTATGTTTAATGACATCATAACTGTGTCATGATGATTTCATGAGATATTTTATGGGTTGGCCGACCAAAGGTGATGAATTATTGTATTTTGGGACCCATGTGGCCTACCTTCATGGGAAATACCATGGGAGAGCCCATGGTTTTGAGAAAACCACTTGTGAGGTGTCCCTTGAAATTATTAACGTATCACATCACTTTCCCTATAAATACCAATCCATTTTCTCATCCTTTCGACTCCAGAATAATTCTCAACGAAGTTATGGTCTCCTTACCTCCCAAGGAGTCCTCCCAAGGTTCCCTCAAGCCTCTCAAGGTCCCAATCTTTGAGTTTTATGAGTTACGTTTATGGTAAGGGATCCTACCTCTCTCTTTCTTTTCAAGTAATCTCTTTTATGTCATTTCTTTTATGATCCATGCTATTATGTTGAAGGATGTTATTTTATATTCCTATTAATTCCCTTTTCATGTTCATATGATGTGATACCCCCTCTTTCTCTCATCAATTCGTTTTAATAATGTTTAAGTGGCGCCGTTAGGCTGCCAAATTTTTAAGGGATTCATTCGCCTTTCTCATTTTTCAAAATTCTAATTTCATGTCAAGTCTTTAAAGTTCATTTTTATTATGTTTGGGTATGATATCTATATCTATCATACTGAACTTTTATGTTCATATGATGAGAGACCCTATTTGATCTCGTCAATTCATTTTTGTTGAAGTTTAAGTGACGCCGTTAGGCTGCCGAATTTTCATAAGAGAAATCTAATTTTTGTCTTCCTTCCATGTTTTTCATTTAAAATGGTATGTCCTTAAAATTTCATTACCATGTTCATATATAATTCATATTCTGTCCCTCTACTGTTTTATGGGTCATTTATGAATGTTTGACCCATGTCCCCTCTCTTTTCAATGTTTTCTAAAACCCCGAAACATAGCCGTTATGCTGCAGAATTTCCGTCTCAAAATGTCTCTCTATTTTTCTAAAGTTCTTTTATTTTATTAAGTGAATACTCAAATATCTATCTTCTATATGGTTATTCACATATATACCAAGTTTTTCTATTTTAAATTCTGGGATTTACATACATGAGACCCGCTCTCCCTTTCCGTGGGTTTAAAGTGACATAAAGATCATGTATTTAAAGCAGTTTTTAAAACGTTATGATTATGAAATAAAACCCATTTCTTTTATGATATATGGGTTGTTTATGAAATGATTGATGATTATATATGTGGCTCACATTATGATAAAGACAAATTTAAGGGTGCACCTTGATAACACTCCAATGCATTGGGTAAAGACTTAATCTCTAGAGATGACCATTTTTTACAATGCCTTGGTGATTAACCTTGGTAATTTTAATGAAACCTTGGGGATGGACCTTGGTGAAATGGAAATTATTGTCTATGTTAAATTTTGTAGCCACATCTTCAAGTTATGAAAAACGTTATTTTTATTATGATATGCCTCATGATTTCTTTCTCATTCCTTAAAGTTCTTTTCATGGCCTTATTGAAGTATCTCAAGTTCACATGTAAAATGTATCTCTTGTTTCCCTTACCAGGCCTTCTGCTCACCCTTTCTTTTGATGTATGTCCCCAGGTTATGAGATGCAGTAATGAACCTAGTATGAACTTAAGGAGAATCCTTTCAAGTGTTTAAGAAGAATGTTTTATGTTGTTTTCATGTATTATGTTCCGGTTTCCAAGACACTAAACCTTAAAGATCCTCAGTTTTGTGTAATTTAATGAAAGTTTATGTTATAAAAAGGCGGGATTCTATAGTTGGTATCAAAGGATGGTTTATTTATTTGTGGAATTTAGGATATAGAAACTTTAGTAAGAACCCTATAGAAAAGTTTAAATATAGGAAAACTTCCTGGTATTTTGGTAAGTATTGAGTAAGTGGTTTATCAAACAAATATATCCCTGTCTGGATACGAGTAGGTAGAGGCGGATCTGGCACAGATGTACATAGGGGTAAAACCCAAAAACACCGCTTTGAGCTAGACTCGAACGGGAACTGGTGCACGATAACGGGCCTTGCTGCACTCTTGGTTACGACACTCCCGGGGGATATGTTTAGTTAATCACAAGATTTTTATGAATCATTATGAAGGAATTATAGAGAAATGTAATTGTCTAAGCATGAAGTCTTAGTAAAATGATTTATAAATGAAATAAGTTTCTCACTAAGGTTTTATTCTTTTAGAAAATGGCGGGAAATAGGAGGAACCATGCAGATGGTGACCGCAATGCACCATGTGCTGACGGCCCTCCAATGGAAGCTATAATGGAAACATTCATGCGAATGATGAACCAACTGACTCAAGTTATGAGTAATAACTTGAATCAAGCTGAGAGGACGATCTCACCACGAAGGGAACAACACTCTGTTGAGTCCTTCATGCGTCAAAGGCCACCAAAATTCAGTGGATTTACTGACCTATTGGTTTTGGAATAATGGATAATCTCCATTGAAAAGATCTTTTCTATACTCCTTTGTTTGGAACAAGAAAAAGTCACCCTTGATGTTTACCGCCTAGAGGGAGAAGCTGATCAGTGGTGGTCACTAGTCAAAAACACGAAGCCTAGAGGAGAGATGGAAGTTATAGAGTGGGAAGAGTTCCAGGGAATATTCTTTAATAACTATTTCCCTCGTTCCATGAGAATGATAATGGAGAAAGAGTTTCTCGAGCTGAAGCAGAAGGAGAATGAATCTATCGGAAGATATGAGATGAACTTCACCCAACTTTCACGATATACCTCTAGCTTTGTCATGGATCCAAGTGGGAAGGTTGACAGATTTTTCGGTGGACTGAGACCTCATCTGCGGAAGAATCTAGCCAACCGGGACTACGATAGGTATGAGGAGATCATGCGGAGTGCAATGAAAGTCGATCTAGAGTTTGGTGAGACACAATGGTCTCATAAATCAAATGACAAGAAGAGATTGTTGGAGCCCAGTTTAGGGAAGAATTTTGATCAGGGAAGAGGTGGAAAGAAAATGCAACTTACCACATGCAATAAATGTGGGAAGAAGCATCTGGGGCACTGCTTGATTGGAAGTGGAAAGTGCTACAAGTGTGGAAGAGGAGGCCATATTGCTCGAAATTGTCATAGTGAGGTGAAGCCTCAACTCCCCAACACTAATGACAGAGGAAAGATGGTTCTGGCCCTACCCTAAGTCCATTTCTTCAAGTGTGGACAACTTGGGTACTTTTCTAATCACTGTCCAAATCCAAGGGCAGTGGAGGGGAATCACCATCAACCTCAGCAAAGGCCAGGGGAGCAAGGTCGTGCTTTTTCTATCACAACAACTGAATTTGAAGATTTGAATGACATGGTAGCAGGTACTCTTGTTGTCCTCTCAAAATTAGAAAGTACTTTATTTGATTCTAGTTCAACGTATTCCTTTATTTCCTCCAAGTTTGCAAAGAATATAGAATCAATCCCCGAACTGCTAGAGGTAGAGTTGTCAATCAAGACTCCAAGTGGGATTATCCATGCATCAACAGTGTTTAGAGACTCTAGTGTTTACTTTAGTGAGCACAATCCTATCGCAAATCTAGTAGTCATTCCCATGATGGAATTTGACGTTATACTAGGTATGGACTGGCTCTCAAAGTATAATGCTAAGATAAAATGCAGAAGTAAGGAAATCTCAGTAGTATTGAATGAGAGACCTAAAATTATATTCCAAGGATAGATATCCCGAACTAATCCCTATCTAGAATCACCTCCTATAGCTTTATTTATGGAGTTAATTAGTGATGATGAAGAAGGAAAAGGGAGTATACAAATAGAAGATGTTCTGATTGTTCAGGAATACATGGATGTATTTCCTGAGGAGTTACCTGGACCTTCCCCAGAAAGAGAGGTAGAGTTCTCCATTGAACTCGTACCTGGATCTCAACCGATATCAAAGACCCCATATAGAATGGAAAATGTGGATCTAGAAGAGTTAAAGAAACAACTCCAAGAATTGTTGGAGAAGGGGTTTATCTGACCGAGTGTGTCTCCTTGGGGAGCACCAGTTCTCTTTGTGAAGAAGAGGGATGGATCAATGCGGCTATGAATTGATTATAGAGAACTAAACGAGAACACAGTGAAGAACATATACCCTCTTCCAAGAATTGATGATTTATTTGAACAACTTCGTGGGGCTCAATTCTTCTCCAAGATTGACCTTTGATCTAGTTATCATCAACTGAGGGTGAAGAAGGAAGATATTCCAAAGACTGCCTTCCGATCAAGATATGGGCATTATGATTTTACTGTTATGCCCTTCGGCTTGACTAATGCTCCTACTATTTTCATGGATTTGATGAATAGAGTCTTTAAGGACTACCTTGATAACTTTGTGGTAGTTTTTATTGATGATATTTTGATATATTCAAAAAGTCATGAGGAGCATGAAGATCATCTGAGGGTTATTTTGAAAACTCTGTGGAAGGAGAGACTCTTTGGAATGTTCAGCAAGTGTGAGTTTTGGTTACAACAAGTGGCTTTCTTGGGGCACATCGTAACCAATGAAGGAATCTCGGTTGACCCTGAAAAGACAATGGTTGTGGAGGAGTGGCCTCAACCCACAACAGTAACTGAGATTCATAGTTTCCTTGGTTTAGAAGGATATTATCGGAGGTTTCTGAAAAACTTTTCATGGCTTTCTAATCCACTAACCAAGTTAACTTGAAAAGGGGTTAAGTTCATCTACACAAAGGAATGCGAGGAAAGTTTCCAAGAGCTGAAGAAGAGATTGGTTACTACACCTGTGTTAACACTACCCTCTATCAGATAGGGATTTGTTATTTTTAGCGATGCATCTCTGAAAGGTATTGGGTGTGTCCTCATGCAAAATGAAAAGGTAATTGCTTATGCATCTCGATAGTTGAAGATTCATGAGGAGAATTATCCTACGCATGACCTAGAGCTAGAGGCGGTTGTTTTTGCTCTAAAGATATAGAGGCACCATCTTTATGGGGAGAAATGTGATATATACACTTAACACCAAAGTTTAAAGTATATTTTCATGTAGAAATAATTGAACATGAGACAAAGGATATGGTTGAAGCTTATTAAAGACTATGATTGTTCAATTCATTATCACCCTGGAAGAGAAAACAAAGTCGCAGATGCATTAAGTAGGAAAGACCCTGTTGTTCTAGAAACAATGAGGATCCTAGGAGATCCCTTGATTAAAGATCTAGTAAAACTGGACATTGGAATTGTAAGGGAAGGGACATCATAAACCTTATCCCAAATGATTTCTCAACCTTCATTACTAGAGAAGATCAAGAAGGCTCAAAAAGAAGATCCTTTGCTACAGGAGAAGTTTGAGGCTGTAAAGGATGGGAAGTTCCCTGATTTCAATATTGATCAAGAAGGTGTATTGAAATTTTGTACAAGACTATGTGTTCCATCTATTCCGGAGATAAAGAAAGAATTGATGGATGAAGATCATAGATCTACTTTCTCTATACATCCGGGAAGCACTAAAATGTATAGATACCTTTGTGATCTTTATTGGTGGGATAACATGAAGAGGGAGATTTCTGATTACACTACAAGGTGCCTGGTGTGTCAACAAGTAAAGGTAGAATGACAACTTCCTAATGGGGTATTACAACCACTACCCATACCAGTATGGAAGTGGGATAATATCACTATGGAATTTGTAACTGGTCTCCCGAAAACATCCAAAGGAAACAATGCGATATGGGTTATTGTGGACCGTCTCACCAAGACCTCCCATTTTATCTCTATTCAGGAAGATTTCTCTCTGGATCAACTTGCCAAGATATACGTAAAGAAAGTGGTAAGGCTGCATGGGGTACCACTATCCATCGTGTCTGATCATGATCCAAGATTCACATCAAAATTCTAGAGAAGTCTTCAACATGCTCTGAATACTGAATTGAATTTTAGTACGGCCTATCATCCTCAAACTAATGGCCAATCTGAAAGGACTATTCAGACACTCGAAGACATGATGATATTATGCTCAATGGAATTTAAAGGTGGATGGGATCAACACATCCCATTAGTTGAGTTCTCCTAAAACAACAGCTTCCATTCGAGTATTCAGATGGCACCCTATGAAGCTCTGTATGGAAAGTGATGTAGAACTCCTACTTGTTAGGATGAAACTGGTGAGAGAAAGCTTCTTGGGCCTGATCTTGTGCAAGAGATGACAGAACAGGTTCATGCCATCCAACAACACATAAAGGCTGCTCAGAGTCAGTAGAAGAGCTATGCTGACAACCGTTGAAGGGACTTGGAGTTTGGTGTTGGCGACAAAGTCTTCCTTCGAATTTCTCCATGGAAGATAGTCATGCGGTTTGGGAAGAAAGGGAAGCTCAGCCCTAGGTACATTGGCCCCTATGAAATCCTTGATCGCATAGGAGTAGTGGCCTATCGTCTAGCACTTCTACCTGACCTAGATCAAGTTCACGATGTCTTCCATGTATCTCTCTTGAGGAAGTACATACCCGACCCTTCGCATGTACTGAACCCAGAGGTGGTACAACTGGAACATGACCTCTCTTATGAGGAGCAGACAGTGGAGATCTTAGACCGTAGAGACAAGGTTCTACGAAACAAGACTACCCACCTTGTGAAAGTGTTGTGGAGGAATCATAAGTATGAAGAAGCGACTTGGGAGCCTGAGGAAACAATGAAGAAAAAGTACCCTCACCTTTTCGACTAGGCCTCAAGTATAAAATTTCAGGGATGAAATTTCTTAAGGGGGGAAGAATGTAACGACCCAAACTTTTTGAATAGTATATTAACTTACTCTTAATAATTTAATAGAGATGTTAATGGTTAATGCAGAAAGAGGAGTCAATGGCTTCATCCGGTAGACTCGAACCTTATGAAGCCCACTTATCAGAGCTTGGGAAGGAGGTGGCATTGTTGGGCTTCGCTTTGGACCAAGCCCAAGCCAAAATCCAGCGTGTCAATCTTGAACGGAAACGCCTGTGGGAGAAGTTCAAGTTAGTAGAGATTACTACTAGGGAAATGTTATCTGAGACTCCCTCAGATTCTCTCACCATAGCACACCTTACACTTAGGTCATATGCTGGTGTTATAAGGGGCTATGTGACGAGACCATAGCTTCTTTGTGTAATCATTTGGGATGAATAAATTGAGATTTATTCCTTTAGTGAAGTTTGTGAAATTTCAAATGTCCGGATAATTTTAGGATGTATTTTATTGATGAATTTTGAAAAAAAGGATATTTTAAAATATTTATGTGAACCTTAAATAATTAATGATGTGTAATGATTTTCAAAAAAAGTTCTTCTGCAAAAGTGTTCAGTAAGAAATTTGGAGTCTAATAAGATCAACTTATTTTTTGATGAATGGTAAATTATGAATAGTGATTTTACGCTTAGGATTAGTAATGTGACCAAATGGATTATTAATCTCACTTAAATAAAGTTTTAATATAATTTAGACACCTTGATTAAGTAATGTGATTCAATAAAATGGGTAAATAACGATTTCATAAATTATTAGTCAAGTATTAGTTTTTTCAGGTGAATAGTGTATTTTAATTAAAAATTAAATTAAAAATATTTAGAAAATTATTTTTATAAAATGGACTTTATTTTTTAACTCAGAGCATCGATATTATGTTATGGTAATTTTTGGGGATTTTTCTGAAAAAATGAATTTTTGGTGAATAGTGTATTTATTTAAAAATTAAATTAAAAATATTTAGAAAAATATTTTTATAAAATGGAGTTCATATTTGTAATCAGAGCATCAATATTTGGTTAAGGTGAAATTATGGGATTTTTCTGAGAAAGATGAATTTTCAGTGAATAGTAAAAATGCAGTTTTAGGGTTTCAGTATGTTTAATGACATCATAACTGTGTCATGATGATGTCATGAGATATTTTAAGGGTTGACTGACCAAAGGTGACAAAGTATTGTATTGGGGTCCCCATGTGGCCTAACTCCATGGGAAATACCATGGGAGAGCCCATGGTTTTGAGAAAACCACTTGTGAGGTGTCCCTTGAAATTATTAAAGTATCACCTCACTTTCCCTATAAATACCAAGACAATATCTCATCCTTTCGACTCCAAAATCATTCTCAACGAAGTTCTGGTCTCCTTACCTCCCAAGTATTCCTCCCAAGGTTCCCTCAAGCCTCTCAAGGTCCCAACCATTGAGTTTTAAGAGTTATGTTTAAGGTAAGGGATCCTACATCTCTCTTTCTTTTCAAGTAATCTCTTTTATGTAATTTCTTTTATGCTCCATGATCTTATGTTGGAGGATATTATTTTACATTCCTCTTACTTCCCTTTTCATGTTCATAGGACGTGAGACCCCCTCTTTCTCTCATCAATTCATTTTAGGATTGTTTAAGTGGCGCCGTTAGGCTACCTAATTTTTAAGGGATTCTTTCACCTTTCTCATTTTTCAAAGTTCTACTTTCATGTCAAGTCTTTCAAGTTCCTTTTTATTATGTTGGGGTATGATCTATATATCTATAATACTTAACTTTTATGTTCATATGACTAGAGACCCTATTTTATCTCGTCAATTCATTTTTGTTGAAGTTTAAGTGACGCCGTTAGGCTGCCGAATTTTCATAAGAGAAATCTAATTTTTGTCTTCCTTCCATGTTTTTTATTTCAAATGGTATATCCTTCAAATTTCATTACCATGTTCATATATCCTTCATATTAATTCCCTCTACTGTTTTATGTGTCATTTATGAATGTTTGACCCATGTCCCCTCTCTTTTCAATGTTTTCTAAAACCCTGAAACATAGCCGTTATGCTGCAGAATTTCCGTCTCAAAATGTCTCTCTCTTTTTCTAAAGTTCTTTTATTTTATTAAGTGAATACTCAAAGATCTCTCTTATATAGGGGTATTCACATATATACCATGTTTTCCTATTTTAATTTCTGGGATTTACATACATGAGACCCTCTCTCCCTTTCTGTGGGTTTAAAGTGACATAAAGATCATGTCTTTAAAGCAGTTTTTAAAATGTTATGATTATGAAATGAAACCCATTTATTTTATGATATATGGGTTGTTTATGAAATGATTGATGATGATATATGTGGATCACATGATGATAAATAAAAATTTAAGGGTGTGCCCTGATAGCACTCCAATGCATTGGGTAAAGACTTAATCTCTAGAGATGACCATTTTTAACGACGCCTTGGTGAATAACCTTGGTAATTTTAATGACACCTTGGGGATGAACCTTGGTGAAACAGAAATGATTGTCTATGTTAAATGTTTTATCCACATCTTCAAGTTATGAAGAACGTTATTTTTATTATGATATAACTCATGATTTCTTTCTCATTCCTTAAAGTTCTTTTCATGACCTTATTGAAGTATCTCAAGTTCAAATGTAAAATGTTTCTCTTGTTTCCCTTACTGGGCCTTCTGCTCACCCTTTCTTTTGATGTATGTCCCCAGGTTATGAGATGCAGTAATGAACCTAAGATTAACTTAAGGATAAGCCTTTCAAGTGTTTAATAAGAATGATTTATGTTGTTTTCATGTATTATGTTCCTGGTTTCCAAGACACTAAACCTTAAAGATACTCAGTTTTGTGTAATGTAATGAAATTTATGTTATAAAAGGTGGGATGCCACAATGGGTCTGGTAAACTACCATCTCAACCACTTTTCAACCCTAGGGATAAGTTAGATGTTAGTTCCATCACCCTTAGGAGTGGAACTCAACTTAAAATCCAAATAACACCTCCATTAGAGTCATCCCCTCCTAAGGAAACCACCATCCCAACCACTGAAAAAGGTTCAAATGAGGTGAAACCTTGTCTTGAGAAAAATCATACCAAAGGAAAGAGTGTGTCTATTGATGAATTACCAAGCCCAAGCATTCCTCTTCCATTTCCCCAAAGATCCACCCAACCAAGGAAACAAAAAGAAACTGAACTTGATAAAGAAATCTTGGAGACTTTCAAAAAAGTGCAGGTTAATATTCCATTGATTGATGCCATCAAGAAAATTCCGAGATATGCCAAGTTTCTGAAGGAGATGTGTACCCACCGAAGGTGAATTAGAGGTGATGAAAAGGTTAGCCTTGGGAGGAAAGTCTCAGCATTGATACAACCATCACTTCCCACCATGTGCAACGATCCTGGAACATTCTCGATTCCGTGCACCATAGGAGAGTATTGTTTCTCCAATGCTATGCTTGATTTGGGTGCTTCTATTAATGTGATGCCTCACTCCATATACTATTCTTTAAAGGTCGGTGAACTAAAGCCCACAAGAATAGTTGTTCAGCTAGAAAATCTGAGTACGGAACACCCTTCTGGTGTGTTAGAGGATGTTCTTGTGAGGGTTCAAAATTTAATATTTCTGCTGATTTTTATGTGCTAAAAATGGAAGATGATAGGATGAATGAACATACCCCAATTATATTGGGGAGACCTTTCTTGAAAACCTCCAAATCCATAATTAATTTCCATAATGGAACATTATCTATGGAATTTGGTGGTGACATAGTCCATTTCAACATCCTTGATGCCATGAAGCACCCCTCAGAAGAACATTCCTCTCTCTCAGTAAATTCAATTTATGTACTCCCTTCCCCTAAAATCACTTCATTTTCCCCCTGATCCCCTTTCTAAATTTTCCTCATTGATTGAAATTCTTGGCAATGAATCATATGTTGATTGTTTCAGTGGTCTAGAAAAGTGTCATGCATGTTTATTAATTGATAATTTCTTGAACACGGAGGATCACATGACCATCGATGATACTGATATGCTTGTAAAAGCTAATTCCTCATCTGAGGATGATACCATTGAGTAGTTAGATGAGATTAGTGACCTCTCACTTTCAAACACACTCCCATCAATCCAAAATCCACCTGAATTGGAACTAAAGAAACTGACTCAAGATTTAAAATATTCATATCTTGAGAATGGAAACAAGTTTCCCATCATCATTTCTAGTTCAATCACTCCTGAGCATGAATTGCGACTGCTTGAACTTTTGAGGGAGCATAAAAAAGCATTGGGATGTACACTTTCAGACATTCTTGGCATTATCCCATCAATTTGTACACATCATATTTTATTAACTGATGAGGCTAAACTAGTGAGGCAGGTGCAACGTCGACTGAACCCAAACATCTTAGAAGTAGTTAAAAAGGAAGTAACAATGTTATTGGCTACTAGAATCATTTACCCCATCTCTGAAATCCAATGGGTCAGTCACGTTCAAGTAGTTCCTAAAACAAATTTCCTAACAGTAATTAAAAATGAAAACAATGAATTGGTTCCAACTCGTGTGCAGAATAGTTGGTGTGTCTATATAGATTATCACCGACTAAACCAACACACTAGGAAGGACCATTTCCCATTGCCATTCATTGACCAAATTCTAGATAGGCTAGCGAGGAAGTCCCATTACTGTTTTCTTTATGGGTATTCTGGATACTTTTAGATCCATATTTCCCCCTAGGATCAGGAAAAGACAACCTTCACTTGCCCCTTTGGCACATTTTCCTATAGAAGGATGCCATTTGGCCTGTGCAATGCTCCAGGTACTTTCCAGTGATGTATGGTTAGTATTTTTTCGGATTACCTGGAGAATTTCATGGAAGTTTTCATGGATGATTTTACTGTTTATGGATCCTCTTTTGATGAATGTTTAAGTAGTCTTCGTTCAGTCCTACGTCGCTGTATTGAAAAGAATCTTGTATTAAGTTATGAGAAATGCCATTTCATGGTGCGACAAGGTATAGTTTTGGGACACGTAATTTCTGGAGATGGTATCCAAGTAGATAAATCGAAAGTGGATGTCATTTCTTCCCTAACATTCCCTAAAAATGTATGTGATGTGCGGTCTTTCCTAGGTCATGCTGGATTTTACCGTCGTTTCATTCGTGATTTTAGTAAGATTGCACTTCCCCTCTCCCGCTTACTCTAAAAAGAAAAAGATTTTGTTTTTGATAAAGAATGTGAAGAATCTTTTAATAAATTAAAATGGAGTCTCACATCACCCCTGGTAATCCAACCACCTCGGTGGGATTTACTATTTGAGCTCATGTGTGATGCCTCTAACTATGCAGTTGGGGAAGTCTTGTCACAAAGGGTCGACCGAGCTCCACATGTCATAGCCTATGCCTCACGTACTTTAGACCCTGCCCAAGAAAACTACACCACAACTGAAAAAGAATTCCTTGCCATTGTGTTTTACTTGGACAAATTCAGGTCATATCTTTTGGGGTCCAAAGTCATTGTGTTCTCAGACCATGCAGCCCTCCGGTATCTTCTAAAGAAACCTGAATCCAAACCACGTCTCATTCGTTGGATTCTCCTCCTTCATGAATTCAATCTATAAATTAGAGATAAAAAGGAGCATAGAATGTGGTGGAATACCATATCAGTAGGATCCCCCCATCCTCAGACATTGTCTCATCCCCCTTTATTCCCATTAATGACATGTTTCTTGATGAGAAATTGTACAAAGTGCAAGATGTTATTCCTTGGTATGATGAAATTGTAAATTATTTGGTAGCATCTTTCATTCCTACTGATTTCAACAAAAACCAAGCCAGTCATCTAAAACATGAGTCTCGTTGGTACATTTTGGATGACCCCTACCTTTGGCACACATGTAGCGATCAGGTCATTAGGCGTTGTGTTCCCGATAGCGAGTTTCAGTCTATCCTTAGATTCTACCACACTCTTGCTTGTGGGGGTCACTTTGGTCCCCAATGGACTGCTCGCAAATTTCTTGATTCTGGTCTCTTTTGGCCAACACTTTTTTGGGATGCCCATTAATTTTTTAAATCTTGTCCTCGTTGTCAAAGAATGGGGAATGTCTCTAAAAGGAATGAAATGCCACAACAACCCTTGCTCTTTCATGACATTTTTGATGTTTGGGGCATTGACTTTATGAGGACATTTACCAATTCTTTTGGAAACTTGTACATTCTTTTGTCCGTTGATTACGTATCAAAATGGGTTGAGGTACGGGCCACAAGGACAGATGATTCCAAAACAGTTGTAGAATTTTTGAGAACGCAGATCTTTTGTAGGTTTGGATTACCTAGGTTCATCATCAGTGACCAGGGTTCTCATTTCTGCAACTGAACAATGCAATCACTTTTGCTTCGGTATGGGGCCGTTCATCGAGTTCCTACTACATATCATCCATAGACCAATGGTCAAGATGAGGTGTCAAATAGAGAGGTAAAACAAATTCTTGAAAAAACGGTTCAACCCAATAGGAAAGATTGGAGTCCTAGACTTGATGATTCATTATGGGCCTACCGTACTGCTTTCAAAACTCCCATTGGAATGTCACCCTATCGTCTTGTGTTTGGAAAAAGTTGTTACCTCCCTGTTGAGATTGAGCACCGGGCCTACTGGGCCATCAAACAATGCAATTCTAATCATTCTGGTGCAGGTGCTCAAAGGAAGTTGTAGATTCAGGAGCTAGAGGAAATGAGAATAGATGCATATGAAAACTCCAGGATTTATAAGGACAGAACCAAGGCTTCCCATGACCGTCTTATCCTTCATCGTCAGTTCCATATTGGCTAGAAGTTCCTCCTTTATAATGCAAGGATGAAGTTGCATCCGGGTAAGCTTCGTTCCCGCTGGTTTGGACCATACACTGTTACTAACGTCTCTCCATTTGTTGTTTTCGAGGTTCAAAATGAAGAAACCAAGAAAACATTCACTGTCAATGGGCAGCGGCTGAAGCACTTTCATGAAGCCATTCTGGAGACTCCGATGGAGGAAATCCAAGTTCAAGAAGCAAACTATGAATGACATCCACCAGGTTTTATCCTTCCTTCCCACATTCTCTTTTACTACAGTGAGGACACTGCATACTCTAGGTGTGGGGGGATGGGTACATTCCTGGGTTAGTTAGGAATTTTCATCGTTTTCTCCTTTTCTTTTCTCTTTTTGGCCTTCTTTATGGTATTTTCATTTTCCCCATCAACAATTTCGAAGTTCCATGATTTGGCGACCAGAAAGTGGGGAAAGTAAAAATACCATAACGAAGGCTAAAAAGAATTTGTGTATGAGTTTACCATCAAGGAGTGATTTTTTAGTGAATTGGTTTTATGTCAATGATATAAATGGTTGTATCACTGTGAAACATTTGAGATGATTGATGCCCCTTGTGTGAGTAGTTTTGGGAAAACTGTGTCACTAATATCTCCATACATTTTTGCACCAAACCACAAAGTGTGAATATTTATTACTTAATATAAGATAAATATATGTTGGGTTAATATTTTTCAGCTTTAAATGATATTTCCATACGTTCGTTCCTTATCCGATCTGTTTCATTACTGTACCAGATTGAATGATGCATGTGTACCTAATTTCCGACTGTTGTACACCCTCAAAAAAAGAAAAACAAAAAAAAAATTGTTGTGTCTTGGGCAGGTCAAAAACCACTCCTTCTCAACCTTTGATCTTGTTATAACTATTGCAATTAGTGTCGTGAGGAGATCAAACAAGGGTTGAGAGATGAGTGTGAGATTTGTTCCAAATGCAACTTCAAAAAAAATATAATAAATGAGGGGAATGATGAAATGTGCAACATATGGGGATATTTAGGTCAGGAGCTTATGGTTTGACTTCTAGGAATTCTTAAATGAGTGGGTCTTGAAATATGATAGCAAAGGATGTAGGACAGGTTCGGTGAAAAATCATTTAAAGCTAAATAATGTTAAAATAACCTATATTTATTTGATAGAAAGTGGAAAGAATAGCATGGAATGGTTTTCAAACACACAAATGGAGAGTTAGTGTAATGGTTGACCTTTGAATTCCTTTCTCATGTTGGTGTCATAAATCTCTTTTAATTTTATTGTGATATGATTTATGAGACATCTTTTTCTATTTTCACTGGGAAGAACTCCTTGGTGTGGTTCATGCATTGATCACTTTACTTCAAATAAAATTTCCTCAAATGATAAATCTTTAGGATGTTGGAAATATATATATATATATATATATATATATATATATATGCATCATTGTATTTGGATATGTGACTTTTCCCAGGAGTGCAAATGTTTAGGTGTGGGGGTGTGATCGTACCACGATTCACTGTTTTATTCCACCCTTACACCGTTGTTTTAAACTAGTTTTGTAATGAATATTCCAAATATAATAATAAATTTAAATTTATGTTTGAATCATTTAATTAATGTTAATAAACATTATAATGGTAAATGTTACTTGTTTTTATTATTTCAATGTAGGTGGAGGTGATTTGGAGGGCCCTTGATGAAGTGGAAGAAAAATGAGCCAAAATTGTATGGATCCATGGAAATATGTCCACTGTTTTTCATAGTACACAAAATCCGTGCATCCAAATGGACTGAAATTTTGTGGGAATGTCCAAAATTTAATAGGATACATTTCATATTAAGGAACCCAATCCTGATTCGGATTCTATGGGGCCCATTCAAACTGATCTTTCCAAGCCACCGAATTTGGACCAAGTCAAATGCGGTGTTCTGTATTTTATCAATATCTTGAGCTGTAGTTGTCCAAACGGTTATAAACTTTCATTGGAGACATTCAATAAGTAGGGATACAACTTTTCTATTTTCTCCAAATCGAGATAAGGCTGTATGAAGGTGGAAATTCATGGTACAAGTGGATTGATGAAATTTGTGTGCCTAAAACCCCCTTCCAATTTTCCTATAAATGGGCACCAAGGGAACCTCATTTGTAAGTTCGGCCAAGGAGTGAAGTTATAACAATTTGGAGTCCTATAGGAGTCTCCTAATCACCTTGGAGTTTCTTTAGGCCCCTATACTCATAGGGGAATCAACAATGAAGAAGGAGTTCAACCCGAGCTTCCTCCTCCACCCGATGTCGAGCTAAATGGTGGGTGTTCGTTGTGAGGGAGATACACACATGTCAAGGGTGTTCTGATGCATACACGAGCTACTAGTTTGGATTAATTTGGGCGTTTAAACATTTCATTCCATGTATCTTATTTTATTTCAGATTTGAATGCTTGATTTGATGCATGTGAGTGTTATGCTCTTAATTTCTAACCGATCGGTGTGAGGTTTTGAGTGCGTGACTTGTGTTGTTTCGATTGGACATCACAAAAATCCTTTTCATACCCACATTATTGATATTTCAATCTTATTTGAAAGATCTTATTCCATGCATAAGTACTGGACCTTGACAATACGATTGTTACATCAACGTTTGGTCCTTAAAGCATTGAAATAAAAGCTTAGGAATTAATCTGGATTCCAATTAACTCCAACCAAAGAATTACTCTAAACCTAAGATGAATCTCTATGAACAATGAACTTGATATGTGTTTAGTGAAATCACATCGACCATTTTATCTCATATTTTTCAAAATCCACTAGGTCACTCAAATTTTTATCTATTTCAACTAAGTCATTGTTTTAAACTCTTTTCAAAACCACCCCTTCTCTTAGTCATTTTTATTAAAAATACACACTCTAAACCTACCAACGCTCCTTGAGAGACGACCTAGGATCTACCATATACTATAAATCAACCTTAAAAACATAATCAATTTGACGTGTCATGACAACACGGTCAGTAGTGCAGAATTTACTTAAATGGGATCACTTGAACATGAAAGCAAGAATGGTTTAAATGAGGAATTGGCTTTGGGAATGAGTTGTGACTTGGCCATGAGTGATGTGATTTTATTTTATGAATGAATAGTAATGAAGGTGTTTGTTCTTAGGTTGGCTTTGGAAACCCTAGGTTGGGATGAGTTCCTGTTACCTATATATATAATTGTAGTTATTATGTTTCTTATTCGTTCCCCACCCAAGTTGAGCACTTAGTGTCGATCACCCCCATTTCATGGGGGATGGTATTTTTCCCAACACTCCTATGAGTGGATGGTTATTAGCTTCTTTTCTGCTCCCTTTCCCGAATATCCCAAGACTCTTCGGGCAGGCTGTGATGGCCTGAGGTCCATTATAGCCCAGGATTCTTCGGGCAGGGTAGTTATGGTGGTTGTCCTAGGTGTGTGCGGGCAGGTTGTTTCACAAAAGTCTTCGGAATGAGGTCCAGGTGTCTTTGGGCGTGACAGTAGTTGTTATGGCCCAGTTGTTTGTGGGCGTGGTATGCATGGTGGTTATGGACCAGGTGTTTGTGGGCAGGATGGTGGTTGTGGACTAGGTGTTTGCGGGTGGGATGCGTGGTTGTAGCCCAGGTGTGTGCGGGCAGGGTGTGGCAGTGGGACTGCGGTGAGAATGGCGGGAGAGGTTCGATGTGTAGGATGTCTTCAATAAGTAGTGGTAAAGTGGCGCGGGGTACCCAAATATCGATATTCTATTACAATATATTACTTGACTTGCGTTACTTAGGGAGTGTGCCTTGGTGAGGCCTGGGTGGGTAGTTTTCCTTTCTAGGTGCTTTGGTTATCTCTTTTCTCACAGGGAATTAGAATGCCTCCCCACTTATGCATGAGATTATTTGGTTTTCTCTACTGAGTATACTTGTATGCTCACCCTACGTATATAAACTTCTTTCAGGTTTCCAAGAGGACTTCAGGGATCGTGCATGGCCATACTAGCTCGGGCATTAGGACAATTGTAGTTGCTATTTTTATTTTCTTTTGGAACTTTTACTTTGTAGTCTCCTTGTACTTGTGGCCTTTACTTTTTTAACATTCATATGGGAATGATTTTCTTTGGATTTTCTTTTACCCCCCAGTTTTGGTGTTGTTGGGATTTACTATCTTATCTCCCGATCCTATTAAAGAAAAAAAGGGTAGTTCCTTCCATCTTGTGTGTAATTCTATACCCTTGGTGATATTCGCCACTCCAGGACCTATTGAAGGCAGGTCTTGGGGGTCATTATCTCTCCTTCAACTTGAAGAAGGAAGGGTTTGGAAATCTGCTGTCCCTTCTCTCATCTTGGTGAAGGCGGGCCATGAAAGAATGGTACCAGAGGCTGATGGTTGAGAGATAGGATGAAGTCTGGAGTTAGGCATAGTGAGTATTTCATGGGATGGTAGGGAAACAATGATGGATGAGCTTGGTGCATGACATAGGCCAGAGAAGACTGGCTAGGACATGGGATTTTAGGTCCCCCCATGATCCGATGCAAGGATTCTGGGCCTACCGAACGACCAAGTAAGGCTACACGGATTGCAGGGTAGAGACCCTAGGGAAGGTACATGCATCATAATGACTTGTGTTCTTGTGTTTCATGGGTATGTGGGGATTTAAAATGAATAAGAAGTCTAAGAAAATTTAAGAACAATATTCTACACTACTCGGGCTTAGGCATTCCTTGTTTACCTTGCAGCTATGGAACCTAGGAGACGACCATGAGTAGTGTGGGAGATCAAGGCCTAGGAGGTTGACTTGGCCGATCGGCAGAGGACGAACCGAGAGGAGGAGGACGATAAGTGGCAGAGGACGCTTCGTGCCTTTCAGCGACAAACCCTTTGGAAGTACGAGGGCATCATCTATGACGTGGAGACATAGAGATGGCTAGAGTAGATGGTGATAGCTTTCATCTTGATCCGGGATTTGAAAGAGTAATGGGTTCCTCTGGTTGTAAGCCAGATGCGTGGAGCAGTGCATCAGTGGTGTACACTTTATCTTAGGGAGAAGAGGGAGGCTGAGGTGAAGTGGGCTGACTTCGAGAAGGAGTTCCGGGTGGAATTCCTCTCTTCCACGATGAAGGCTGAGAATAGGTAGGTAATAATCTCCCTCCAACAGGGGAGTATGTCAGTGAGAGAGTTGGGGATCAAGTTCAAGGATCTCCTTCACTTTGCTTCCGACCTCTTTTCGGATGAGGAGTCTCAGGAGAGACCTTTGGAGGAGGCACTTCGACCTTCTCTCCAATATGTTGTTACTCCCTTCACCTTACCGACATACTTGGAGGTCTAGAAGAAGGATAAATTGGTGGAAAGGATTCACACGCTGGGAGGTGTATTGTGAGAGGGAATCCAATTGGGCTCATCTAAGAGGAAGGTCGTCAACAGCAGGCCTCCACCACCAGGACCGTCTAGATTTCGACCAGTAGGAAGCAGGCCTCAACAGTTCCAGTTCCAATGTCCCGGCCCTTGCCCTTTTCTTTCGGGCCCAAGGCTGAGATGCTTCATCTTTGGAAGCCATGGGCACCTTCGAAATCAGTGCTCGAACAGAGTGCAGTACGGTGCTGGTGGGAAGGTTCAACACCCATCTTAGCAACAGCAGTTTCCAGCTAGACCCTTTCAGTAGGAGCAACAGGGGCAGAAAGCTCCCGATCCTCTAAGGGCAGGCGCCGCAGGAGGCCAACCTCAGGTTTCTCCTCAAGGACCTCGACCAGGGCATGGTCGGGGAGGTGGCCAATATCCAAGAGTCAGAGGATCTGGGCATGGGCAGTTGCACGCCGCAGAGGAAGAAATTCCAGCAGGGACAGAAGTCGTTCGAGGTACGATCAACTTGTTTAGTACTATTGCCTATTCCTTGTTCGATACAGGAGATTCACACTCCTTTGTTGCACCCCATATGGCCTGTGCTCTGGGTTTAGACGTTGAGAGACTTACAGTGCCTTTGGTGCTAAGCACACTATTCGGAGGTCAGACCGACTTGTTTTATGTTTTCCGAGGGTGTAGACTGATGATAGGGCCACATCGGTCCATCAAGGATCTTCTACTGTTGCAGATAGAACCATACAATGTCATCCTAGGCATTGACTGGATGTTATTTGTATTTTCCGTCATTGACTACTTCCAAGGAAGGGTCGTGTTTTCAGATTTGGGAGACCGATGTGTAACTTTCATCAGCGAGCGGGGTGGCCAGAAAAGCAGCAGTCAAGAGGAGCCCCTCCTTTCCTTGTTAGCTGAGCTATCAGTAGAGTCGGTGGATGCAGAAATTGTGGAATTTCCAGGGGTCGTCAGTGAGTTTATGGACCTCTTCCATGAAGAGGTGGCAACTCTACCCCCTCTACGTGATTTTGAGTTTGGGATAGACTTCCAACCTGTTGCCCGTCCGATTTCGATGGATCCCTACCAGATGTCACCTTCTGAGTTACGGGAGATGCAGATTCAGGTTGACGATCTGATGAAGAAGGGTTTTGTTCGACCAAGTGAGTCACCATGGGGTGCTCCAGTATTGTTTTCAAAGAAGGCAGATGGTGTTCTAAGGCTATGCATAGACTACAGGAGACTGAATCAGGTGACGGTCAAGAATCACTACCCTCTTCTGAGGATAGAAGATCTATTTGACTATCTGAGGGGAGAAATTTTGTTCTCTAAGATCGATCTGTGGTCTGGATATCACCAGTTGAGGGTGAAGGAGGGTGACATCTCGAAGACTTCCTTCAGGTGAAGATATGGGAACATTGAGTTTGTGGTCATGCCATTCGACGTTACAAATTCACCAGCTATGTTCATGGGACTCATGAACTCCGTCTTCTGGGAATACCTGGATCAGTTCGTAGTCTTGTTTATTGACGACATCCTGATCTACTCAATATCAGAGGAGGATCACGCTGAGCACCTGAGAATGGTTTTAGAGGTCCTCTGACAGCACCAACACTATGGGAAGTTGTCAAAGTGAAAGTTCTGGACGTGAGAAGTGTACCTACTTGGGCACGTGGTGTCTGAGCAGGGAATAGTGGTGGATCCATAGAAGGTCGAGGCGGTTGTTTCTTGGGAGGCACCCAAGAACGTGGCAGAGGTTCGTAGTTTCCTTGGACTTGCAGGTTACTACCGGAGGTTCGTACCCAAATTCTCCTGAGTTGCAGCAACTTTGACAGCTTTGACCAAGAAGAACCAGGATTTCGTGTGGAATGGGTAGTTCCAGGCAGCCTTTATCTATCTGAAGGGGAAGTTGGTTAGTTCCCCAGTGCTGAGGTTTCCAGAAGAAGGGGCGATGTATGAGGTGTTCTGTGATGCTTCAGGACAAGGCCTCGGGTGTGTGATGATGTAATTAAAAGGGGTGATCTCTTATGGGTCTAGAAAATTACACCCCCATGAGTGTAATTATGCCACCCACGATCTGGAGCTTGTAGCGGTCATTTTCGCACTAAAGTTGTGGCGGAATTACCTCATTGGGGAGCGCCTCGTGGTCTTCACGGATCACAAAATCTTGAAGTAGATCTTCTCCCAGCGGGACCTGAACTTAGGACAACGAAGGTGGATGGAGTTCCTTCAGGACTACAACTTCGAGATTTCCTATACCTTAGGAAAAGGGAATGTGGTGGCCGATTCCTTGAGCAAGAAGTGGCAGAAGGATGCGGTTCAAGAGTCAGTAGATGCTTAGAAGGCGATGGAGGAGTTGGCTGCCCTGCACCTGGATGCGAGGATAGATGGTGGTAGGGGTTTCCTGTATCAGATGAAAATAAAATCTTCTCTGTTACGGCAGGTGGATGAGTCTCAGTGGGGAGACATAGAGAGTGAAGTGATGCACGATCGAGCTAACCAAGGCGATGCCCTGGAAGGGTAGAATGAGGATGGTCAGAATCAAATGTTTTTCCGAGGGAAGTTGTTTTTTATATAGGCGATGCACGATAGAGTTTTTGGTGAGTTCCACAACTCACCCCTGGAAGTACACCCAGAAGTTTCCAAGATCTACCAGGGCCTGGGGAGTCAGTTTTGGTGGCTCGAGGTAAAGCGGGCAATTGCAGAGTTTGTGGCCAAGTGCCTAGTGTGTCAGCAGGTGAAGGCTGAACACCGTGTTCCAGGCGGTCTGTTACAACCTTTAGATATCCCCGAATGGAAGTGGTATAAGATATTGATGGATTTTGTCATAGGGCTACCCAAGGTTCAAAGAGGCTGCGACGCTATCTGGGTAGTGGTGAACTATTTGATGAAATCGGCTCACTTTCTGGAGATCAAGGAGTTGAGTGCAGTGGATGCCTTAACACAGAGGTATGTGGATGAGGTGGTGCGGTTTCATGGAGTTCCGAGGTCCATAGTCTCAGATAGGGATGCACGGTTTACCTCACAAGTCTGGGGGGGATTGCAGCATGCTTTTGGCACCCATCTACATCTTACCACTTATTTCCATCCCCAGAAAGATGGGAAGACATAGCGCACCATCCAGACATTGGAGGATATGCTACAGGCATGTATACTGGATTTTGGGGGATCGTGGGAGCGACATTTGCCTCTGTTAGAGTTTTCCTACAATAATAGCTATCACTCTACCATTGGCATGGCTCCATTCTAAGCCTTGTACGGGAGGCCATGTCGCTCACCTGTGTGCTGGACCGAGGTTGGGAAAGTAGGTGTTCTTGGCCTGGAGGTGGTGCAGAGCACGAAAAAGAAGGTTCAACTTATACGGGAGAGGATGAAGGCAGATCATGACTGAAAAAAGTCATATGATGATAATAGGAGGATACCCTTGGAGTTCGAGGTCGGGAACCACGTATTCTTGAAGGTCTCCCCCCAGCGTGGACAATGGAGGTTCGGTAGGGGGAGTAAGATTTCTCTCAGTTTTTTCAGACCGTTAGAAGTGCTGCAGTGGTTCGGTGAAGTGGCTTATCATCTAGCGCTACCACCGCCGCTTCTGAGACTGCATGATGTCTTCCATGTGTCTCAGCTCCGATGGTATCTACACGACGATTCACACGTCCTCAACTGGGGAAAGCTAGATATCGATGATGACATGACTTTTGTGGAAATACCAGTGAGATTCAAGGATCGTGAGGAGAATGTGATCCATGGATGGACCATTCCTTTGGTTCGTGTGTTGTGGAGGCATGGAGGGCTCAAGGAAAGTACTTGGGAACGGGAGACGCAGATGCACACCCATTACCCAGAGCTGCTTTGAGTTTTGTTCTGTTTTGTTTGTACTTGTTTGTGATGGAACGATTTACTTTGTTAACTATGGAACGTGCATTTTTCATTATTCTGCGGATGTGTGTAAAGAGTCTTGACTATGGGGAGGGGAGGACCTGATCCCTAATCAATACACATTAAGGTGGATGTGATTAAACCCGTGCGGGCGAGTCAGTGCCACCCAAAGCGGACAGTATCTTAACATGGAGGAAGAAACTCCCTAACCCATATGACTGGACAGTTTGACCTTCAAATGTTTCCTGGTTACTTGATGGAGAGGTGTTCCTAGATGTCAATGAGGTTTACTCCTGAGAGGTATCTTTCGAGGTGGTTGTTCGGAACCCCTCTTTCTTCGGGTCTAGTTTTGATTCTAGAGGGCGAGAATAGTTTGAGAGGTATCTGATTTAATGATTCAGACCCACCAGGTCTATTACTTTTCCAAAACACGGCTCCATCGAAATGGTGGCACCAGTCACGAGGCCATGGGTTGCGGTGGCACCGTGACGGTGGCACTGTGACGGTGGCACCGTGTCCTCAACGCATTCTTTTCCAGTTCCCAACTTTTCTGCTCCCGTAACATATCTTTTGACGTAAAGATAATTTAATGCCCACTTTCAAATCCATTTAAAGCCCATAAACAATATCTAAAATCCCCCAAGGTTCGGGCAACCCTTAACTTACCAAAACGTGTGGTTTTTCCTCGATGTCATTCCCTTCCCCAGTTCTGCCCCTGTTGTGCATTTTTCCTCCATTTAAAAGAAACAGTTTAACGCACAACCGTTATACCACCACCTCGATAGGAATAATTAAATAAGAATTAACCCCATCATGTGTAACATCCCAACCGCATGTGAAACCACAATCCGACTTTAAAGCGTTGCAAAATTCCTTATCCCGTAACAATAGGATCTCATATTTATATCACGCTAGAGTTTCTTTCTTCCCCGTCTTGGATGGATTTCTTTCTTATCCCTGGTGCACTTGGAGTCCCTCCTTCCTGAGGCTTGTGGTGTGCCTATGCTGAAGTTTTTCTGCTCGTCCTTGGAGTCCCCGACGTTCCTCCCCTGCAAGTCGTGCATCCCTAGTTCTTGGCGCACAGAGAATAACTTCGATCCTTGATCAACCAAGTAGGGATTTTCCTTCGTCTCTCCTTACTGTGTATCATGCGGGTTGGGTACGCTACTATTTATGTGGGAATGGATGAAACCTTAACAAAGATAATAAACAGACTGTTAAAGAATGATGGGGTGCGTTTGACAATTCTGCTGTACTCTTTTATAATTGCTATATGTTGTGAACTGTATGGGATTATGCTCATTGAAAATCATGGCCGTTGGTGATTTTTCCTTGCGCACTATTGAACCCTCATCTTATGTGATGAATGAATGACTGTAACATGGAAATTGGTTAATCACGTAAACTCGGTGGATTAAATGAATACCAGGGAACATTAATCCTTGTGTGGTCACCCCGGTTAACCAACAGAAAGAAGAACCTAATGAATGACGTGCTTGAATCTAGAAGTTTCCCTACTCTATTTTGGCAGTAGGTGTGTTGTTCTGTTTGATGCTTATGGGGTGATGTGGATGAGGATGGGATCCTCTATTGTGGTACGGTTGTTGGTTGTGAATCTGAAGCTATGTGGGGATGTATCTCAAGGCTTGGTTTAGTTCTAGAACTTTGAGGGATCTCACAGATCCCTTTTGTTGTTGTGACTTTACAAGAGAACCAGGTGTGAATGCTTAAATTGCTGTTTGGGTGTTTCTCTTTCTCTGGCTTGTGGTTATGCCAGTTAGTTACCGAGTAGTGTACAACTTACTTAAATGGGATCAATTTAACATGAAAGCAAGAATGGTTTAAATGGGGAATTGGATTTGGGAATGAGTTGTGACTTGGCTCTGAGTACTGTGATTTTATTTTATGAATGAACAGTAATGAGGGTGTTTGTGCTTAGGTTGGATTTGGAAACCCTAGGTTGGTATGATTTCCTATTACCTATATATATAATTTTAGTTCTTATGTTTCTTATTTGCGCCCCACCCAAGTTGAGCACTTAGTGCCGAACACCCCCATTTCATGGGGGAGGGTATTTTTACCAACACTCTTATGAGTGGCTGGTTATTACCTCCTTTTCTGCTCCATTTCTAGAATATCCCAAGACTCTTAGGGTAGGCTGTGATGGGCTGAGGTAAATTATATCCCAATATTCTTCGGGCATGGTAGTTGTGGTGGTTGACCCAGGTGTGTGCGGGAAAGTTGTTTCCCAAAAGTCTTCGGGATGAGGCCCAAGTGTATTCGGGCATGGAAGTAGTTGTTATCACCCAGGTGTTTGTGGGCATAGTATGCGTGGTGGGTGTGGACCAGGTGTTTGCGGGCGGGATGGTGGTTGTGTCCTAGGTGTTTGTTGTGAGATGCGTGGTTGTGGCACAAGTTTGTGCAGGCGGGGTGTGGCAGTGGGACTGCGGTGAGAATGTCGGGAGAGGTTTGATGCGTAGGATGTATTCAATAACCAGTGGGAAAGTGGCGCGGGGTACCCAAATATCAATGTGATATTACTATATATTACTTGACATGCGTTACTTGGGGAGTGTGCCTTGGTGAGGCCTGGGTGGGTAGTTTTTCTTTCCATGTGCTTTGGTTATCTCTTTTCTCATAGGGCATTAGAATGCCTCCCCACTTGTGCATGAGAGTCTTTGGTTTTCCCTACTGAGTATACTTGTATGCTCACCCTACGTATATAAAATGATTTTAGGTTTCCAGGAAGACTTCAGGGATCGTCCAGGGCCGTACTAGCTCGGGCGTTGGGACAGTTGCAGTTGCTGTTTTTCTTTTCTTTTGGTACTTTACCTTTGTAGTCTCCTTGTACTTGTGGCATTTACTTTTGTAACATGCATATGGGAATGATTTTCTTTGGATTTTCTTTTACCCCCTAGTTTTGGTATTGTTGGGATTTACTATCTTATCTCTCGATCCTATTAAAGAAAAAAAGGGTAATGCCTTCCATCTTGTGTGTAATTCTATACCCTTGGTGCTAGTCTCCACTCCGGGACCTATTGAAGGTGGGTCTCGGGGGTCATTATCTCTCCTTCAACTTGAAGAAGGAAGGGTCTGGCAATCTACTTCCCCTTCTATCATCTTGGTGAAGGCGGGTCATGACAAGAATAGACACCACTTCAACTTTTAAGCCATATCTTATTCATAAGTGATTGTATTGGGATCAAATTTGGAAGGTATATAGAGGAACCAATTATCTAAAAATAATCCTATGCAAGGATATTTGTTTCAAAAATTTTATAGGAAAATAAGTTGGATTAATATATTTTTATGAATTTACCATTCTCACTTATAAACTATTTAAACTCTATCCCCCCTATACTCTATAAATGTGTATTTTTATCATTTGGAGGGGGTTTACCATGAATTAGTATATTGATGGAAAATAATAATTGGTTTCAATATATTTTTACAACCATTTCAAGAGGGATAACTCTTGAAGAAAGGATTATATCTATGATGACTTCTCATTATTAATGTTTTAAATCTCATTTCTTACAATAAAAACCCTTATTTATCTTCTATTTTTCTTTTTTAATTTTATTTTATACTTATTTTACTCACTTATTTGGGTTTTAAATCAATATTAGAAACATTATTGGGTTATACTCTTTCTATAAATTTTCATATATAAGTTGTTTTTATAATGGCTACTCCACCCATGAAAGAGTATACTCTTAGTAATCGATATAAATCTCACCTCATTCAGTGATTTGTTTTCAATACTCAAGCTCAATATAATTCACATAAATATAATATATAAATTGGGTTTTTAATTTAAAATCATTAAAATTATAAACAATTTTCACATGAGATCGAGTAATGTATGAATTGCGAAAACACAATCTTAATTGGAGAAGAAAACAACTCATGATCAATTTGTAGAGTTCAAATATAATCCCCAAAATCAATTTATTCATAATCCCAGTGTGTATTTTTTCCTTAATTAACCACTGAACATAAGTCATCCTAGGAATAAAAAATAAGGTAGGGTTCTAAGATTGCATGTTCTGAAATTAGCCTAAGGTTAAATTCATTTCATCTCAGCAGTTATGTTAATTTTCTTAGGGATTATAAGTTGATTAATTAGGGGATTATAATTTAAAGAATTTTAGTTAAAAGTATAATGATCAATGGATCAATTAGGTGGTAGAGTTAAATCAATTATTCCATATAAAACTATTTTCTAAAAAAATCATCCATTTTTGTTTTATTAATCAATTTTTAAAAAATAAAATAAGAAATACAGTCTTATTCAAACATAATTATTATTGAGTTACAAAATAAAACAAAACCCCATCATTTTTAGTAGATTTTTTATTTTATTTTTAATTTAAATTACATTTAATAAGTTATTTTATATAATTTCTCCTTGAGAGAGAAAACTTTTCCAGGAACTTAACTATACTTAAACAATAAAAACTACAAATCATTTGAGAGTACCCATAAAAATGGTTTTTGAATTGGTGTTGTTTTCTGGGAGATAATTATTTTCACCAACTAATTATAAGTATATGTTTACTTTTATTTTACCCTTTTTATTCTTCATTATTACCTTTATTATTTTTTCTTTTTTGGATCACCAATTAAAAATTATTATCTTTATATCATGGTTTATTTTTCTTCATTTATTTTTTCTTTGATTTATAGAATAGACTAATCTTAAGGATATATTTTATCTTTATTTTGAGATTGAATGTATCTATAGAGATTGAATCAGATAGTCTCATTCTATGAGAAGTTTTTACATTCTCCAAGTTGGGAAATTTCTCCATTCTGGGAACATTAAACTTGGAATCATGTTTAAATCAAACTTAAAATAATAAATAATGTCTAAAAATATTAAAAATTAATTTTATAGAACTATTAGTCATTAATTATCAATAAACATGTTTTGAAATCTCAAACATTGAATTAGAATTAGAATTAAAATATATATTGATACACATTCTTCCAAAATTTCACAGCTATTTTTTCTAGGATCAAAACAAAAATATAAAATAATTTAATGTAGTTTTTTAAATATTGAAACCAAAAAATATATCTAAAGACAAAATTAAACTAAGATAATTCCCATTCTTAGTTGATGTAACAAAAAAAATATTGTATGTATTATTTATAACCTCAATACATAAAATGTTGGAATGATTTGAAACATATTTTCTTATAGATATTTTTTTCTATTATCGAGAACTAATGACATTTATAATGAGATTTAAGGGGCCAAACAAGCATAAGGGGAGTTAATTTATGATTACTAGTAGTAATTCAAAAAGTACTAGGCCTTATGGCTCTAGGCCTTTGGGTCATGCATGAGCCTTATTACTTTGGGCCAACAGGTCATGTAAGGGTTCCCCTTCAACCCTTTAAAGAAGGGATTATCTAAAAAATGAATAAAAATATAAGGCTTTTTAGCTTTCAAAGTACTTATATAAAGTTCTTACACCTTTGGATATGAGAATGGTGGATGCCGCAATAAGAGGATCATTAGTCAACAAAACACCTACTATTGCACGTGTGTTGATTGAGAACATAACACACAACTCACAAAAATTTGGTGATCTAGGTACACTGGATATAAAGGGAGTACATCAGGTAAGTATTTATTATATTGAAAATCATTTAATTGATACAAAGTTAGAAGAATTAAAAAATATGGTAATAAAAATATCTTTGGCTCAAAATTCATCATAATCCACTCTTTCAAGGACTTGTGGCATGTGCACTAAACCCGAAAACCCTACCAATTGCTTCCCCTAATTACAAGAGTCATAGTATTGTGTAGTTATGTTATCTTGGAGACCATTTTAGTAGAAAAAATAACAACCCCCTCAAATGAAGTACGATATATTCACACCAACATAAAAACCATGATGGAAATATCACCCAAACATGAGGTATGACTCTAGAGAATAGTAAATTCCCCTTTTTCAACGAAACTTATAGCATTCTCATCCTTACCAATAGGGTTTTAAAAATCCCTAGAAGATGTTTGAATCCTAAATATCATCATGTTAAAAAAATGCATCATCCCAAGACATGGTAGATTCTAATACTCATGATATTTTTATCTTTTTCATTATCAACACAATGAGATTATGGTTAGGGTACAGAGTTGAGGGAGTTGAGGATGAAAATGAGTCAGATTTTCACTACAATTAATAAACTAGTAATAAATAAATAAGAAAATATTATTTTCCAACCTACTCCAGATCCCAAGGTGGATATTAGATCTATCACACTGCACCATAGCTCTGGAGAATACCCATTCAAGAACAATCATTGAGTAACCAAAGGATAAGGATAAAAGTAAGAAAACAATTGATGATGTTCCTATTAAATCCATTCCATTTCCATATAGGGTTTTACAAACAAAGAATATGATGAAAAAAGAGTTCTTGGATAAATTCATGTGATTTGAGATCAATATCACTCTACCGAAATGAATTAAAAAAATTCCAAAGGTATGCCAGGTTCTTGAATAAACTATGTACAGCTAGAATAGGGATAAAGGGAAATAAGTGAATCAATATTGGGAGATATGTCTATACACTCATTACAACCACCTTGGAAATTCCTATAAATTGAATAGACCTTGGGATATTCACCATACCATTCACCATAGAAGAGATGCATTTCTATGATGCATTATATGATTTGGTTACCTCCATTAATTTCATGCATCACTTTGTTTTCTATTCCTCATAGGTTGGTGATATAAAGTCAATGAGGGCGGTGGTATAATTTGAAAATAGGGCCATGAAATACCTAACATGATTTCTCAAGTATTTACTTGTTTGGGTGATAGATATGATCTTTCATGTCTATTTTTATGTGCTGAATATGGATGATGATTAGGTAATTTCTCATACTCCCATAATTCTTAGAAAAATATTCCTCAAAGATGACAAGAAAATCATAAATGTATAATATTGTAAAAATTCTATGGAGTTTTAGTATGAGATCATAATATTTAATATTTTAAACTCTATGAAGTAACCTTAATAGGAAAATTATGATTTCTTCATCTCCCATTCTAACCCATCTTATAATAATTTTCTAAATATTGATTTTCAATATTTTCTAAATTTGTATCATTACATACTTATAGAGATTTTGATTATTTGGATTATTTTGATGTATAAGGGAATTTACACACATTTATTTCATGATCATGACTATATTGGTTTTGATTTTGATTAAGATACATGTTTTGATTATGAGGATGTTCTTTCTGATTATGGAATGGTTATTAATTTTGAAGATGTATTTGATGCATTATTCATGGATTTTGAATATGTATACCCAAATATTGACCAACATTGTGCACATATTTTGGTTCCCCTGATATTTCCATCAATACCACACCCACCCAAATTGGAACTTAAACCATTGAACCCAAATTTGAAATATTCCAAATTGTTGAGAGATGAAAAATTACTTGTAATAATTACTAATAATATTATTCCTGAATAAGAATCAAAACTTTTAAATATTTTTAGGGAGAATATCCAAGAAGTTGTTCATACCTTAATAGACATAATAGAAATTATCCCCACTATTTACATGCATTGGATTATTTTAGAAGATGTGGATAAATTGTTAAGGTAACTACAAAGGTGACTTAATCCAACTATTTTAGAATTTGTTAAAAAAGAGGTCAAAAAATTGATTGAGGTGGGTATTATTTATCCCATTTATAACTCTCATTGGGTTAGCTATATCCAGGTTGTACCTAAGAAAATCAACTTCACTATTATAAAAAATGAAAATAATGAGTTAGTTCCTATGAGAGTATAAATTATTTTGTTAGTGTGCATGGATTATAGGAAACTGAATCAACCCACTAATAAGGATCATTTATCCTTTCCATTTATTGACTAGATGCTTAAGATACTTTTAGTTAGGACACATTGATGTTTCTTGGATGTTTTTTTGGAAATTTTCAAGATCCCATTGTAGTAGAAGATCGGGAGAAGATGAAATTTACTTTCCCATTTGGTACATTTTCTTATAAAAGGATTCCATTTAGACTTTGTAACGCCCTATGTACCTTACAAAGATGTCTGCTGAGTATATTTTAAGATCTTATTGATACTTACATGGATTTATTTATGTATAAATTTACAATATATGGATCCTTATTTTATTAGTGTTTTTATTTCTTGGTAAATTTTTTTGCGTCAATGTATTGAGAAAACTCTTGTTTTAAATTTTGAAAAATTTCATTTCATCGTAAAGAATGAAATTGTACTTGGTCATGTAGTGTAACAACATGTAATTGAGGTTGGTATATATAAGGAAGATATTTTTTCATCTTTTTTATATCTTGTATACATGTGTTATGTTTGATCATTCCTTGTACATACTATTTTTATAGATGTTTCATTAGATATTTCAGTAAGAACACTCTACCCTTATCTCATTTTCTTCAAAAAATATTGAATTAATTTTTTTATTATTATTATAGGGAATTATTTGATGATATAAATAATATTCTCACCACTCTACCAATCATACAACACCCAAGATGGTAACCTCCATTTGAGTTTATGTGTGACACTTTAAATGTTGCAGTTAGAGCTGTCTTATTACAAATGGTGAAGGGACATCTACATGTGATAATATATTCCTTTAGGAAATTGGATATAGATCAAGAGAACTAAAAAGAAATATAAAATGATTTTATTTATAAAATATTTTCTTTGGATAAATTCTTTTCTTATTTATTGGGATTTAAAGTAGTTTTTTCCTGATCGTCCATATTTTAGGTACCTCTTGAAGAAACCAGATGCAAAACCCAAACATATCCATTGGATTATTGATAAGAAATGTTTTTTTATTTTGATAAAAATTGATATAATTTCCTTAAATTTAGATTTATTTTATGATTTAATGGAAATATGTGTCTTGATCTTGAAATTTAAAATTCCAGGAAAATTCTATTTTTATCCTTTTAATTTTAACTTAGTAATTTTGTCATAAAATATTATTTGTGTTGAATTTTTAATTTAAATTTTATGGCCATATTTATAACTAATTTTTATAATTTTTAACTGACATTATAAAGGATGGATCACACATTTTGAGGTCCTAAAATAGACATTAATGAAGAGTTGGGTTGGAATTGATAGTTTGGACCTTGGTTCACTATTTGAGCCACAAATTTTTTATTCGTTCATGGAATGGGATACAATTTTTCTAGATGTTAGGGGATTAAATTATTAAAATTTGATTCAATTGGTGTAAAGTCTATTTTATGCTGTAACTTTTTCAAAAAGACAGTTCAATATAGATTAGCTTTTGGAGGCATAATTCCTCATGTCCCCTTGTTGATATTTCAAACCCAAACCCTCCAAAAATATATTTAAATGAGATTTTAACTCTTTATGAGGGTTTGTAAAATATTTGGGAAGGTGTTATGAAATTTTGGTTCCAGGAATCATCTCTAACCACTTGTAAGAAGTAAGGATTTCTGCAAAGTTCTCTTATAAGAAGGCACTCCTTGCCCGCTTCTACTTTGTGTATACTTATTATTGTTCTTGTAAATTCTATTTTTATTCAATAAAAATTCTGTCTTATTATATTTTCATATTTTTATATTGGTTCTTAGTTATGGAATATATTATTGGGGATGATATTATTTTATACCCCTTTTAACCATTTCTTATGCTAATTTTCTCCACGTTGATAATTCCAACAATGAGAGAGAAGTTTTATGTGGTTGATCTTATTATTAACTATTTAATTTTTTGTTTTAATACATATAATCACTCTAATATATAAAATTATTATTAATAAAATGAGTTTTCAAATTTATAATCACTCAAATGATTGAAACATTGACCATGAGACTGGGAATGTGTGAATCAGTTGAGTTAAACTTTAATTATCAAACATAATTAACATAGGATTGATTAATAGGATGAAAATATAATCAAAAAACTGAATAGATTATCATTTATAGAGTGGAGGTTCAATAATACTTGTTAACTGAACATAAGTTAGCTTTTAGACCACAATTAAAGCAGGGTTCCCCCATTGGAATTCTCAAAGTTAGATTATGTTTTTAGTCATGTTTTCTTCCATAGGAATGGGGGTTAAAAAATTAGGGAACCATAATTGAATGAATTTAATATTAATTGATATTTATTAATTAAAAATTAAGAGGTAGGTTATATTGAATAAAATAATTCATATTTGTTTTTTCAAAGTGTTTTCTCATTTGTTTTATTTTGTTTGGAAATCACTCAACCAAAACCCTCTATTGTGTATTAAATGTTCATCTCTTTTATTTATTGATTTTATACTTTTATGGGTTGTTTAGTTCACTTAATCCTTAAGAGACATTACCTAGTTCATCCACTATGATACACTTAGTAAAATCACAAATATGTATGAGAGAGTGTGCAACAATGTTCATCAAATTGGTGATGTTTCTAGGAAGGAAAGTGTTTTATTTAACCCCTTTTAAGATTTCATTCAACCATAAATTTCATTGAAAAAATATTTAAAAAATGAAATTCATTAATTATGAAACTTCCTTGAGTGAAATATTGGAGTTTTAGAGAAACAAGTTAGAAGGTTTTACAAGTCCACTTGTAGTGGTGATGTGTTTAATGATTTAATTAGTGACCTCAAATAAAATATTGAGTACCAATATCTTGAATCCTTGATTAATAATGTCACTAAATTCCCACAATATATTCTTGAATTCCATCAACATTAGAACAAAGATAAAAAAGAGATACTTATCTTTGATAAAGGCATCAGGGAGAATGAAGTTACATTGAGAAATACTTATCTACCAAAAATCTTATAATTTCTCCCAATATACCTCTAATAAGAACATGAACATGATTTTGATTAAATAAAAAGACTAAAATTAAATTTGGATTCATATGTTTTTTATTTTAAATTTTTATCAAATCCAATTCACTACCATAATTTTTATTTTTTAGAATTAGAGCTTATGATTTCCTTGGTAAGTGATGATTTTTAGGATTAAGTGATCACCATCAAGTAGAATATGGTGTTGAAATTTGATAGTGAAATTTTATTGGGGTTATGGAAGATGACATGAAACCTAATAAAAATGAGGGGGATTATACATATTGTAATTCTTATTGTTTTAATCTTTTTAAAATGGAATTGTTAAATGATTTTCCTCATGATTTTTATGTATAATCGAAACTTTTTAAACCAACACTGTATTTCATCAAGAAAACCACAAAATTGGTGGTGGTTGAAGAATAATAAGATATCAAGAAGCCTATGGTGATTCTATTTACTCATGTATATACACATCCACATAAACTGGAGGAGGACACCATAAAAGTAGATAGGAAGTTCCCCTTATTTATTTCCTCTACCCCGAATGCTTAACTATTTCATTTTCCTATTCTTAAGGTGGGATAATTTTTCTCCTTTCTTGAGGGTCTCTAATATTAGTAACCACTTATGAATATCAAGATAAATAACATGTTATGGTTCCTTACACAAAAACATAATCCACCTTTAGACAAGGGATGGACAACTATAAATACCTGGATATAGGTAGTATAAACACAAAACCTCTTAGGGGATGGCCCAATTTTATATTTAAATTTTTACATTTACTTATTTCTTTAATTTTTAATGATTTGGTTCTTTTATTTTGTAGGTTTTATATGGTGTTAATTTGGATATTAACTCAAAGACACTAAATGAAAAAACCAACTAGGTTATATCACTCCTTTTTTGTTTGATTCCTTCCATACACTTGATTATTATGATTTAATTCATATGGTTAGTTTCATTTAAGTGTGGGGGTATGAAATTTTGGGAATCTTATTTAGGTTTTCTGTTTTTATGAATTTATTCTCTAACTTGGTGTTATTTTTAAATAATAATAATATAATCATGTATCATGATCATTACTTCCATGTAACCTATTAACAATGAATGTTTTATTTTTCCAGCCTCATGGGAAGCGAGTTAAGCATGAGCATATTTTTATCGTTGATATTTGATTTTAGTGAAAATAAAATTTGGTCAATGATATGTTTGATTGTGTATTGATGAAGCCTTTGAGATTTTGAAAACATTCATTATGCTACTTTTATAGGAATTGTTTTTCATTTAATCTCTCCACAAACTTTACACATAATCATGAATTATGAGTTTCTCTCACCCAATTGAAGGCATAACCAAGTTAAGTAATTATTTTCAGCTTATAACATGGTCTTACTATAAAATTGTTTCTCTTATTATTTGTGAGATTACTGTACCAGATTGACCTATTCATGTGTACATGACATTCAACTATTTTATTCCCTAAAAAATAAAAAAATAGAAAAAAAAAATAAAAATGGGAGTGATGAAATGTACAATATGTAGGGATATCTAGGATGAGAGGTTAAATTTTGACTTCTAGGAATGCTTAAATGAGTGGGTTTTTGAATTTGATTAAAAAGGATATTGAACAGGTTTGGTGGAATAGAATCAGGTAAAAAGAAATTTTTTTACTTGACTAGAATATATTTGATAAAGGGTGGAGAGATAAGTTTGAAATGATTAGAACACACACATGGGGAATTTTTGGTGTAGTTGACTCATAACTTGGTTCCACATGATTAGTGTCATAAATCTCCTTGAATTTTGTTTTAATGCAATTTAATAGACATTGAATTCTATATTTATTGATATTGAATTATTTTTAGTGATTCTTTCTATGTTCATATTACCATCCTGGGTTTAGAAATTTCAACATGCACCATTTTCTAAATTTCACGACATGAGGTTTTTCTTGGGAGTAAAAAATGGTAAGTATGGGGGAGTTGAAAATATTTTTTTTGAATATTTTTTTGATATAAATTTATATAATTTCTTCACATTTATCCTTATTATAATATTTAATATAAATATGTGTTTTGAGATTGAAATTGAAAATTCCATGAACATTCAATTTTCCCTTTTAATTTCAACTTAGTAATTTCATCATAAAACATTCTATGTACCGAATATTTATTTTAAATTTTATGGAAATATTAATATTTTTTTTATAAATTTTTAATTGAGATCATAAAAGTTGGATCATTCATTTTGATGGATGAAAATATTCATTAATTCCAAGTTGGTTTGGATTCTACAGATTGGACCTTCGTTCACTATTTGAGACATAAAGTTTTTATACGTGCCTGAAATGGGGTTAAAATTTTCCATATGTTAGAGGATTCAATTAATATAATTTAATTAAAAATAATTTATGGTTAGTTTTCATGGGAACTCAGTCTAAATAGTGTCTCAAGATAAAGTAACTTTTGGATGAATAATTCTGCATGTTTTTTTATTGGAATTTCAAACTCTATCCCCCACACTCTATTTAAATGATATTTTCACTCTTTGGCCGGTGGCAGTGGTGGTGGTGGGGGGGGGGGGGGTAGAATAATTTGAGAGGTCTGGCTAGAATATTGGTTAAATAAAATATCTCTAACCATTTGGAAGAAGTAAGTATTTGTGCAAAGATCTCTTCCAAAAAGGTGCTCCTCTCCCACTTCTACTTTGTGTTTCTTTTCTTTTTTGTTTGTAAATTCAATTTTTATTCAATAAAAATTCTTTATTATTCTATTTTAACCAATTTATATTGGTTATTGGTGATAGAATCCATGATTGGGGATGATGTTTGGTTGTAACCTTTTCAACCATTAGTTATGCTAGTCGTCTCCATTATGATAATTCCACCCATGTGAGTTTAGTTCTTTTTGCAATCGATATTATTATTAACTATTTAATTAGTTTTTTTAAATACATTTACTCACTATAATAAATAAAATTATAGTTAATTAAATTATTTTTTTATTCTAATATCACTAAAATGATTGAAACATTAACCGTGAGACTAGGATTTTGTGAATCAATAGAGCTACACTTTAATTTTCTAATATAATTAACTTGGGATCAAATAATAGGGTTAAAATATAATTAAAAAACTCAAGAAATTATCATTTATATATTGGAGGTGATATCCTAATTTTCCACTGACCATAAGTTAGATTTTGGACCACAATCAAAGTAGGGTGTTATGATTGGAAGTCTCAACGTTAGTTTAGGGTTTGTGGTAATGTTTTATTCAGTAGGGGTTGGGGTAAAAAAATTAGGGAACCATAATTAAATGAATTTAATCATAGGGGTTAAGTATTAATAAAAAATTAATGAGTAGGTTAGATAGACCATAATCATTCATATTGGTGTTTTTAATGTAAGTGTTTTCTCAATTGTTTCATTTTGTTGGGAAATAACTCAACCCCCCCCAATTTGGTACCATTTTTACCATTTTTTTTTATTTTTTTTTTATCTTTTAGGGGTTATTTAATTCAATTTATCCTCAATAGAGATAAACTAGGCTAGTCACAATGTTTCAATTAGTAAAATCACAAATATTTTAGAGAGCGTGCATGAAAATTATCATCAATTATTTTTATTCAAGAGTTCGAAATTGAGATAATGGAAAAGAAGAGTTTAGAGAACTTAGTGGTATATCATATGAGTGGAATCACTCACACACCATAGGAAGATACACGAGACCAAGAACCACTTTTTAATTCATTTCCCAATGAGCATATTTAATCACTATGAGGTACATATCCTTGGTATGATGATTTAATTAACTATGTTGTTGAATTTTAAATATCCACAAATATAAAGAAACACCAAGTTTAAAAATTAAAGAGTGATTCTTGGTTTTATTTTTGGGATGATACCTACTTCTGGATCCTATGTAGTGTCCAAGTTATTTAGTGTTATGTTCCCAATCAAGATTTTGAGTTTGTTTTTAATTTTAGTCAAAAACTAGCTTGTGGTGGACACTTTGGACCCCAATGGATAGCTAGGAAAATATCAGACTCTGAATTATATTATTCTAGATTGTTCTATGATTCCCATGTGTTTTTAATTCATGATCAAATTTCCAACACACTAATATTATTTCTAAGATACATGAGATGCCTAAACAAACCATTTTATTTTGTGATACTTTTGATGTATGGGGAATTCATTTTATGATCCTGTTTCCTAGCACATTCATTTTTTTAATTCTAGTTTTATTGATTATTTTATCAAATGGGTGGAGGTAAAGACCATCTAGACTATATATTATCTTGTTTTAGTGAATTTTTATCGATTTAATACTTTTTTACAAATTTGGAGTATCGAAAGATATCATTAGTGACCAAGGGACACACTTTTGAAACCAAAATTTACCTTACCTCCTTCAAAAGTATAAGGTTATGCAAAAAACATATACTTCATACAACCCCCAAACAAATGGCTAGGCAAAAGTTTCAAATTGGGAGTTGAAATAGATATTAGAGAAAACTGTGTAGCCTAATATAAAGGATTGGATTAAGAACATGGATGATGTGATTTGGGGATATAGGGTAACATAAAATACTCTCATCTGTATGTACCCATACTATATTTTCTTTGAGATGGCCTGTCATCTCCCTGTTGAGGTAGAGCATTATATATTTTGGATGATAAATAAATGCAACATGGATTTATCCCAAGTTAGAGATAAAAGGAAGTTGAAAATTCAAGATATTGAGGAGATATAATTATCATCACATGAGAACTAAGGTATCTAAAAAGATATATCAAAAGAAACCCATGATAATATGATCCAAAATAAGGGGTTTCATGTGGAAGACAAATTTCTTCTCTATAGTTCACATTTGAAGATTATGCCTTGTAAGTTTCATTAAAGATAGTTGGGACCTTATGTTATATATCATGTTTTTTCTTATAGTGTAGTTGAGATTGCATAAGAGGCCATAGGAAGAAGATTTACAATAAATGGGTAATAGTTTAAGAAATACTTTGATAGACTTCCCACATATGTAGTTGATTTCATCACACTATATGACCCAATAATCAATTGAGAACATCAAACTATCCCTATCACTCCCATTTTATATTATATTTACTATTTAAAATTTTGAATTTCATGAGTATATATCATTTCATAATTTCACATTGAGAACAATGTTACATTTTAAGTGTGGAGGAGGGGACAACATTTCAGGTATCTTATTTAGGATTTGTGAATTTTTTATATTTATAAAAAAACAAAAAAATCATGTTATATGATCATTTATATGTGTAAATTATATAAAATTCATGATTTATTTTCCAAATATCATTGGTATCATGTCAAAAATGAATAATATTTCTTCATTGATGGTCTATTTTTGTAAAAAAAGGATGTTTCCAATGATATGATCATTGTATCTTTATAAAACCATTTAAATTTTGGATCCATTATTTTTGATATTGTTTTATGGTAAATTATTTCATTTGATTTCTCTAAAAAACATCACACATGACCATGAATTATGAAATTTTTCCTATTTAATTGAAGGTCTAATCAAGTGAAGTAAATTTTTTAGCTTACAATAATAGTTTTTCTTTACCTTTGTTTCTCCTATGATCAATTTTATATGTACATTTAATTGCCTATCAATGTGTACCCATAATAAAACTATTTTATGACCTAAAAAAATAAAATCATATAAAAAATGATAATAATAATGAGTTGACTGATGAAATGTATAACATATAAGGATATCTAGGTTAGGAGATTAAGGTTTAACTTTTGGGAATTCTTAAGTGAGTGAGTTTTAAAATTTTATTACAATATATGTATAACATGTATGGTGGAAAAGAACTAGGTAATTATAAATGTTTTACCTAGCCTAAATATATTGAATAAATATTGTAAAGACAAGCTTGAAATGGTTTACACAGACACAAACATGTGGAGAATTAGTATCATTATAGACCCATAACTTGTTTCACAATGATTAGTGACATTAATCTCATTGGGTTTTATTTTGATACAATTTATGATACAATGAATTTCAAATTTATTGATATTGAATTAATTTTTTGATTATTTATTTTCTTATATTTTTACCATATATTAAGAAATTTCTAAATGTATATCTTATCATAAATATTCTCAAATACGTGATATGTGATTTTTCCCAGGAATAAAAAAGGTTAAGTATGGGGAATTTGATAAAACACATTATTATTGAATATTTTATTGATAATAATTGATATATTTTCCCTATATTGTTCTAAATATGTTTATTTTTGGAAAATATTAGAGTAGATCAAGCATATGAAAATTTGATGAAAATATGATTTTTAAACCTTTAAAGTACAATATAGTATTTTTAACAAAAATATATTTCTATGAATTTTTTGGAATTTAAACTTCTTGATAGTATTAATCACTCCATAATAAACAATTTTCATTAGGACCATACTTGTTGGTTATCACATTTGATGTGAGAAAATGGTTCATGAAATCAAAGTTGGACTTAACCCATCTACACAGATGCCACTTCATATTTTGAGCCATATCTTCTTTAATAAAGCTTAGATTGGTGTCAAATTTGGTTAGTTTATAGGGGACCCAATTCCAAAAAAAACCTTTCTATAAGGAAATATTGTTCCCAAAATTTTTAAGTAAAAAAGTAAATTCAAGTTCGACTAAAATATTTTAAAGAATTTACCCTTCACACTTATAAACTCTTGAAACCCTAGACTCCCCTTCATTCTATAAATATGTATTTTTCTCATTTCTATTATTTTTTACTATTAATTATGAGATTTAGGGTAAATAAAAGTGGTTTCAATCAATTTTTACAACCATTGGAATATGGATAACTCTTTAAGTAAAGATTCCTTCTACGATGCCTTCTTCTTCTTCTTCATGTTGTAAATTTAATTTCTTGTAATAAAAATCACTATTTGTATTTTTTTTCTTGTATTTAATTTAATTTAATTCTTATTTAAATCACTTATTTGGTATATAAATAAATAGTATAAATATTATTGGTTTATACCCCTTCTATATATTTTTATATCAAGTTATTTATATAATAACTACTCCACCCATGGAAGAGTTGATTTTCTTAGTAATTGATAAAATTATCACCTCATTAAATGATTTGTTTTGAATACTCAGGATCTCTATAAATCATATAAATATAATATATGAATTAGGTTTTAAATTTTAAATCATTCAAATGATAACCACATTGCATGTAAGGTTGAGTATTGTGTGAATTTTGAGAAGAAAATATTAATTAGAAAAACAAAACAACCCATGGTCAATTTTTAGAGTTAAAATATAATCCCTAGACTCAATTAATTAATAGTTTTAGTGTGGATTTATGACTTAATTAACCAATAAAATTAATTTATACTAGTAATAACAATCAAGATAGGGTGATGAGATTGCATGTTACGATGTTAATGTATGTTTTAATTCACTTCATCTTAGTGGTTGTGTCAATTTCCTTAGGGTTTAGAAGTTGATGAATTAGGGGATTATAATTTAAATAATTTTAGTTAAAATGATAATTATTAATGGATCATTGAAGTGTTATTTTTATAATGATCATTCCTTTTAAAAAAATTTTAAAAAATAAAATCATTTTGTGTTTTATCAATCAAATTTTAAAAAAACAAAACAAAACAAAACAATATTCTTCTAGAGTACTTATTCCTGAGTTATAAACATAAACCCCCCATGTTTTTAGTAGTTTTTTATATTTATTTTAATTTAAAATCACGTTTAATAAGTTTTTTTAAGTGCTTTCACCTTGATAGAATGACCTTGGTCAGCCACCCAACTATACCTAAATACTAAAAACTACACATCATTTGAGAGTTCCTAGAACAATGATTTTCAACTAGAAAAAGGCCACATATTAACCATACCACATGGATATGACCATTAATATTGAACCATATTTAGAGGAAAATCTTTCATTCTAGGTAAGAATCTATCATATGATGCCTCTTATGAATAATTATTAACAACATGGAAGATCAAAATACTTTGTCCCACAACTTCCTGATTGTTGCATATGGGGCATTGGGGTAATTAAAAACACGATTAACCTCCCAATTAGGAGGATGAGGAAGAAATATTATGGGAAATAATGGCTACTAACTAGTTATAGTTTTTATTTTGGCCACCCATGACACTGCACTTCCCCATCCCATAGTTTCTTTTCATGGATCACACGACATGCTTCTGGTAGAATCTAAGGGAGACGTGTCACCATATCCAAGTAATTTTACTGAATTACTCAGGAATCCATGAGTTATATCTAGAAATTCACAAATAGCATTGAAAGGTTAAAATTATAACAATCCTAGTGACTCAACAACCTACTTCATATGTGTACCTCTAGAGTTTCCAGCAAACTTGTACTGGAAGTATCATAGTGCTCCATCGAATTATGGAAGTAGAATCTCCCCTCATGTAGATGAGGGGATTGTGGAAGTATGTTTCCCTTAAATTTATCCCTCTTCCACAATAACAATAGGTCCATCAAGATGATATGCCCTTATATGTCAATAAATTTTCACCAAATACCACTACCGTGGTGAAAATTGTTACCATTAATCTTTCTACCGAGAAGGATCATGAGGTTGGTGAAAAGGTACACATAGAAGAGGAACCGCCTCAAGAGGATCTATAGATTCAAGAAAACCTTTTGATATATGTTAATAATAAATATAATAGATATTTCATGGGCCTTGTAAGTACCACAAAGGAACTCCCAACCATTATTCGACACCTTGAAAAAGGAAAAGGAATTTCTAAACCCATTAGCCTTTTCAAGACTGCACAGGGAACCAAAGAAGATTCCAAGATTTAAACTTTTATCTAAGAAATTGAGGGCTATAATTGGATCAATTACAAATTACTAGATCATAAACATCATGATAGGTAACATATACAATATTATCTCATTACCTCCCTATGGAACCCGAACAACTAATCCTCCTTGGTCGATCAGCTAGGGATAAAGAAAATAGTCACACCCATATGACTAGGTTCAAGGTTGGTGTCTATACTCAAATGAAACAGATTCTTATGTATCCTATGTATTATTATTTGGTGTATTTTCATGAATTCCCACCTATGGATCATGATTTATCTACATTATAATCCAATCAACTAGTTAAGGGACATATTCTTTCTAGAGCCCCTTAAGATAATGCGATCAACACTCTTATCACTCACCTCAAAAAAATTGAGACACAACGAACCTTAGTTCAGACTAAGAGGAAGATATATCTAGATTTTTTGGATCATAATACTCTACCCCTAGATTTCAAAAACCTAAGATTCACCTTCTTAAAAGAAAAAGGTGATCCTAAGAAACACCTTTCCCACATTGCCTCTTATTGTGGCTCGATGTTAGGAATTCTAAAGTAATAAGAAGAATCTAGGATTCAATGTTCCTTTCCAGATCTTATAAGAACCATTATTTTTTTGTTACTACTATCCGAAACCATGACCCATCACTAGTTGTGAATATTTTCCCTAGTAATCCCTCTATCTATTTAGTTCCACCTTGTATAGGATGAGAATCACTAACCTATAAAAGTGAAAATAATGAGATAATGAACATGTTGTTAATTTTATTGCTCAGTGGAATGGAATGAATTACACCCCCATCATGTAGCTTCCCCAAGAGTAGTTGTTGAGGATATGTGTGGAGAATGTATGGGATAAGCTAGTTTCAACCCTCATCTCCTAGAAGTGTCCAATAAGATTTTGAGAATTATCTAAGATAGGTAAGAACCTTGAAAAATCCATGAAGAGAACCAAGAGATAACCTCTCAAGTTAGCTCCTCCTACATTGACATGATATCCAAGGAGATTGGATACAACTTCAGTCATGCAGACTCTATCCCCTTAGCTAATCCAGATTCAGGTGGCGCTGTAGAACATGCCTCATCAGGCACAACCTCACAAAGATAATGTTTACCATATCAACTGTCACGATCAAGTTACTAGGATAACTTATGTGGAATAGAAGAACATGGTATACTACTTTCATGATTATTATGTCCCTAGGTTATTCATCTATAATATGAAAATGAACTTGGTCTAGTTATCATAAATCAAGAATACACAAGAGGATTTCATCCCAATTATTACACCAAAAATATATTATTAATAAAAAACATTAAAGAGTTTTTCATCTTCATGGACTATGTCTAGGACTAGTTAGACCATGGCATAGTTGAACTGAGTGACCCTCTAGAATAGGTGACATATTTCTTATCCACCCCAAAGAGGATAAATATTTCAAGGAATGACAAAAAGTATCCAATCAAGGTGCATAAAATTTTAATTACTTTCTATCATAAAAGGCAGTCGTTTGAACTCATGGGGTCATCCAAGAGTGGTTGAATAAACTAGTGCCTCCTATGATCAGATCTCCCTCTCTGACAAAATCATCAGTTTTATAGCTATCCATGTCTAAAAAGGGCCATCATCGATAGCACAAGGATAATCAAAAACCTTTTCCAGTTCTAAATAAAGTTTTCACTCTCATGGAATTCATTCTCCCTACATTAATAGGAGGTTTCACAACATTTCTATTCTTGGAGGAATCCTCTAACAAAGAGTAGGAATATGCCTCCATCAATGCCATCATATTGGAGGACCACTGCACAGAGTTCAGTAGTGAAGAACACTAGTTGGACCCTTAAAGAACTTCCAGATGATTCCATATATCATTGTGAGTCACCATTCTATAATGAACAATACTCAATAATCTATCCCTAAGAATGTGGTATATGCTTCTAAGAGTAGTTTACAATCATTTCTCAAAGATCATCCAACACAACCCTTCCCGGGCATAACTTACAATGTATATCTGCATCCCATATTTCTTGTTTACCATTTGGATCAACCATAACCATACAAGGACCATACATAAACATTGAATTCCTAACCTTAGTTTTCTAATCAATATAATAATATGGAAAGCACCAGTCAGTCCATGCCTCCTCAAAAAATTGGGCCTACCACACTCCCTATCAAGAAGCGATCATTAACAAGAAAAAATATTCCCCTAGATTGAATGTATGATGTGATAAAGAATATTTTTAGTATTCTATAATATATTTAAATTATCAACACACTACTATTATCAAAGGATTTTAGTGAATCCCTCATTGAGGCTCTGAATATACCTCTCCAATTTGAAACTGAATTTGCCACTACTAAAGACTACCGTAAAGAGGAAACTAAAAAGAAAGAGTACCAAGATATAATATACTTATCCAAGAAAGATGAAGGAGTATAAACTTAGGGGAAAATATTCCCATTCTATATCTCAAGATAGTTTAATAACATATATATCCATTAGTTCCTGGTGAACATTAACTCTAGGATCAACCTCATCTTGACCTGGACACTCCACAAGCTGGGACTCACTAAGGCTGATTTGACCCCATATAACTTAAAAGTTTAGTACTATGAAAAGAGAGAAAAAAACCACATGGAAATATTCATATAAAGTCCTAGATTATAGATTTAGTATTGGATACTGAATTCTTGGTTTTTAAAAAAGATACTACCTACAACACTTATATGGGAAGACCCTGACTCCACCAACATGCAGAAGTCCCCTATTTGCATCTCCAGTGCATCAAATTCTCATTCAATGGGTGAGTATGGGTAATCCATAGTGACACCACTAATTTTGAATCCTATTAAGATGACTATCTAGATTATAGGTATTATAAATGATAAGGGAAATGAACCTAGGTTTATGAATCTAGGTGCGTTAATACTCCCAATGGATTGATATAAACCTCAATAAAACTATGAGAGGATTTAAAGTACAATTTCATATTTTAAATCCACTAACTGGAAGCAATGAATACTAATATTGGGAACCATTTCATCATACCCAAAAAATAGACTGCTCTTAATTCACCTCATACTCCTATAAAGGAAATCTGCCTCTCAAGCCTACAAAACTAACTCCCATTTCTTACCAAAATATATAACCTATGTCTGCCATTAGAATTCATCACCATATATTTTTGATATATGGTTTTACTCATTAAAAGTCGACCAGATATCATTTATTTGATATAAGGGAAATGCCATGTCAGTGAAGGCCACACAAGATTAGATCCTTAGACTCTATTTCAATAGTCTCTATAATATAGAGGGATAATAATCCACTTTGATGGATTCTTCTATCACATAAGAAGATTATGAGACCCCACAGTCTCCTAAAACTAAATAATTATCTTCCTCCCTCAATTCCCCTTTCTCCTGATGAAGATGATTTGGATGAAGCCTCTATTTCCTTTAAAGGAGTCCCCAAAAACGTTAATGACATGATACAGGTTAACCTCAACATTGAGGAAGCTCTGAGGACGATAATGATTAGTGATTTTATTCCTCTTGATGAGTAGTAGAAATATGTTTTGTTCCTAAAATAACATTGTGATGCATTTTCATGGAACTACAAGGAGATCCCGGGGCTTGATCCCCATGCCTCTATCCACTATCTTAGCCTTACTATTAACCATCATGGATTCAATTAGTCATATAGGAGAATGAATCCCTCCCATGGTTCTATGTTCAATGATGAAGTTGATAATTTAATCAAATCCAACTTCATAAAGGAATTTAATTAACCCAAGTGTCTCACCAAAATTGTTCTTGATAGAAATAATACAAAAAATTAGGGTCAAAATTAATTTCTGGGACCTCAACCACTATTTCCTAAAATAATAATTTCATATCCTGATCATGAAGTTTTTTATTGAAACAATTTCTAAATTTTAGGACCTTTCATTCATTGATGGTTATTATAGATATAATAAAATTCAAATGGATCTTGAAGATGAAGAATCTAGTTCCTTGAGGGAACCATAGGTAACTTTTTACTACTGAGTGATGACATTTATCTTTAAAAATGTTGGAAAAAATATTATCATTAAATAAATTAAATATTTAAGCTATTCCTTGGGACTCTGGTTGAATTATATGTGGATGACTTGGTGGTCAAATCTTTCCAGTGTTAGGACTATCTCAAAGACCTTGTAAAAGTGTTCAACCTGATATGTACTCCCCACCTAAAGATAGACCCCTTGAAGTGTGAATTCAGGGTTACCTATGGGAAGTTTCTTATATTCCTTCTTAGATATATAGGTATTGATATAGAACTAGATAATATTAATTCCATCATTGAAATATCTCCTTTACACAATATTTTTGAGCTGTATGGACTCCAATGAAATATAGATTATATATGAATCTTTTTTCCCTACCTGGTAGGAAAATGTAAGGCATTTTAAAAGATGATAAAGAAGGGAATCACCTATTAGTGGGATGAGGAATACCAAACCACATTAGAAAACAATAACCAATATATTCTATGTCCTCCAGTTATTATGTCACCTCTCTAAGGGAATCCTTTAGTCCTCTACATGACCAACCTTGAATGATCCCTTTCTTTCCACTTGTCTCAAAGGAATAATAAAGGCAAGTAAAAGACTATATATTATCTTAGTTTTTTGATTCTTGATATTGAGACTAGATATTATTCCATTAATAAGAACTATCTTGCGTTGGTCTTCATGGTTCATAAGTTGAGACAATATCTGCATCACCATAAAATTTAGCCAGTTTCTCATATTTATCCATTAAAGTGTATCCTCGACCATCCAATGTTGATAAGAAATCTGTCATTATGGATAATGATTCTTCAATAGTTCGACACTAGGTTCATTATTTAGAAGTCTATCAAGGGACAAGTGCCGTAAGATTTCTTAGCTGTACAACCAACATCTGAGGAGTTTCCCCTAGTCATCAACTTCCCAAATGAGTCCATAATTTCCATCAATTATGTAACTAAATGCTGATATATTCACTTAGATAGTGCCTCCTAATACAAAAAATAGAAAATACTCAATAACCCTATGCTTAATATGGTTGGACTTGAAGTTGTCTTCACCACTCCCTCTAAGGATCTCATGTCATACTCATTCATCCTCTCATAGGGGTGTACTAATAGTAAGGACGAGTGCCAAGCCATAATCACTATCCTAAAGCTTTCCCTCAAGATTGAGGTCCTATGGTTGCTTGTAAAAGGTGATTATGATCTAGTCATCAAATAGATAAATGGTGACTATACTATTAGAAAATAGGATCTCATCCCTCTACTCAACCACACTCATGATCTAATTACATGATTAACTTCTAAAATGATGGTGAATCATTCCCATTATCATAGAATGATTGATTAGAATCCTTGGTAAGCTTGGTCACATCCCTCATAGAACCAAAGTAGGATGACTTGTCCATCCACGTGGCACATCTAAAGTCCATTTACCCTACTATTCCTAATGAGGAGGGCAGCTAGGTGAATAAAATTATTACTAAAACTTCCTAAGAAGATCTATAAAATGACCATATGATAGAGGAGGTATCAGAGTGGATGGATACTCTAATTGAGCACCATAAATATGAAAAAATACCATCTAATCGAGCTTAGAATGATTAGATCCACCATAGTATGGAAAACTTTACACTCTATGATAACACCAACTTAGAGAAGGTTATTTATAGACACATATTTAATGGTATTATTATTTATTGTATCAAAGGAAAGGAAATAAGTAAGATTATGTAATTGGTACATTCCAAGTCATGTAGGGCCCATTATTCAGGATTGAAGTGATACTATCTGGTCTGAAGGTTAAGGTACTTCTAGACCACCATGCTTTATAACCGCCTGAAATTCATTAAGAAGTGTCGTGAATTCCAAATTCATGACAAATTTATGAATAAAACTCTATATCTTCTTTATGCCTCCATGTATTCTTGGCCCTTTGCTATGTGGGTAATGGATTTCATGGTTACCTATCTACTAATGAAAACCCGACATTATAGTTTCATCTTTACCACCAATGACTTCATCTCAATGTGGGCTGAATCCATTCCCCTTAAGAAGGTAAGTACCTGGTATGTGATTGAGTTCATGAAATACCACATCAATCATCAGTTTGGGATCACTCACATGATTATCATAGGCAAAAATACTAAATTTTGATCCACTAAGTTGAAGAAGATGTATGCTAAGTAAAAAATTTGGTCTAACCATACTTCTCGATATCATGCTTAGGAAAATGCCCATATTAAGAAGTTTTATAGGAACCTATCTAGAATTATTTAGAATATGGTAGATCAGAACAAGGATATATGGGATGAAAATATCTCCAATACCCTATGGGAATATCAGAATATGATTCAAAATTCCACTCAGATGACCCCTTACTCCCTAATATATGGAACATAAGTTGTTCTATCTATTTAGCTCTGAATTCCATCACTTTGGATAGTCATTTACTATTAGTTTCCCTGAGATATAAGATCCAAATGCTACCTATATGAGTTATAATATGTCAATGAGAGTAGGATCATAGTGATAAACAACCTAGAGGTCCATCAGAACCATGTGGCTCGATCTTTCAATAAGAACATTCACCTCCAATCTTTCCTCTAGGGTGACATAGTGTTAGAATTTAGAATTCCAATGATACTTGGAAGAAAATCATATAATTTTGGGGCCAAATGGGAGGTCCCATTAACCATTCAAAATGTATACTCCAATAATTCATAATTGTAACACCCCATCCTGACTCACTCTGTGAATAGTTATTGGACCAGTTAGTGATAAGGCCTTAAGAGCACCTCCCAATATGACAGAAACTACTGATTAGCAGTGTGGGCCTATGGAGTGATGTTGAGGAGACTATTTCCTCAAATAAAATTAAGAAAATGATCTAAAAAAACCAAGAATCAACCATATTAGTGAATAATCAAAGTGTGGATGTAATAAATATAACAAGGCTTTAATAATAAATGGAATGCAGTAAAAACTCAAATAGCCATGTCATATATACAACCCTAATATACCACTGAGCCGATCACATATGTATGAATAAAGGTAATAAACAAAATTACAAGGTTCTACTACAAACTATGGGCCAAAACACATACTAAATCTCTACATACATATCCAAGCCATCCTGCTCGATCAATCCTAGGCCTCATCCCATGCTGTGCCTACAACCAAGTGAAGGACTGCTCAAGTAACCTAATGTAATGGAAGCTTGAGTATAGTGTGAGTAAAAAACTCAATAGGGAGCCACTAATGAAATCCTCTAAATAACTATTAATATGAAGTGTATGTACATTTGAGCTACTCATTAGGATAAAAAATAATAATAACTAAATACTAAAATAAAATAGATAAGATAATTTGTACTAGGAACTGTATTCATAACTACATGCTCATTCAATGTGCTCAGTCTAGCCGAGACATAAATATAAATAAATGAATAAAGTAAAACAATATTCAATCCTTGGGCCTATTAACATGATCAACTAGACATCCTATGAAAATGGAATTGATCTGAATGTCATACCACTCAAGCCGTGTATAAACAAGTCGATCCTTGGTTATGTAAACCCGATCAAACATACGTTCTTTAGCCAATTCTATAATTGTATCTAATCATTTTATTTTAGATAATTAAACCATATACCTAAGGTATGTAACCAAGGCATGCATGTATAATGATAATCAAACATAATATAATTCCATTTATCCTATGATCCCATCTAAGGAATTCCAAGACAGAACCTACATATCACTCAAGGCATAATATAACTCCATTTTCCCTATGATCCCATCCAAGTAATTCTATATAAGTAACCCAATTATTTATCAAAGCATAATAAAATTTCATTTAAATTATGATCCCATACAAGTCATTCTATATCATAATCCATGTATCACTCAAGGAATAACATAATTTTAATTTTACCTATGAGCCTATCCAAGGCATTATGTATCAAAATACAAGTATCACTCAAGGTATAGAATAATTTCATTTAACCTATGAAATTTTCCAAGGAATTCCATATCATAATAAAATAATCACACAAGGACCAACAAGATGGATATCAGGAAGTACCTCTAGGAATCTTGATATTGTAATAGTCAATCGAATATGCTCAGAATCCAGATCCAAATAAGTATGTCTAGGCATCACCCTATTAAATAACTATAAAAATGTGCAATAATAAAATCATAGGAAGCACATCTAGGAATCCTAATATAGAATCATATCACATTAGGAACAACATGTTGAGTTCCATGAAGTAAATCTAGAATCATAGATGTATCAACAATAATAAAGTGAATGCATAAATAAAAGAGTAAAGGTGGATGAATTCCTAACCTGTAACTAATTCCACAACCCCTCCACTCACATGTTTGGTATTAGTTATAAGGTGACACCCTCTACCATATTCGCCCAAACTCATGATGCACTCTCTTTGGGTCATTCAACATATTAGGGAACCCACTGGGCCCCCCTTGATCAATACACTAGAGAGGAATCCTAATCGGGATCCTTAAGGTCCATACATAAGTGGAGGTATCCCTCGTGTGATCCTCTAATTTAGTATTCTAGTCTTGAGTCAACAACTATCACACTAGGAAATTATATCCCATGATATCAAAAAAGGGGTAGCACATCCTTACCAAATACATGGGGTCTCTTCATAAAGGCAATGATCATGAGATGTCTCGTTGACCATCTCAATGATCAAGGTCATTCTAGGATGGTCTAATCATCCAACCTGGTCCCGATCTACATAATGTTTCATATGTATAGGCCTATACAAACTCATAAATGACTATCCAAGTGCAGTATCACCTCCTAAGAGGTTTGTAGTCTAGTTGATATATCTCAAGGTCTAAGAAATGAAACTATAACACAAGGGTTATTAGTGACTCCTAACATTAATCCAATGTAATTACCCATTTAATTAATTAAATAGTTCATTGGAATAATTTAAATAGGAGGTTTCTCCCTCTGGGGAGATCTTGAGCATCCATGTACCACCATAAACATGTATAATTACTAAAGTGTAGGTTTGATAGACCACATAAATTTTATAAATCTTCACATTTATTTTCCAAGGGATGGAAGTAGTTTACAATCCCTATCCAAGAACATATGAGACATATGAGGTTTGACCAATCACATCACACTATAAACATGACTTAACACCAACCAAAAACCCATGGAACATCCTCGAACTTGAATCAGTCATAATCCCTAAGCAAAATTGTCACAAAAAACATCCAAAAATTTAATTTAAAGCATCAAATCTTTAGAAAATCCCCACAGTGAAATACCTAGATGAAATGAAATTCGGTGAAGTGAAGAAGTACTCATGGATTATCCTCTTCCAAGGAAGAGTAAAATACCTATCACCATTATCTAATTCCACCATGATCAAGTGGAATTGATAATTAAAACCCTAAATAGAGAAACTTAAAATTAAGAAATTAGAAAATAAAGATAGTCCATCATAAGAGAAATCATACCTTAAATCTCAATGGAAGGCCACCAATAACACACCCTTGATGAGGTTTTAAGAAGGGAAGGAGAAGATAATAGAGCCAGATCATGTGAGGGAGGAAAAGAGAAAAAAATATGGGGTTCCTACCTTAATGTTCATAGAGAAAAAATGGTAATTTCACACTTTTTAATGGGCCACACAGTTTTACCACACATTTGGAAATATCGTGCAACAACTGTGCGGTTCATACTACCCAAACACCACACCCCACACACGAGTATGGAACATGGTTTAACAAAATATGCACTATCTATGTGATATATCTGTATTTTTTTATGGATACCTACATGGTTATCCCTGGTCTTTAGTACAGTTTCCCTAACCATGTGCCTGTATAAACTAGGCCACATAGTTAGGCTGCACGGTTTTCACTAACCATGAACCCTATGATGCAGTTTTCTAAAACTCTATTTTTTGTCCCTGATCCCATAGAATGATCCTAAAACATTTTAATTAATTTTTGAGCCTCAAACCACTACTGGAATTTAGTCTTTTCCCAACGGTATTATACCAACGGTTTGCTTAAAACGTTGGTATAGTGAGCCTTTACCAACGGTTTAAGAAAACCGTTGGCAAAGAGAATTTCGGGGGACCCTTTCCCAACGGTTCACTGGAACTATTGGGAAAGGGTGCTAAAATCACACATTTCCCAACGGTTCCATTGAACTGTTGGAAAAAACTCACACCTTTCCCAACGGTTCACTGGAACCATTGGGAAAGGGGTTCTAAACTCACACATTTCCCAACAGTTCCAGTGTACCGTTGGAAAATGTGTGCCTTTGCCAACGGTTTTTATAAAACCGTTGGAAAAGGTTTCCCCCAAATTGCAGATCGCGATCTCCTCTCCCCATTTGGACAGAGCCCTAATCTATTCGCTCCGGTGCTCTCGCGAACCCCATCCGACTCCACTGATCTCGCGAATCCGAACACCAGCACCCCCCATCCCAACAGGTACACCCCCATACGAATAGGTAAAATTTGATCTCAACCATATTGTTGTAGTTGTTTTAATGAATAGATTTTTTCCAGGTGTTGGGTGGTTTAATTGATTATTGAAATTAATATCTAAATAGGATATTGTTTGTGTTTATGAATACTTCTTTAATGTTTTTGTATTCTATGTTTGGAAGGAGAGTTTTCAAAACATGTAAATCAGAGTTGGGACGTTTACATGTTTTGGATAATGGATTGTGGGAATTATGGATTGTGTTCAAACCAATTTGATATGTTTTGGATAATGGATTGTGGGGGTAGGGGGTGTCCACGGGGGTGGGTGGGTTGTCCACGGGGGTGGGCGGGGGTGTCCACGAGGGTGGGAAAGGCTGTCCACGGGGGTGGGCGGTGCTGTCTAGGGGGTGTGGGATGTCCTGGGGGTCTGGGTGGGGTGTCCTGGTGGGGGAGGGGTGTGTGGGGTGTCCAGGGGGGGTGGTATGTCTAGGTGGTGGTGGGTGGGGTTGCAGTGGAGGGGGGTGTGGGCTGTTTGTGAGGGTGGGAGGGGCTATCCAGGGGGGTACGGGGTGTCCAGGGGAGTACGGGGGTGGGCGGGTTGTCCACAAGTGTGGACGGGCTGTCCACGGGGGTGGCCGGGCTGTCAAGGAGGGGTGGGCGGGCTGTCTAGGGGGGGGGGGGGTGGGCGGGCTGGCCACGGGGGGTAGGGGTGTCTAGGGGGGGTGTTCAGGCTATCCAAGGGGGTGGGGGGCTGTCCATAGGGAGAAGGGGTGTCGAGGGGGGTGGGTGGGCTGTCCACGGGGGTGGTTGGGCTGTCTAGGGGGTAGGGGGTGTCCACGGGGGTGGGCGGGGCTGTCCAGGGGGTGTGGGCTGTCCTAGGGGTCTGGGTTGGGTGTCCTGGTGGGGGAGGGGTGTGTGGGGTGTCCAGGTGGGGTGGTATGTCTAGGTGGTGGTGGTGGGGTTGCAGGGAAGGGGGGTGTGGGCTGTTTGGGAGGGTGGACGGGGCTATCCAGGGGGGGTATGGGGGTGGGCGGGCTGTCCACAAGGGTGGACGGGCTGTCCACGGGGGTGGCTGGGCTGTCAAGGAGGCGTGGGCAGGCTGTCCCGGGGGGGTGGGTGGGATGGCCACAGGGGTTAGGGGTGTCCAGGGGGTGGGCGGGCTATCCAAGGGGGTGGGTGGCTGTCCATAGGGAGAAGGGGTGTCGAGGGGGGTGGGTGGGCTGTCCACAGGGGTGGTTGGGTTGTCTAGGGGTAGGGGGCGTCCACGGGGGTGGGTGGGTTGTCCACGGAGGTGGGCGGGGCTGTCCACGGGGGTGGGAAAGGCTGTCCATGGGGGTGGGCGGGGCTGTCCAGGGGGGTGTGGGCTGTCTTGGGGGTCTGGGTGGGGTGTCCTGGTGGGGGGAGGGGTGTGTGGGGTGTCCAGGGGGGTTGGTATGTCTAGGTGGTGGTGGTGGGGTTACAGGGGAGGGGGGTGTGGGCTGTTTGGGAGGGTGAGCGGGGCTATCCCGGGGGGGTACGGGGTGTCCAAGGGGGTACGGGGGTGGGCGGGCTGTCCACAAGGGTGGACGGGCTGTCCACGGGGGTGGCCGGGCTTGTCAAGGAGGGGTGGGCGGGGCTGTCCAGGGGGGGGTGGGTGGGCTGGCCACAGGGGGTAGGGGTGTCCAGGGGGGTGGGCGGGCTATCCAAGGGGGTGGGGGGCTGTCCATAGGTAGAAGGGGTGTCGAGGGGGGTGGGTGGGCTGTCCACGGGGGTGGTTGGGCTGTCTAGGGGGTAGGGGGTGTCCACGGGGCTGGGTTGTCCATGGGGGTGGGTGGGGCTATCCACGAGGGGTGGGAAGGCTGTCCAGGGGGTGTGGGCTGTCCTGGGGGTCTGGGTGGGGTGTCTTGGTGGGGGAGGGGTGTGTGGGGTGTCCAAGGGGGTTGGTATGTCTAGGTGGTGGTGGTGGGGTTGCAGGGGAGGGGGTGTGGGCTGTTTGGGAGGAGTGGGCGGGGCTATCCCAGGGGGGGTACGGGGTGTCCAGGGGGGTACGGGGGTGGGCGGGCTGTCCACAAGGGTGGACAGGCTGTCCACAGGGTGGTCGGGCTATCAAGGAGGGGTGGGCGGGCTGTCCAGGGGGGGTGGGTGGGCTGGCCACAGGGGGGTGGCCGTGCTCTTGCGAACCCCTCGTCCGAACATCATCGACCCCCGTGGACAACCCACCTTTTATCCCAAATTCCATAGATTTATACATTATTTTATTATATTATGTCTAAAATTATCTAAAATATGTGTTTGATGTTCTTCACGTGACCTATCATAATTCCTTCTCATAATCTATAGTGATCATGGGAAGATCCCATGCATGATTCATGATCACTCAAATTATTCTGCAGATCATACATAATGGAAGCCTTACAGGATGTGAGATTGATTATATCTATGAAATCTACTCAGGTACCTGGTGAGGAAGTGTATATTAATTCAAAAAGGTAAATCGCATATGAGGATACCCTACTAATATGGTTATGGGATGAGGCATGCTCTGACAGCCCCCCAGACACCCACCAGATAGCCCCCCCCACCCTCCTCCTTGGTCCCCGGACAGCCCCCCGGACACCCACCGGACAGCCCCCCCCGGACAGCCCCCGCAGATAGCCCCCTAGATAGCCCCCCGTACATCCCCCAACCCTCCACCCTGGACCCCAGATAGCCCCCCGGACAGCCCCCCGGACAACCCCCCCCACCCTCCCCCTTGGACCCCCGGACAAACCCCCCAAACACCCCCCGGACAGCCCCCTGAACAACCCCGGACAACCCCCTGAACAACCCCTGAACAACCCCTGAACAACCCCCTGAACAACCCCCGGACAGCCCCTTGAACAACCCCGGACAACCCCCTAAACAACCCCCAAACACCCCCCGGACAGACCCCTGCACAGCCCCCCCACCCTCCTCCTTGGTCCCCCGGACAGCCCCCCGGACACCCACCGGACAGCCCCCGGACAGCCCCTCCACCTTCCTTAATTTCATTAGCTCTGAAATGTTTCATTGCACGATCAACTAAAATCTAATCCATACTAAATATGATATAAAAATATTCTATATGAATTTCCATAAGATTTTAAGTGAAAACAAAAAGTGACATACGAAAAACTGACCAAACACATTCGAAATGTGTTGATTCTTTAGGACAACGATCCAAGCGTCATATGTGACGTGTACGAATCAACCCCGCCTCAATCCGAGGCGCGGTGTGGTCGAAACAACTCAAAGTGTATGTCTTTTGTTTCAAAAGGACATCATTTTAAGTGAAAAACATCAACTGGAATACGGAAAACCGGCCAAACGCATTAGGATTGTGTTGATACATTAAGACAACTATCCATGGGTAATTTGAGACGTGTACGAGTCAACCCCGCCTAAATCCGAGATGCGGTGTGGTCGGGACCACTCTAAGTGACTTTCTTTTGTTTAAAATGGACAATATTTTAAGTACATACGGAAAACTGACCAAACGCATTCGGTTTCTGTTGAAACTTTAGGAGAACGATCCATGGGTCATATGTGACGTGTAAGAGTCAACGCCACCTCAATCCGAGGCGTGGTGTGGCCGACACCACTCAAAATGTCTCTATTTTGTTTAAAATGGACTTCATTTTTAGTGAAAACAAAAAATGACATACGGAAAACCGACCAAACGCATTCGGTTTCTGTTGAAACTTTAGGAGAACGATCCATGGGTCATATGTGACGTGTAAGAGTCAACGCCACCTCAATACGAGGCGCAGTGTGGCCGACACCACTCAAAGTGTCTCTATTTTGTTTAAAATGGACAGTATTTTGGCCGTTAATGAGACCAGAACTGCGTTGTCGGTCACCGTTGGCACATGACATGTCCGATTGACGTTCCGTATGCGCGTACACGTCACGAATAATAATTAGAATGTTTTCACGGTGGTTTTAGGTCAATCTGAGGTCGTCCGCTATGAATTTGACCGTTGGACGCCCGTTTTTGGCCGTTTATGACACCAGAACTGCGTTGTCGGTCACCGCGGGCACACGGCACATCCAATTGACGTGCCGTCTGCTCGACCACTTCATAAATCACTCTACCGTATTTTTCGTCTGATTTCAGGCTATTCCGACTTCGTTCGGCCCGTTTGGACCCCCCTCACGTGCGTTTACGAAGCGCGCGCATCACTTAAAACACGAATATTGAGCCGTACCGCGCAAACCGCATATCCGATTGACGTTCCGTCTACGCGTACATGTCAAGAATAATAATTAGAATGTTTCACGATGGTTTCAGCTCATTCCGAGGTCGTCCGCTATGAATTTGACCGTTTGACGCCCGTTTTGGCCGTTTATGACACCAGAACTGCGTTGTCGGTCACCGTGGGCACACGGCACATCCGATTGACGTGCCGTCTGCTCGAACACTTCATAAATCACTCTCCCGTATTTGTCGTCTGATTTCAGTCCATTCCGACTTCGTTCGGCCCGTTTGGACCCCCCCTCACGCGCGTTTACGAAGCGCGCGCATCACTTAAAACACGAATATTGAGCCGTACCGCGCAAACCGCACGTCCGATTGACATGCCCTCTGCGCATATAGGTCAAGAATAATAATTAGAATGTTGCATGGTGGTTTTAGGTCAATCCAGAGGTCGTCCGCTATGAATTTGACCGTTAGACGCCCATTTTGGCCGTTTATGACACCAGAACTGCGTTGTCGGTCACCGCGGGCACACGGCACGTCCGATTGACGTGCCGTCTGCTCGAAACACTTCATAAATCACTCTCCCGTATTTTTCGTCTGATTTCAGGCCATTCCGACTTCTTTTGGCCCATTTGGACCCCCCTCACGCGCGTTTACGAAGCACGTGCATCACTTAAAACACGAATATTGAGCCGTACAGCGCAAACCGCACGTCCGATTGACGTTCCATCTACGCGTACACATCACGAATAATAATTAGAATGTTTCACGGTGGTTTCAGGCCAATCTTGAGGTCGTCCGCTATGAATTTGACCGTTGGACGCCTGTTTTGGCCGTTTATGACACCAGAACTGCGCTGTCAGTCACCGCGGGCACACGGCACGTCCGATTGATGTGACGTCTACTCGACCACTTCATAAATCACTCACCCGTATTTGTCATCTGATTTCAGGCCATTCCGAAATCATTCGGCCTGTTTGGACCACCCTCACGTGCGTTTACGAAGTGCGCGCATCACTTAAATCACGAATATTGAGCCGTACCCGCGCAAACTGCACATCCGATTGATGTGCCGTCTGCGTGTACACGTCATGAATAATAATTAGAATGTTTAAAGGTGGTTTTAGCTCATTACGAGGTCGTTCGCTATGAATTTGAACGTTTGACGCCCGTTTTTGGCCGTTTATGACACCAGAACTGCGTTGTCGGTCACCGCGGGCACACGGCACGTCCGATTGACGTTCCGTCTGCTCGACCACTTCATAAATCACTCTCCCGTATTTTTCGTCTGATTTCAGTCCATTCCGACTTCGTTCGGCCCCATTTGGACCCCCCTCACGCGCGTTTACGAAGCGCGCGCATCACTTAGAACATGAATATTGAGCCGTACCGCGCAAACCGCACATACCGATTGACGTGCCGTCTGCGCGTACATGTCACGAATAATAATTAGAATGTTGCACGGTGGTTTCAGGTCAATCCGAGGTCGTCCGCTATGAATTTGACCATTGGACGCCCGTTTTGGCCGTTTATGACACCAGAACTGTGTTGTCGGGTCACCGCGGGCACACGGCACGTCCGATTGATGTGCCGTCTGCTCGACCACTTCATAAATCACTCTCCCGTATTTTCATCTGATTTCAGGCCATTCCGACTTCGTTCGGCCTGTTTGGACCCCCCTCACGCGCGTTTACGAAGCGCGCACATCACTTAAAACACGAATATTGAGCCGTACCGCGCAAACCGCACGTCCGATTGACGTGCCGTCTACGCGTACAAGTCACGAATAATAATTAGAATGTTTCACGGTGGTTTCAGGTCAATCCCAGGTCGTCCACTATGAATTTGACCGTTGGACGCCCGTTTTGGCCGTTTATGACACCAGAACTGCGTTGTCGGTCACCGCGGTCACACGGCACATCCGATTGACGTGCTGTCTGCTCGACCACTTCATAAAACACTCACCCATATTTTTCATATGATTTCAGGCCATTCCAAAATCGTTCGGCCTGTTTGGACCACCCTCACGCGCGTTTACGAAGCGCGTGCATCACTTAAAACACGAATATTGAGCCGTACCGCGCAAACTGAATGTCCGATTGATGTGCCGTCTGCGTTGTACATGTCACGAATAATAATTAGAATGTTTCACGGTGGTTTCAGCTCAATCCGAGGTCGTCCGGTATGAATTTGACCGTTTGATGCCCGTTTTGGCCGTTTATGACACCAGTACTGCGTTGTCGGTCACCGCGGGCACACGGCACGTCCGATTGTTGTGCCGTCTGCTCAACCACTTCAGAAATCACTCACCTGTATTTTTCGTCTGATTTCAGGCCATTCTGACTTTGTTCGGCCCATTTGGACCCCCCTCATGCGCGTTTACGAAGCGCGCGCATCACTTAAAAGACGAATATTGAGGCGTACCGCGCAAACCGAACGTCCGATTGATGTGCCGTCTGCACGTACACGTCAAGAATAATAATTAGAATGTTTCACGGTGGTTTCAGCTCAATATGAGGTCGTCCGCTATGAATTTGACCGTTGGACGCCCGTTTTGGCCGTTTATGACACCAGAACTGCGTTGTCGGTCACCGCGGGCACACGGCACGTCCGATTGACGTTCTGTCTGCTCGACCACTTCATAAATCACTCTCCCGTATTTGTCGTCTTATTTTAGGCCATTCCGATTACGTTCGGCCCGTTTGGACCCCCCTCACGCGCGTTTACGAAGCGCGCACATCACTTAAAACACGAATATTGAGTCGTACCGCGCAAACCGCACGTCCGATTGACGTGCCGTCTGTGCGTACACATCACAAATAATAATTAGAATGTTTCACGGTAGTTTCAGCTCAATCCGGAGACGTGGTGTGACCGGCACCACTCAAAGTGTCCGTCTTTTGTTTCAAAATGACATCATTTTAAGTGAAAAACATCAACTGACATACGGAAAACTGACCAAACACATTCCGAATATGTTGATAATTTATCCCAACAATCCATGGGTCATATGTGACGTGTACGAGCCAACCCGGGATGAATCTGAGTCGCGGTGTGGACAGGATAAGTCTAAGTGACTCTTTTTTGTTTAAAATGGACACCATTTTAAGTACATACGGAAAAATGACCAAACGGATTCAATATCCGTTGAAACTTTAGGATAACGATCCATGGGTCATATGTGACGTGTACGAATCATCCCCGCCTCAATCCGACATGCGGTGTGGCTGACACCACTCAAAGTGTCCGTCTTTTGTTTCAAAAGGACGTCATTTTAAGTGAAAGGCATCAACTGACATACGGAAGAACGACCAAACGCATTCGGATTCTATCGATACTTTAGCAGAACGATCCATGAGTCATATGTGACGTGTACAAGTCAACCCCATCTTAATCCGAGATGCGGTGTGGCCGACACCGCTCTAACTCTGTCTCTTTTGTTTAAAATGGACATGATTATAATGAAAAGAACAACTGGAATACGCAAAACCGGCTAAACGCATTCGTAATATTTTGATAATTTATCACAACGATCCATGGGTCATATGTGACATGTACGAGCCAACCCAGGATGAATCTGAGACGCGGTGTGGTCAGGATTAGTCTAAGTGTCACTCTTTTGGTTTAAAATGGACAACATTTTAAGTACATACGGAAAACCGACCAAACGCATTCGGTTTCCATTTAAACTTTAGGAGAACGATCCATGGGTCATATGTGACGTGTAAAAATCAACCTCGCCTCAATTGGAGACGCGGTGTGGTCAGCACCACTCATAGTGTCCGTCTTTTGTTTCAAAAGGACGTCATTTTAAGTGAAAAACATCAACTGGCATATGGAAAACCGACCAAACGCATTCGGATTGTGTCGATACTTTAGCACAACAATCCATGGGTCAAATGTGACATGTACGAGTCAACCCCGACTCAATCTGAGGTGCGGTGTGGCCGGTATCACTTCAGGTGTATATATTTTGTTTAAAATGGACATCATTTGAGGTAAAAATATATGGTATAGAAAAAAACCGATCAAATTATGAATTGAATTTCGGATTCCACATATAATTGTCATATAAATTTTAAATTGAATTATATATGAATTATGTACGTTTATAATTACATTATGAATTCTAATTTAATTTTCATCTAAGTGTGGTCGGGACCACTCTAAGTGGCTTTTTGTTGTTTAAAATGGACAACATTTTAAGTACATACGGAAAACTGACCAAACGCATTCGGTTTCCATTGAAACTTTAGGAGAACGATACATGGGTTATATGTGATGTGTAAGAGTCAACGCCACCTCAATCCGAGGCATGGTGTGGCCGACACAACTCAAAGTGTATGTCTTTTGTTTCAAAAGGACATCATTTTAAGTGAAAAACATCAACTGACATACGGAAAACCGGCCAAACGCATTAGGATTGTGTTGATACTTTAGGAAAATGATCCATGGGTCATTTGAGACGTGTAAGAGTCAACCCCGTCTAAATCCGAGACGCGGTGTGGCCAGTACCACTCTGACTGTGTCTCTTTTGATTAAAATGGACAAGATTATAAGTGAAATAAACAACTGACATATGAAAAACTGACCAAACGCATGCAGAATCTGTTGAAAATTTAGGACAACGATTCATGGGTCATATGTTACGTGTACGAGTCAACCACGCCTCAATCCGAGTCGCGGTTTGGCTGAGACCACTCTAAGTGTATCTCTTTTCTTTTAAATGGACAACATTTTAAATTCATACGGAAATCCAACCAAACGCATTCTGATTGTGTTTATATTTTAGCACAACAATCCATGGGTCATTTGTGATGTGTAAGAGTTAACCCCGCCTCAATACGAGGCATGGTGTGGCCGACACCATTCAAAGTGTCTCTCTTATATTTAAAAAACACTTCATTTTAAGTGAAAACAAAAACTGACATACGGAAAACTGACCAAACGATTTCGGAATATGTTGATACTTTAGGACAACGATCAATGAGTCATTTGTGACGTGTAAGAGTTAACCTCGCCTCAATCCGAGGCACGGTGTGATCGGTATCAATCCAGATGTATGTATTTTGTTTAAAATGGATATCATTTCTATTAAAAATATATGGTATATGAAAAACCAATCAAATTATGAATTGAATTCCGGATTCCACATATCATTTTCATCTAAATTTTAAAATGAATTCTAAATGAATTATGTATGTTTATAATTATGTTATGAATTCTACTTTAATTATGGATGTGTATATTTTCAAGATGCATTATATGTGTTGGTTGGTTGGTTTGCATTATTTGTATGTGTTGGTTTGTTCTCTATATGTATGCATTATATGTGTTACAGGTACAATAATTGGATTGAAAAATGAATTGAAAACGAGGGCATAATTGGATTGAAAATTGAATTGAAACCGAGACCTGCTGTGCAAATTGCAGGCTGCTGTACAATTTGCACAGCAAAGCCTATGGCAACGGTTTGAAAACCATTGGCATAGGCTCTATATAGCTATTTTTACCAACGGTTCAAGGAACCGTTGGTAAAAACAACCTATCCCAACGGTTTCAAACCGTTGGGATATCCTGTTGAATGGTTATTTTTTACCAACGGTTTTTAAAACCGTTGGGAAATAATTTCTCTGTTGATTTCCCAACGGGCCAAACCGTTGGGAAAGGCCTTTCCCAACGGTTTGGCAGAACCGTTGGGATAGGTTGATTTTTTCTAACCTATCCCAACGGTTCTCTGTAAACCGTTGGGAAAAGCCTTTCCCAACGGCTTACTTCCCCACGGTTTACAGAACCGTTGGTATAACATATACCAACGGTTCTGCAGCCTTTCCCAATGGTTCTAAACCATTGGGAAATGCTGGATTTCCAGTAGTGAACGAAGTCTAAAAAAATTATTTAGAGTCATATCAACATTTAAATTTATATTAAAAATCTCTGATAAAAATTTAACCCATCTAGTAATTAAAAATTAAAATTCATTTTGAAATTTACAACTCATAAAAACATGGGATCTTACAACCTCTACATCATAAAACCATTCATCCTTGAGAAGCCTTGGTGGAATGAAAATGAACAAACTGATCTACTTGGTTTATGAATTCCCAATAAAATAGCCACATTTCATTTCTGAAAGCCCAATGCGTTTCCAAGTTCCATTTTAAACATACGATTCCTTACTCACCAAAACCTAGTCCAATGATCATAAATACAAATGAACATTGACATGATTCTTACCCGAGCCCTTCTAACCCAATAAATGACCAAGTCATCACCTCATTCATTATCTGGAATATGGTGCTCTCCACTATAGATTCATGCTTTCAATGAACAATTCTGAATCATGGTACTTCCATTGTTATAATTTCCTACTGAAACATGCCCCTAGGATCCAAACTATTCTCCAAACATGTTTCTCACCTGCTAAACCTGATCACATATGAGGAAACTACTCTCAGTACTTGGTTTTATCTAATATGGTAAAATTACACTTGACCGAGCTCAACCTGGTCATAGTTGGTTTTCCCTAAAAAGCTTCATCCGACCTTTAGAATACATTCATCTCACCCCAATATTGGGTCCAATGCTGCTTCTCACAGACCACATACATATATCTAAGAGAAAATAGGTTGAACCAATCCTAAATAACTATTACTGAGAATGATTAGCTTTAGTAG